>OX243884.1:18421146-19652969 GCA_945859645.1 Amphipoea oculea
GATAAAATGGTTAAAACAATTTTATAAGTAATTAATTTTTGCCAAAAATAGCGATACTAACTTCTTAACTAAGAGTTAAAGATGCGGCGCGCGCGGCGTGTGAGTCCTGCACACACACATACAAACCGTAACCCCGCCTCCCCATTGTATCCTAGAGAGTCGCGTTTAACGAATTCACACGAACCCAGCCGATCATTGCCCGAACTTGTGTTTACGTAAAATTGCGTTTTGTTATTATCGCAAGTTGCGCGAATGTGTCACGGAAGCAAGTTTGTTTACTAATAAAGTTTGTGAAATAATTGTGTGAGCATGGAACCAATTGCTGGACCAAGTACTGGAAACGTGCTAATTAAATACGTCCAAAGTAAAAAACTTTTTAACAAAAAAATTAAACCTCCGAAAAAACTGAAAAGCAAAAAATAAAAACCTTCTTTATTTTACCTTAAGGGCTTGTAATAGTTCAGCTCAAATTCAGATTTTGCCCCCACTTCCCCGCGCTATGTATCATTCTATCCCACTCGCACTGACATACTGATTCAGTTAGGGTGAACCGAACTATTGTTGGAAGGATGTCAAGAAATAAAATGATTAAAATTAACATTAATTTATTACATTCACATTGTATGTTCAGTATATATAAAATTCTTTTAAATGAGCAGGTAAATAATAAGTAGGTATAACAAAACAAACATGAGACACTCATCATTCGCATAGCAAATACAGTTTACATCGAAATCCGCAATATACCTACTGCATTAGTGTTCTATGACCGACCAAAGACCATTGCTCTACCGCCATATATTTGTCACCATAAGACATCGACAGCCAAATACGAGCCGACGCTCAGCTCACTGACAGCGTGCCACGGCAGGTTGTGCTGCGGCATTCCGCGGCGTTCCGTGGCATCCTGCTGAAAGCCCGCACAGACCGGACTGCATCCCATTAACCGAAATGACCGCAGCACAAGTTTCAATCTTATTTCAACTAGCTTAGCAATCATAATTCCTCGACACAACGTGACCCACACGTCCCGCGGGATGCAGTGGCGCGCCGCGGCATTACGTGGAATGAAACGGCATGACACGTCATGCCGCAGCATCCCTCGGCGCGTCGCGTCATGCCGCAGCGTCCCACGGCACGTCGCGTCATTTCCCGGCATCGTGGTATCGAAATAAAGTAACATGAATTCTAAAGTCATTGAAATAAGATTCAAAATAACTTGATTAGTAATAAAACCCTTTGCCATGACAAAGCCTTAAAATTACTTTCTTTTTGCTGAATCTTTGCCCAAAAAATAGGCTAGTCTTCTGGTCACGTGAAGAGTCGACCAATCGCTTGGCGATTTCTCGAAAAATTAAGTAGGCACTCGGACCTTATGGCCCTAGTGTATCAGCCCCAAACGGCTGGTACATATAAGTCGGAATAAGATTAGAGTATCTATTTGCGCTGTTTGAGGTTTTCTGCACACGCAGTAATCGCACTAGCACAGCCAACCGTAATAGGAAGATGGGGTGGCGCAAGGTAGTCGATACATGTTGCATCACACACCAAAGGCCGACCTAACTTCTAAGGCATTATGGTCAATCTGTCTGGTCTTTTCCAATCGTCGCGAGCCATTGGGTTCTAAAACAGCTGGCAACCCAGCACTGTCAAGAGCACGCAATGGTTATAACGCATAATAATACGTCATCGGAATGACTGATGTCAATTATAAAGTTTCATACATTTTGGCTTTAACGGAGGTTTAGAATAGAACGAATTTTAAAATAAGTTGTTATTAATGAAAACATTTAAATTAAAAAAAAAGGAATCAAGAGGAGGAGCATTGGCGTATCTAGGGATTCTTTCTAGGGGGGGCCTGGCCCCTAACCTTTTTTTTTCACTCTGTGGAAATCCTCATGGACTTCCTCTATCGTGGGGGTGACAGAGGGGCATGCCGGACTCTTACGGGCTAAAACAACCGCTGTGTTCCACCTCTACCTATGGCCGGGGGTACGGGATTCGCATAAGCATTCACCGCTCCCCCGACAGGCCGCGACCCGCTGTTCCTCAGCGGGGCCTACCTCCCCGTGCGCTCATTCCTACAATGGCCGCACCCACTCTCGAGTGGCGCGCGTGGAACACTGCAGCGCCAACTCGGGTCTGTCTGGTCGGACGACGGACGCTCCTAGTCCGCCGACCGCAGGCCACCTCTCATGGAGGTCGTAGATCGTTTTGCGCCCTACTCGGGCGCCAGGTGCGCCTCCAGCGGGAGGGGAGAGAGGATGAGGCTTCTCTCCCGCTCGGCCGCCTCCTTTGCAGACATGACATCCTCGCAAAAGGAGGCAACACCGTCTCATGCGCTCCCGCTCTCGACCATCGATTGAACGACAGCAGGGAGCGAGAGATCGCTCCTGCCTATTGCAGCGATGAGGTCACGGCGCAGCCTTGCCCAAGCTGGGCACTCTTCCAACGTGTGCTGCTCCGTATCCTCAGGGCAAGCCGGCGTCTGCTTCCGACCATGATGTCGGACACCTACCGACTAAAACCCCACTATTGCGTGCCACTTCTTTGAGCCCGACTGCTCGAGCGACGACACGGCCCCAATTTCGCCGCCCGCAGGCCCCTTCTTATAGTGGCCGGAAATCGTTAAGCACCCTTCGACGCCCAGCTGCTCTTCTGGTGCGAGTGGAATGAGAGGTATGCTCTCTCCCTCTCCGCCGCCTCCTTTGCATGCATCAACTCCTCGCAAAAAGAGGCCACAGCATCGCACGCGTTTTCGCTCCCGACCATGGATTGAACCACCGCCGAAAATGACACATCACCCGCACCAAGTGTCGCGACGAGGGCACAGCGCTGTTGGGCCCAAGCTGTACTCCTCCAACGTATATAACGCCGTGTCCTCGTGGCAGTCCACACAGTGATGACAAGCAGGCGTCCGCTCCCGACCTATGCGACGCAGGTATTTCCCGAAACATCCGTGTCCAGTAAGCACCTGCGTCAGCCGGAAGCTCCGGGCGCCATGCTGCCTCTCCAGCCATTCTTCCATAACAGGCCTTACCGCCACTATTGTGGCGAGCCCCCACCTGGGTTGCGCAAGTCGGTCCCTCAGTTCAGCCACTAGGATCGTGGATCGAATTCCCAGGAACCGGAGGCTGACCACGCGCACGCTCCAACTTCCGCCAGCGATATAGGGACACATGGATTTTCGCGTCCAGATCCCAGAGCGTTGATCCGGCCAGGAGAGTTGCTGCCTCGTAGGAGATCGTACTCTTATCACCCTAACAGCTATCGCTCTTTGCGGCCTTCGCAATATTGCAACATTCCGGCCGTCAAAGTGTCCGCCCACACGGGCACCCCATACAGGGCCATGGACTGCACAATCCCCACGCACAATCTCCAGCAGGAGGCGTTGGGCCCCCCCAAATTAGGTAGCAGTTTTGCAAGAGCAGCTGCAGCGCTCATCAACCTGGGGACCAGCTGCTGAATGTGCGGTCCGAAGTCCCACCGGCTGACGAGGACAAGTCCTAGGTACTTCATCGTCGACTCGACACCGACGCGGGCGCCTCCTATCGCTATGTGTAAATCGCGTGGTGCGTGGGTTGTTCCGAGGCCCATGAAAACAGAGGGCCTCAGATTTGTGCAAAGCCACCTCGAGACCCAGACGCCGGATCCTTCCAACGACCTGCGCAACCCCTGCCGTGGCCTGTATGGCCGATTGCCGATGCGTTTGCTCCCGGGCCGTCTAATCATAATAATGCTCTAGCTTATTTCGTTGCTTATTAGTATATTCAATTATTTTTGTGATTTCAAAAGGAACTAAATGAAAATTGTGTAGGTCTTGATAGTAGATTATTTATTTGATTGCTTTTGTGTGAAGTTATATTATGTACCTAGTATTCAGCTTAAAATTTCGAATAGATCCCCAAACATCCTAGGGTGGGCCTGAGACCATTCTAGGGTGGGCCGTGCCCACCCGGCCCCCCCCCCATATACGCCAATGAGGAGGAGAATGACGAAAGCAAGAACATTATGTGAATTCCCTTAAATCCCTAATTTCCACATTCCGTGTATGTCTGGGATCACATAACTCTGGCAACATGTATGATGGATGAGTAAAAATTTGTTAATTTAGGTCTCATGAATTTTGCCCAATAATGATCGTCTTTCTGTATAATTTCAGTTTTGATATGATTTTTACATCCCGACCATACGGCAAAAATACATGTTTTTCTACCAGTTATGTGTAGTTGTCCCTGCACCTGAATGTACCAAGGATGTTTCAAATTTATGGAAAGTCCAACTTTCGTTTTCCTCCAAAACCTTATTTTTTTTAATCTATTGCATCGTCCAACGAAGTCCTGAATGCAGAAATTGGACACTTTATTTCTACTATTGTGTCTTCTCCCTGCACAACTCCGTCCGGAGTTGCACCTAGAAAAGGTAACTCTTTATCAATAAAAAGACCACAAGGCTCTATTTTTTTAATATTAAATTTGATGCTAGTTGTTCCATGACAGTTGTTTCACTTTCTATTCCATGTTTTATGGACGGCACATTACATACATTTTTTGGATATATAAGATTTTTAACTAAAAATAACTTTAATTTCGGAAGTCGGTGGCAAAAAAATAATATACAATTTAAATCCAAAGACACCGACATCCGAAATTAATGTTATTATTCACATTGTAGTATTTTTGGGAGTCGTTTTTTTTTTGTTAAAAATTTTTTGAAGTGAAACTTCTTTAGGCGCGCTTGACTTGGGGAGTAAACTGGCGAACGCGTTACGGAAACGTGTGATCGGGCGAGTAGGGAAGGTACGTATTTATGCGTCCGGGTTTTTAAACCAGGTATTTGCTTCCAAGTACGCACACAAGTACGTAGGTACTCAAATAGTTCAACAACCGCGTTTGTTTTCGCAAATGCAATCATGCTCCTTATCAGTAAGAGCACAGAATACTTAATAGTACTACGTACAGAAAGGACACTTCCTTCCTCGACCTCATATCAGATACCGCACCTCACCCCGCACTTCGAGGTATTCGTTGCCGACTCTTTAGCAAGGGCGCTCGCGAACCGCAGCGCTGTATTGCTGATACGAACACACAATTATGCGATTTAAAAGTTTTATTTGAGTTTTAATCACGATGGTTGGATATTGTGATGCTTTTCCGAATTCGTATTTACATAAACTGTTTGTAAGATTTCGCATTTTTAATAGCATGCGATTTAATAACCGATTATTTACAGATAAGTCATTTAAACTAAACTATTTTAGTGTTTTTATTTCATTACGAACCCGACTATATAAATAAACAATTGAACTACATGGTCACTTCATAATAATGCACACGTTCGGGCAGCGCCACCGCCGTCGTCGTTCGGTTCCCCGACACAAATTGCTTTCCGCGCCAATTTTTTTTACGCTACTAGATTTCAAGCACACATTTGCACGTACAAAAACGTCATTTGTTTATGTAGTAGTAATAGGTAATTATTTTGCGAGCGTTGTATGGAGTGTCCGAGTTGTGTGTAAGAGTCTATGGAACAATTTCGTATGCAAGTATTTTTACTTTAATGGTTTGTAAAAGTATTTTATTTTTAATTATAATTAAAAATATACCATTAAATTTCTGATGCCAAACTGCATTCAGTGATGGATTATTTTTTATTAAATAGTTTTTGTAAATAGATAATAGCTTCATATTTGCAATAAATTACCACCGTTGTGTCATCGCGCTTCTCTTTATTTTCCTACCGAACCTACGGTCCTGCATGCGGCAGCAGCGGGCAGCATTATATATGTTTATTTCCTTCAAAGGAACTATCTAGTCTCAGTAGTTCCTTCAGCTTTTGCAAAGGAACTACTGATCAAAAAGTTCTCAGTAGTTCCTTCAAAGGAACTGCTAAAGGAACTATCTAGTCTCAGTAGTTCCTTCAGCTTTTACAAAGGGACTACTGATCAAAAAGTTCTCAGTAGTTCTTTCAAAGGAAGTGCTAAAGGAAATATCTAGTCTCAGTAGTTCCTTCAGCTTTTGCAAAGGAACTACTGAGCCAAAAATTCTCAGTAGTTCCTTCAAAAGAACTACGCGAAGGAACTAGTGAGCATAAACGATATTTTTTTACGAAAACAAGTTTTGATATTATAACACAACATTAAATACCTCCAGGACCCCTGTACAGTTACATGCGGGTGCAAAATTTGCTGTTTGTGGTAGTGCGCATACATCAAATTTTCACACCAAAAATTAAAGTCGATTTCCAGCAATTACTTTTGTCACAGATCTTTTGTGCAATGTTACTTAGTTTGATGTACGACGGCTATAAGTCTTTTTACACCCTGTATCAATAAATAGATAAAATTATTTATAAAAATAGTTTTGCTGAATATATTGAAAACACCATTACACATTGGGAACTGTCTAAAATAGGTACGTTTACCTCCCTAAATTTCTGACAATGTTTTGACATTGACATGAGATTACGATTTTAAACCATTTCAAAACTTATTTTATGAATGAAAACTACAAAATTTGGAAAAAATAAAAATACGAGGCCTTATATTTTACATCTATATTTCATTTTACTTTATTACATAATTTTTCAGAACATAAAACATTGTCAATCGGGTCTTTTGAGCGCAAGCAAAGTGACACGGGTTCCCCGTCTGATAGCCGAAGCGGTACTGACAAATACTGAATCGGGGTCCTGTCGGGGGCCGGGCGGCAGAGCGGTTCAAGGTATGAGTGGTTATAAAGCTGGATATTTCGGATCTCATCTTTTTACGTTAAATTTAACGATTAAAAAAATAAAAACGAACCTATGACACCTGCTTTATGCATAGTTCGATTAGCTTGCAAATTTTCATGGCCTAATTTGAAAATTTTCATTGAATATTCTCCTTTTATTTTGCGGTTTAGAGGTAACTTTGAGACTTCTTTGTATCGAGAAAATTGTATGCAATCGTGTTTTCGCAACCGATGACACCTCGCAGTAGTCCTCATCTTTATCGTATATTAATTTCAAAGTGAAAACTGCAGAACTGTTGGAACTACAGCCGTTAATGCTAAGGCAATTTTCGCAATCTGAGGTAGTATCGGTCCTTAATAAATATGTTCTTAAACTAATGCAAGTATACCTAACTAATTTTGAGTCGGCGCCAAACAAGCAACTTAATATGTGTTAATATCGTTGCGAGTGGTCGTGCGGAGAGCGCATTTTTTGTTAGGAATGTTAATATTTAGCGCTGGAGATTTCACGTTGCATTATTAATTTGATTTGGCTATTTCTATAAATTTAAGGTAATTTAGTGATCTTTGTTCATTGATTGTTTGGCGCCGACTCAAATTTTTTAGGTATACTTGCATTAGTTTAAGAACATATTTATTAAGGTAAAATAAAAAAGGTTTTTATTTTTCGCTTTTCAGTTTTTTCGGAGGTTTAAGTTTTTTGTTAAAAAGTTTTTATTTTATAATTTTTTGAGGCTATAATTTACTTATTACTGCATGCTTAATTTTTGATTACTTTTAAAATGGCTACCTACCTTACTTTAGATATTAACTGTTATATAATCCTACTTTAACTATTATTTTTTGTATAGTAAAATACTTAAAAAAACAGGCTTTATATACCAACATAGATAGGGCTTTAATTTTAATTTTAATACACAGCTCAGCATTAAAATCTGTGAATGAACAACAAATCACCCCTATTTTCCCACCCTTAGGGTAGGAATTTTTTTTCCAAATTTACATGCGACCAACTTCGAGGTATGTTCTATCCATTAAAAAAAGAATTACCAAAATCGGACTAATCTGTAAAAAGTTATGCGTGGTCATACATTACAATCAGTGAGTGAACTATCAATCATCCCCTGTTTTCCTACCCTTAGGGTTGGATTTTTTTTCCCAAGTTTATATGGGACCACCTTCGGGGTATATCCTTTCTAATCAAAAAAGAATTATCAAAATCGGACTGCTCTGTAAAAAGTTATGCGTGATCATACATAAAAAAAAAAAAAAAAATATACGCGTCGAATTGATAACCTCCTCCGTTTTTTCGTCGGTTAAAAAAGGAAAGAAAGTGTTGTTATGTGATAATTATATATACAGACCTATAAAAGTTAATAAGAATGGGAACAGTGTGTGGCGGTGTACAATAAAGACGTGTGGCTCTTTGAATACCTACACAATAACATTGGTCCTTGTATACACATAAGAGTGCCGAAAGCAAAAAGATATTATTCTCTCAATTTCGTAATTTGGTTAAGCAACTTCGATGTCGATGATGCACATATGAGTTTTTAAAAATTATCGATATAATTCATTACTTCATGCTTTTCCCTATTTTTAAACGTGGGAGCGCTTCGAGGAAATAAATTTTAATATTTTTAATCGTTCCTCGAAGCGCTCCTTTTGGGAGCGCTTGGAGGAACAAAACGGGAGCGCTTAGATGGGAGCGTTTCAAAACGGGAGCGCTACGAGGAATACCTCTCATTAGTTCGTAAGTAAGAGGGAGATCTGTTTATTGAGTGGTTCTTTAGAGTCCAATTAGAAGGTTAAGCAGTGTTTCTTCGACCTTATTTTGGATGGGAAAGCAGATCTTAGGAGATGCCTGAAACCGAGCCTGTCCTTGTGATATCAATCTCTTTGGATACGAGGCGCCTGGTGAAAGTCCTGCCTCGTTGGTCTAGTGGTCGCAAGCGTTACTGCTGAGCATGAGGTCCTGGGTTCGATTCCTAGGTCGAGCAAAGTGTTATTGGGTTTTCCATCAGGAATTTTTACGAGTAGCCATCCGGCGTCTGGATTTGTGCCCAGTTGGTGGCAATAGGCTCGCCCCCGATTACATGGGACTTAAACAGAATTGGCGAAATGTGGATGTAGATAACTACCTGCACCTCTGATTTTTACAGAATACATCGGCTGTTGAGATGAAGAAATAACTATACAGGGTGAAATTGAATTCATGGGCATCCTTTTAAGGGGTCATTGTAATCATCATTATGAACAACTTTTACTATGGGACGAAACCTGAAATCGCGAAAAAAAAATCAGCTCCTGCCTACATTTTGACGAGTTAGAACATAAATGCAAGGAACAGCTGATTTTTTTCCACGATTTTAGGTTTAGTCCCATAATAAAAGTTGTTCATAATGATGAGTACAATGACCCCTTAAAAGGATGCCCATGAATTTAATTTCACCCTGTATAGTTGGGAAAAAGCTAGATTGATATCAGCATTAAAAATTTAATGATGGTACAGATTAATAAATGTATGATTTCTAAATCAAAACTTGTGAAACTCCAAACAGTTTTGTCGGTAATTAAGTTTTAAAACACAATTTTATATTTTTAATTATTTTTGTGGCAATTAGGAGAGGTGTTTCGAAATCGAAACCTCATCTAATTTGGTCTAATAATGTTTTTTTTGGGTCGGTTCCCACATTAATAATAGCCATTAACAACACTAACACACCAAACACAACACACCTTCACACACACACATATTCATCATTCTTACGCTATATTTTTCTACTTTCTCTTTTTTAATTTTAGATTTATCTTGTACCTAGTACCTACCTAGTGTACCTAGTAAAGAGTATTATATTCTATTAAAAGCATTTGTCGTGACATTGACACATCGCATACCAACCTATTTATTACAATTACTAGACAGTATATCATATCCTTGACCCAACTATGTTGGGATCGGGTGTATGAGTACGTCTAACCTATACAGGGTGAAATTGAATTCATGGGCATCCTTTTAAGGGCTCATTGCACTCATCAATATGAACAACTTTTACTATGGGACCAAACCTGAAATCGCGAAAAAAAAATCACCTGTTCCCTACATTTTGACGAGTTATGTGAACATAAATGCAAGAAACAGCTGTACGCGAAGACGAGTAGCGTCAGCACATAACACACACACACACTTCCGACTTCACCATTGTCTCGGACGGTACTGCGAGCTCCTGCGCTTACACACATAATCACAGCGTGTGGTGCGCGCCACTTCGTGATATAAAAATACTGTAATAAAGAAAGGACATTTAGGTAGTTGCTTTGTATAACCCTTACTTATCCATAGTAATATTATAAATTCGAATGTGACTCTGTCTGTCTGTCTTTCTGTCTGTCTGTACGTTACCTTTTCACGCCTAAACCGATTTAGATGAAATTTGGTATAGAGATAGTTTGAGTGCCGGGAAAGGACATAGGATAGTTTTTATCCCGATATTCCCACGGGATCGAAACTTATGCGGTTGAAACCGCGGGGCGCAGCTAGTAAAACTAATTAACAAATTTCTTTAAATTAGATTAACACAAGATGTAAAACAGAAATTCTTTTATACAGCTTTGCAGAAACCCTCCCATTGACCAACTGCACGAACTTATATACAGATAATCAGCACCAACTGTTTTATTAGGCATACATTGACCAAAATAACCTGTTTACTGCCTTTAAACAGCTCTTTAGTCCTAAATAGCAGTATTTAAATTAACGCCAGTGCGCAGACCATGCTGACGGCTGCAATAACCTCTTAGTTACGCGGTCGGTTATTAGATATCAATTTATATGTGATAATATGCCGCCTTTAGCATAGGCGCCGCTCGGTAGCATACTGTGACCATTATTTACGTCTAGACCCGGAAAACTATTTGTCGAAGCCGATTCCGATAAATCAAAAATGAATATCTACCTACCGTGCATTCGCAAGTTATTTGCCAAAAATGTAAACAAATATGAATTAATGGAAAAATAACTTTAATTCCTTCAATAAAGTTCCTAAACGGAACTTTATTGTGACAACTTCAAACATTTTTATTACTTTTTCAATAGTGCTAGTCACTCTGAAATCAACTTAATTATCATTGAAATAAACTTGATATTTGCTTAATTTTAAATAGGGTAGGGGTGTGCTGCACTGCGCAATTTTACTTTAGGTAGGTAGGTGGCGAAGTTGGAAGTGTGTCTGTGCGTATGCGTGTTATGTGCTGACGCTACTTGCTGTCACGCACACATTCACAGCGTGTTTGCACACTCCGTTACCATAAGCAAAGCGCGCGTAGCTTCGTAAAATAAAAACACTATATTGTTCGTTCAGCTACACGATTTCTGAAAAATGCCTGCTCTGACTGGACAGCTCCACTAAAATCTGTATGGTTCTGTCCTCAAAAGACCATCTCAGACTTTAACCTGCATGGTCCTCATATGGCCTGACTAGATTATGTCTGGACCTCCACACACTGAGACCTCCGAGTTTGTTTCGGTATTTCTTCTCAAAAGTTGGATATACGAATACTTCTTCATAGCAGCATAGCTATTTACAAACACTCGATACGCTTCCGTATCGTATCGAACATCAATCAATGTTATCGTAGGAGTCTTCTCAACGCTGTTCATAAGTCCAAAACCCGAAAATTTTGTAAGTTTAAATCAAATAGACGCCGCTATTCTTCCAACAGCTATTTGCTGTCGGCTGCAAGCCAAATCAGGTTATCGAAATGTGTCGTTTTCGACACGATAGCCTGTCGTAAGGTTGTGAATAGCTATGCAGATACCTTTACCAGATTCATGAAAAAGTATCCCAAATTTTGAGTGAACTCTAAATCCAAGTCTCTACGTCATCATTCGCCAAAGCCTCTTGCTCAAATGCTCTTTGGTTCCGTTGGTCATTATCTATTAACGCATTTCCTATTCTAGGATAATAGCACCCTTGAGGCATGCCGAGCTCCTACTGAATTAAGCCCTGCGATGGTTCTTTCTCCACCTTATTTTAACGTCCGTTTTGGGCAGTCAAGTAATTCGACTAGTCCCCTCACTTCTCATACTTAGGTCTCCTAATCAATCAATCAACTCAGCCTATCGCAGTCCACTGCTGGACATAGGCCTCTCCCAGACTGCGTCACAGCACCCTGTCCTCCGCCTTCCGCATCCAGTCTACCCCAGCCACCTTCTTTAGGTTGTCCGTCCATCTAGCTAGGGGGCGTCCCACACTACGCTTGCCGGTACGCGGTCTCCACTCCAGGACTCGTCTGCTCCACCGGCCATCAGTCCTTCGACAGACATGGCCAGCCCACTGCCACTTCAGTTTGCTTACTCTACAAGCTATGTCGGTAACTCCGGTTCTTTTCCGGATAATTTCATTCCTGATTTCATCCTTCAAAGAGAATCCTCATAGCGCGCTGAGCAACCTCTCAGGTCTCCTAATACATTATTATATTTGTCCTAATATAACCACAACTCCTGGTCTCCGTACCATCAAGTAAAACTGTATCAAGTCCCCGCCCACGCGCCGCCCGCGCACAGCCTTCGATGGCCACTCATATTTATTAAGTTTTTTACTTTTAGTTGGCAAGCTCGATAATTTGGTTGTCAAGTACTTATGGGCCAATTAGTAGTTAGTTTGGGAAGATAGAGAGAGACAGCTGGAGATTAAAAAGAGAAGGAATATAACTCCCGCGCAGCTTTAAAAATAACGTACGTGTACCAAAAATAGCTTACTAAATATAGCTAATAGCGTTTTCAAGCTCTTACCAATCTTGCTGACCAGAATTTTGAAGTGAAAACTTCTTTAGGCACGTTGGGCATTTTTTAGATGGGAAAAAACCATTGAATTCGCGCCACTGTTACCGTAACCGATACCGCTTGGGATGAGTTCGGCTGTCCTCGGGATGTGTATAGGTATCCGATATATCACTGACGTGAGTGATGGCAAAGTATTCTGTTTGTGTTTTGTTTTCAGCTTCTGTCAGCACTCCCGGAGTGTCACTGTTTTTTTTTTCATTATGGTGCATTTGGGTTAATTTCACTGCGCCTGCCGGAAGACAGTCACAACTCGAAAACCCTTCCGTCCTATTGGCCATTCGTTCTACAGGTGAGCGCAAGACCAGCCCTTTTAACGATCATCAGAAGACTTAATTTGGCTGATAATAATAGATGATGATGAGCATTGTTAGTGGCTACCTATACCTACTAATACCTGGTCTCCCTTTTCTTCATAAAAGAAAAATAAACAATGGCTTATTAGTCATTCGCACGAATTTTCTCGCCCGAAACAGGCAAATCGTCACTTTTAAATAATATTACTTTTTCTATAGGCAATTCGCACAAAGTTAATTTATTTGTGGGCGAGTCGACAACTCTAGAAATATATTGCGATTGTTTGGCAGCAATATTTCCTGCGAACTCATCAGGTGTCGATAGTAATTCGCAGCTAGCGTGCGAGGTGCACATTATGACACGGCATTGCTGTAATGACATGCGCCGCCCACAGCCCCCAGGGGCAGCTGTAAGCAACCTACTCGCCTCGCCTGACTTTTACAACTTATTCCACTTAATAACACAACTATCACTTTTTATTTATCATTAACTAACATTTTAGCATCGTATATACCTAAATTATAGCGTGAAATATCGATACGATGTAAGTACGATGCGAATAAAATAAAAATAAATAATTTATGTAGTCCAATCATTACGATTACATTTTCACTATACAGGGTGATATTAAATTCATGGGCATCCTTTTTAGGGGTCATTGTACTCATCATTATGAACAACTTTTACTATGGGACCGAACCTGAAATCGCGAAAAAATAATCAGCTGTTCCCCACATTTATGTTCGCATAACTTGTCAAAATGTAGGATGCAGATTTTTTTTCGCGATTTCAGGTTTGGTCCCATAGTAAAAGTTGTTCATAATGATGATTACAATGACCCCTTAAAAGGATGCCCATGAATTCAATTTCTCCTGTAGATAGGTACAGGATTAAACCTTGTTACACCTGTAAACGTAAAGTAGTAGCACCATGTTTATTAGATGATCTCATCGTCATCTACGCATCAAACTAAGTCAATTAATTGTGCAAAAATAATTGCTGGGAAACAACTTTTAGTTTTGGTTTGAATATTCGCTGTTGACGGTACTTAGTGCGCAACGTAATTGACGTAAAATAATGCTCTTATGGGTGCAGGCGGTACAAGGGTCGTGGGAAAAAAACGAATTTTCGTAAAAAAAAACCTCAAAAAAACGTTAGAACTTTGACCTTCAATATCTTCGTGACCAGAAAGTTCCCAGGTATGGTCCAGTACAAAAAAAAAATACAATATGAGGAAGAACAAGGGGAAGTATTCGTTTCTGTGCTATGTAGTCGTTGGATCGATTACCACACTAAAAATATATGATTTTGTATCACCTATCTGACGGATAGGTGTCTTGATTCAGGATGTTTGTTTTGTAATCTAAGATTTTCAAAGGTCATTTCTTAACAAAGACCTCTACCTAAGGAATTCAGGACCTTCAGATTCACCTCTAAGCTCAAAACATGGCTTGCAATGATTTATATTTAAAATACAATACAATGGAATCCCATTGTCACATAACAAAAGCAAGCCACAATTTATTGTTATTAATCACGCATTCTAAAACACAATACTTATACCTTATTATAACTTGAAAAAACAGCTGTACAATAAAATACATACAGATATAGTACAAACAAACACACATACAGACTTTGTTTACCCAACAGTGACTAATTCGACCTCCACTATCGATTAAGGATCGATTTAGACAATTATCGAGATATCGATCTGTGTTTACATCGATTATTAGGTTAGTTTTAGGAGACAATGGGTACAAGAACCTTCGGGACAACTGTTTTAGTATTTTCATAACTTTGGTCGTTCGTCCGTTTATCAAAGACACGCGTCAATGGTACAGGCAGTCGTCGACAGGCGTCGACGCCCGCCGTCGACACGTTGACAGCTGCAGTTGCCTGGGCCGTTGACGCGTGTCGCTCATGTGTACTTACCTATCTATGAACACTAAGAAAATTACTTATGTAAAGACTTTTCTGTTAAAATATGTTTGCTAATTATTTTTTGTTTGTTGTTACAGGTAAGTTAAACTCTTCAGCAAGCTGAAGATACTTAATCTATCTACAATATTGAAATAAGTATGGAAACACTACAAGGTATGGTTTAAAATTATTTGCACAAGGACAAAACAAAGTTGATGAAGAACATAATAATTTTATTCACATAATTTTAATTAAATTACATTAATGAAACAATATTCAATTACGTCTTATCTAGAATAACGATGTGTCGATCATCAGTAATACACTCAAGGTCCGTGACGTCATAATTTTGTCGATAAATAAGATATTGAGTAGATGTTTAATATATTTAATACTTAAGTATATGTTTTACGAATAGTAGTCTCGTCAATCGTATGATCTCGTGACAAGAGGCCATTTTACTTGACATATTATGAGTGCCGTAATGTAGGTGTAAGTCAGAAGTTAAAATACTTATTTAAATACTTGGACTTATTATGATATATAGGTAAATAATACAGAGATTACCACGAGTTTGTCTGGGGACTGGAACTAAGTAAACGCATTCTTTCTTCAGATTCGATTTGCCTAACTTTTATTGTTATTTATCTCATGCAAAAGATTTCAATAAGTAACAAGCCCTTAAATTATGATCCAGAATCAACCAGCTTCAACCACATTTTCGATACAAGATAGCGTTATTTCTAAATTGTTCGCAGTGGAACTACTGTTTAATAACTGCATCTCTTGGCATGTAGGCACGTGCCTCTTGACATGTGTATTGAAAAAACGAAGGCTTCAAAAAGATTTTTTGCTGACCTCGGCAGGTAATGGTCGCTTACTTATTATTACATCTGAACGACTTCATTTTACCACATACACACTTTTAACCTGTGTTTGTTCGTCGTTTGATAAAAATAAAAACAGGTTTTTCAGCTTATTTTCCTAGATTTTTTTGTAAACTTTCATACTTTCCTCTGACTGACAGCTTCGTTGGCTTAGTGGTCGCAAGCGCTACTGCTGACTATGCCGTCCTGGGTTCCATTCCCAGGTCGGGCAGTGTTATTGGGTTTTCCATCAGGAATTTCTCAGTAGCAACCCGAAGTCTGGATTTGTGCCCGGTTGATGGCAATATGCTCGCCCCCTATTACATGGGACTTAAACATAACTGGAAAAATATGGTTGTACTTTAAGTACACCTCTGCCTAACCTTCCGGGATTACAGGCGTGATGTTATGTTATGTGTCACCATCCTAGCCACCAAGAGACATAGTAATTCCACTCCTGAATACGTCACATAAGGATCAGTAGGTAATCTGTTCACTAAAGTACCCATTACATCCAAATCAGGTTGTTCTTCCATCCGATGACATCGACTTGACAACATTCACTAGTAGGGCGCTAGGGCAGGCGAGTAGGCGACACATTATGTGTTGTTCCCGCTGTGTTGTAGGATGTTAGAACTGATTTATATAGCTATGTATGGAGGCAATGGGTTTGTTTGTGACGAGTTTGGCATGTGTACTAGATTTTAATAGACTTGAGATTTTAGTTAAATTGAAGTAGCCTCATTGGGCCCGCGTGGTGGATAACAGCCCACTCCCTCGCACAGAGAGGAGGCCTGTGTCTCAGCAGTGGGAAAATTAGATATAGGCTGATTATGCTTTGGCAAGCAGCAAGGCGGCAAGCTTATTTAAATGCACCCGACGACATGATCGAATTCCTAACGACCTACTTTAGATAGTTTAGATTTCTATAACGTGAAATATCTACACACACATATCCAATATCTATTAAAACAAATATCTATTACATACAAACTTACAAACAAACAAATTTTAGGTTTATTAATTGTTAAGACAACTTTTCGCCATTACACTTTTAGTATCTGCAATTTCACTATCAACCATTTTACAAAGCCCATGTTAGGAAATTGACAAACATGTCAATGATAATCATTGGTGTAATGCTGACACCATGTACCTACGCTTCTTCACCGTACCCACGAACCGAATCATTACCGGCCAGGCCACGGTTACGCCACCGCCATTACGCGCAGTAAAGACAATGGTTGACGGTTGACGACAACCAAGCGCTTCCTTCTTTTGTCATGCAAGTGGGTCGCTGGTCAAGGAATGTGGGGGTCAGGCTGCTGTGTAAGCGAGGAAGTTGAGAACTGGTGGAATTTGGTTATTAAGGCCTTAAAAACTTGACATCATGTCTGTCACTGCTTGCTTATGGAGTAGTGGAGGTGCATAGTGCCTACACGCCCAGATAGGTAAGGGTGAATTGAGCGGGACCAGTACATCTTTCATCAGTTTCATTGGTGAGATTCGTCCTAAGTCTGTTATACGGTGCGGGGCTCTTGCCACTGACAGGGCAAAAATCTAGACTCCGGGATAGTATTTTTATGTAGTATTTCGTGTTCCGGGCTGGTACTTAACTGCTTCTGAAATTTCTCAGAGAACTCCCACTTTTCACGATTTGGGGATAGAACCGCAGGATAAAGTCCAGCAGTCTCGCTGGCGAACACGTCCTTGTGTACTTTTATTACCATTATAATAATAAACATATCGGAAGACATTTTTATCTACGTTTTGAAATACATTTCCTCTAATAACGAATAAAATCAAACTGTTGATCACTGTATACAGGGCGAAATTACCTTTTTGTGTAGTAGATAAGGTCTATAATTGTATTGCTATCTTGAAGACAGCGCGCCGCGTCGCGTCGCGGTGTGAGCTGACCCTAACTCGTCAAAATGTAGGGAAGAGCTGTTTTTTTTTCCACGATTTCAGCGTTGGTCTCATAGTAAAAGTTGTTCATAATAATGATTACAATGACCCCTTAAAAGGATGCCTATGAATTCAATTTCAACCTGTATACCGCGCACACTGAAACCCCAACTCACGCCTAACTCACTTCAATTGACAATTCGCTCCGCTAATATTTCAAAATTACTCAATATCCAATGAAGTATTTGACCATTAGTTTTTCACCTTAATAAATGAGCTAGATAGGAAATATTACACTGAAACTTAGGGTTGGCACAACTGAAATGTTTGTAATTAAACTTTCGTCTTCATTCTTTCTTATGGCTTTAATTCGTTCTTTCCTTTTCTTTTTACTAAAGTATTCTATCTATCCTTTTTCTTCTCTCGTATCTTCACGAGCAATATACGAAAGTAGCTCATGGTTCTCTATAAAAATTTCGTTTATTTTAATTGCTTTGACATTTTATTTTTAATTAAATCTATTTTACAATCTAAAATATATATACAGGTGTATAAAAAAAGGACAAAAAAAAAATAAAAAAAAGAAAAAGATATTTTTGATGCCCCAAGCCCCCAATGAGCTACTGTCTTTTTCTTTTTTTTTTGTCTATTTTTTCCCTTTTTTTATACGCTCATGGTTGGGTGAAAAAATTAGTCAGTCAGCAAGGAGCATGACTATTTCTTGGGTGTACCCATAGAAATTCATATATCTATGGGTGTACCGGTTGCCACTTCAGTTTAGTTTCTCAAATTATACAGTGCGGATCTTGCGTGTTACGATCTAATCCGATCACTGTTCATAATATCATAGGTGTTCTCCAAAAATCGAGGTTCATGGTTATTTTCATTGGATCTTAGCAATTATTACAAGAATACCTATTGATTAAAAAACGATTTCACCTTAAATGTTAGTTTCTTTTAATTTAATTTCTACTTTTGACGAAGAGAATATTTTCATCTTTATCAACTGAAATTACGTAGTTTCGCCATCCCTGAACTAGCCCACAATCTAGAACCCAGACTTGGACAGGCGAAAATTACGCAAAATTGTTTACTAAACAACGTGTGGGTGTCGGCATTCGGTGCTCGGTTGAGGCATTTTAAGAACGACTTGATATATTTGTCCTGAACCGGTGATAGTTGCTTAATTTGGCCGGAGTGAGGTTTATAGAGGTAGGTTTAGGATAGATTGGGTTACTGAAAGGTTGCTAGACTTTAAGGCACCCACATTGAGTTTAACAGATTGAATTACTGGGCAGAGTGAAGGCTGTATATTTAATGGCATCGTTATCGAAGATATTCGATCTTTGGATAGTGATTTACCTAATTCCTGTAAGAAACTTAGTTTGATTTTGAGTTTAATTCATAAAATTCCGTAGCAATATCAGGCCTATCGGGCCTATCAGGTATTACTTAGTATATTGCAGTTAGACATTCCAACAAAAAACGTTACACCAGTAATAGAATCCAGTGTAGGTCCTAGGTCAATAACCTAAGGTTAGAACTAAGACCCCTCAATCGCCCAATATCGCAACACCGAAAAGCAATCAATGAAGTCAGCGTAACACATTACTGGACATAGGCCTCTCCCAAGTCGCGCCACAACACCCGGTTCTCCGACCAGTCTGTCCTGAATGCCTAGGCATAGTGAAATTCTATTAGTAACAACAATGATGGAAAAGTCAAAAATGTATTGGATTGACATATACTACCCAAAAAAAAAACTGGCACTTCAGGAGTGTCGACAGAAGTGAAAACAAAACACAAACAGAATACTTTGACATCACTCACTGACATATCGGATATACATTAAAACCGAGTACATCCCGAGGACAGCCGAACACATCCAAAGCGGTGTCGTTACGGTAACAGTGGCGCGAATTCAATGGCTTTTTCCCACCGCAAAAAATGCCCAACGCGTCTAAAGAAGTTTTTACTTCAAAAAACCTTATTTCAATCCTGTCGAAAATCGCTTTGAAAGCGCCACTTGTCTAGGCTCTCTTGTGACCGTTCTAAAATCCTCGGTCCATCCACCCAGGGGGCTTCTTCATCCATTCATTGTTACCCTTTCTTCCACCGTAATCGCAAGTATAACATGTTACGACCACCTCTAACAATGTCGTGGGAACACGCCTCGTCGTGCCGTGCCGCGCCGCGCCCGCGTCGCGCTGCAATTACCGCGGGTCGCGAGTTTATCGCGACAAACGGTGCCGCGCGATGAACTGCAGTGACCATGGCAAAAAGTGTATATGGGATATCTTGGCGGGGATTGAATGGCCAAGCAAGAAAAATCAAGGTACGAGTATAATAGGCTAGTTTCCTAAAAAAATCTAATTAGTCCGTCAGTTAGATTATCAAAAAATATTGGACCCATATTTTTTCTTTTGTCAATTATATAAAAAATGATGAAGATATCGCCTGTTAAGATTCCGCGTGACGTCACGCCGTGCGACACTTTTTAGCACGGCGTGACGTCACGACCCCCACTCCCAAATTTTGACGCGCTTTATCTTTTTAATTTTTTGTTTGATTGACAAAAGAAAAAATAAGGGTCCATTATTTTTCGATAATCTAACTGACGGACTAATTAGAATTATTATTTTTTTACCCAGGAAACTACCCTATTGTCTCCCAGGAGTGCCCAGGACTCGATCCTTACTTTCAATTCTTCTCAGGTTAGGCATTCTTTAATTATCCTTATCTTCACGTAAAAATAAGTACCTACATATAGGTAAGTAGGTTCCTATGGTAGTTTAGGTTGGTATGCACCAACCCGCACTGGGCCCGCAAGGTGTTACGAGTCACTCCATCGGAGAGGAGGCCTGTGTCCTAACACTGGGAACATTATAGGCTGATTATATAGGTCGTTACTTGGGATATCATGTGGTCGGAACAATAAAATTTAAGCATACTTTTCGTGGAGATTCCTGGCAATCATTGAAGAATCCTCCTTGTCCTCGATACTATGAATAGGATTCGATCCTTTGGACTACCACCACTAACTAAAGTGATCGGTTCGGATATACTTAACTACCAAAAAATCACAACCCTCCCTTGGCTTTGCAGTAGTCGGGTAAGAAGTGGGCGTCCGCTACGAACATTTTCCTTTGCGGAAATAAGATGAAGGAAGATTCTTGCAAGTTTTTATTTAACTCATCACAAACTGGCTCTTCACCTTCTATAATTTCATGAAATAATATTAATTCTTGGCGTAGAGAAGTCGGTTAAAATAATCTAAATCTGAAAACAATTTCAGTCTGATAATTATATCTCATAGATCCCTTACTCTTGGTTCCCGTATAAATCACGGAGATCACGACCCGGCCGGCGGCGATCTACAAAGTGATTGTGCGACAATAGCGCCGCGCGCGCATCTCATGTTTATGTACTTGCAGTGTGTAGGTACTTGTGTTAACATACTCTGTACTAATCTGAAGGAACTGCGGTGTTCGACTGAGAGTGCTGCTTCTGAGTGAGTAGTTGTGGATTCGATTCCCAGGTGTAGGATTTTTTTGTTTTCAGTAATAAATATTTTTCTTGTTTTTTTCTGTGCGTTTCTCAGGCCGGGTAGTTTATTACAGTTTATGGATAGGTAAAGATAAGAAAGTTAAGCTTTTAGTCTTATTTATAAACGTATCTTAAATAATCAATTGCTTAGCAACTGATTAGCAAATATTCTTGCGATTTAGCGCTAAGAGGTCACTAAGCAATTTTATTGATTAGTAGCTGTCAAAATTAAACACCACACATGAACTGTTTCAAGTTAATGCAATAACTTAGCACCTAGCTGAGTTACATGTTAAAATAAAATGGGTATCATTTAAGCTATCACCAATTTAATTAGTTTTGTGTTTCTTAAATAATAGGGTTTGTCCTCCAAATAGTAGATCTGTCACCAAAATGTAGTCACCAAACAATGCAAGTGACCTAACCAAACCGAACCTCGGGGTGCCCTTCGCTCGCTCTTGCATCCTATGTCGACGGAGCCCCGCTTCGCGGGGCCCCTATTTCTGTGTAAAGGGCTTAAAGTAACCTAACCAAACCGAACCTCGGGGTGCCCTTCGCTCGTTCTTGCATCCTATGTCGACGGAGCCCCGCTATCTGAGAACGAAAATATTTCGTGGCGATAGATCTATTTATTAGGTGATACAAATATTTCGTGGCGATAGATCTATTTATTAGGTGATACAAATATTTCGTGGCGATAGATCTATTTATTAGGTGATACAACTTGATGACAAATATAAATTTTGGTGATAGAAAATATAGTTTATCACAATCAGTTTGTTTTGAAAGTGATAAACGAAAAAAGGTTTATCTGTGCTCGCGAATGACTCATGTCACCGTTGTGACCGTTTCACATTCACTTCTGTACTAGTAGCGCCGCCTAGTGGCGTGATTAGAAAGTTAACACTTCTTGATTATATTCCTTGGAAACAACTAAAGGCAATAATTTATGTGAACGATATTAAAATATTCATGTCATAAAAATTTGATAAAGTGACTTGATAAAAAATCAGCATGACATTCATTAGAAGCGAAAATGTTGTATAAATTAACGGAACTTAAAAATTATCAACAATGTGACGTCGCATTGATAAAAAGTACGCCGATACCGAACAGTTATTTCGCCGCCTCTCTCAGCTGCGATGGTGGTGTAATGGTCAGCATAGTTGCCTTCCAAGCAGTTGATCCGGGTTCGATTCCCGGCCATCGCAGAATCTTTTTGGCTTTTTTTTTTACATTTTATTGGAAAAAGTATTTTTTTTATGATATTTTGGATATATTTAATCGTTTTATCATAACAAAAACTGTTTCTACTGAGATGTTAATTTATTTTCCGCACATATTACATGTTTTATTAAAAGCTTACAACATCTCGTGGCACATGATAAGCTTGCTAAAGATCAAATCTGAATAAATTAACTAATGAATATAAATTAGTTGAAATTATGCAAGAATAATAAAATAACAGTACTTATATTGTAACCTATACCTGTGCGAATTACCTACTGCTTATGAATCATACATTTGTTAGCTAGTACCTAGTTAGCTAGTACTATTATTTATCTCTATGTAAAAGGTCCATAAGTACCTACTAATTAGAATAAAATGAATCATACATTATTAATCATACAACTTGACAGTGCTCATTTTTAACCGACTTCAAAAAAGGAGGAGGTTGTCAATTCGATGGTATGTTTTTTTTTTTTCAAATTCATTTAAGACTATAACAATTTGTCAGCAGTCTAATAACCAGTCTTACCAAGGGGTATCGTATTACCCAGTAACTGGGTTGTGGAGGTCAGATAGGCAGTCGCTCCATGTAAAATACTGGTATTCAGCTGCATCCGGTTAGACTGGAAGCCGACTCAATTAATATAGTTGGGTAATGGCTAGGCAGATGATGACTTTAAAATAATTTGCTGAAAAAAAAGTAGGCAGTTATCTACCTTCTTCAATCACTAACTTTTACTTACAGTATGAAACCTTACACAAAAAGTAAATATTCAACCGAATTGATAACCTCCTCCGTTTTTTGGAGTCGGTTAGTTAATAGTTAGTTTTGATCAACAAAAGTTCGAAATACCCCACATACTACATACATTACATCTACACATTCAAATAAAATCTTAAAAACAAATTATCTTAAGACCTCTGGCACACGAGGTCATCAGCCTGCTCACACCCGCAAACAATAGCGTAATTATACTCTATACAATATTATCACAATTACACACAAATTACTGACTAATGCCTCTTTTTGTACATTTTGTGTGCTCCAGATGTTGGCACCGCTATGTAAAATCAGGGAAAATTATTGACCAACTTAATTATAACTGTAATTCTTTAGTATTTTATTAAATGGCTATAAAATAATTATTTTAATAATCAATAATGTTCCTCGTTCCTCCGGTACTACTGGGACATAGGTCTTCTTTCTGTGAGGGAATGGGCCGTAATCCACCACGCGGGTCCAGTGCGGGTTGGCGAATGTCGCATGTCTTTGAATTTTCGGTTCTAGTACATGCCGGTTTCCTCACGATGATTTCCTTCACCGTTTTGAGAGCATTGCTGATGAAATTATTTACACAAAGTAAAGCGCCTGTCTGGGTTTGAACCTACAACTCTATGTCGCGGCCGTTACCACTGAGCAACCGGTGCTCTGCAGCATCTGGATACAGGCCTGTCCTAAACTGCGCTACAAAAATAAGGTCCTCTAATTTTCAGCGCTAGTTTCTCCAAATATCTCCTCAAGTCTTCGGTTAAATGCATCTTGAGTACAGGTATGGGAAGTGTATCTGACCCTGTACCTGAAACATGTTCCAAGACAGATTGGTGCTGTTAGCCCCAAATTAGCCCTGTGAGGGAGCAACGACTTTTAATATAAAAGAAATTAACCTTTTTGGGCATACAGGGCCGTATTTAGACATTTTATTGCATATTCCTTATCACTGACATAAATAAAAGAACTATAGATAAAGTCATTGGCGTGCCAAGTACAGGAAACCATCAGATTTTATTGCAGCCCCAATTTGGAAGAAATATAAGATACGCTCGTAGTAACTAAAGAATTTACTCGAAACTCAAGGAGACATAAACCACGTAAACAATTTCCTACTCAGCGCCAATAAATGCGAAAATTTAGATGCAATGTACCACGTGACGTGGAAGCGCCGCCGAATGCGCAGGCGCGAGATCTACCATATAAGGGCTGGACCGCGCCGCCCTGCGCCAGTCGAGGCCGATCCGACGCGCAAGGTCACACGCTTGCCAACCAGGGGTGACTGACTCATATAAAAATTCACACTATCGAGTGAGATTTACGACTTTGATTACCCTAAAAGGCGTAAATACGGAAGAAAAAAATGTTTTAATGTGACGCGATGAGGATCATTATTATGTTGATGGATGAAAAGAATGAAATAATCGTAAATTAAATTGTTTTTATTTTTGTCTGTCGTACCCTTGCGTCCGGTCTTTGACTGCTGTCAATCTTATTTATTTACACTTTCATCGATACTTTTGTTTTAAAGAATTCGGAAGGAGGGGAAATGTTTTAGTCGCCACCAATTAGTCGTCTTCGTCGAGTGAACGAAGTTTTCCGTTTAATCTCACGCTAAGCATGTTTGTTTATGCTTGAGAGAGCGTGTTTGCTTGTTAAACCAGTCACGAAATAATTTCTTTAACAATGTGAAGTATGCTCAGAATAATTATGTGTCATTTAAAATGGTTTACTATAAATACATAAAAAGCAAAGTAGCTCGCTTGATCTAATCAGTCTTCAGCTTTTGCGGGATACAAATGATGTTAATTTAAGTCCTGCAGACATTTCCTGTTCTGATGCAGCTGATTTAACTAATAATTCACCTCATTGCCACACAAATAATCTAAAAACATGACTAAAATAAAACCAAGGAAACAATATGCAACAAACAAGCAATCCAAATTACTTCTGAAGTTCTGACCAAGCTTAGATAAAGATCCTGACCTAGACCTTACAGTAATCACGTATTATACCGAAGCAAATAATAAAAATAAATTAGAAGACCATGACATTGCCTTATATCTAGCATCTGAGCCTTGTCATGAGACAGGTAGCCAGATATCACCATATATGATCGGATCAAGAGTTCACCTTGGATCAGCAAGATTGTGATTAGTTGATCACAACGTTCCGTATTCAGTGAATCATCAGTGCTCTTTATGGTTTATAATTTTACATTATTATGAGTTTTATTGTATCGTTTGTCTAGTTTATGGGTTTTTTAATTGGTTGATTGTTAGAATTGATATTCTTATTTGCATTATTACCTAAGCTGGCTATTTTATGATGTGTCTCATCGTTGGTTAATTATTTGTGTATCTTTTGACATTGATTTAGTTATACTATTATGGGTTTTATAGATAATTTTGCAAAGAATTGCTTCCCATTTGTCGTTATCTTCAAGCGCCATACTTCTAGGACATAAAATAGTTATTTAGGAAGTAGAGGAAAACAGCTTAGTATCCCAGTAGATTGAGATGAATCAACCTGTGAGGAATCATTTCCAAAAATACATTCAAATGAACCAATTTCAACACAATTTCTCAAAATTACCGCTCCACCAATACATTTCTTTTAAAATCATGAGTAATACAGGAGTTCTTATTCACATCACATCCAGCATTCACTAAGGACTTCCCTCGAGGAAGTTATTAAAATTTGACACATTAATTATGATCTTCCGATGTTCGTGCGAAGAGCATCGGTGGACGAAACTGTTTTAATTAAACTTGAAACATGGTGATTACAGAAACTTGATACAATTGAAGAAACTCATTTTTCATGAACATTATTACATTGTAATGAAGTCAGAATTCGTTGTTGCAGTTGTAGACGTTGTAGTTTAACTTTTTAGTATTTTTTTAGGTCATCTAGATCATAAACCTGGCCATCTGAACCTGAATCTGTAGATTCTACAACTTCTTTCCTTTATGAGCATAATGGTCATCTTGAGCATAATGATATAGTTTAGAATCTTGCTCATATAATAGTTTGATCAAAGACACAAGCAACTATGGTATAATTTGCGTTGCAAATATCTGAATCAAGAAACAAAACAATAGAATTCAAAACATAGACAAGTTTATCAACAATCTTCTATAATGATATATTGTTGTTTTAATTCAATGGATCATTTGGTATTGTTGGTCGAGGCGCTCGCGCATGCTTTGGTGCTTTGACCAAGAACCTGTCACGTTGATTGATGGAGAGTCTTAGACGTGACCTTCTGACATTTCTTATCAATAGGAAGTCTGTATTGACAATTTTGAGTGCCTCGGGTTATGGATGTGGAGAAATATTTTGACAAACATTGTTTGGTCAGAAATAATATTCGAACTTGTCTGTGTTCAGAAAATAGTCCATTGCTCTTTAAAGGCAACGCGAAAGTTGTCAAAATAACATTTCCTCTCACATTTCCGTTCAATAAATAAACCTTTCAATATAAAACTTCTAGCCAAAAAACTAGTACATTCAGGAAACAAAAAATTACTTTCAAAATATCAGCCTTCGATATCTTTCCGTAAACAATTAAAAAAAGAAAAAGCAGATTTCCCGTTAACCCAAAAAGGAGATATTGACGAAAGAGTATTTTACCTAGATGTCAAAAACACAAAAAAAAAAGAAATAGAGATGAGAGTCAAAATTATACTATATATAATAAAAGTAAAAGCCTTACGGAATTTCTCTTAAACGAGAGTGAAACTGAAAAGCGTCGGCAGCCTTGAACCTCCGATCTTTCCGGTTTGGCGGCCGGTGCGGCGGGGTATCGAACCCTAATTGAGTCAAGTGTATGTTCACTTGATGTAAATGCATCTGATGCGCTTAATGTGACAATTTATGTGTCGCGATAAACTTTGTCAGACCTTATGTGGAGTTTACGACGGCTAGTCATGAGTCAGAACGGTTAATTAAAAATATGCGAGACGATGCTTTGATTAAATACTATGTATGCTTGTTAGTGGAATGTTTTGCATATTGAAAATATCTCTGAGCAGTATTTGGTTCATTGTATCATATCTTAATATCAAGGCGGATATAGCAATGAGGGTATCTCATTTCGCGGAAGCTAACTGATATAGATTTAATTGGGTCATTACATTAGGTCAATAATATAATTGTATATAATAGTAGTTTAATAACTATACAATAGAAGATTCAGGGAGTTTAATTACATCATTTGCAAGCTAAGACTTAATTTCTATGCCTTACTGCAGTGCATATATTTATTGAATTATTTAAATGGACTGTTTGAAAGATGATATGACTAAAAAGAGACTGATTACCAAGATGACGACTAATGGAGAAGTATGGAAGAGAGACATGTTACGCCGACACCAAATAAATTGGGTTAAGGGGAGTAGAATGATGATTTAGGTAAATATATTTGTTACATTAGGTCAATAATATAATTGTATGTAAACTATTACATACAATTATATTAGTTTTGTTGTTAAACCTAGTGGTTTAACAACAAAACGATAGAAGATTTAGGGAGTTTAATTACATCATTTGCAAGCTAAGACTTAATTTCTATGCCTTACTGCAGTGCATATATTTATTGAATTATTTAAATGGACTGTTTGAAAGATGATATGACTAAAAAGAGACTGATTACCAAGATGACGACTAATGGAGAAGTATGGAAGAGAGACATGTTACGCCGACAGCAAATAAATTGGGATAAGGGGAGTAGAATGATGATTTAGGTAAATATATTTGTACTTCGATGTTTCTAGAACGCGAAACTCTTTTAAAACGGTTATACTTTCTTCAGCTAAGCATTTTCTTCTCTTGATCATCATCAGCTGTTTCATTTAGTTAACTGATTATCTTTTGTTTTCTCTTCGTTAGGTTATAGTAGGTGGAACCTTGAACTAATTGATAGTTCGACTGACAATGGATGATCAAAATCAACGTGTGCCGATAAACGGGCGCCTGATGCAACGTGTTACTAAACGATATTGGCTGCGGTTACTATTGGTCGTAGGCTGTTGTTGTTCATTCGTTTAGTCTCGTCTTTTCCATTGTTATCTTCATTAGTTCATGTTATCGTTGGACCAGATGAACAGGGTATTTACTAAAAAAAGCGATCTGAAGTTTTCAAATCAATATATTTCCATTTCTATAAAGAATAATTGGTTAACCTCACCTCATTTAACCTACATATTTTTTAAACTTCAACGTTTTTGTTGTCATATCGTCATGCAATCACATTCATTAGAAAGATAGCATGTTTTTAGAAGGATTTGTATTTTTAAGTCAAAAATTGTTAATTCTGAGTTAATACCCTGTTCATCCAGATGAACGATAATGTTGAAGACTCTTCCATTTTCTGTTATTCGTGCTCTTTCATCATTAGATTTCCTTCTAGGACGTTGGTCTTTATTCTTTTCTTAGTTGAATTTCCTATTTTGTCTTTTTCTCAGTCTGGGTTATGTTGGGCTTGCGTACCTTTCTATCTCTTCCTAGATCTTCTCTTACATGGTGGTGCGTCAACTAGTTTCGTTTTCTTTCTTTACAGGGTGGCAGGAACATCGAAGCACAACATTTACCATGTTCAGTGCGTGATTCTGGACTGCGTTGAAATAATTTATCAGTTATTAAAGAAGTTGCTGTTTCCTACAAAAGTGCAATACCGGCGCGGTCAAAATGTATGGAACAGTTAGTTATTATTATTAGCCTGTGACGTCCCACTGTAGGGCAAAGGCCTCCCTACTCTCTTTCCATCTCTCTCTGTTCAAAGCTGCTAAGGACCAGTTCTTGTTGAAGGAGTCCAGCTCAGTTATTTTTTTTTTTAAATAACCGACCAGAATGATGTACTGAATCCATGGTTACAGGTTATGCATCGATGTCATTGCGACCCTGTATCAATTTCTTCTGTTTTTTACTAATGCTACACAAAAGATTGCTCGAGTTTTATAAAATTACATCCGTTAACACTGCTCTCTCTATTTTCCGATGACTCAGTCGTCTTGCAATGAAAATCTAGTCTTTAAAACTGCTGACAGCCAGAACGAGAACACTTGGTTTGATATAAAATGTTTATCGCATAATAATGAATCATCATAATTTCGCGTCGACGTTGTGGGTAGCGTTACGCGTCCCACATAGATGTACGTCTAGCGTTTTCACATGACTATGTTCTGGAGTACACAAACGTTGAGCAGAAAAGCTTTGCACTACTTTTGAGTAGGGCTTGTTTTAGAAAATAGGACACCACGCTTGCTGGGTAATGGCGCATGCTGTTGTTTTGTGGCTTATGAAAGAGCTACATAGATGCTACCATTTTTTCGTTAGAGAACTCACTTTTACCAACAATGAATATTTAGCATAGTATACGATACCTACGAGCAGTGGTGGCCTAGTGGTAATGGTCCCGAGTTATGAATGCAGGTCGTGGGTTCGAACCCAGGCAGGCCCTTACTTTGTGTAAATAATTTCATCACCGCTGCTCTCAAAACGGTGAAGGAAAACACCGTGAAGAAACCGGCATGTTCTAGAACCAAAAAATCGAAGACTTGTAACATCTACTAACCCACACTAGGCCAGCGTGGTAGAATATAAATTATATTATAACCCACTCCCTCTCGAAGAGAGGAGGCCCTGGGGAACATTATAGTCTGATTACGCTATACGATACTTATTTGGTTTGCTAATACCTAATTGAAAAATGTCATATTCAGAAACTGAGGAACGATGTTTTAGAGGATTTTATTATTGTAGCAATATTAGTTGAACGGAAGGAAAATAATAATTATGCATGCGGAGTTTGCCTGTAAGTGATTGTTGCACTGTTGCATTATATACACTTTCAGATGTTGTCTTTAGCATAGAACCTGTGTAAACCATTGTTGGTGAACCAATAAATAAAATAATAAATAAGTTTCTACATAATTTGGAAACAGGGATAAACATAGACTAGAATGAATTAGACAATTACTTAAAAATCTGTTAACTCATTCTACTGCAATAAGTTGACCATGTATTTTCGACCAATCATTAAAAAACACGATTATGAAGTCGTCGAAAACATGGCATCAAAATCCTCAAAAAAAAAAAACAAAAGAACAACTCCTGACAAGATGGCGCCAGTCTTATTACCCATTTACGTTATTAATCTTCGAACTGTCATTCAACACGGCGGCGGGAGGCTGCAGGTGATCAACATGCCAATTATTATCTTAAAGTATCGGATACACTGCAGTAATTTTATCAATTGTTATTTGTTTCGCAGTCGCTATCAGTTGCTGTGTGATTCATTTCCGTAGTCTGATGTCAGCATCAGCTGTTTTATTAGGTCATGGATGTGGCTAAATAATAACAGCCTCACGGGTCGGTCGAAGGTTAAGCTACGCTTGCCGAGGCCAGTCCGTGGATGGGTGACCAGCCATTACGTATCGAGACCACTCCGTGCCTCGAAAAGGACGCTAAAACGTTGGTCCCGGCTGTCATTTGCAGATCTTTGATAGTCGTTGCGGGTAGTCAGTAGTTCGAAAGTCTGACAACCAGTCTTACTAAGGGGTTTCGTATTACCTATACATTAAGAGCGGTTCTGCAATGCCGGTGAAGTGACCATAGTCCTATTTATATGAGGGGTAGCGCACTAGATCCGAACTCTATCCGTCCGAATTTAGAACATTCCCAATTCGGATTGAAGTCGGATCTTTAATTCGGATTCGGATCGGATGTAGTGCAGAACCGCTCTAACTGGGTTGTGGAGGTCAGATAGGCAATCGCTCCATGTAAAATACTGGTATTCAGCTGCATCCAGTTAGACTGAAAATGTTAGTTAGAATGGATAATTATGATCCTTTTTCTCACGTATACGTCCCCTTGTAGGTTATTATTTGGTCCTTCTTATACAATGGCGTATAGGTTGTGGTCTTTTGATGTTTTGAATTCCGTTTAGAAGTCTGTTGTTTGGCAAGTGATTTGGCTTATTCACAATGCTTGATGAACTTACTATAATAATATTCTTAGTGATCTATGATGCTCCAGTGAGTCACTAAGATTATCTTAAGGGTTTAGATATACTTACGTGGAGTTTCAGTTTCATCTTAGACTCTGAAGACTATGCGTAGATGAGATTCAGATTCTGCATGGGCTATGAGGTTCAGATTCTGTACGGGCTATGTAGATGGTATTGAAACAATAATAAGATATTAAATTGCCGCCCAAGGTACACAGTAGTAAATACTTCAAAAGTAAGTTTAAATGCTTCCTCAACCAAATCAATAATTACGAAAAAAAAAATTAATAAAAAAATATCGTAACATGTCATTACACCTACATGGAATTAAAAGTAATATGGCGGTTAAGTGTAATATTATTGAAGTTCATAAGTGGACAGTGGGTAGGCAGGCCTTGGTAATAACTGCTTCATTATAAGACAAAAAGGTTTGCGCCTCTTAGGACCAACGAAATGGCGGTATCTTAAAAAAAAAAACTGAAAAAAAAAATTAAAATTTTAAGGAAAAAAGAAAGAGAAAAATAAAATGCCTTAAAAGGTTTTAAATGTGGGTTCTCAAAGAGAGACTAAAATATAGAGCTATATTTCTTATTAAGTTATTGAATTAACGTTGTAGGGATAAGGAAAGCTTTTAGGTTCCATTTTCCACTAGGTACAACAATATTTACGTTTTTTTTTTATGTCCCCTTAATTTCACGTAAATGAGAACATTATCGTGAATGCATGAAAAAAAGCATTAGCAGTAAGTGAATGCAATTTAACATAAACAAACTAAAAAACAAAATAAATAGTTATTACCTCAGACCCAAGTGAAGCAAACTAAAAAATTAAGAACTCGCTCAATAAAACCCATAAAAATTCACAGACGTTCATTTAAAACAATAAACATTGGAATAAACAATAACAAAAATAACACGTTACACAAAGTCAACTCGCTAAATAACATGTCATATCATATTATTAACTTTTGTCAAGACAAAACTCAATTTCGTGAAATCGCCTTATAAGTTACGGTAATTTCACGAAATGACCGGTTGTTTGCGAAATACTGTAATTTGAGAGAAATGTGTAATGTGTGTGTAATGACATTTATATTAGGTCCTTACATATGAAATTGGCGTTTTTCGTACTGGCCACTTTAATCACGAATTTCTCCTCTTTGGTAAGGAATTCCAAATTCAAATTTGTACAGCTATTTACTCATGTATTTGTGCTTCGATGACCGTCATTCATTTGTTTTTTTTCTTCTGTTTTTTCTGTTTGCGTCACTCATTTTACAAAATGGAAAATTTAAAATATCGCATTATTTACGAGTACGAGTTCCGCCGTGGCACTAGTGCTGCGGAAACGACTCGAAGGGTGAATGATGTGTATGGCGGTCATGTTGCAAAAGAAAACACAGTTCGTTTTTGGTTCCAACGTTTTCGTTCTGGAAATTTCGACCTGCAGAACAAGCCCCGTGGACGGCCTGAGACCCAAGTTGATAATGGGGAATTGAAGGCTATTGTGGAAGCGGACCCATCGCAAACCACGTCCGAGTTAGCTGCAGGCTTCGATGTTAGTGATAAAACTGTTTTAATTCACTTGAAGCAAATTGGGAAGATTAAAAAGCTCCACGCCACTGCTGCTTCACGACAACGCCAGACCACACACTGCGCAACAGACGGCTACCAAATTAGAAGAGCTTGAATTGGAACGTCTTAGACATCCTCCGTACTCCCCGGACCTTGCTCCAACAGATTACCATTTTTTTCGCAATTTGGATAACTTTTTGCAAGGGAAAAAATTCAACTCCGATGGGGCAGTCCAAATCGCCTTCAAAGATTTTATTGATTCCCGTCCGACTGGTTTTTTTAGTAAAGGGATCAATGAACTACCTATAAGATGGCAAAAGTGCATTGAAAACAATGGTTCATACTTTGATTAATTAAATATATTATATTAAAAAATATTCGACTTTTTGTTCCTTCCATACAAAACGCCAATTTCATATGTAAGGACCTAATATTTGAGTGGGTAGGCAGACATTCTAGGTAGGCCTCGTCCTCGTTATCGACTGTTTGGCTGGCCATTGTAATATATTTTTTTAAGATATTTGCATTTTACTTTCATAGTGTTTGCATTGAAAGCTGAAGATGTTTAAAAATCAAGTTGGTAACAACTAAGAAGCTACTGTGTTTGAAAGTTATATCAATGTTTTTTTGGTCCTTATGTACACACGACTACGTATAGGCGTTTTGTGCAATGAAAAGTCAGCTTATACTGGAAATAAGCCCGATTATGATAAGTTATTTAAATATTGTAAAATCGTAAATGTGTTAGATAAAGTCAAATTAGCTATAGCCTCAGATTATTCTGTTTTTATGAATAAGCTGCAGAAAACAAACAGACCAAACTTTGCTCGTAACCTGTCGTACTTGCCTCTATATACACTGCCAAAGACCAATAATGAGTATGGTAAGAGAGCCTGGACGTACGCCTTCCCTAAAATTCTAAATAAGCTACCATAGGAAATTGCCAAAAAATTAGAAAACAAAAAAGTGCCACAAATTAAAAACATCTTAAAAGCCTACTTTACCGTGGGGAAGTTTGGAATGGAGAAGGTCTGCGTGTAGGTTTTTTTAGCCTTTAATGTTCTCACATATTATTATAGAAGCAACAAGATTAATGTACCCAGGATTTTTGTGGTATCTTGATTTAAAAGAGTGTCCATGAAGTTTCTTGCCCGTTCTTCTCCATAGAGATCTACGTTTTGGAATGGGCAACTAGCTTCAACTTTATGATTAACTGACCGACTATTTAATTTTAACAATTCAAAAGTGCATGTACATGGTTTAATTGAAATAAATGCTTCGAGTTTAACGTTATTTAAGTGAGCTAACTCTAAAATTAGTTAAAGCGCACATAATCTTATTTTGTATTCCAAGATTGAGCGCTATCTGATGTAAAATGTTCCATGACAAGTTGTTTGAAATAAATATTTTTTTTTTTTTTTTTTAATGTATAGCTTGATATGACGTCGTGCGTACACCCCAAAATTTATTTTAAGTGAGAAAAAGACCATTAACTTTAGCTACCTAAATGTACGGAAAAACCTTAACCTTTTTTGCAAAGGCTATTAAATACATATTAAACGTATAGTTTAATCTCCGTTGGTGGTCAAGCAAAGCTACAGAATTAAGAAATAAGTTATCAAACTCGAATGTAGACAGGTAGCCATCACTTGCAGACACCATAATTACACATTTATGACTTAGACGTTACGCAAAAAAAAAAAAACTAGATCATTGTAATCAAAGTTGATAGATAGTTAGCCTCCAAACGGCAATTACGCGTAATACTCGTGTTACAATGTGATAAACGACTAACTGGCGCTTAAACGTGTAATTATGTGATAATTTACATTTATTACGTAGAATGCCCATCGGTTATTTTGCATAAAAACTGTTTGACAGGTTAGTTTGATTTATTTGTTTGTGGATGTGTGCAGTGTGATTGGACGGTAGCATGCGAGATTTCGCTCGAGTTTTTGTGACATACAACAACACAACATAATCAGCCTATACGTTCCCACTGCTGGGACACAGGCCTCCTCTCTGTGAGAGGGAGTGGGCCGTAATCCACCACGCGGGCCCAGTGCGGGTTGGTGGATGTCACATGTCTTCGAATTTTTGGTTCTAGGACATGCCGGTTTCCTCACGATGTTTTCCTTCACCGTTTTGAGAGCAGTGGTGATGAAATAATTTACACAAAGTAAAGCGCCTGTCGGGGTTCGAACCTACGACCTACAACTTGTAAGTCGCGGCTGATACCACTGGGCCACCACTGCTCCATATTGCATGTTTATTATTGTCATGTGATTACACTTGATTGCTTCGAGAAAGAATTTAGTAAGAAATTAGAGTAAATGCGAAAGTATGCCTGTCTAGAACTGTTGATAAAATTTTCACTAATTGATAATTTTTTCACCGCGTCGTATCGCATCGCCTGCCTGCGCTATTACCTCGTTTTCTTTCTGACTTGTTTTCTTTTTGCACGGCTCCTAAGGGACCTAGCGCAATGTTAAATAGCCTATAGCCTTCCTCAAGAACTAGGCTACCAAAAAAAAAAAAATCAAATCCAACAGGCAGATCTAGAGATTAACGCGTTTAAACAAACTCATCAGCATTATTATTAGTAGATATAGATATACAGGGTGTCCCTGGAAGTGTGGATCAAATCGAATAGGGACGTGGGCAAGGTCATTTCCAAATGTTTTAGCAAAAAAAAAAATACTAATAAAAAACTAAAAATAAGAGAAGAAAGATCGAATTCGTAAAAACTATCAGGGCTATCAATTTTTTTTTTTAGATAGCCCTGATAGTATTTTTTTATGATTAATTTCTTTGAACACTAAGCGAAGTGATTGAAGAAAAATATTAAAATCGGTCTTAACTTTTGAACCGTAAAAAAATTCAAGGACATTCCCAGGGTTAAAAAGTTTGGAAATGACCTTGCCCACGCGCCTATTCGATTTGATCCATACTTCCAGTGACACCCTGTATATGTAGATAAAAGCATGCAAAATCGCAAGAAACTAGCTTTTAGCTTTGTGATATTCTACCCTAGGTCAACAACAACCTAAGTATTCAACAGTTTCGAACAAACGCACATTAGCATACGAACATAAATAAACAATTTGTATAACTATTGAGTTCTCAGTTAGCAGTGACGAATGTGCAGTTTAAATATATTGGAAACTGTGGCGACATTCTGTTTGCAGCTCATTGTATATAAATATAATGCTAAGCGCGGACGCACTGTGCTTACTGCGTTCTCAATGTGGTAAAGGTGTGTCTATGGAGTGTGGGCTTTGCTTTGTAAAAGCTCCTAAACGTCTTACTGGCTTTTTGAAAACAGTTTCCGACTCTATGAGCTGCCGTTTTTTTATGAAGGCTGCCCCATCATTTGTAGGTATCTAGTTATTGTGTCGGCATGGGATATATACGGGAGTGTGTGGGATATATACGCTGTGTTGAAAAGTTAGCTTTTCAGAAAGGTCCCTTTAGAAAAGGTATTGTTTTGTTTTTGTGGATGGGTCTAAAGTCCACAAACACGATACAATACCATCATAACTACCATCGTTTAGACTCTAAGCGGTGGTTGGACGATTATTTTATAGAGGTATGAGGAACAGGGTATAAAGTTTACTCATCGTCCATAGAAAAGGGAGGATCCTCCGACCAGATGGGTGACGTGTCTGGTGGAAAACTTCCCGATGATTGATGTCAGAAAGTTGTATATATGCTAGTCGCGCGGTAAACAGCTCTTCTTAATGCGTAGTTCGTATGTGGCGATCTAGATGCCGCCACAACTTCATAAATCATTTACTCTTATCCAATTCTCATAGCAAGCAGTTTTCGTTCACTCAACCACACATTAATGGTGGCAATTTCATATTGACAGTGCCTTTATGTCGTAGCAATCAGAATTTTCGTAGTGGTAGTGTTTCCTCTGATGTGCGTTTGACTTTACTAAAAGCATGAAACTACGCGAGATCGTAGATAAATACATTCTGGTAGAAGATGAAAAAGCTATTAAAAGAAATGCGCTCATATAACCACACCCTAAGCAGCTGCGAATTATTTGTAAATGTGAACTAATAACAGTATACAACGGCGACAGTATTATGCGACAGTTTGTTAGTATTGCGCTAACGTACAGTCGGGCAGTGCAAACGTCGCCGCATTCAGTACTTTGTTGGTAATGTAAACTTACAAATTGAGCGTAAAAGGCTGTTTAGAGCTGTGTTGCAGGATATTATTGTTGAATATTTTCTTTAAAAGCGATTGAAAAAGTATTACAAAGGAATTGTAATACTAGAAATGTTTTAAGATATAATGTAAAATTCATGTCGTCTAAAATCGACTCCAATTTATATAAAACAAAACAAAATCGGTTCTAAACAGGGTTTTTAATAAATTTCAAGCAAAAAATTTTTTTGACATATGTTAGAGTTTCCTTAAGGAAAATATAGCGCTATACGTTCATTCGGTGCGTGGCCAAAATCGGAACTAAAGCAATTTCACAAATGTTTCCCAACAGCGCCCCCTGTCAACGTCATTCAGGCACCAAAGATCCTTATAGCACTGTACCAACAAACCATAGTTTTCGTGTCATTTTGATTTGTATGTAACCACTCAGGGCATTGGTTTCCTGCCGGAAGAAGGGGACATACACTAGTCTCTGCTAACTATATTCAACCTTCAATATCGTCGCTCTAGTTTAAACACGGCCATGAAAAAAGCACAAAAACACAGACGGGTAAAGATCGAGAAGTCTCCTTCATATTTTTTGACTAATATTTACAAAGTCATCGTACATTATGAATACTTTTGTTTCACTTGTTTCAATAAACTTGGTCTTTTGGTACGAAGGACTTTGTATCGTAGCAATATAAAGTACTTTTAATTGCATTTTAAAATAATAACAGACTGTATTAAGGTTCCCAAAAATCGACTATTTCAAGCATTTTTGTTTCAAAGTTTTCCTATCCAAGGTGTAATTCAAATAACTGAAAACCTCTCAAGAAGTCCGTTATACTGGTCATTTTGAATAACTTTTACCATGGGACCGATCCTGAATTCGTAAAAAGCAAAAATCTGCTGCTCGATACATTTATGTTCGCTAACTCGACAAAGTCTGGAGAACAGCAGATTTTTTTGCAACATCATTCAAGCATCTTAAACTGTCTCCTAATTTATTTTTTCTTGTTACAGCACGCAAACGCAGTCCGTGACTCAGCCCGCTTGATCCTTGAGTCGCCACAACCAGAATCCGACGATGCTCTCACTCTCGCCAGAGCCCTACGCACACGACCTCCTGTCAACATGCTGCCCGCTGCCAAGGCTGGCACATTCTTCGCCAGAGACAACCTGTCCAACTTCATCGACTGGTGCCGAAAAGCCCTCGGAATACTAGAATGTCTGCTCTTCGAAACTGACGATCTCTGCCTGAGAAAGAATGAGAAACATGTAGTCTTGTGTCTGCTAGAAGTAGCTAGAAAAGGAGCAGTATTGGGCATGCCAGCTCCTCTCCTGGTTCAAATGGAGAAGCAGATAGAAAGAGAATTGGCAGGAGAAGAGTTGAGACCAGATGATTCAGCTTTAGGTCTCGTACCATCGGCTCCTCAGCCGCAGTTAGTGACCAATGACTTGAGGAGTTTAGATGAGAGGGTCAGGGACCTCGTGGAGCGGTGCTCCTGTCCGACCCAGTTCCCGATGGTGAGGGTTTCGGAGGGAAAATACAGGATCGGTGATACCAGGATGCTGATCTTTGTCAGGGTGAGTTGAATTTTCATGTTATATCATTGTCTTTTCATGCAAACACAAATCCTGTCTACCTATCTAATTTTTACCCGACTGCGCGACGCAAAGGAGTGGTAATGTGTTTATTAGTTATCTGCCCGTCTCTGATACTATTAAGACAATATCTAGAAAATCTAAAATCCCTGATGGGCGAAATGTTCAGCACATTGACTAAGACAGAAATAAAAAGCCCTCAAAATCTGTCTGGAAAGGGGGAATCAATTAACTTGTTCTCAGTGTAGGTCTAAATGAGATTTCCTGTCTAGACGTAGTGCCATTAAAGCACATGACTTGGGGAATTGTTCCACGCTTAATACGTTTTGTTTTGTTAAGTGCTTTGATAACGCTAGCGCTCGGGATGAGAAAAATATACACAGTCTTCAGTTTTATTGTTGCGTTATTCATAAGTAGGTTCACAGTAAAGATCGTGAAGCATACTGACTGTAATTCTGTGTTCTTGGTTTCTTTCCTAAACATACTATAAGTTTCTAAAATTACTATGACTACTTATACTAATGTTTTTCCCAATATATGTCCACTATGTCTTGATTAGTTCAGATCTATTACTACCCAAACTGATGCGACTATAAGGAACACAATATTTATGAATGACTTCTAGGCTCAATACTTATTTTGCACTTAATCCATTAAGATAAGACTTCTGTCCACCAATCAAAACGGTTGCAAACTAACATTCAAAAGACAATAACCGTAACTTAGTGGACAGAGGACGCCTGCGCGTGCGCCGGTCTGTCGCAAGAAGTCATTACGACACAGTATAAACAATGCGGCTCAAAGGATTCAGCTGTTTGGTTAACCTGAAATGCGGAGAAGTTAAGATGTGAGGAAAGTGGGAGGAAAATAAACAGTTGTGGTACATAAAGGGATAATGGGGTAACCATAGATGAATGTACCTTTATGTTACTGAAAAGTAATTAAAAAGATGAAAGAGGGGAAATGTCTCTACTGAAATTGAAAAATGCAAACAATGATAATTTATAGAGCGCAAAATAAAACCCTAAAGTTACAAACATACAATGTTTCTAATAGATATAGTAGAGTCATACTATTAAAATTATATTTTCTATAAGTAAGTATCAAAGAAACTAGCAATAAATATTCTCGATTCCAAATACAACAAGTTACGTTTTGATGTCGTATCAAAACATTACCATTTAGCCTGGTTTTAGTACGAAACAACGAACGCTATATTCATTAGCACTAAAAATAGATCTTCAAGCGCTATTTAATGAAAAAAAAAAAAAACTATTCGCACAACCATTAGAGCCAAACAAGATTTACATTTATGGTCATACAAATAGTGTTCCAATTCCCTCGACGACGGATCTATGATTCATTCTATTCGATTCCTTGTTTGGTCAAATCGAATGGACGCCTCGTTGTAGAAAACGACTTTCGACCTTATAGTTGCCATTTAGAACTGACCTCTCTTTACAAATGATTTATATTAGGAGGCAGGTCAATTTATATTGGGTATTTGCGTAGTTCCAAATTTAGGAAGACCTCGAATTAGGAACAAGTGTTTAGAAGGGAGGGGTCAGAGTATGTTGGATGTTATCTATCGATCCATATTAAGGGATGCAAGGCTAAGAAGTAAACGAAGGCGGATCGAGGTCACCAGACATGTATTGATTGGGACTATCAAGGCAGCATTCTCACGGTATCAGCGAATCTTTATTTGGAATTTCTAATAAACGAGTACTCGAGGTCTCAAGATATGCTGGCCCTTTTGTTCGGGATACGTGGTCCTTTGTAAGCTGGTCTACAACGGCCTCATGCTCTTTAAGTTGAACCATGAGATCGGGTTCCAAATTGAATGCACTCTCTAGTACTGTAAATCTATTTCTAGTGGCTACTTCTAAAGTAAGAGCTATCGCACTGTGAAGTTTATTTATCGATCTGTAGATTAACTTGCCCATCGGATAGTTACTACTAGGATATCGAGAACGTTTTATTATATGAATGGGAGTACTTTTGTTAGAGTATAAAAATGGATGACAAGTTTTTGTTACAATAGTATGAAACAAATTTGTTTTCTGTTGTTTAAAACATAATTTATTTTCTTTCAGATCCTCCGCTCCCACGTCATGGTCCGCGTTGGTGGTGGCTGGGACACCCTGGCCCACTACCTGGACAAGCACGACCCTTGCAGATGCCGCGCCTCCCACCGCACCTCCCTCTCCGCCCGCCTGGCTCGCCCCAAGCATGACCTGGCCGGCGCCACCGTCACCTACGAACGACCAGACGCTGGCCCAACATCCCTGCCGTTCACCAAAACTGAGCCAAAGACTTATGAGCCAATGTCTCTTCAATATAACTCCAAAATGTATAATGAGGAACCGAAATCTGGACACTACCAGTCTAATCACAGGCTCAGTGATGCTCCTACCAGTCTGCCTTACTTAGGAGACTTGGATAGAGCCGCTTCTCCAAGCAGACGGCATTTGGCTCCTAGAGCAATCAGCCCCTCAAGGAAATCCTCGTCCCCGGATCGAAGGACCAAGATAGTAATATCTAACCATTTAGTCCCAACCCCACATGGGATCAGGAATAAGAGTCCTAGACCAGTTTCTCCAGCCCCTGCAGCTGAGAGTGCGTCTGATAATGGATCTGAGGTGTCTGATGAGGGATACAGGAGCCTGGGAGTGGTGGCCGGGTCTACACAGGGGTCTCCGTCTACGAAAACTACGAACAGATACTCTTTGCACAGCCAGAACTCGATTGAAGATGCAGAATTTAATGGTAAGTTATGTCTTATTATTTTTTTTAACTCACGACGTTTAATGTTAGGTTACGTTAGGATCTAGGCTCTTGCTTCACCATTTTAATTTCAGCTGAAAGACTTCCGTCCGTGGAGGTCTTTCGGTTGAAATGATGCTACTAGTCATAGGCTTCCGCCAAGCGTTGCCACATCGACTGGTCTTGTCTTTCTTGCATCCAACGAAGTCTTAAGAGTTTTTTGTTATCAAATATATATTTGAAATTCAGATGGCGTTTACACATATCCTCTTGAAATTCTATCATAATAATTATTATGTTTCATCAATGAATCTCGTATTACCAATATCATTGAGTATCAAGCCAATTTAGATTCTTGGTCTTGTTTCTATCAATTTAAGGACTTAATTTAAATGGGAGCGATACACGCTCTGGTCTAGAATCTGGGACAAGCACTAATTCTATCTAGTCAGTCCTTATTAATAACCAAGTGGTGCAATGGCTTTATCCATACTAATATTATAAATTCGAAAGTAACTCTGTCTGTCTGTATGTTACCTTTCACGCCTAAACCACTGAACCGATTTAGATGAAATTTGGTATAGAGATAGTTTGAGTCCCGGGGAAGGACATAGGATAGTTTTTATCCCGATACTCCCACGGGATCGACACTTATGCGGGTGAAACCGCGGGGCGCCGCTAGTAATAAATATTTATGCTCCTTCCGTGGTGACTGTTAGGAATATGTATGATTGAAAGGAATTTCTATGCAAGTATAATTTGTGTACAGCCAACGAGACCAACGATGCCGTTGTTCTAGTGGTCGCAAGCGCTACTGCTGAGCGTGAGGTCCTGGGTTCGATTTCCGGGTCGGGCAAAGTGTTATTGGGTTTTACCAACTGGATTTTTCAGTAGCGGAGTCTGGATTTGTGCCCAGTTGATGGCAATGAGCTTGCCCCCTATCTTCCAATATTTATACACTTTTTTTTTTCGTATGTCGGCCATAGCGGCGAATCTCAACGGAGACTAGTCTTCGGCGCGGGAGATATTATAGTATACAAACACAGGTGCACTCCCTCTTTCTTCTCTTTCTCTGTATCACCCCCTATTACATGGGACTTTAACGCAACTGCCGAAATGTGGGTGTACTATAGGTAGGTACTATCGCGGACACTGCCGCCTGACCATCACTAAGTTCATTTTTGCTTGCACTCAAAAAATAGAAGCGCTCTCTAGTAAGCGCGCCAAAGCGAATAGTTCGTCCGTAAAATTCACAAAACAAGTACGCGTGATGCGTCACTAAGCTGTGATGGTACATCTCTGTCTAACCCTTCGGGGAATACCCTTTGGAGCTATGTAAATTGCTACTAAGTACTTTGCTTTAGCATGTAATGTATTTGAACAAGCTTTTGCAAGCAAACTTATGCACAATACACAACTCAATAATTGAACAGTTCAAGTAACTGTTCAAGTGTTCTGTTGACTCTTTAGGAATATTGCACAAATAATTTCCGCTCACTGGGGTGTTTCGACATTTGTGCAAACATGCACACATGCAGACAGACATACAGACACGTGACTGTTGCTAAATCGATACTGCAGATGAACAGCAAATAGGATGTCGGTGACAGCTGTATTTTGTCTCGTTCAAATTGTAAAAGAGAATTGAAAAAACAGTCTTGTTCTTGGTTCAAAGGTTGGACATTGCCATTCAACGTGTCAATGCAGCAAGCGTTTTGGGCACCTTAACACCTTTGCGCCGGGAACAGTTAGGGGCGTTGTTAAAAACAAGTTGGTAGTAAAACTATGTTTTAATTTCTTAAGTAACAAATAAATGGATGTAATAAACTAAAGTGAAAGTTGATTTAGAATTGTTTATGTTAGAATTGAGCCTTTGGTATTATTTATTGATTGACAATACTTTTATTGAATCTTAAAATACTTGAATCTATCCTCCTAATTCTATATCGGAGATAGCTTGCTAGATCTTCTTAAAATAATGCACATACTAAGATTTTTTTTTGCCCTGCAAGCCAAATTAGATGGCCGTAATTGAGCCAGCTGTCGGCTCATTGAAATTCTGGCTTTTTTTCTAAGGTGAACTGATACATAAGCAATACTCCTGTCAACTGTACAACACCACGTGTCTTGTCTATGTACGATCTGTAATTGTGTACTTACAATACACAGTCGTATTTGTGTAGTATTGTGTAAATTTCAGCGAGAGTCATTACTCGTGTTATTGAAATATCGCTGCAAACAGATGTGCAACCTGAACGAATATTTTGTGCACACACTGTATGTGGTACAAGTTATGAGAGAACGCGATTCTTGATCGACATATAATGTTTACCTTTTGTCTCCTTGTGTCATTAAAGAACGACTAAGAAACTACCCCACTGGAGACCGGAATAACTCAAACATTCTGGTCTGTAAAGTAGCTGTTTAATTTATATAGTCACTAGCTGCGCTCCGCGGTTTCACCCGCATAAGTGTCGATCCCGTGGGAATATCGGGATAAAAACTATCCCATGTCCTTCCCCGGGACTCAATCTCGCTATACCAAAGAAGAAGGGTCACGTCCCATAGAAAATTTACCCAGGCCCGACACAAAAGGAACGTATCTCAGTTATTTTGTTATATTAAATATAACAGAAATAAATTAACACTATTCTGAATATCAGTGGCTATCACCCATATATTGCCATTTGATTTTGGTAAGTCAAAATATTTTTTTTTAATGAATAGCATTTATATTCATTTAAAATGACGCCAATTTAGATAAATATACAAAAATAGACCGCTGGAGGCCTTAATTTGTTCAGGCATCCACAGGCAAGCCCGGTTAAGCAGACGATAACCTCAAAGTTAAACTGCGAGATGTCATTAAAAAATATAAAATAAAATTGGCTTTCTGAGTTGAGATCTGTGCGTTTTTTAACCGACTTAAAAAAAGGAGGTTCTGTATTCGACCCGTATGTATGTATATATGTTTGTATGTCCACGATTTTCTCAAAAACTAATGAATCAATTTTGATAATTCTTTTACTAATGTAATCTACATACTTTCAGGAAGGTTTTAGTATATAATGCATTAGGTAATTATTCTTATGTACGGAGTTATATGCATAAATGTACTGCATCTCCGGCATTTCTATGCGAATTTAGACGATTCTTCTAGTCAGTGTCTTCAATTCTTCAATGCCCTAGTGTTAATTGGATTTGTGTGGGGTAGGTACAACTAAAAAGTAAAAATTAAAAACTTTTTTACAAAAAAACAACCAACTTGAAAAAAATAAACACTACAAAGTGATACTTACATAACTTTAATTTCGGAAGTCGGTGTCTAAAAACGAAAATGCGGAACCAACGACACCGACTTCCGAAATTAAAGTTATTTATCACTGTGTAGTGTTTTTTTTTGAAGTCGGTTGTTTTTTTCTAAATTGTCGTATCGTCATTGAATTACATACAATTACGAATTTTGTCTTTATATTGCCTTGTGTTTTTGTTCAGGCGATATACAATTTCTTTTAATACCTATTTAGGTATTAAAAGAAATTGTATATCGCCTGAACAAAAACACAAGGCAATATTTTGGTGTTAGCCATTGATTTGGAATATAAAAAATATATATTTTAGCTATATTTAAAATAACAAAAAAACTGAGATATGTCTCTTTCGTGTCGGGTCTGAGTCACAAATGACCGTTCTTCTTTCATCTAAATCGGTTCAGTAGTTTAGGCGTGAAAAGGTAACATACAGACAGACAGACAGAGTTACTTTCGAATTTATAATACGATATTCGCTTCCTCTCATCTTTTTTTTTTGTGGATGGGAAATCATCAAATGACCCCTCCCGCTCTGGGTGGAGCGGAAGGGAGTGTCAGACTCTTACTGACTAAAACCCATCCGTGTTCCTTCCTTAGCCCTTTGCCCCCCCCCCCCCCCCCCCACATTAGGCGCATGTTCCGGGGCAGCAGTAACCCTTTCGACAATCCCGCTGACCCCACTAGAAAGAGTTGCAGCGATCGCTTCCTCTTCTAGCTTACGCCACACATCCTGCAATTATTTTCGCAACTGGTCGCAGCGTACCGTTAAATTGCACTGTCCTCACACAGTGAATAGTCGGCTCATGTTACATTGCGTATAGAGTAGCTAAAATTATTGCGCACTAGCCTAAATACCACCCTTTTCTCGTTTTCCTGAAAACCCGCCGAGAGGGCAGAGCTAATTTTTCTCCGAAATACCAGCCTCCAATCAGCAGTAGCGGCCGACTTAGGAGTTGTATGTCGTGGGTTCGAATCCAGACAGGCGCTATACTTTGTGTAACTCATTTCTTCACCACTGCTCTCAAAACGGTGAAGGAAAACATCGTGAGGAAACCGGCATTCCCTAGAAACAAAAATTCGAAGACATGTGACATCTACCAACCCGCACTGGGCCCGCGTGGTAGATTACAGCCCTCTCTAGAAGAGAGGTGGCATGTGTCCCAGCAGTGGGAACACTAGAGGCTGATTATGCTAATCTATTGATCGCCCTTTAGACTGACAATAATATGGACAGCAATCATCCTTGAAATAAACAACATACACTGATCACCTATCCATTAATCAGCCAATCATGCGTATGACACACTATCGAAGGCACATCTAAGATAAGACGTTTATAAACACACAGGTAAAAACAATCTTAGCCACGAGACTATCAAACAGATGTGTCTTCTGTTTAGACATTCCTCACATCGTAGTCATCTGTCATATATGGCATGCGCGGACATGTACCTGGTACTTACTGCACCTATTGCACAAGGCAGTGACATTCGCATAACATGCTTGATAATACTCGTTGTCAGGAGCGACATTCCAATCGGAGTTTGTTGCAATAACATTAAAGGTATCTTGTTAGAAATTCTTTGGGTCTAGAATAAATTAATGTGTTACATAATTACATCTACGTCTTCGTCAAGAGCAGTGGTAGCTTAGTGGTAGAACGACCGGAACTTACGAGTTGTAGGTCATAGGTTCGAACCCAGTCAGGCACTTTATTTTGTGTAAATTATTTCATCACCACTGCTCTCAAAACGGTGAAGGAAAATATCGTGAGGAAACCAGAATGTGCTAGAACGAAAAAATCGAAGACATGTGACATCCACCAACCCGCACTGGGCCAGCGTGGTGGATAACAGCCTACTGCCTCTCACTGAGAGGAGGACATTAGCAACATTATAGGCTGATTATGCAGTTTGTATCTTCCTTACCTCCATTACTTTCGTTTCTTTTGTAATTTTGTTTGCTTAATTGTAGGTACCCACTTTTGGAATACTCTATGAATGAAACACTTAGTAAATGTATCATGTACATTTCCATGTTATGTTAACTGTGACGCGGTCAACCACATCAACCGTTTGCGTCAAATTTTGCGCATGTAAAACAATGGCGGTCCTTGAGCAACCAAATTGGATGTCCTGCACGCTTGTGAATGATAAGCAAACACATCTGCGTGTCCATTCATTATTATTTAAATCCTTTTGCCGGCGGCTTCGCTTGCGTTGACATCGGAAATTATCCCACAGAAGTGTATTACCGAAATAAAAATCTAATGTGTTTATTTAGGTTATCCATACTTAATATTATAAATTCGAAAGTAACTTTGTCTGTCTGTCTGTATGTTACCTTTTCACGCCGAATCGATTTAGATGAAATTCGGTGTAGAGATAGCTTGAGTCCCGGAAAAGGACATAGGATACTTTTTATCCCGATATTCCCACAGGATCGAGACTTATGCGGTTGAAACCGCAAGGCGCAGCTAGTAATCTATGTATTTGTGTGCCGAACATTCAAATCTGTTCAGACGTTTTTTTTTTGTGTTTCAGTAACAAACATTTAAACATACAAACATTAACGTTTGTAATAATTATTATAGTATGATTAATAATAATATTACGTCAATTGATTTCATTAGGATGATAATAGAATTAATTATAATTGTTATTCCTCGTCATATCAGTTTTTTAATGAGCACTTCCATAAAGCGATGCTAGATTTATTCTTATTGATCCTAGCCTTTTTAATTGGTACCAGATTCGGCTTAGTATTCTTTAGCTGTATTATTAAGATTCCTTATTTTATCGCCAAGCATTTTCCAGTACTGGTTTGAGTGCTTTTATAATTATTATAGGTTCCCCTACTGAAACATTACAATTCTTTGTCTTTTAAGGGACTTACAGGAACTAAACGCAAAAAACGCAAGTTTTAGAAACAATAAAAGTATATAAACAAACAGCTCATTTATCAAATTAAATTTCAGTCGACAACATCCATCGGTTTCTTACTAAACTTCATCCGAGGCTTCTGCATACTTATCTCTTTTGTTGACTGTACCTACAACAACAAACTGTCAAACTGTATTATGTATTCCAATTGAATAATCAGCCCTTAAAGCAATAATTTATTTAGCTTCGACCACTGATAAAGAAAAATAAAGGAACATTGCATTTTCCACCTCATTAGTAAGTACATGCCACACTCCTCGATTACAAGTTGATAATGCAGGGGTTTATCTCATCCTACAAGCATTCGCAATTAACGTTATCAATAGTTGTAATTATATACAAGTGCCTCTAATTATGTACACGGCGATGCTATCGGTTCTAATAAATAACACAAATGGATACTATGTCGATCGTGAAGAATTGCTGTTTTACTAAGAATGTTGACTAAAAGGGGCAATTGTGAAATATATACAGGATGGGCAAAAAATCGTGGATCAAACGAAACAAGGCGATAGTCGGGGTTATTTGCAGTAAAACACATCTGTATGGCAGAGCCCTAACTTGATCTCCTTAAAAGTTATGGCAGTTTGAGTGTCTACATTATGGTTTTAAGGTTACAAATAAAAAAAGTGCCAATACTGATATATCATGGTATATACTGTCATAAAAGCAGTGCTGTTGTGATGTATTATCACAACAGCACTGCTTTTATGACAGTTCAAAAAAATATATAGGTACCTAATTAAAAAAAATAAGTCGGGGTTACTTGAAGTAAAATTTTTTTTTTTTGCTGCAAATAACCCCAACTATCGCCCTGTTTCGTTTGATCCACGATTTTTTGCCCACCCTGTATAATTCTAGTTGCACCTTGCGGTTTCACTCGCATAAGTTTCGATCCTGTGGGAATATCGGGATAAAAACTATCCTATGTCTTTTCCCGGGACTCAAAATATCTATATAGGTACCAAACATCTAAATCGGTTCAGCGGTTTAAGCGTGAAGATGTAATAGACAGACACACTTTCGCATTTATAAAAAAAATCACACCTTTACTACCCAAAAATTTGGGTACACATGTACCCACGGAATAGATACCTATAGTACACCCAAATTTCGCCGTCCCATGAAATAGGAGGCGAGCCCATAGGCTCGGTTAATGGCATACCATTAACCGAGCACAAATCCAGCTTACTATTGACAAATTCGAGATGGCAAACCTAATAACATTTAGCTCGACCCGGGAATCGAACCCAGCACCTCATGCTGAGCAGTAACGCTTGCGACCACTGGACCTACGTGTTTTTTTTGTATTAGTTCAGTCTTTATTATTTTTTTTGTATGTATTATATGTAAGTATATACCTTATTGCTATGTTATTAATAAATTAACTGCATTTCAAAGCCACGCATTCTTTTCCCGTGTAAGGTCAAAAAACAAATGTCACAACACATAGATATTACCTAAGCATTAACAAGCCCACACATTAGTCACCTGGACTCCTGCTCACCCCGATAGGCAGTGAGCGACATTCCGCCCAACATGGACTTGACAACATTGTTATAACTAAATGTTCTTGAATGTGGGCGCGGACATAAGGACCAACTAACGCGTTTATTAAATGAGAACCTAGTCCGGTGGTAACGCGAGATTGAATGGATTTTACGCGAACCTTTTTGATTTCTTACCCATTTTGATTGAAATATTGGATTATTTTGATATTATTGTGGTATCATAATTTGATCACGAAAAAAAACACTGGCCCTCCGGGAATGCCGACAGAAGTCAAAACAAAACACAAACAGAATACTTTGCCATCACTCACTGACATATCGGATATACATTAAAACCGAGTATCTACATCCGAACACATCCGAAGCGGTGTCGGTTACAGTAACAGTGGCACGAATTCAATGGTTTTTTCCCATCTCAAAAATGCCCAAGGCGCTTAAAGATGTTTTCACTTCAATAATAATTTCGAGGATTTTTTTTAATAGTAGTTACAGGGCGAATTTCACCAATGAAACAACGTGATCAGCACATCTAAACCGCGTTCAAGAGCTGTCAGTGTCGTCACTGTTGTAGTATTGGCGTATATACATACATACATACGGATCGAATACAGAACCTCCTTTTTTAAAGTCGGTTAAAAAGTCGTGCAAGTCTCTTTTTCAGATTGATTCTCCTTTTCTCGTGCGAGTTGTCACGTTCTTAAACACCTGCGATCTTGTATATCACGCATGTGCCTTACACGTGGCGATGTGGAAATGAGCGAAAAGATAAAGGTTATTAAAGTTTTGAAGTCAAGGATATCGGTAGCATTACATTCTTTTGTAGATTATTTACTTAGGTGCAGACGCCAGCACATCAACCTACCCGAAACTGTCACATTTTCCCAATCAACTTTGAACCTTATGGTTTGGTGATAAAGTTGAAAATCTATTACAGAAATTTGACAGATTGTAGTAGGTTGATGTGCTGGCGTCTGTACATAGCTATTGCGACTTTACCTACCAACGTCGATCCCTGTGTCGCTCGACTAAGGGCCCGCGGCTCGAAACCGTACCTTTTCGTTCATTCGAAACTAGAAATTTAGGTATTGAAAGTTTTATTAGGACATTAATCATGTACGAATACATAATACAATCAGCCTATAATGTTCCCACTCTTGGGACACAGGCTTCCTCTCGGTGAAAGAGGGTGGGCCGAGAATCCGTAAACCACCACGCGGGCCCAGTGCGAGTTGGTAAATGACACATGTCTTCGAATTTTTGGTTCTAGGATATGCCGGTTTTCTCACGATGTTTTCCTTTACCGTTTTGAGAGCCGCAGGGCAATTGCTTAATACTTTATCAATCGGAATCGGTTTCATTTTGACAGTTCAACAACATTCATTGCGTTATTCAGACAAATTTTTCGAATTTATGAAGCAATGGATTAGCAATTAGCTTCGAAATGATTCTAATTCCGATTGATAGTGTGTTACGCAATTAGGGTGCAGGATGAAAAAATGTACACAAAGCCGCCTTTTACCTTACGCATGCACGAATAGCCGGGCTCAAAGCAACTATCAATATGACAAAAATGAAAGCAGGAATTGACTAGACACGTAGTGCGAACGCCCACAGTGCCAATAAAAGCTGCGGCAACCATTTTCCAACGCCATTTTGCTTACAAAACAAAAACTACACTCACCAGACAAAATCTTGCAACTTTATAAAATATTTATTCTATAAAGCATTTAACCAAGCAAAGTTTTGCGGAAAAGGGAAGTCCTTACCACGACCGCCGCCTGTCCATAAATGGTCACGGACATAGCCCGATACGGTCAGAATTATTAACTTAATCTAACTGTTATTATCTTCCAAATATGGCCATTGTAAATTAGATACTGTTTTTATGATCCGAGGGTTAGCCGAAGGGTTATGAGTGAGAATGTCACTAACCAGCTTGTTGATATTAATTATAGTTCTGAATAATGTAAGCGATAGATTAAAGGTGTTACAATATTTTTCTAAAAGGTATGACAGCCAGTATCTGGTTTGTTGCTTGTAAATGACTGTTGACAATTATGGTTAAATCTATGCATGATATGCAGAAATTATTAGTTACTTGCTTAAGTTTAAACTTATCTGAATTTCATACCTACATTTGATGCGCGAGTTTTTTTTTTAACTTTACAAGCAAAATTCACACTCATACATTTACTTGTATGTGGCAAAATTTTAAAATAACTTTATTCAAAATAGTGTTTCAATTTATTTCTTCTCTGTTTCCAGAGCGTCTCGACCAAGACGACGGTTATCACATGGACAAGAACGAACGAGTCGACACCCACGTGAGCCTCAACACTGGCCTGCGCAAGACTGACTTCTCAGACACCTTCTACGGAGGCAGGAAACCCAGCTCCATTGACGAGAAGTCTAACAGAGGCAGCCCAGACCGCGTAGTCACTGTCACAGAGAACAACGACTCGCCCAGCAAGAGCCTTAGGGCTGCTCGGGAAGCCTCCCAGTCTCCCACGAAGACCATAAGAAGCCGACAGGCCAGTCGCATACCACATTCGCCCGTCAGAAACCGAACTCCCAGCCGAGGGAACACGCCCAGCCCGAAACATACCGCGAATCCGGTTCAGACATCACCGAAATTGACTCCAAAACTGCCGCCAACCGCCAGGAATACGTGGAGCGGAAGGACAGCTCCAACTCAGGCTAAAATAAAGTCCAGGCCCACTTTGGGAGCAGACACATTTGAAAGCCCGAATAAATCTCCCAAAATGAGGGCTAAGACCCCACAGACTGATGCTTTCAAGAGGAATTCTCCTCTGAGAGCCAGCAGCGCCACTCTTAGGTCCCCACCGAGTCAAAAGCCTTTGAGTCCTTTGTTAGAACAGATCTTAAGGTCGACAGAAACCGCAAAGGATGACGCATCAGTTCTTTTGAAAATGAAGGAGATTATTAGGACATATTCAAAAGGAGACGATTCTCTATCCAGGACTAGCTCTAAGGACTCAGACTACGCTGACTTCACATCAGCCTGGGTCATGTCCGATGGAAAATTAGAAAGATCTACTAGTACGAGGCAGTTGGCCGCTCCTAGGAAAGACCAAAGGAATGGCTCGTCCCGGATACCGGCACCGGTGTCCATTGGCTGCAGAAGGTCTACATCCACAACAACATTCCAATGACAGCAGTCTGGCGACAGCGTGGACACTCTAACCAGTGATAATTGAACTATTTACGTTCGTGCTTATTTCGTGACGATAGTTCAAATCAAATTGATAGTTCAGTGAAGGATTGCAGCCAATTGGCGTCGAGTGTGATATTTTTATGACGGGAAATGTATGGACTTTAATATCGCATATCTTTGTGTATGTAGCGATAAGGGTTAAGATTATAAACGGATTAGACAAGGACTGGTCTCAAGCGATTTGCCCCGGTATTTAGGTACGTGTTTGTGCGCTCCACAAAATTCAGCAGTGGCTTAGACCAATCTGTGTTTGTAGTACAGAATTTAATATAGCAGTTTTTGTGGGGTATGTGCCGTGGGTACTTTGCTCATGAGATCAGCTTAAAACTGGTTTCGACTTAAACTACGACTGAAGCAGTCAATTTGTCCAAAACGTGGATTACATCAAACGCTAGCTAGAACGTTAGTTAGAATGGTGTAATCCGCCCAAGAATGATGACGATTTTTATTAGAATTTTAAACATAGTCTAGTACTAATTATCGATTAGAAAATTTGTACTAACAATTTTAACAACACAATGGTAACATCCACCATTTTGAATTTATCAGATTTTTCCATCTATTTGCTTATAAAAACCGACTTTTATGAAATTGGGTGTTGACTTAAACATTTTGGCGCAAAATATAATTTATTTATAGTACATTCAATGATCGGCGATAAAAAAATATAAATTCGGGAGTTTATTTCAGAAGAAATATAGCCTAAAATTAGAAAATTGATTGCCTGAGCATAGCCTAAAGCTTCAAAGCCTATAAATGTAACCGAAGCAGACGAAACAGCACTCTCCTTTTAATAAAAGTCGGTTAAATATGGTGCTAAGCAATGAAAATGTTAGCTTTGTTGTTTAGTTATTGTTAATTTAATTATTTTGGCTAAATACGATCACAAGCTGTTTACAATTTGTAGCGTTAAGTTAGATAAGTAATATTGTGAAACTTGGCCCCCACATTTATTTGGTTTTTAGTTCACAAATTGGACCAAAGTTTACCCGAAAATCGGACATTAGCATTTTTACGAGTATATTATGTAGATAACACAGAAAAAATAAATAAATTGTTTTTGTTTTTGTAAAAGGTTAAACTTTGGTACAGTCGTTTAAACAGACTTCTATTAACCCGATTTTTAAATATTACTATTAGTAAAATAATATAATGTTACTAATAGTAATAATTTAAGAATAAGTACTCAAGTACGTTTATTTAACAAGATGACAAGTTCTAGTTAAGTTTATTTTAAGTTTTAGAATTACTTTTTTATAACTTCCCGGTAAAACTATAGGTAAGTACTAATTAATTAAAAGAAAACTATTTGAAATTATGCATTGAACGAAAATATCATTCCATATTTGGAGTAGCCGGGATATTCAGCAATTTTTGTTTAAAAGTAATCTCATTTTTTATAGGTTGTGACAGGTTAGAGCTTATAAAATCTGTAGAGTTTTATAATAAAAATAAATAAATAATCACGTAGCATTTTTGTAATAAAACCAAATGGTGATATGGCATCACAAATTATCAACAAAAAAAAACGACTTGAACATCTATTTTCATACCTCATTGTAGAATACTTTTAAAAGAGATATTTTTGCACACACTAAAAAAAACATTAGATGTCACTAGTTGCCATAAAGCCGTCCGTTTCAAAGTGTAGTAAAGACATAGCTGTAGATTGGCATCAGCAAAATGTCATTTTGGCCATGTTTTTTAATTATTTTTTATTTAAAAATCTGTTTATTTTACTTTACCTTTGAAAATTATTGGAATAACTGCTGCATCTTTTTATTCGTTTTATAAAATAAAATAAAAAATTAAAATATGGCCAAAATAATAATTTGCATTAATATTACTTCTATCATTGTAATAGATAATTTAATATTAATTAAATTAATGATTGAAGTAATTATCTGTAAGTAAAATATCATTACGATTTTTAATCTTTTTATAGATGTCACAAATGTTACTTCTATGTTGTAACGCTATGCTTAAGTTAAAATGTCATGGCTCTTATACGCAATGGTCAAGATTGTCTCATACCGTAATGTACACGATTATAATGTTTTTACATATACTGTGTTGGTTTTTTGTAATTTTATTCCCATAATGGGTTTTTACTTTTTTTTATTTGTGTCAAAATCTACAAAATGTTTATAACGCTCAAACCTTCAAAGATATGTCATCTGTTTACTTAAAATAATAAAAATAATTTATAATAATTATTTTGGTTTTATTTCTCATTAAAAATTACATCAAAAATATTGAATAAAAAAAAATAAAGTAAGAAAAAGGTTAGAAAACGAAAAAAAAAAATGATTTGGTAAACAGATGACCAACAAAATGGACATCCTCAATTATTTTACTACGAAAGTTTATATTATTATAATTATCTATAATCTTTATATCAATCGAGGATGTTCATCACAATGTAATAATATGACTTATGTGCAGACATCGCTATACTATCATAAAAAAATTGGGAAAAGGATTCAAACTAAAAATGAGCAAAGAAATATAAATAACTAAATTGGAGGTTCATTGAAGTTTTTTTTTATGATAGTAGTGTAACAATGAGCAAGTTTAGAGGCTAAGATTTTAGTTAATTTACATTATTTCTGTCGACGTAATGTTACCAGTGACTATGCCATAGATATCTGTTATTATTCACGGAATAAACGATAAGTTTACCTTAAATTATTGTTTTTTTTATCCCCATTTAAACCCAACCACAAGACAAATCATCATCATCTGCCTAGCCTTTTCCCAACTATATCGGGGTCGCCTTCCAGTCTAACGGGATGCAGCTAAATACCAGTATTTTACATGGAGCGACCTCCACAAACCAGTTACTGGGTAATACGATACCCCTTTGTAAGACTGGTTGTCAGACTTTCGGGCTTCTGACGACCCGTAACGACTGTCATGGATCCACACGAATGACAGCCGGGACCAACGGCTTAACGTGCTTTCCGATGCACGGAGGGGTCTTGTTATGTAAAGATGGTCACCTATCCACGGACCAACCGCGGCAGCTTAATCTGATTAGTACGCCTGATTAGCCGCACGGTTCCGATCAAGCCGTGCGGCTGTTATTACTTAGGGGCCATCTCCACGAGCGACAGAATTGCGGCGATAGTCTCGCCGTGCCATCAAATTTTCGCTGCGATGACATCGCCGTGTGGAGACACGTTCTAAGAGAGTGTATACAAATACGTGACACGACGATAATATCGCCGCGATTCTCTCACTCGTGGAGACGGCCCCTAAGCTACAAGACAAATGTGATTAATATTAAGTATCCCAGATGAAATTGTATTATTTTAGGCCTAGGAAGTCTATTAGTGACCTTACCTAGTGGATAATCACATCCAGTGGATAGTCGGTTCAGTTCAAACTGTGATCAGTTTTCACACTGTGTTTGTACACTTGGTTACCACAAACAAACCGCACGTCGCTTCGTGAGATAAAAATACTGTAACGCTGCCTAAAAAGAACCTAAATATAATAATGAAATACAAACTTATTGAATTGGAACACAACCAAACTTTTTCATTAAAGAAAAGGAAATTATATCGTTACAATGTTCTATTGGCGCGTGGCCAAACTCGGAACTAACGACGCCATCTTGTATAGTATGGTACAGTCTATGACATTTTTCAAAACAGTTGCACAAGTGTTCATCAACAGCGCCACCCTGTCAACATCATTCCTGCGCCAAAAGATCTTTCTAGCTCTGTAAGTGTCATCTCTCTGTAAATGACTTGTCTGTCATCACTGTCAACTCCACTAACCAGCCGAAATCTGCCGTGATGGTCCCATGACCCAACCCAGAACTCATCCTGATGAGGGGCATAGTTGCAGCGCTCACTCAGATATTCAACACAACCGTCTTCTTCGTCATAGTGTTAGCGGCGTACCTGTCAATTAGAGAACTCGTCAGGTTGTCTAACTCGCCAATAATTGGGAGATCTTGGTAAGTTCTATGGATCTAATAATCTTGCATTATTGTATTATCAGCATAATGTTCCCACTGCTGAGACAAAGGCCTCCTCTCTGTGAGAGAGAGTGAGCCGTAATCCACCACGCGGGCCCAGTGCGGGTTGGTGGATGTTACATGTCTTCGAAATTTTGTTCTAGGACATGACGGTTTCCTAATAATCTTAACCTTCCATAATCTGATATGGTATTATTATAGGAGAAGCCCGAAAGACTGACAACCAGTCTTAGGTATTAAGGGATAGTGTGCTTCTCAGTAATTAGTTTGTGGACTTCATATTGTAGGCAATTGCTCCATGTACAATTCAGTTGCATCCGGTTAGACTACAAGCTGCCCCAGACATAGTTGGGAAAAGACTAAGCAGATAATGGTGTGATGTGTTCTTAAGTTTAAAGTAGTAAAATACTCCTCCCTCGTGTTAAAAAGTACCAAATAGATACTCGACGGTTATGACGTAGTAGTAGCTTAGTTATTCCTAAATTACTTTCAAATATTCTCATTAATATCTAAATAATATTATTTCTATTTATGTTCCCATATCAATAAGTAATTTATTTGATTTTTATAACAATAATTTAGTATTCATAACATATTGAGTAGTTGCAGTTGATTTGAATATGGCGGTTAAGTGTATAAAAATCGAAGCAAATCATTTTTAACATTCATTATAATTATTGTGAACTAGTGATAATGACGTTATTCTACCCAAATACAGACTGAGTGTGAATTATAGTTCGTGTTTAATTGTGCAAAGAATGTGGTGACCAGTCGACATGTGAATTAAGTCCTCAGTACGTCGGGGCATGTTGGAGCGCCTGATGGATTCGTCTAAGCAAAGTCAAAGTCAAAGTCAAAGCATTTATTTCAAATAGGCACAAAAAAGGCACTTTTGAACGTCAAAAATTATCTTAAAATAGAATTGATTCTAGTCGCCCATTCCAAAAGGTAGTTTTCGTATGGAGAAGAATGGGCAAGAAACTCCACCGTTACTCTTTCAAAATGTTTTAGGTACAATATTTTGCATGGGTACATTAATTATATAATAACATGTGAGGACGATGCACCTAAAATAAAATTACTATACCACAATAGGTAAAAGAATTAAAAACGAAACCATGACATATAAATTAATTATCTGATAGATACATGGTGCTCACATATTTACAAACATGGTACAAGCAAAACGATTTTTATTAAAAAAAAAAAATACAAGCAATAAGTCAGGGTGCGAGTAATGAATGTAAAAACTAATAAAAAAAAAATTACAATTAAATTAGCAACCAGTTTGATTTTGTCTAGACTCTAGATTGTCCTATGGAGCAGGACCAGCATGTTTCCAAGCGTTCTTATCTTGGATATAATCTTCTAATTTATAGTATGCTTGTTTACAAAGTGTACGTTTAATGTGAGTTTTAAATTTTCTTTCATTTAATTGCAATATATCACAAGGTATTTTATTGTAAGCAGCGAGCGACGATGCGTCCTGTTTTAGTTTTTTATGTAATAATTGCGCGGAGAGTACTGCTTGTGTCATTACCTAATTGAGTACACGTTTTTTAAGTAATTCCAAATTCGCCTCGTTTTTTATTTTTCCCGAGTTCTGGATACGCCGTACATACTACGTCGTACGTCGCCGTACGTACTGAGTAACACTGGCTTTGGAGAGGTAAATGCGCTATAGCAAATGTAAGCCGAGTCTTAGATGCTTTCAAAAAGTGGTCTAACTGTTTCGGGGTGTCTGTAAACCCCTCGAACTGTCAGACCATTGTAATTGGAAGCTCACGCATGATGGGTAGGGTGACGCTTAGCTCTCTTCCTCCTCTTATTTTCAATGGTACCGTCATACCCATTACCCCTACTGTGAAAGATCTCGATTTGCATCTTGACTCTACACTTAGCTGGCAACGCCAGGTCTCCAGTGTTAGTCAAAGGGTCAACGGTACACTGCGATCCCTGTATCGTCTGAGAAACTTTTTGCCCGCTAAGACGAAAAACATGCTTGTGGTACTTTTATTTCCCCTACAATCGACTATAGTGACGTGTGCTACTTTGACTTAAATGCGGTTTTGCTGGGTAAGCTCGAACTGGACCGATTGCTCAACAATGTTATCCGGTTCATATTCAACCTCAGGAATTATGACCATGTATCGAGCTATGTCTGAGCTCAAATGGATATCCATTCGCCAAAGAAGAAGTTTGCGCGCTTTGACCACGCTTTTCTCCCTTCTCAACTCTCCCACTCCTCCTTCTTATCTCGTGTCTCACTTCCAATATCTATGTTCTTCTCACGCTAAGAATTTGCGTTCTTCTAACAATCTTCTTCTACTCTACTACCTGCTATGTATCATACTTCTGACTTTGTTCATTCCTCCTTTCATATTCAGTTCATTCTTCTTTGGAATGCGCTTCCTCTTGATGTTAGGACGACCACCAGTCGGTAAGCATTTAAGCGGAAATCACAGAGTTATTTTCAAAACAAATAGCGTAGTCATTTCAACATATCTCTCCCTTGAATTTGTATGTATATAATCATATTAGAAGTATATATTATAGTAAATAGTATGTATGTGTATATTCCCTATTTATGTATTTGTGTACCTAGTTTTATTATTTTTAACCGACTTCAAAAAAAGGAGGAGGTTCTCAATTCGTCGGAATCTTTTTTTTTTTTTTATATTGTTCCTCTCAACCAAAGCACCAGCCATCTAATCTCTTCACCACCCTTGGTTGACTGGTAGACAATGCCTAAGACATTGACATTGTCCGCCTTTGTACCTTTTTGTGCGAAAATAGATTGTATCTTGGTCAAAATATGATTAGCGACTACAATAGATATGTATTTACAGAATTTTAGTCATTAGAATAATTCATATTTATCTCTCCATAAGCACTTTTCCATAAGAGATTTTTTCTTATGGAACAAATCTAACTTAGAAAGATGTATTAATGATTGTAATAATTATAATTCTGTAAATACGTACCTGTTATAGTCGCGAATCATATTTTGATCAAGATACAACCTGACACTGACCTGAAAATTGCAAAAAACCTAAGAAAAATTGAATTTCGCGGGCTACAACTGCGCATTTACCTTAAGAGTTAAACTATCCCAGAAGGATCTATCGGGAAAATAATTCTAGTAAACGACATAGATTTAAGAGCTAAGAGAGGTCCCAAGGGTTGTAGGACGCCTAGAAACGACAAAAACCTCTTCAAGGTTCCTCTCTTCGTGTCTTGAAAATGTCCTGACTGTTCCATCTTAACCATGAGGTAAAATAATATTTTAACTATGCTACCTCGTTCTAGATTTAAAGAAGCCCTCCTCTCTTCTTGAGGATGATCGCTCCTGTCGTGGAACATTTCTGGAGGACAGCGTTCTTTTTAGTAATAGTGTTTGCTCTGGTTTGTACCGTCAGGGAACTGATCAGAGTCGCCAGACCACGGAGGGCTTGCTAGTAAGTACATCTTTGAAGTTCTGGTTGGGATTGACCCTGGCAGAAAGCCGATGATCAAATGCCATACCTAAAGAGGCTTCCCCACTTGCACACAAGCTGTATAACAAGTAGCACAGTTGCCGGTTCAAAGTTATAAATTACGGTTGTATCTAGGGTGCCCGAAAATCCCCTTCTATAGGTATGCAATAGAAGTGGATTGGCCCGACTCCCGGTACAGATTGCTGCGAGTTGATCTTCCTATATGTGTGACCATAATAAATATTCATAGATTATATGGGACTATTTCACCCCCACAGATCGATACTGACTTGTCTTTACCGGGAGCCCGCTTCTTTATGCAGCACCCATAGACTTGCTCTACAATAGTAGTCGTATGTGATCTCTGGCAATGGAAACTTCACGAGCATCAAAGAGATATACATTTTTGTCAAGACTATTTATAATTTTTCTTCCAGATTTTCTGAAAATGGAGTACGACGCCCTAATATTGGGGCTCATTATATACTTACTCTTGATAGGAATATGTAAGTATTATTTGAATTGCCACTTTTGTAGCACGTGGCCAACGCATTACAGACTCCAGAAACAGGTACATAAACTGATTGTTAGCTGATGGGTCTTCTTACTCATAACATGACATTAATATCAGGCCTGTAGTCCCTTGTCTGATGCAGAGGTATACTTGTAACAGACCTACACTGCGCCAGTTATGTTTAAGTCCCATGAAATAAGGGGCGAGCCTATTGCCATTATACACAACATAACATAATCAGCCTATAACGTTCCCACTGCTGGGACACAGGCCTCCTCTCAGTGAGAGGGAGTGGGCCGTTATCCACCACGCGAGCCCAGTGCGGGTTGGCAGATGTCACATGCCTTCGAATTTTTGGTTCTAGGACAGGCCGGTTTCCTCACGATGTTTTCCTTCACCGTTTTGAGAGCAGTGGTGATGAAATAATTTACACAAAGTAATGCGCCTGTATGGATACGAACCTACGACTTATAACTCGTAAGTCGCGGCCGTTACAACTTGGCCACCACTGCTCTCAACCGCCATTGCCATCAACCGGGCACAAATCCAGACTCCGGGCTTCTATTCAGAAATTCCTGATGAATGGAAAACAACGGTTCACATATATCCAATACTCCAATACCTACCTACATGTTAAGGACTGTGTTGATTAATAAACTATTGCTGATACTCAATATGTCAAGTTTTTGTTAATCACTAATCTGCAAACGCATCCCTAAGCTGATGACGATTTAAAGCTACCCTCCCATCTTGCGGCCAATGTTTTAATCAAAATCAATAATTGCAATTTCAGTAGTGATAATAAACGAAGCATTCTGCAAAGCAGTATGCTTGAGGACAGCACAGGAAGCTCAGAGGGGTCGAGAGGAGTTGGACGTGGAATTGAACGAGAGGAGACCTGATAAGAAAGATAGAGAACCCATCTTGCACCAGCCGACCAAGGCGACGTACCGCCAAAGTTACTAGTAACGAATAAGAGATGGCGCTTTTTTCAATGTTCTAGTTGCTCCTGACCACAAGACTCCTCAGTTCACGAGGACGAGGAGGAGGAGGTTCCATCATCTCCCACAAAATTATTCCGGTAAATCTCAAAACATTCGTAAAACTAAATAAAACGGCATTTCATTTTTATAAAATTATATACTTACAACTACCTACATTATTATAAAATTTATCGTAACTTATTATAACGAAGTCTAATTAAAGCAGCTTCAATAAATACCACATACTTGAAGGTGTATTTCTTTCCCTCGCTTACCCAAAAGGATTGTTTTAATTTGAATTTTTGCAACTAGCAAAACAAGTCTTGCTATTCTTACATAGCTTTGTAATGATAAACTAATCTTCAAGGAATATTTTGTTCATGGGTACTTTGTCAAATATTTCGTTGGTGACATTCTGGAACACTGAACTCAGGGCCTTTTCGTAAGATTCCTTCAGCTCACTGAAGACAAGGTCCGAATTGGAGTTTAGGAATCTGAAACAAATGAAGTTGACTTAGATTCTGTTCCGTCCCCTATGAATCTACGCTTTAGAACGATCACCAAACTTCAACTGACCGACTCCATGGCAGTATGAAAGTGCTTGTACGTCTAATTGAAATCCGCAATATCACCATAATCCGCAGGTGCATTGCCAGAGACAAAGCTAAAATTCCCCAAAAACTTTCATTCGTTCTCCCAGAACATAGCAAAATTGCTGCAGAAAAAGTTTCGATGGAAGTACTTCCCCGGACGAGCTCCTTTTCTGTTAGGTACTCTTTCAACCAGTCTATGGATGAGCCATGTGCAGAATTAATTACCCGACTACGCCAGAAGGAGGGTTATGTTTATATGTATAATTGTTTAGCACGCTCTGTGGCCTGAACGGCTCGATAGATTTTAGCTTGAGAGGTGTCGTTAGATTCGTATTGACTGTTTAAGCGACACTGGTTATTTCAAAATAAAAAAAAAACAAAATGGCGGATTTTTGACGCCATATTATGCCTTCAAAAATTTTTTTTTTCTCAAAACCTATCGAGTGGGGTATCAAAATAAAGGGTTTTTAAAGGTGATTACAAAAATATATACAACTTATAATATGGTTACAAGTAATTCAAAGTGACAAATCGTAAAAAACACGTACCAAGAACTAAATCGTCTGCGAAATCTTTCACATTTGTAAACTAAAAAGCTGGAAATAATAAAAATAATTAAAAAAATTAAAAAACCCGACTGCAATCTTATACTAAAACTAACTGAAAAGCTAAAAACAAGCCCATTTTAAATTAAATAAAAGTTGGACGCAGGCGGGGGACCCATTTGAGTTTGAAACTACAAATGGTATGGGCCCCGCCTGCTTCCAACTTTTATTTAATTTAAAATGGGCTTGTTTTTAGCTTTTCAGTTAGTTTTATAAGGTTGCAGTCGGGTTTTTTAATTTTTTTAATAACTTTTTTTTGCTATGAAGCTTAACGCCTTCGAATCCCGGGGTCGGGTCAAGAGTTATGAAGTTGGCGGTGGTACACCCTCGTGTCACCCTCGTAATGCCATCGGGCCTGCACTAATTGATCTCTTCCCAATCTTATCAGATTTTTGTACTATAGAAATAACAAATAGAGTGAGGCAAGAGACAGTGAACTTATGTGTGCGCACTAATCTTATTAATAGTCATATATTTTATTTAGTGTCTGGTCTCTGTTGAGATAAATGATTACTTACTCGTTCATATTATCACCGAGGACCTTGTCCCCGTTGAAAAGGTTGGTGAAGTACAGCAGTACTCTCTGCGGTATGAACTTCACTCTGTAGTCTTTGATGTGCATGTACGTCTGTCCGTCTTTCACTACCGGCTCGCCGATGAGGTCGTGTTTTACAACGAGGTTCACTGGAAAGGTAAAATGCTGGTTTTAGGTAAAGAAAAAAAACCGAGTGTCCTTATGACCACACGACTGAAGTGAAACTTCGAGAAAGAGAGAAAGAAAATGTGCGAGCGCACTGCTCTCTCTTGCTCCTACACTGTGATACAGACAATAGGCCTGCACTGTGCTTAGATATACGGAACGTGTTTAGCTATGAGAGGAAGAGAGAAAGAAAATGTGCGCGCGCACTGCTTTCTCTTGCTTATATCCCCCACTCAACTCCCGTTCGCCTCGCCCGATCACACTTTTCGTAACGCTTACGTCACGCGTTCGCCAGCTTACTCCCCAAGTCAAGCGTGCGTAAAGAAGTTTCACTTCAAAATATAAAAGCACAGTACTTGTTGATGCACATTGCACACACACAAAGTTCAGTGCATCTTTTTCTTTCTATTTCATTAAGAAAAAGACAGAAGATAAATTTTAGTTTAGTCCTGTCAAATTAATCAGCGCGTGACATAAATTGACGTAATTTTAGTAGGCAAGTTTTTAATCACGTCTAAACTTGTATGGAGTTTTGCCAGGCGCTGATTAATTTGACAGGACTAAACTAAAAATCTTCTGTCCTTTTCTTAATGAAATAGAAAGAAAAAAAAAGATGCACTGAACTTAATTTAGTTTAGTTTGTGAACAAGGGAATCGGTACCATTGACAGATGTAAGAAAACATACTGTATAAACCACGGATAAACTCGTCAAACTTGTACAAGAATCTATTATACAAGAATCTATTAGCGCGTGACCAAAATCGGAACTAACGTCTTGTTTTTTTTTTCTATCTACAATTTCATAAATGTTTACCACCTTCCCCCGTGTTAATATTAGTCAAGCACCAAAAGAACTGTGTAGCTCACTAATTAGTTATATTTCGATGAAATATCAAACAAAATAATACACGCAATAGTAGCAAACGCACAGCTATTGTCTACTAGATGGCATTAATTTATTAGTTTCACTACTCCCTATAAGATGGCGCTAATTTATTAGTTTCGACACTCTCTACTAGATGGCGTTACACTCACCCATCGTGATATTAGCGATGCCTTTTCCCTGTATTGGCAGCAGCAGAATCCTGCCCCTCATGATGTAGTCTGCTATGAACTCCATTTTAGGCGTGATCGAGTCCGTCCTGAGTCTGTAGTTTCTGAGATCAGCCCTGGAAAAGATACCAAAAATGGATTAGGCGCTTTTTTTCAGAAAAGGAGAACAAGTAAGACCGTACCCAGAGACAAACTTAATTGTAGCATTATGGACTATGTCGGTATTTGTTGACCTCATGGAGTAGTTTAATTAATCCTAAGACAGCATGTCTGAATTCACTTGGAGAAAAAAGATATTTAAGGAAGTTAAATTGTTTTTGAGAAGGCCGTACCCAGAGACAAAGTTAATTGTAGCAATATGAACTATGTCGGTATTTGTTGACCTGATGGAGTAGTTTAATTAATCCTAAGACAGCATGTCTGAATTCACTTGGAGAAAAAAGATATTTAAGGAAGTTAAATTGGTTTTGAGAAGACGGTACCCAGAGACAAGGTTAATTGTAGCATTATGAACTATCTCGGTATTTGTTATACTCATGGAGTAGTTTAATTAATCCTAAGACAGCATGTCTGAATTCACATGGAGAAAAAATATATTTAAGGAAGTTAAATTGTTTTATTAAATAGAATAAAATAAAAGAATAGAACGTTATCTATTCTCATTAATTATTATTTTAACTCTTTTATTTCATTATACATGTTTAAACAAATTATATTTTTAAATAGTAGAACATAAAAACATTTAAAAATATAAAAATGTTGTAGCCCACTGGTATCGGGAACAGGTCCAAGCTATCGGCAATCAGGGCTCCAGAGAGAAGAACCTCCTAATAATGTGGGTCGTGTCGAGAAGTTCCGCTTTCTGAATCAAGTCCTTGATCCAGCTGCCCAACGAGAGCCTCCTCAGGTTCTAGTCGACGTTTTTGGCTATTAAGCCATAGGCTGTCACGACTATCGGCACAATGATCGCTGAGTCCACATTCCACGTTTAACAACCTCGTTGTTAATATGTTTATCTTTCCCGGCACACACGAGGGTCGCAATCATCCAGTGGCGTGCACAGAGATTTCAGACAGGGCATGCACAAAAAAAAAACTATCAACCGTTTGAACATGTTTCTATTTAAACATACTTCACCAGCAGGTCTCACAGGTATAATTTTTCATTTTTACAATAATCTTACTAAATAATAATTACTCGACAGTCAATCACTTGCGCCATATCTCATATTAGTACTTGGTTCTACGCATACCTCTATAGGGTACCTACATGCCTATTCGCAAATGCTCTGACACGTATGATTTTGCGAGTTTTAATTGGTATGTGCCTAAACTAAACAATATAAGTTCCTCCTCGTTGAGGCTAGGAAATGGTACATCGCTTTCTTCCATTGCTGTGAAACGTACCCTTTGGCGGTTGATATTACAGTCCACAACATATTAGTCACCAAACCTGTTGGAAACGTTAATTCTGTCTTCTATTATTTCGACAATGTTGTTAGCGTGGATTATTCTACAATGCTCCACGGAACGTGTTCAATAAGGCTCCAGCGATTTAGAAAATTAACCTTGATTAAAAATTAATTAAAATTGATTTAGAACTTGTATTGTGTTTTGTTTTTATTTCTTTTTTGTATCTCATTTCATGCTGCATTGTCGGTTGCCAGCAGACATGCTGACTAAGGATTAATTAAACTACTCCATGAGGGCAACGAATACCGACATAGCTCATAATCTCTGCCCCGAATAGCAGAAACATGGGAAAAAATTAACAAAAAAAAAAAAATTAAAGGCGGTACGAAGTTCGCCGGGTCAGCTAGTATTGAATAAGAACCAATATAAGTATGGTAATTACAATAATGAATAAAGATAATGAACTTTCCTATTATTTTATTAAAACAATTTAACATCCTTAAATATCTTTTTTCTCCAAGTGAATTCAGACATGCTGTCTTAGGATTAATTAAACTACTCTATGAGGTCAACAAATTCCGACATAGTTCATAATGCTACAATTAACCTTGTCTCTGGGTAGGTACCGTCTTCTCAAAACCAATTTAATTTCCTTAAATATCTTTTTTCTCAAAGTGAATTCAGACATGCTGTCTTAGGATTAATTAAACTACTCCATGAGGTCAACAAATACCGACATAGTTCATAATGCTACAATTAACCTTGCCTCTGGGTACCGTCTTCTCAAAACCAATTTAACTTCCTTAAATATCTTTTTCCTCCAAGTGAATTCAGACATGCTGTCTTAGGATTAATTAAACTACTCCATGAGGGCAACGAATACCGATATAGCTCATAATGCTACAGTCATCTTTTTTTTTGGGTACGGGGCCCATACAACTTTACCCATTGTTCTTTCCCTTGTTATTTTTATTTACTTAATGATTATTAAAAGATTATGGATTTCTCAAATAACTTAGTAAAAACACTGTTTTCCAAACCCACGGAATGGTGGTGCAGAAATTAAACCGGCGGGATAATTGCGTAACACTAACGGTAGCAATGGCTTTCATTTTGACAGTTCAACAACATTCATTGCGTTATTCAAGGTGGTAATCAGACAAATTTGTAGAACATTATGAAGCAATGGATTAGAAATATCCTTCGAAGTGATTCTGATTGATAGTGTGTTAGCATGGTATTTTAGTTTTTCATCTCAATTGCCTCAAAAAGTACTTATACTAGACTATCTCTGCACCAATCAAGACTAGATGGTATAAAAATAAAGTTAGGTACCTAACTGAATAGGATATCCTATAAGCAGTAGTAACTAAGATAAGTTGAGCTACACGATTAGATACTGTCACGTGCAAAACTGGACAGATCCACTAAAATATGTGTGGTTCTTTCATCAAAATACCATCTCAGACACTTAAGGCCAACGCACACTGGCGGACGGCCTGGGAGCGCATCGAGAAGGATTTTCCGAGGAGCATCCTGCGGAAGGCCTCCCACAAGGTGGACCGACGACCTTGTGAAGGCCGCAGGAACTCGTTGGATGCGAGAAGCACAAAACCGGTCGAAGTGGAGGTGCTTGGGGGAGGCCTATGTCCAGCAGTGGACGTCTTTCGGCTGAAATGATGATGCTGATGATGATCCTGCGGCATCCCGCGGTATGCCACAAGGGAAATGCGAGGTACCACCTCTGCTTGCACGGCCTCTCACAGTTTATTGGCTATTAAGTATTCTAAGACAACAAAATGGGAATTATTTGGCTCACAAAAAGATATTAGTGTTTATTAATAGTTTTAGGAAATCAAAATTAAGGGTTCAATGCCTTTACTAACTTGTACAACGTGAGCACGGAGTCGGTCAGTCCATGCAGTTTGATGTTCTTGTACATCTGCGTGATGACGACCGGCCCGGAGCCGGAGTCCACGTTGATGCTGTTCACGTGCAGTGGCTCCATCTCAGGAACTGATAGTGAGGGGATACCTGGAATTATAAGCATAGACTTATTTCAATATAAACCATTTACAGGCCCGTTTGAATTATCAGAGGAGTCGGTCATTAAGAAAGATTTAGCTAGTTGCCCATTTGTTATTAGTTGCTATACTTCATTTATTATAACATTAGAAAAAGAGGCTCGCAGAAGCAGGAGTACGAAAAAACAATTTTAATAAATAATGTATGTGCTTTTTTGTAACAATGTATGGCATATAATAAAGCATATTCTATCTATCTACTCGTCACGATGCTTGGAAAGGTACATGAAATGAAACAATTTTTAAAAGCTTTTATTTAACTTGACTTGTATGTATGTGAAGTTGGACTCTTGCAAGTTAAATTTGACCCACTTCCCGGTATCCAATTGAGCTGAAATTTTACATACTGGTCCAGTCCCCATGACAATGCATGTTTATGACAAGCATGACGTGATGCTGCTGACAGGATTGGCTCCAGACGAGGGAACTCCTCAACGGTTAACAGAACATGAAATTTTGCACACCCATTGGGATGACAGTTAGCGGGTCCACCATGAAATTGCTGCCACCTTCAGGGTTGGCTCCAAACCAGAGAATTCCTCAACGGTCGGCAGTATGGACTTGAAATTTTGCATACCCGTTTGGATATGATAGACGGTTGGTGGGTCCACCATGAAATTGCTGCCACATCCAGGGTTGGCTCCAAACCACGGAACTCCTCAACGGTCAACAGTAGTAACAGGCATAAGAGGTATACCGTGACTTGTAATTTGGTGAGATGGGCGTCAATAGCATTGGTTTGCAACCTGTCTAGGAGATGGAAAACTCCAAAATCAAACCCGGAACGGTGTTTCGTCAGGCATGAGTAAGCTTTAAGCTGAAACAAATGGCGCATATATTACCAAATTACTACCCAAGTCACGGTGAGGCCGTGCCGAGGACTGAGTGGCATCTGGGTATAAAATGATGTCGTGAACGTACCGCCTCAGGGCACCTGGGCGAACCCTGTTGTATATTAGCTCTTTTATATGGCCCTGTTTCCGGAGAGCACAAATGTAGGATACGGACATTCCATCCGTCCGTATCGACTTCGGCAAAGACGGGATTCACCTGATTCAACCGAAGTCTGTGCAATTTCCAGCGAAATACAGCCATGGCACCGCTGAACGCAGAATGTTGCCAATAGTATTATGCTGGGCTTGCACAGTGCATAAAATGGAGGGTGGTACGGTTGACCACGCCGTTGTGTATTTGGGCCCAAAGTTGTTCGCTACTGGCCAAGCGTACGTGGCCTTAAGTAGGGTCACATCGATAGAAGGCCTCCTCATAGAAGAATTAGACTGCTCGAAATTAACTGACACCCGCCAATGTAACAATGACGCACTTAATGAAATGAATAGACTAAGAAATATATCTAGCGAAAACGAAAAAATATAATTTAAATTAACAAAAAAAAAATTTTAAAAAGAGCTTTTATTTACGCCCTAAAAAGATAAAAATAATATTTAAATTATATTAAACCTATTTATTTTTTAATTACTTTACAAAATTTAATTGTAAATAATAAGATAATAAAATTAATAATTAAATAATAAATCAGTGCTGCACGATGTAAAGGGGTTTGAAGATTTTTGTATGGAGGGTGGCCCTAAGGTCGGCCGCCATTTCGATTTTTTTTCAGAATCGCGGTGCACAACAAAAGTTATATATTTAGATAGAGGACACTTATACAAACAAAAAATGTAATTTACATAATATCCTAAAGCAAAACAAACATTTAAGTCATTTGTGTTTTCGTTTTTTTTAGTATAGAACTTTGACATTACACTTGTCAGATTAGTCTCTGGCATTAAAAAACGAACTATAAATTGCGGTGTTTAATTATTTATTTAAAAAATTTCTATTCTTCTTTTGTTTCTTCTCCATAAAGGTTTCATAACGTTTCTATTACTTCAATATGCTTACCTGGAGGGAAAAAAAAACAAAAAATCATTGTTGTTTTCGACTTATATTTTGGTGAATAACTCCGAAAAAATGAAACCTGACGCTTTAGGATATTATGTTGTAATACATTTTTTGTTTGTATAAGTGTCCTCTATCTAAATATATAACTTTTGTTGTGCACCGCGATTCTGAAAAAAAATCAAAATGGCAGCTGATTTTAGGGCCAAAACCTTCAAACCCCTTTGAGTAATCTTTTCCTTTAAAATTTTTACTATCAACATAAAAAAGAAAAAAAAAAAAAGTTTTTATTGTTTCTCATACAATTGTTCTACAGCACAAAATTGAGGCAGCCCCGGTAAGTTATAAGGATACTTGTGATGGGGTTACCTCGCAACTTCCCATGGGTTACTATCTACAATAATTAATCACTCTAACTAAGCACTCGTATTACTTAGTTTGAACTTTTAATTTACTAGTCAACACAGGTTAATCTCTGTGACTGTTGTTATTAACCGACTTTAAAAAAGGAGGTTCTGTATTCGACCCGTATGTATGTATGTATGTATGTTTGTATGTCTGCGATTATCTCAAAAAGTACTGAACCGATTTTAATAATTCTTTCATGAGTGTGATCTACATACTTTCAGGAAGGTTTTAGTATATAATACATTAGGTAATTATTCTTATGTACGAAGTTATATGCATAAATGTACTGCATCTCCGACATTTCTATGCGAATTTTGATGATTCTTCAAATCGTGTCTTCAAGTCTTCAAAGCACTAGTGTTAATTGAATTTGTGTGGGGTAGGTACAACTAAAAAGTAAAAAATAAAAACGTTTTTACAAAAAAAAACAACCGACTTCAAAAAAAAACACTACAAAGTGAAAAATAACTTTAATTTCGGAAGTCGGTGTCAAAAAACGAAAATGCTGAAGCAACGACACCGACTTCCGAAATTAAAGTAATTTTTCACTTTGTAGTGTTTTTTTTTGAAGTCGGTGGTTTTTTTTTGTAAAAATGTTTTTTAAATTGATTATATTTAACTCCACATCAATCTTGACTGTAATAATGTTTGTTGTACTTTTATTACAAAGTGTGCGCCTAAAAGAGCCTTTTTTTAACTTCTGTCTAATGCTATAGTAAATGGAGTATAGGTTCTTATGGAGAAGAAGGGGCAAGAAACTCCATGGACTGTGTCAAAGATATGGGAAAGATAGACACTCAGTTAGCCAGGTAAGACAATGTAATGGTAAGTGATACCATCATCTTTGGCAGTCTTGTTCTAGACTTCCTTTTGTGGCATGCTTCTGTGGTCTGTGCGAGTCTTATCCACGATATTCTGTTGGTCGTCCTACATGCGATATTTTAGCAAACATTATGATTTTTTTTTTGACAACAGATCGTATTTTATGTAGTTAGGTAATGAAATCTCCATTATCATTCTTAAGGATTCTTTGGACTAATATTACGATGGAGGAGATCACGACTGCTATCTATAACTACCCAGTTATTGGGGAATATAGATTTTGTTACGTATGACTTTCCTGGCAGCTTCGGTTTAATAACTGACTTGAGGGCAGCATATATAGGCTTTTTTTATGGATGGGAAATCATCAAATGACCCCCCCCCCCCGCTCTGGGTGGAGCGGAAGGGAGTGTCAGACTCTTACTGACTAAAACTCATCCGTGTTCCTTCCTTAGGCCTTTATGTTCCGGGGTAGCGGTAACCATTTCGGACAATCCCGCACCGGTATATATAGCCTTAAACCCGGCAATTCAACCGCATATCGATCGGTCTCGGGCCATTCAAAATCGTGTGTCCACAAACAGAAATGCGGAAGGCTATTTAAAAAAATGCGAAGAGCACGTGGGTTGCTCACAAATCACTTGCTGAACTGTTAAGTCATCAAACTCGTAACAGTGTGCTTGTCAACTGTTTTGTGCAACTTTGCATCAATGAATTTTTTTTGCGAAATAGGTACAATGAATACTGCAGTGCACGCTTGCCCAAAATAAAGTCACTACATCGAGTAAAATAGTTGCGTCTTTTTTATCAGGTTTTCATTGATTTGCTTTGCATACCTGAATATCATCTGCCTAGCCTTTTTCCAACTATGTTGGGGTCGGCTTCCAGTCTAACCGGATGCAGCTGAATACCAGTATTTTACATGGAGCGACTGCCTGTCTGACCTCCACAACCTAGTTACTTGGTAATACGATACCCCTGGTAAGTCTAGTTGTCAGACTTTCGGGCTTCTAGACGACCCGTAACGACTGACAAAGATCCACAAATGACAGACGGGCCCAAAGGTTTAACGTGCTTTCCGAGGCATGGATGGGTCTTGATATGTAAAGATGGTGACCCATCTACGGACCAACCGCAGCAAGCGTAGCTTTACCTGATCGATCCATTCGTGCGGCTGTTATTACTAAGCCACAAGCCCATCTGCCTGTCTCCTGCATACCTGAACCTAGACACAATATACCTATGGAATTTCTAATTTTCTGCATAAATGTAGACAGAAGAAGCAGCATCCCATGTTTGATAGGTAATGTTATAATGTTTCTTACCTTTTTTCATCCTTCTGAGTGCGTCTGGAACAGCCATTTTGAGACATTCGTTCAGTTTTGAATCCTTTTGTCTGCATTTTGTGAAATCTTCAGCTGTTAACAAAGAAACAGGTACTTGGTTAGATTTCAAACCAAAATTAAACTAGGTATTTAATAAAGTTGTATGACTGTTGTTTTATGCGAATATATTCTTGGTTAAGGTTTTGATTGCTAGGTAGGCGCAGAAGGTATAGTTTGCATATAACAAAATTGTTTATATTTCTAAAATTAGAAAAGAAAGAGAAGCGCGATGACATAACGGTGGTAATTTATTGCAAATATGAAGCTATTATCTATTTACAAAAACTATTTAATAATAAATAATCCATCACTGAATACAGTTTGGCGTTAGAAATTTAATAGTATATTTTTAATTAAAATTACAATTGTTAATGAAGGGATAAACTGCTTTTAAAGATAATTAAGAGTTGTGTTTGAAAATTTTTTTGATGCATTAATGTATATTTAATTATGATTTGAGTTCCATCAATGTATTAAAATAAGATTTGAAAATATCATGTTTTTGTTTTTGGTCAAAATTATTTACGGTTTAAGAGATACACTGCTTTAAAAAACCAACTTCTTGACCGTTTTCTGAAACCTCCGCCTTAAGGTTGTGCATTATATTAACTGACTAGCTGCGCCCCGCGGTTTCACCCGCATAAGTCTCGATCCCGTGGGGATATCGGGATAAAAACTATCCTATGTCCTTTTTCAGGACTCAAACTATCTCTATACCAAATTTCATCGAAAGCGGTTCAGCGGCTTAGGCGTGAAGAAAAGACAGACAGACAGACAGACAGAGTTACTTTCGCATTTATAATATTAGTTTGATGTTAAACCTAAATAAAGATTTATGATGATGATGACTCCTCCAACGAACCGTCACTCAATGTATTCAAAGAGCTTTACCTATACCTATAAAAACAGCCGTTAGCTCAACCAATGAATCGTTAACTTTATTTCTCCGCCTCAAAACACTTTCATCACTGTCCTTGGCAGAAAGTTAATTTCCTCCATGCATTTATAGTATGGAAATATTTATTTATAGCCGTTACCCAACGATTATGGAATAATTCTGCCGGCTACATATTGTTTGGCAACTGCTCCGACGCCTGTGCCGACCTTGTAACAAATAGATGGCGTGCAGATGTGACAATACGCCGGCAATGTGCAGAAATACTAGTTTGTCCAGTATTTTGAAGAATTGTGAGTAAACTGCTGTGTTGTCGGTCAAGGTAAGTGTGTAATTGTGGCAAACTACTGAGCAGGTGCATTTCGGAATTCTACTGGAGTGTCTGTCATCTAGCCTTTGCGTCAGGACATCGCGTCAGGACACGTGACCGTCAGGAGAGACTACTACGGCGGCGCCAACCGAAGTGAATCAAGTGACACACGACAATGAATGGATGGATGGATGGAATCTTTTATTTTATAAATCTGCCCCTGGTACTTCGATTTAGTGGGGTAGATTCCACTGCAAAATTTTAAGCATTCCACTTTGCCCTACCAGTGGGGCGGCCGGTGGGGCAAAGTGGAATAATTCGATATTATCACGCTAGTAAGCTGAATATCCAGAAGAGATAGTGAGAAGAGAAAGTGCAAAGGAAATACATGCTTCCTAACAGGTGACGAGCCTTTTACCATTAGGCACGAATAAGGGACTCCAAGAAACCCTATAACAATTTGCTTGATGCAAGGATCCAAACTAGGACCCCTCTGCAGTGGCGCTTGCAATTATTACAAGATTAACGATACAATCTATGAGAAGGAGACCCCGTCAGGTCAGTAGTGAGAAGAGATACTTAGTGCAAAGGAAATACATGCTTCCTAACAGGTGACGAGCCTTTTACCATTAGGCACAAATAAGGGACTCCAAGAAACCCTATAACAATTTGCTTGATGCAAGGACCCAAAATAGGACCCCTCTGCAGTGGCGCTTGCAATTACAAGATTAACGATACAATCTATGAGAAGGAGACCCCGTCAGGTCAGTAGTGAGAAGAGATATTTAGTGCAAAGGAAATACGTGCTACCTTCCAGGTGACGAGCTTTTTACCATTAGGCGCAAATAAGGGACTCCAAGAAACGCTATAACAATTTGCTTGATCCGAGGATCCAAACTAGGACCCCTCTGCAGTCGCGCTTGCAATTACAAAATTAACGATACAATCTATTACAAAGAGACCCTGTCAGGTCAGACAAACTGTCTAGATTCTTGAACTTCTTTCAGAATACCGACGAAAGACCGACGGCTTTCAGTGCTTCTAAGGCTCGAAGATGACTCGTAAGACTAATAAACGGTTACCTATGCAGTAATGCAAGGTCAGACCGTTGCAAGCGCGTATGTACATATTTCCCGTCCATTTATGTTGTACCTTACAGGACATGCACAGGCAGCATTGTGTTCCATTTCCATCACATTAGTTGCCTTTTTTGGCAGAAGTCTATAACCAATAACCATTGAACAATGATGTTCTATTTTGATAAACAGTTTGTGTGTGTCAAAGAATTCAACATGAGCAGACTTGTTTTGTATCACTGGACTTTTGGAGAAGCGAGTATTGGCACGTGACTTGTGAATCACTTTGGTCTACCGTATCACGATTAGTCTCTTTAAAGTCTCCATGTGACACTCTAGTGTCACTAAAAGTCACTCATATTTCACCAAATGTCATTCTACTGTCACCACATAACTCCTTTGATTTTTGGTGCGTGGTTAAATTCGGAACTAACGCCGCCATCATGTTTTGTTCATTAAACTCAATTTGCATTTCACAAATACCATTACACAAAGTATTATTAAGAGCGGGCCCCTTGTCAACGTCATTTGAATGCCAAAAGAACTGAAGATTGTAGCAGTGTACTCGAGTGCTTTTATGGGTCACTCTAAAGCCACCAAAAGTCGCTCGGGTGTCACCATGTCTCTCTCCTGAGTTACAATAACTCACTCTAGAATACTTCAGAGAGAGCCACAGTGACTTTTGGTGACCCAAAAGTCGTGACGTGACGTGACGTGGTAACCCACGTCACGTCACGTCACGTTTATAGTTATATAAAAATATAAGAACGATTCATAAAATTAGGTCTACCAATTTGAACTTCTACATCGTTTCTGCATTGTGGACGCAATTCGTGTCATCTGACACACGAAATGCAGCCTCCGATGGTTAGTTGTGCAACCAGTCGTAGTCACTGCAACTGATAGTAACCTGCAGCTACAACCGCTCGCGAAATAATTGAGCTGTAAATGATATGTATTATATGCTGGTGTTTGTGTACAGGGTATTTTGAACAAAAATTATAACGAGAGAACTTTAGATTATGTCATTATAAGTTTCAAATCAGTTTTTCATTATTTAGTATCGTTTAGAAACTGGAAACAATATGGGGGCTTATGGCTAAATAATAACAGCCGCACGGATCACGATCGACCAGGTTAAGCTAAACTTGCCGCGTTTGGTTCGTGGATGGGTGACCATCTTTACATACCAAGGCCGCTCCGTGCCTCAGAAAGCACGTTAAGCCTTTGGTCCCGGACTCCCGGCTGTCATTCGTGGATCTTTGACAGTTGTTTTGTTACAGGTTACAGGTCTTCAGAAGCCCCAAAGTCTACAAACAGTCTTTCCAAAGAGGTATCGTGTTACCCAGTAACAGTAAGATGGATGATGGCAAAATGGATACACCATTATTTTAACAAAATTTTATTTTGTTAAGTTAAATTTTGTTAATTTGTTAAGGTAAATTTTATTTTGTTATGTTTATTTTGTCAAAAAAAAATAAGTAGGTACCGATTAAAGGACTAGTGACTACATATTAATATAAATAATACTAGTATATAATACTAGCTGCAACCCGCGGTTTCACCCGCATAAGTTTCGATCCCGTGGGAATTTCGGGATAAAAACTATCCTATGTCCTTTCCCGGGACTCAAACTATCTCTATACCAAATTTCATCTAAATCAGTTCAGTGGTTTTGGCGTGAAAAGGTAACATACAGACAGACAGACAGAGTTACTTTCGAATTGATAATATTAGTATGGAAGTATGGATATACATATTTCTCACATATTCCCTCGATAGTTACAGTTTTAACTAACGTTAACTATAAATTGGATTAATTTATCTACAAGGTTACAAGGCTTTATTTATAATGGCCATTCCAAGTTACCAGCTGAAGTCAACTAAGTTTTCCTCTCAGTACCGAGCCGTGTTTGGAATTTAAATACCTAACGTTACCTTCTGTTATCTAAGCTAGGGCTAGCAAGTTTACTTAAGTACTTAGTTGTTTTATGTAACAACTAGTCGTTTACATAGAATACATGCTAGGTTTGATTTCCTATATAAAGATCGATAATAGATAATGTTTGTTTGCCAAAAAACAGTGCTTTCTTTAAAGTACACGCTATATTTCCTTAAACTATTATGGAAGATGTCTTAATGCAAATTATTTGCAAACTAGCTGCGCCCCGCGGTTTCACCCGCGTAAATTTCGATCCCGTGGGAATATCGGGATATAAAGTAGCTTATATGTTAATTCAGGGTGGTAACTACCTCCATACAATTTTATCAAAATTGGTCCAGCCGTTTGAGCGTGAAGAAGCAACAAACATAAACATAAACACACACACAAACTTTCGCCTTTATAGTCCATCCAACAAAGAGATTGTAGAGTGCGTGAGCAAGGCCCTAAGCAATTACTTCAGAAAATTGTTCAGGGTGCTTAGAGAGTTAACATACTAAAAGTCCTGACATCTAGGGGGTGAGGCGGAGTGGGGGGAGGGGGTTAAAGTTCCCATTTTTCAGTTTTTCGCTAATATCTTTTAAACGGTGCGTTATGGAGATAAAAAGTCTTCTACGCAATGAAAGCTTATAAAATTATGTACAACTTTTATCTTATACACTTTTTCACATTCCTACCTATTTTCGAACTACACATTCCGGAAAAGTGAAAATTGAAAAACTACTTGAATTGAACACTACCTTTTGTATACTACTTCCTTCACGTTATTTAGGGATAAAAAGTATCTTATATCTTAAATCAACTCCTACTATATCAATTGACAAAATTTTATCCAAATCTGTACAGCCGTTGGGATATCAAAACTTTTATCTACACTTGTCTTATACACTTTTTCCAAATTTTCACCAGTGTTCGAGTATCGTGCTCCGAAGAAAGTGAAAATGGAGTTCATTTAGTGTGATGTAATAAGCATTACCGAATGTTAAATATGAGCTAGTATATATAAATGGTATAAATACTCTCCAAGCCACTGATGATGCCGACGTTCTTATCGTGAAGACTGTTGTGGAACTATCGACTCATAGTTCTGTCGCTGTCGTTGGTGAGGATGTGGACCTTGCTGTCCTTTTGATAGCTTTAACTCCTCCCACCCAAGACATTATTCTGCTGAAACCCGGCTGAGGAAAAACCAAAACAGTTGCACTGTCCACCCAAGAGATGCAGCAACATGGATTTGAGCACATCCTTTTCCTTCATTCATTTACAGGTTGTGACACAACATCTGCAACTTTCAGAAGAAGCAAAGTGGGTTTCTTAAAACTGTACTTGAAGTCAGATATTATCAAGGAAGCGGCTGCGATCTTTTACAAACCCACCTCCACGCACAGTGAGGTTGAAGAGGCTGGGAAGATGTGCTTCCTCAAATGGTATGGCGCACCAGCAAGACTGATCTCCCTCAATGAGTACCGATACCAGTCATTCGTGAGATCAGTGGCAAATATTAAGCCTGATTTCAGCTCCCTCCCACCAACTGAAAACGCAGCTAAACAGCATTCGCGGCGCACTTACCACCAAGTGCAGCTGTGGCTCGGAAATGAGCTGCCTCCTCAAGAGTGGGGATGGAAACATGAAGGGGACAGCCTGGTGCCAATAACAACCGGAGATTTGCCAGCACCAGAGATACTAATAAAACAATATTTTGCCGCTGCACGAAGGATTGTGGTAGTAGAAAATGTGGATGTCGGAAAGCAATGTTGAACTGTTCCGCGGCGTGCCTCCACTGCCAAGGGAATTGCCTCAACGGCGTGTCTGTTGACGTTGACGATGATGAAGACGACGTAGAGCCTCTTCAGCAAGTACCATCTACTGAGGATGAGGGAGCCTTGGAAAAAGAACCATTGTCAGGACCCTCACAGCCTAAACGAATTAAAAGATAATATGTATCAAAGATACAAGTTTTGATTACTCAAAGACTGAACCGATTTGGATGAAATTCGTTATGATTAAAGGCTACTTTTATCCCGAAATAACGCAAACAAAGTAGCAGGCAACAGGTAGAGATTCATAAAAGTAGTGTTTTCGAAAATTTTCACTACTTTAGAATGTATATGTAAAAAATGGGTAGTAATTCGAAAAAGTGTATAAGACTAAAGTTGTAGGAAATTTTATAAGCTTTCATTCCGCAGAAAACTTCTTTTCTCTAAAACATACCGTTTTAAAGATATTAGCGAAAAACTGAAAAATGGGAACTTTAACACCCTCCCCCCACTCCGCCTCACCCCCTAGATGTCAGGACTTTTAGTATGTTAACTCTCTAAGCACCCTGACCAATTTTCTGAAGTAATTGCTTAGGGCCCTGCTCACGCACTCTACAACTCCTTATGGGTGATTTATTGAATGGACTATTATAATATTAGTGTGATTAGGTATTTATTATTTTAATTTGCAAAAATAAAGTTCATAATTATTTTGTTTCTTTAGCAGCAGTTTTTTTAAACTATGTAGGTAAGTACTTATTGTTATTTTGCAACAGACTATTTTAGTAATTAAAACAAAGATGAATCAATCAAAAATGATTATTTTGCGAACCCTATAATTGGCAGGCAATCGTAACTCCAATGCGTAACATTGGCGTAACAATAATTTTCCGCTGAGCAACGTATTTGTAAGCACAACCACCTGTAGAAAGGCCAAGGCTGGTCGCGTGGTCGCGTGGTTTGCGACCAAACATGGTCGTTAACACGAACTGGCTGATGCATTCGTTATGACTGACATTTTAGTCAAAATTTACGTGATTTTTCACAAATAATATAATACCAATACTATAATTTTTATTGTTAAAAATGTCCAATCATGAAAAACCATCAAGTTTTTCACCTAAAGAATTAATTGTATTATTATAATAATTTTCTTTGCCAAAATCATTAGTTTCATGCATTATTTTTGCATTATTATTTTCTACAATATTTCAAATGGTTGCTTAAAATAATTGAGTGCAAAAGAAAGTAAAGACAAAACACGGGTCAAACAAAATAAAACGTACAATCGCCTAGGCGCCCGCACTATCACTTCGTTTTCGCTAAGCGTTTTTTCTGCCTGTTTCCTCAGCGCCTACGGGTCATAGCGTGATGTGAAATAGCCTATAGCCTTCCTCAAGAAACTGGCTGTCAAATGCAAAAAGGACTTTTCAAATCCGACCAGTAGTTCCAGATATTAGTGTGTTCATACAAACAAACTCTTCATATTTATAATTAGTACAAGATATAGTTTCGAATTTATAATATTATGGATGCAATTCAAACGTTAGAAATAAAAGTTAACCGGTAACGTAACATTGCCGTAACTGCATGTTGTTGGTAACGTTCTGGAAACATCGGCAGGTTGAATGAAAGGCCAAGGTTACCTCGACTCGGCGTTTAGAAAGACTGTCTTGCTTGCTTGCATGTCGCTATCTCCGAAACTGACGGAGCGGTTTCAGAAGCATAATCAGCCTATAATATTCCCACTGCTGGGACACAGGCCTCCTGTCTTCGAGAGGGAGTGGGCAGTAATCTACCACGCGGGCCCAGTACGGGTTAATAGATGTCAAATGTCTTCGAATTTTTGGTTCTAGGACATGTCGGTTTCCTCACGATGTTTTCCTTCACCGTTTTGAGAGCAATGGTGATGAAATTATTTACACAAAGAAAAGCGGCTGTCTGGGTTCAAACCTACGACGTACCACTAAGCGACCTACCTACGTAAGTCGGAGCCGTTACCACTGGACCATCACTGCTACTGGTTTCAGTGAGCTCGATACTTTATGGTTTTACACTATTTGCGCTGTAGCATGGTGCGGGTGACAGTTTCAGTAACATTTCGTTTCACTCTTGAAAGTTGCCGCGATTTACAATTTATGACTTAGTATTTCAGTTGTACCACATTCGTAATATATTAAATAATTAATAACTGTAGTAAATTAAATTAAACCCAACCAGAATGTTCTAATCAAGAAATAAAATCAAATTGAATGAAAAATTAAGCAAAGTGTTATGCGTATAACGTAACGCCATAGACGTATTTAGTGATGGGATGTACTGCTACGATGGATAGTCGATATTTTTTATAATAAAAAACGTATATTGTGCGTAGGTCAATTTTTATTTTTAAAAGGTCTAATTATACAACAGAACATTTATAGGGTAAGGTTGCTTAAAAGGTTGCTAAAAAAAAATACATGTTATTCGTCTAAACCCATATCAGAGTCAGGAACATCTGAATTGTCACTCAATTCATCATCTGAATCTGTGACGGATATTATTAACGATGACTCAATTATGTTGTCAATATGTATGTCACGATCCCAATCAGACATAATGTCCCTTTTTGTTTTATTCACGACCTTCGACCAGTCTTCAGGTTGAACATTGTTGATGGCCTCTTGTAATAGGGCCAACATCTTATTTGCCGTAAATGGCGGCGAAGTATTATTTCTTGCGGCGTAACCTAAAAATAAACGAACTTATAAAAAAAAGTATTCAAATAATCATCAATCAGCCTAATCTAGTATCTGGTAATGTTTTTAAACTAGGTACATGCTACGATCGGAAAGCTGATTTTTTTATAAAGCTTCAAAATGGGAATTGAAATTAAAAGCATACCTTTTATTTGGGCCCAAATCAGCTCAATAGCGTTATACTGGCAATGGTAGGGTGGTAGTCGAAGGACCTGGTGGCCTTTTTCTTTTGCCATCTCGTCCAGAGCATAGGTAGGAGTTGGTGGCTTATGGCGTCGGACTAAGGCAATAAGCTCCGTCTTTAACATTTTTATATCTGCTGTAACTCCGTTTTCACTCAGCCACTTCACCAACTCGCTTTTGCGGTTGGATTGGTTTGGGGGTTTATTAACTTGCACCGAATGGTAGGGTGCGTTGTCCATTATTATGGTCATAGGCTCTTTTAAATTGTTTAATAGACCTATGAACCAATCTTTAAATTTTTCGTAATTCATTTCCTAATGATACTCCGTAGTTTTTTTTGACTTAAAAGCCAGCAAACAATCAGGGACGAATCCACTTGCTGTACCTGCGTGACAAATAATAAGGCGTTCGCCTTTGCCTTCCGGCACTTTGGTACACGATTGTGCCGTATCGTCGGTCCAACTTTTACCCACTGTGTGGTTGGCGTTTAGCCACGTTTCATCCAAAAAGACAACTTTGCTCCAATCACTTATGTTTTTGGCCTTCCTTAAAAATCTACATCTTGCTAGGGCAATGTCAGTCCTCTCCATAATAATCTTTCTTTTGTTAACTTTTTTGTAAACAAAGCCAATATCTTTTATAACTTGCCGTAGCGAAGTAATACCTCCTTTGAACAAGTCAGCTTCTTTTAATGATTTTAGAAGCTTGAGCAATGTGGGTAGCTCCATTCTTCTATAATAATCATAAATATGATTTCTAATAGCAACCTTAGCAAAATCATCCAAATCTGTGATTGGCTTCACCTTGGTCCGCTTTTTGTTGGGTGTCGATAATTTATTTTCAAACATCCCATCTTGGCCAATTTTCTCACGTGTTATACGCGAAACAGTATTGCGGCCAATATCAAGAGCTTCGGCTACTCGTTCTACAATATGATTCAATGGTAACAACGGTCCATTATTTTGTTGTTCTCTTTCAAAGTAGTCTCGGAGGCGAACAACAAGCTCCCTGGCCTGACTACCCAAAACAGTTTTTTTTGTATGCTTAGGCATGGTAATAACAACAAACTCAACAAACTTATAACAAATAACAATTTAACAAAAATGAAAACAAACAATGAAATCGTAATACGTGTCACATTGTCACAATATAACGCGCTTGCACTCGTACTCGCACTCACAGCATCGCACGGGTAAACAACATGGCCGCCGCGCCGATGCACCATAGAGCAAAAATGTTGTCACGAAAAAAAAAAACATAAACCCGATTTTGATTATTTTATATAAGTACAAAGATAATTATGTAGCCATAAAACATTTATATTGACAAGTTTATACACGTAGCACACACGTAGTTACACTGCACAACTGAATAATACACTAATTTTCATAACAATATTAAAGAGAACTAGATTCACGCTGCGAGTATCGTTAGCGATAAAAATGAATTGCATAACCTCACATCCCTAGTCATGTGGTACTGACAAATGTCAACGTCATACGGGCAACTGTCACCCGCACCATGCTACAGCGCAAATAGTGTAACAAATATATGTTGTAATTTATGTAAAAGAAATAAAGGTGTTTCACAGGGGCTCGTGGCCAAATAATAACAGTCGCATGGCTCGTTATGTTTGCCGCAGTCGGTTCGTGGATGCGTGAGTGTCCATTAAATATCGAGACCCCTCGTGAAAGCACGATAAGCCGTTGGTCCCGGCTGTCATTTATAGATCTTTGGCAGACGTTCCAGAAGCCCAATAGTCTGACAACCAGTCTTACCCAGTCGCTCCATGTAAAATACCGGTATTCAGCTGCATCCAGTTAGACTGGAAGCCGACTCCAAGATAATTGGGAAAAGGGTAGGCAGATTTATTGACTTGTGCGATCATTAAGATGTAGGTGTACCCAAGGGTTTTATTTTAGGCCCTTTCTTGTAGGTTAATTAGCCTAAACATGGGAATGGTCATCAGTCAACAGAATCGGATATCGATCTTGTGTTGTTGTTATTATAGCTAAGGACATTTGAGTACAAAGGTACTGCAAGGTGCTGGGTCTTAAGAAATTTCTTCAAGTAGACCTGTGAAAGGAGAAGTGAAAACGAAATGTAGACAATAGTGTGTGAGAACAAGAGGAGAAAAATATAATTATTTGATGCCTTAAATATATAATGCAAAAACATAACATATACTCAACTAAACATAACCTTACAGAAGTAAAATATCATTCATCATTCATTCACTCATATCATTCATCCATCAGTTGGCGAAAAGGACGATCCCAACATTACCACAACTGCAAGATGATCACAAGCATTACCAAACTTCTTCTCGTCTCCAGTTTGGAAACTCATCATCATATATGAAACCATATCATTGGCCATTGCGAGTGATTTCGCAGCTATATTGGTAAAAGCAGGCGGTTGAGAAAGAGGCGCCCGTCGACCTTCGGAGCCACTCATGAGCTTTGAGCAACCGTTGACAAACAGACAAATATAGATATTATTGCATGTTGCTTTTGTACTGGTTCGGGTTTGTGGTGGTTGCAGCTGAGATATTTCTGCCGGCAATATCTGAGCCGGCTTTGACTAAAGGTCGCACAACTGCTTAACGTTGTGATGTTATCGCATTTCTTCAGCGTACATTAATATGCATTTTTATAATAGACTTAAATGGGATTTTTTTATTAGGTGGTTTTTCTATATTTTTGTTCCAACATTATAATTATCTTATTCCTTAATATAAGACGCAACATCCATGTGTTTGTTACTATGCTTTTATTGGGGAACCACATATTCCATTCGTGTATTGTGTCCTTCCGAGATAAATATCATGATGTTCCGTCAAGTAATTTTTCAAAATACATCTTCAATGCCTATTTAGTTTACTCAACACTAGCTGAGCAGCCCCGGTTTCGCTCGCATACGTCTCGATCCCGTGGGAATATCTGGAGATGAAGTATCCTACGTCCTAATCCAGATCATGATCGATTCATGTGCCAAATTTCATCCAAATCCCTTAAGCCCTTTTAGCGTGAAACCGTAACAAACAAACATACAAAAATCTCATAATTTTAGTTTAGATATACGAGTATCATATACTCTCATGATTACCAAAAAGGAGTACTCAACAAAATTAACATATATGTAATTTTTGGTGTAAACGACAAAACGTTTACATATTTCGGTCGAGGCTAGGATGTGAAGCCTGACTTGTCAAGCAGGACTGACGTGATGACAGATGCTTAAGATAATGACCTGACATCATGACAACAGCATCCTTGACACATACATACACTCACTTATAATATTAGTCACATGCAAAACGAGAGGATCAATTTTGCGGCTTACAGGCTACAAAATTGATGGTCACACGTGCAAGACTATGGTTAGTAGGTAGTATAGGAGTTATAGGAGTGTCCATGGAGTTTCTTGCCCGTTCTTCTCCATAGGTACCTACGCTTTGGAATGGGCAACTAGCTTCATCTTTCTGACTGACCGACCCCTTGACAATTCAAAAGTGCCTGTAATTGGCTTAATTGAAATAAATGCTTTGAGTTTGAGAATAGAATAGAATAGAATACTCTTTATTATGTACACCATATAAATTACAGATATAAATATAGAAAACTTTACAATGGGTGACACAATGGGCGGTCTTATCGCTAAGAGCGATCTTGAGTTTAGTATTTTTTCTTTTTAACTGACTTCAAAAAGAAGGAGGCTTTCAATTCAACTGTATTTTTTTTTTGTATATGTTACATGATATCTCCGGCAACTGTGAATCGATTTCGATTTTTTTTTTAATGAATAGGGTATGCCCGCAATCCACTTACGGCTATCAAATGATACGTATTAAAAATACATGGTTTACTATGTTATTATCTACCTCTTAAGATAAGATCTATATTGTACTATTTATTCCTCTTTAGCTCTTCTACATACCATAACATGTTCCCAATTACAACCAACATCTATGCCCAAAATCCTTCCACAGATCGTTAGTGCAGGTCAAGGTATGCACCGCGGTCTGCGGTGACCACTGCATGTAAATAGTTGCATTGTATCGGCTCCAACCTCATTGGTATGCGCGTGGGCATCGGCGTGACCTTGGGCACCTATTGTATTGACCCCGCGGTTATTGGTTTTATGTGACTGTGGACCACACCGGAGGCCTTAATTAAGGAAGTCCAATAGCAAAGGTTTTGGCTGGTAGGTAATTGTAAACGAAAGGAAAAAACAATGTGATCCTTGAAAGCATCTAAAGCAAGGCTCTCCCAGAAGATTTCCAAGTGTTACTCAAGAGCTCGATGATGCGCAATTTATTTATTTGGGATCTCCAATAAAGGATACACATATACAATATAAATCTACAATAATAAAAAATATTCTTTTACGTTTGCCCCTTCAATTACAGGATACCACAGCATGCACATAATAATAGAACTAAGGTCCGGCGTTTCTAAATTTGCCAAAGATGTAAACAACAATGGCCGCTCGAAATTGAATAAAATCAATATTCAATTGTTTTCGTCTAAATCTCCGAGCTAACTAGATGAAAACAAACACTACTTAAAATAAATGTTCATATCGATTTTATTCAATATCGAGCGGCCATTGTTGTTTACATCTTTGGCTTTAGAAACGCGGCGACCTTAGGTAAAACACGATAAAATGAAAATGGAGGAAATTAATCATGAATGATGTTAATAAATATAAATTATAAAATTTGAAGGAAGAAATAATATTAATATGTCAAGATTGAGCATTCATAATTATTACAATTGTTTAGTTTAATTATAATTAGTTCACATTTGTTGACTTTCGGAGAGAAGATACATAAGTATATACTTAGTAATATAGTTACAATTGTTTTAAATCTCGTGATCGAAAAAACGGATTTTATTTTACCTGTTTTCCCATCAACGTTTGAACTCATTGAAGTAGCTACTCCAAAAGGCCAGCCAGTCATGAAGAACTTTACTATGCAGTGGATCGTTTTTAATTAATTTACAAGCCCATAAACATTCACTGCTAATCACAAGCCATCCAACAGCCAAAACAATAACACATCCAAAGTGACATTGCCATAATCACAATGCTTAGCTGATTGACCGTACGAGTAGTTTGTGATCTGTCACATTAAAGAAATGTAATGCCAATCCTCTTGATTTATGCCGTCGTTGGTTTACGACCAATCCAAGTAAAAGGGTTTAGGGTACAACAATAAAAGCCCCCACTTACACTAAGTAGTGGCAATAAGTACATCTGAAGTCGTAAAATGGTCACAAACTGACAATTCATAATATTATTTGACATTAAAGCAATTCATATTTTGTGGACCATTTTACGAATCTCCATACAAAACTGTCAAACAGATGAATTGCGTGATATGAAATTGTACGCAAATAATATTATGAATTGTCAGTTTGTGACCATTTTACGACTTTTATTATGATTCATAATGTTAGGTATCCTTTTGTGATTCTGTCAACGTGGCCTTTTTAGGCCCCCAGCTCTCAAAACGGTGAAGGAAAACATCGTGAGGAAACCGGCATGTCCTGTCCTGTCCATGTATTTGGTCGCTTGTTTGTATTCCTCTGTGATTCGTGGTTTTTTACAGCTACTTTAGGATATTTTCGGGAAGTCAGTTTCCTTATCATGTTAATAATGACGAGTTTTTTACGTCGACTTTTATATACCTAACATCTCTTTTCTGTGGATATTTTTCGCTTTTATTTTGCTCCATAGAAATCTATTTAATAAACCCTCCTATCCAGGTACCCTATTTGGTAAAATTTTGTGTCCTATCAAACCAAAACTATACCTAAGAATAAGGTTTTCAATAGACTCAGATATCAGAATTATAAAAATCTCCACGAGGTTTTATCAGAGTATTTTCATTAGAATGCTCTTAAAACGGTGAAGGAAAACATCGTGAGGAAACCGGCATGTCTTAGAACCAAAAAATTTTAAGACATGTGACATGTACCAACCCGCACTGGGCCCGCGTGGTGGATTACGGCCCACTCCCTCTCACAGAGAGGCCTGTGTCCCAGCAGTGGGAACATTATAGGCTGATTATGATAGATAATCAGGTACCTTCTTTGGAACTGCCAAAGGTACCTGATTAAAATGTAAGCAAATAGATCAGAAAACGTACATGTGGATTGCATGTGCTTTGATTTGATTATTTAAATACATAAGCCCGAAATTCAAATTTTTAATTACCTTAAAGATGTTTTTCATTTGGCAATAGAGATTAATTTTTAACCGACTTCTAAAAGGAGGTTCTCAATTCGAATGTATGTATGTTTTTTTTTGTATGTTTGTTACGCGATATCTCCTGTAATTGTAAATCGATTTCAAAAATTCTTTTTTAATCAGGGGTGGTCCCATATATTTTTTTATTTAATTTTATTAACTTTGCTTGGGTAGTTTTTGAGCTTCAATAATACCTATTTTTGCAACTTAGTGTATATTGATGATATTATAATGACTTCATGTCACTGATATTTACATAGCAAGTACGAACTTATGTGGGGCAGGAACAATTTAAAAGTAAAAATAAATACTTAACTTTAATTTTGGAAGTCGGTGGCAAAAAATGAAAATGCGAACCCAACGATACCGGCTTCCAAAATTAAAGTTATTTTTCACTTTGTAGTGTCTCTTTTTGGAAGTCGGTTAATATTTTTTGTAAAAAAAAAATTTATATACTTAAGTAATCTCAATTTTCATCGATGATTTTTAAACTTCACAGCTTTCTAAATACAGATGCGTAGACGCACGAAGCATAAGAATTTAGCCAGGTTTTCTTTGTTTACAATTTTTTTGGAACAGACCATAGGTTTAAATTCGGCGCATCCTATTGGTGCTACCGCCTTGTTCACTGGCTAATATTAGGTCCTTACATATGAAATTGGCGTTTTGTATGGAAGGAACAAAAAGTCGAATATTTTTTAATATAATATATTTAATTAATCAAAGTATGAACCATTGTTTTCAATGCACTTTTGCCATCTTATAGGTAGTTCATTGATCCCTTTACTAAAAAAACCAGTCGGACGGGAATCAATAAAATCTTTGAAGGCGATTTGGACTGCCCCATCGGAGTTGAATTTTTTCCCTTGCAAAAAGTTATCCAAATTGCGAAAAAAATGGTAATCTGTTGGAGCAAGGTCCGGGGAGTACGGAGGATGTCTAAGACATTCCAATTCAAGCTCTTCTAATTTGGTAGCCGTCTGTTGCGCAGTGTGTGGTCTGGCGTTGTCGTGCTTTCAAGCTTTTTAATCTTCCCAATTTGCTTCAAGTGAATTAAAACAGTTTTATCACTAACATCGAAGCCTGCAGCTAACTTGGACGTGGTTTGCGATGGGTCCGCTTCCACAATAGCCTTCAATTCTCCATTATCAACTTGGGTCTCAGGCCGTCCACGGGGCTTGTTCTGCAGGTCGAAATTTCCAGAACGAAAACGTTGGAACCAAAAACGAACTGTGTTTTCTTTTGCAACATGACCGCCATACACATCATTCACCCTTCGAGTCGTTTCCGCAGCACTAGTGCCACGGCGGAACTCGTACTCGTAAATAATGCGATATTTTAAATTTTCCATTTTGTAAAATGAGTGACGCAAACAGAAAAAACAGAAGAAAAAAAGCAAATGAATGACGGTCATCGAAGCACAAATACATGAGTAAATAGCTGTACAAATTTGAATTTGGAATTCCTTACCAAAGAGGAGAAATTCGTGATTAAAGTGGCCAGTACGAAAAACGCCAATTTCATATGTAAGGACCTAATATTCTTAGCACAAACCACGGCATTAGCTGCTGTTGCTGATATCCTCGTATATTTCATGCCAATACTAGAGACGACGAGAAAGAAGTGAAAAGATTCTAACGTAACACCTTATTACTTATACACTTACTCAAAGCGAGGGCTTCTATTTATCCAGTGAAAGCAAATCCCGGCGTTTACCGAACAGCGGCGCACCGCAGCTGCGCAGGCGCCTCAACACGGAAACATGGCGTTATTACATGATCGTCGACGTAAGTATACTTACCTTATTTAATAATGCTAGTTATGTGTGCAGTTGTATTATATCTTTTGCACTGCAATTTGATTATAGCGAGGTTAGGTGAGGAAAGAAAGTTTTGATAAAGTTCTTGGTGTAACTACAAATAATGGTGCTTGGTCTGTAAAATGTCTAATTGTACTGACTGCCTTATTGAAACTATGGCTTACATTTTAAGTTTCTAACATAAATAAAACGAATCGAATAAACCTATTTAAACATGATAAAACGAAAAATAAAAATGTATTTGGTGAATGAAAAACCGGTCAAGTGCGAGTCAGACTCGCGCACCGAGGGTTCCGTACAAATTTGTAGGTATGTAAATAGTTTATCACGGGATTTTTTTTATGTAACTACAAAGTTACGGTTTTCGGATTTTTTCCTTTACTTGTCCAACATGATCTTGCTTCTTGCTAAATTTCATGATTCTAGGTCAACGGGAAGTACTCTACAAATTTTGATTCCCTTAAAAGTGTCGAAATATGCGTTTTTTGCGGCATAAACGGCCGTATCTTTTTACGTTAACTTAGGAGTTTGATTTTTTCACAGCTTCAAGGGACCGTAGACCTGAGTGTGAGTATATACATGGTTTTAATTTCAACTCGATACCTCCACGCGTTCCCGAGATAAAGGGTCTTGACAGACAGACAGACAGGCGGAGAACAAAGTGATACAAGGGTTCCGTTTTTCCTTTTGAGGTACGAAACCCTAAAAACGAATGAATGAAAATCAGATTTTCTAAACTCATACTTGAAGTAACTACACTAAAAGTGGTCGTCGTAAAATGGCAAAAAAAAAAAACTTTTTTATACAGGGTGAAATTGAAAACATGCGACAAATCGAAATGGGAGATTGTACTCATCATTATGAACAACTTTTACTATGGAACTAAACCTGATATCGCGAAAAAAAAATCAGCTGTTCCCTACATTAATGTTCGCATAACTCGTCAAAATGTAGGGAACAGCTGATTTTTTTTCGCGATTTTAGGTTTGGTCCCATAGTAAAAGTTGGTCATAATGATGAGTATCGATTTTACCCTGTATATTTCATAATTTCTGCGTCTCAGGCAGATTATGTACGATAAATTAGACAAACAAGCACATTGGTATCAGGTAAGCATTTGGTATCAGTTTCCGACTGTAACTGTATGCGCCTGAATATCAGCATGTCTATAACGTGAGACCTCTAATAGGGGTGTTGAACTAAGAAAGCGTAGCCATCGCCTCTTTAGCTCAGTGGTAGAGCACTGGTCTCGTAAACCAGGGGTCGTGAGTTCAATCCTCACAGGAGGCATTTGAATTTACTTATTCTTATTTATTTTTACTAAGTATTTTCTGTTTTGATTTTCGTGTATTTCTTCGTTAAGTCGGGTATAATTATGCTAACGCAAACATAGTGTTTTATCTTAGTAAAGTTATATATGTTTAAAATTGTATTATCTACATTGTTAACAATACGAGGTCAAATTAAATTTGCTAGCAAAACTCTGCAGACGATGAAATAAATTAATAAAATGATTTCATGTTTTTTAGACCACTGGTAATTTTGTTACTTGTAGTTTCAGTTGAAAATCTGTTTTATTTTGTTTTGTCGTGTTTAGATCAAAACCCATCACGTCTATGAAGTTTACACAAAAAAAAAACTGATTTTTTTAACTGATGATTCAAGTGACCACACTACCTGCGGTCGATGACCCCACAAAAAACATAAAATTATTTTATTTTTTTGGGTTATCATGTTTAGATAATCGATATCCATCACGTTTGCGGAGTTTCGCAAATTTAATTAGACTCTGCATAATGCGGTTTCAATTAAATATTAAATGAGTAGGTACACCTACCTGCTGGTGCATATTATTTATGTGTCATGTATTGTGTGTGTATATGTTTCGCTGGATATCCTAAAAATATAAACTTAATTTAATCTTCAATCCCTTGAAGTCATGTTTACTGTCTTTGTTATTATTTATTATAAGCCTGTGTTGTCCCACTGTAGGGCAAAGGCTCCCTTCCCTCTTTCCACTTTTCCCGGTCTACTGCGATTGTGGGCCAATCCTTTAAGAAGGAGTCCAGCTCATCCCGCCATCTCTTTCTGGGCCTGCCGCGTAGCCGTTATCTGCCATTGGGGATCCACTGAGTGGTGGCTTTTGCATATTGCTGCTCCGACATGCGATAAGGCCAGCCCAGTTCCACTTTAGTGCAGCAGCTGTGCGGCCAGCATCCGCTATTTATGTTTTCGAACGAAGTATAGAGTTCTTAATGCGGGCTGTGAGTTTGACACCTAGTTTACTTCGTTCTATAGCCCGTTGGCAGACTCCAAGTGCAGACTTTTGGCGTTTTTTAAGAGATCATGTTTGTGCTCCGTATTGTCTTTGACATTAAAATAAACCTTTGACTTTTCCTTGTAATCCGTTTTTCACGAAAATTGTCTTATTTGAGTCAAACTCATAAGAAAAGTCAATATTATAAAAGCGACCTGTCAATGTCAGAGGTTGTTTAATGACACAAAAAAATACAACCAACGCTACAAGGATTTTTTGATGCGTCTTCTTGTCAATACAATTTCACAAAATGTTTACCAACAACGCTCCGTTGTCAATGTCATTGACATGCCATAAGATCCTTGTAGCACTCGTAAACTACACACATCAAAAGTGTCTAGGGATCAAGCATTTTTATGCGGATTTCTTGAGATTGAGATGTGGCTTTGTAATAAATTTATGATTTTATAAATTTATATGGATCCTTTTTGGTGCATTTCATAATTTGAATCAGGAACTGTGAATCAAATTCGAGTAAAAGATGAAAATCAGCTGTCAATATTTTCCCTATAAAAACATACAACGCATTGAAGACATTATTAGTGCTACTGTTTCCCTACTACTGATTAAAACCAACGTTATTATATAGCGGCGACGTCATTTAAGCAGGGAAGAAATGCTCAGAGCCGTGGGAATGATAGAAGCTGGTTCCCGGCAACGTACTGTGGCTTTAGCTCTGAATACAAGTCAGAGTGTTATCAGTCGACTTTGGACACGTTACCGAAGCACTGGTACCGTGGCTGAGCGCCATGGAGGACGGTATCGCTGCACCACACGGAGACAAGACCGATACATTCAAATCTTAACTCGAAGAGCTCCAACAATAACCGCCATGATGTTAGCCGTGAGGCTTCATCACTCTTCAGGGAACTTAATTAGCGACCAAACAGTCAGAAACCGCTTGCATGAAGTGAACCTTCATTCCCGAAGACCGCTACGGGTACCACCTATAGCAATGCACAATCGTAGGATTCGATATCAATGGGCTCTTGAACACAGAAATTGGGCAGAAGAACAATAGCGTTTCGTGTGCTTTTCTGATGAGTGCCGTTTTGGTATGAGACCGGATACAAGACGTATACGACACTGGAGAACCCCTGGATGCCAACAGCGATTAAAATCCTGCCAGGAAGTCCATCCTTATAGTGGTGGAACCATCATGGTATGGGCGGGTATTTGGATCGGCGGAAGAACTGAGTTGATTTGGATCAGAGGCAACCTCAACGCTCAAATTTATGCTGAGACGATTGTATCAGACGTCATCGTTCCTCTACAAGTGCAAATCGGTCCCTTATTTCAGTTAATGCATGATAATGCACGACCGCACACCGCAAGAGTTGTAAGACAGACTCTCGCCGCAGCTAACATCAATGTCCTGCCCTGGCCTGCTCAGTCGCCAGACTTGAACCCGATTGAGCATGCATGGGATATGCTACAGAGAAGAGCTCTGCCGAATATGGAGGGTATCCAGTCGCAAGAAGACCTTTTTTTGTTGTTGCAACGAACATGGGCGGCCATTCCACAGCGTGATTTGGATGAACTCATTTTGAGTATGCCAAACCGATGTTCTTGTGTTGTTAGTGTTCGCGGTAGAAACACGGATTATTAATTGTTTAAGTTACCCAATAAAATTTTAAAGAAAACTGTTATTTCAGTCTTTTTTTCGAACTTTTGTGTTAGTGGTTCAAATGTCAAAAATCCCTTTATTAGGAAAATGGCAAATTTCTTTATTAATGCAAAGGTGACTTGGTTTATCGTTACTGTGACAAACGAAAACACTTTATTTGATGAATCCTTAAAGAAAATTTTAATTAATATCAATCAGGAGAAAAGTTATTGCAAAAATATATGTTGATCCCTAGACACTTTTGATGTGTGTATCTTGTATTTTATTTATTAAGGGATAATAAACAACTACAACATAACACACTCATTTTATAAAGGCGAAAGTTTGTGAGTATGTTTATATGTATGTTTGTTACTTCTTCACGCTCAAACGGCTGGACCGATTTAGATGAAATTTGGTATAGAGATAGCTTGAGTCCCGGGAAAGAACATAGTGTACTTTTTATCCCGATATTCCCACGGGATCGAGACTTATGCGGGTGAAACTGCGGGGCGTAGCTAGTAACTTATAAAAGGTGCATTTCACAGGTCTTTTTAAGCTGTATACTTGGTTTTACACCATTGGTGGCTATCCTAACAATATTAAAAAAAAAACGGTACTTACAGTACATTTTTTTCCGACGTACGATGTTTCAAATGACTGGTCTATAGATATACGTATGGAATGTTAAGAAAAATATTAGTCAGTACTGTGCTTATTATTATACTTAGTTTTCAAAAAAAAAAAATCTTCATGTTTACTGATGACGCTTTATAGACCTATTTGGCCCTCCGCCCCTGCTCAGTTTTTACGATTTGACAAAACTTTGAGATTTCAAGTATTATATGATAAATAATGTATTATACACATAAACCTTTTAGAATAAATTCTCTAAGTAATGTTGAAAATGACATCAAAATCCGTAGGCAGTTTAGAAGAATAACGTGAATCACACAAACACGAAAAGCGACATAAGGGACTAAACACACTTATTTAGCTCTGTTCAGCTTTTGTCCATAGAAAACCACGATTTTGTATGGAGTCATTTCAGCTTTCCGCGGCTGAACGGATGCGTACGCATCTCATACAAAATCGTTGTTTTCTATGGACAAAAGCTGAACAGAGCTGAATAAGTGTGTTTAGTCCCTTAATTATAAAATACAGTCAAGATATAGATATAGTAAATAGTTTTACTGTGGTCAATGTAGTTATCCTTCTAAAGAGGTCTGCGTCTAATTGCATGTAAATATCGCCTCCTTAGCTCAGTGGTAGAGCACTGGTCTCGTAAACCAGGGGTCGTGAGTTCAATTCTCACAGGAGGCATTGAGATATGAATTGTTTTTGTTTAATTCCTGTTTTAAAAAACGATTTAAAACTATACAAATAAATAAAATTTAAGTGTCTGCTTGCAATGTCTTCTACTAAATTCTTAAGTAAGTATATAAGTAAGGTACTTATAACAAAAAAAAAAAAAACAATAAAAAAAATCTGTCTGTCTATTTGTTCCGGCTAATGTCCGAAACGGCTGGACCGATTTTGATGGGACTTTCACTGGTAGACAGCTGATGTTATAAATTTAATTTAAAAACAAAAATTTAGGGTTCCGTGGAAAACAAAACCCATGAATTCCAATTTGTTTTCGGACATGCACGCAAACGATGTGACATCTACCAAGCTGCACTGGGCCCGCGTGGTGAATAACAGCCCACACTTTTTCGAAGAGAGGAGGCCTGTGTCCCAGCAGTGGGAACAATATAGGCTGATTATGATGATTTGATCTACATTTTTGCGAAGTAGGTAGGGAAGTAAGTACCTAGTTACCGACGTAGTCACCGGAACGAATTAACGGTTATATCATATTTTTGTTTTCTCAACGCGGAATGTCGGATAAACCAAAAAAGTGATTGTGCTTCTGTTTTGTAACGAACCAAAATGTCAAAAAATGAAAGTGACAGTTATTAATTTTAAAATTATTTTAAAAGATATGTTTGGTCAATATCATAAAGGGTTTAATCTGTCAAGCTCCGCTAATGAGACACAATTGATTTTCTATTGTTTCGTCGCCGATCGGCGACGCGCGCCGCTTGACCGGTTAAAGATTTAAATGGTTAATTTATTTCTCAATAAGAAATTACAAGTAGGTATTTCACTTAGGGACTTGCGATTTTTTTTAAATTTTAAATAGAACCTTTGACAAGCAAACTAAGTATCTATTGTTTTTCGTTTCATACGCAAATAACATTAACGAACACTAAACATAAAACTTTTTAATCCACCCCCAAAATAAATAATTACCGTGGTCGCAAATATTCTTAATTGATAATGAACAATAACAACTGTTAACTTTTTAAAGTTTGACGATTCACTCAACTCCACAGTCAACCTATTCCATAACTCCCAAATTACATTACCGAATAAAAACTCAAGAATAATCGTAAAAAAAAAACTTACGTAAACTATTCTCAGCATTCACGAAACTCGTTAAAAAAACCACAAGAAGTAATGAATCAAACATTTTTGTTTCTTTATTTTTCACGTTCTGTAACACATTCACGGTTTTCGAATGAAAGTGACAGTGTTCGCGCATGCGTTGTGACTGAGGCGCGCGCGAATAAGCCGCCATATTTATTCGAGAAGGCGGGAATCGTTGTGAAATACGATTGCTTCTCAATTTCGTCTCATAATTGTTGTAATTTTCCATGGTAGATGGATTTAAAGACAAATAAGGGATTTCATCATGATATAAAAGTTTTATTTATTAGAATATTACGAAGAATTAAGGAACCAGAATGTTTTTATTAATTTAACAATTTTTTTTCATTTTTCTTTATCATTCTACCACTTAGGTTAGTACCAGAAATATGAACCAGTCTTATTAATACCTTATATTCAAAACTTTAATGCAAGCTTTGCCAGGAATATCTGTAAACTGTTTTGTTGTCATGATAATCTTCTAGACATTCTAGATTATGCTGCTCATTACCAACCTCTTTGATGTGATGGGAATCAAAAATGTGCTCGACAGGTAGGTCTGTATTTAGTCTTGTCTAAGCTATCTCCTTTTCAACGCAAATATCATTACATGGCGCCTGTATTCCCAAAAGGGTTAGGTAGAGGAGTACCTATACTACACCCACATTTCGCCAGTTATGTTTAAGTCCCATGTAATAGGGGGCGAGCCTATTGTCATCAACCAGGCACAAATTCAGATTCCGGACTGCTACTGAGAGATTCCTGGAAAGACCCAATAACACTGCCAGACATGGGCATCGAACCCAGGACCTCACGCTCAGCAGTGGCGCTTGCGTCCACTAAACTAACGTCAATGTCCAGTTATACAAAGTGTTAAAAAAATAACCCACCAAACTTTAAGAAGTGCTTTAGACCATCGACCTGAACAACTTTCATTATGGCACCAACTCTGAAATCAGGAAAAAAAATCAGCTGTTTAATACAAAAGTTCAATACCTACTTGACCACAATGTATGAAACAGCTGATTTTTGTTTCGTGATTTCAGAGTTGGTCCCATAATGAAAGATGTTCAGTTCGATGGTCTAAAGCACCTCTCAAAGTTTGTCAGGTTAATTTTTTAACACCTTATATAAATAGTGAAGGCTGTAAGAAGTATTCCGTCTAGCCCAATTAAGTAGACGACAACCTCATAGGTTGAACTGCGAGATGCCATTCCTCAAAAAAAAAAAAAGATGTATTCCGAATGGAAAGCTGCCACGCTAAAATGGAACTGGGCTGGACACATCTGCCGCATGTCAGACGAACAGTGGGCCAAACTTACGACCCAATGGGTCCCTCTTAATGGCAAACGAAATCGCGGCAGGCTCAAACGGAGATGGCGGGATGAGCTGGACTCCTTCAACAAGAACTGGTCCTTAGCAGCTTTGAACAGAGAGAGGTGGAAAGAGAGTAGGGAGGCCTTTGCCCTGCAGTGGGACGTCACAGGCTAATAATATTCCGAATGTAGTTTTAACTAATCATAACGACTGGTAACGAGGTAACTATCTATATAGTCCAATATCAAAGATTGTAGTATTGAAGATTGGATTTAATATTCATAGAAATAAAAATAACTAAAAGATACCTACTTTTTTTTTTGGCAAATTACATCTTGGTCAATTAATAAACCCGCCTTTGAATCCTCAATGAGGTAGAGATAAACTGCTTACCAGTCGGGGGTGCGGTGAATGTACAAGTATCTCCCGGGCTCCTGACTCACGGTGCTGGAAGGAACAGTGGGGTTTTAGTCGTTAGGAATCCCAACCCATAACCCTCCGTACTTCCCAGACGGAGCGTACCTATCCATGAGGATTTGAAAAAAACAGAAAAACGAGGGATTGTCTGCTAAACGTCAGCCCCTCTTGGGCCTCCTGCCCAGGGCGACAGAAAGACCAATCATCATCATCATCATAACCCGAACCCGCATTTCAGCCGAAAGACGTCCACTGCTTGATATAGGCCTCCCCAAAGGCCCTAAAGACCAATTCGAATTAAAAAGATAATAAAAGCGTATTTAAAAAAGTTTTCATCACACAAAACCCTAAAGAAAAATATTAATAGAAATATGTTAAATAATGTTTTGATTGTTAAGGTACATTGAACATTAACAGCGTTTAAAAATAGCGTTATTTTTAATCGGAAAATTTTAAGTGTTTTTAGTTGTCGTGGAAAAAAACTTTATCAAATACATACCTTAGATTTTTTGCTTGACATAAACACAAACATATTATTAGGGTTCTTCAGAAAGGTCAGATGCGTAGCACTCGCTCGCAACTGGCGCGCGGCGTGCGTGTGTAACTAGAAGGCCATTACCGTAATTAAAAACCTTCAAAATCTAGTCCTCAGCGACAATCAATGTCAAAAAATTGTCAATTGGAGGTATTTTTGATAGATTGAGACGGTTCCCTATCCATTTGCATAAAATTTTAAGACCTAATATAACTTGGCATACTTTTGTTTCTCCTAATTATATTTTCGCATAACATTATTTACGCATAACAGCTTACGCATAATTTTTTTAAGCATCATTTCTCTAATCATAATAATGATTAAGCATAACAATAATTCTAAAGCATAAATATAGCATCCACGTTTTATTTCTATGGTTTCCTTAGCCCACAAAGAAAAATAAAGTAACGCTTAAAGAAATTTAAAAAAAACTGATTTCCTTTTGGAAATAAAGTACAGCAGCATGTGCATGTGCAAGTGCAGTATGTACATCATACCTATAATCAACGATTGCCTATAATGTTTGTGCTTGAAGTGAACATAATTAATTAAAATATATTAAAAATAATACAATGCAAGTCATCATCATTCTCCTGCCCGTATCCCAATTTATTTGCTACCATGGCTTATTTTAATTTAATATTTGAATTCCTTTTTTTTCTCGTCTTTTCATTACGGACGCTTTTAACGTTCTGCATCGTTCTCACATGTATAATTTTTAACATGAATGATGTAACCAAGACTTTGTAACCATATTATTTTGATTTAAAAGAGTGTCCATGGAGTTTCTTGCCCGTTCTTCTCCATAGGTACCTACGCTTTGGAATGGGCAACTAGCTTCATCTTTCTGACTGACCGACCCCTTGACAATTCAAAAATGCCTGTAATTGGTTTAATTGAAATAAATGCTTTGAGTTGAGTTTTGGTGTCGACGCAACATGTCTTTTTCTTCCATACTTCTCTATTAGTCGGCTTAGTCGTCGTCTTGGTAGTCCCCCCGACAGCTAGTCATATCATCATGCACACAGTCTATCCATAGTTTCTTTGGTCTTCCCCAACTCTTATAACCAACCACATTCATACTCAAAACTTTTCTCGCGACATTTTCCTCATTCCAACCTAATATTATTATAATGCATGTATCGTTTGTTTATCTACACTTATATAATATTATAAAGAGGAAAGATTTGTATTTTTGTATGTTACGAATAAACGTAAAAACTGCTGGACCGATTTCAAAAACTCTTTTACCGTTAGAAAGCTACATTATCACTGAGTAACATAGGCTATATTTATTACTAAAAAAAAATAGGGATCCTTAGAAATTCCTACTAAAACCAACCCAAGGTGTAAAAAAAAATAGCCATAAAATGTCTTTCATCGCATGCGCTGCGGAAAGCATTGATGAGAGAACAAAAAAATGTTCTACAATATTATAGAACATATCAATATCTACAAAAAACTTTACGAGACCATATGTCCAACTATTGTAGTTATGTCACTATAACTATTTTTTTACATTTTAAAAGTTGATAGAAATGCCGATCAAAATCAGACCATGTTATCCATGCCTTTGTAGTAATTCTTATCCAAATAAATTATTTTGTATTCAAGACTGTATCAATACCTGTTGACAACTTTTTGAATTATTGAAATCGGACATTCCATTCAAAAGATATTATGAAATTAAAAATGTCAGTAGAAAAAAAAATACACGCCGACGACGACGCGTCGCGCCACGCAGCCACAGCAGCGATAAAATTGTCGTGTCTTAACAAAACTCCTCTGAAACGGCTTGACCGATTCTTATGAAATTTTGTATGTATATTCAGTAGGTCCAAGAATAGGACGTAAACTATTTTTTATTTTATTTTAACTGCTACTATTGTTCGTGTAGGGTAGGGGTAGAATAGGAGTAGGGTAGGAGTAAGGTCGGGGTAGGGTAGGAGTAGGGAACGGGTACGGTAGCAGTAGGGTAGGAGTAGGGTTGGGGTAGGGTAGGAGTAGGGGTAGGGTAAGAGTAGGGTAGGGGTACGGTAGGAGTAGGGTAGGAGTCGGGAAGGGGTAGTGTACAAGTAAGGTAGGAGAAGGGTAGGGGTAGGAGTAAGGTAGGACACCACGCGAACGAAGTCGCGCCGGGCAGCTAGTACCTAATATGCCTATACATATATCAGACATTTAATTATAGAGAAAGATTATCTTAATGATGATTTGGATGGACGTTAACATTTCTTACAAAACAATTAGCAGGGAAATGATAACTATACTTAAATAATCATTAAATTATATCATTAAATTATCACGGTTTTATTTAAAATCTGGATAAAGTTGAAATACTTTTTGGCAGGGTAACAGGGTTAAATTTTCAGAAATGTATAGATTCTTAACACTCTCAAGTGTTGAGTGAAAGAGCTACTAATGAAAAAAAAAAACGATGAAAATCAGACTATATTTATAGATTCATAAGGTTCAAAGTCGAGTAAGTAAAACTTGTAATTTTTATTGAGTATCTTGTCACATAGAAAAATGAAATCCAACAAAAGAAATTGTTTTGACACAAAATAAAACGAGAGAAATTATATGAAAATATTATCATAGGAAATTAAGCTTTAATTTCCATTTACGAAAATGTGAATTTCTCCGTAAAATTGACCACAAATACTAGGTTGAGTCAGGCATTTTAAACACACGGTATTCACTTTTTTTGTTCGGTCTCCGGCGTCCTTTGCAGATAGTCCAGCAGTTCGGTTCCTCTCATAACAATGTATGCACCTTTCGCTGAATAAGCCGTCCTCTATGATCAGCCATCAATGATTTGCTGAATTTATGATCTCTTTGACTTTGTACACGAGCTGCTGAATTAGAATTAGACGTGATTTCTAACATCTGTAGGAAGAATTGGACATTATCTAAATACGCGCAGCGAAGTCTGTGCGAAATTGGCGCAAAAAACTTTTACAGCAGGCCATGTGGGCGGCGCGCGAGCAACTGACCTAATTACACGTATGGCCTGCCCTTACAAATATTTACAAGTTACAACAAGTACTATTGTCATAGAATTTGGCGCGCTAGTTGTGGTACGCAGGCAGCCCACATGGCCTGCCAGTAAAAATGAAAAAATCTATAGTGGCTTGCAGCACTGAAATTTATGTGGGCGGCAGGCGGACCACATGGCGGTGAGAGTGCTAAAGTCGTTTTTCTGCTGGACCCTAGGCACTTACTGAGCTTCATGAAAATTGAGAGTTAAAGTAACTACACTTAGAAAAATGTAAGTGGGTAGCAGTAGGGCCAATTAAAAATAATCAACAATACATATTGTGAAGGAACATAAAGTTTATTTGAAATCAATAACGTACAGTTAAGTAACTCAGTACCTTTGGTAAATGGTAAAAATAAATACCTTAAAATATCCTTGAAATTAGCTCCTTAATTGGGTAAAAAAAAAATTCAATCACAGTCTGAACCATTTTGATGGATATTGCTAATCCGGGCCCTGTCTGTTCACCAAAAATCCATTTACAAATTTTTACTTGACAAGCAACGATTAGCAAAAACATGATTTGTCATTTCATCATTATACAACAACCAAAATAATTCACTTTACAAAATAATTACCAGATAAACTTTTGTTTAATAACGTGTTATTTGACAAACAATTCATTTTTTATTTATTTTATCTCATAAAACAACGTTTCGGATAAAAACGTTTTACATATTGACTTATTATTACGCAATTTCCTGAAAATGAAACTCATTCTTTCATCGACTTGCGCTAATAGAAAAAAAAAAGATAATTTTTAATGGGCTACCCGGAATCGAACTAGTTAGATTAGGTTAATTATTTTAAAAAAATGGTTAGGTTAGGTTAAAACTGTGACCCCCTACACACGAGCCGAGCGACCGAAGCGAGCGGTGCCGCCGCCGGCGAGTGCCAGAAACGGCTAAGTAGATTATAATTATAGAAAAAAAACTATTATTATTAAAGAACTTTAGTACTTACCTGTAAATTATTTGACCCAAATGGAAAATACCGTCATGATCACTTTGTGACTGGTTTAGAAAATCTTTAAGTACATAGTATAAAACAAAGTCACTCCCGCTGTCTATAAGCTTCGATCTTTTGAACTACCCAACGAATTTTAATGCATTCGCTAGTGTATTATTATTATTTATTATTATTAGCCTGTGACGTCCCACTGCAGGGCAAAAGCCTCCCTACTCTCTTTCCACCTCTCTCTGTTCAAAGCTGCTAAGGACCAGTTCTTGTTGAAGGAGTCCAGCTCATCCCGCCATCTCCGTCTGGGCCTGCCACGATGTCGTTTGCCATTAAGAGGGACCCATTGGGTCGTAAGTGTATTATAAAATGATATTTTGTATAAACGTGATTTTTCCAAAAGAAACTAAATATTAAATGAAAAATGTGTAAATGATTAAATATCATCCGAAACATTTGTAAAGAGAAGCATTTGCCAAATAAATGTTTGTAAAGCGAGTGTTTATAAAATAAAACATTTGCGGAATGAGTTGTTTGTGAAGTATACGAAACGTTGGTTGTAAACTAAAAATTTGTGTATGGAATTTTGGTGAAACATTAGTGAACCTATCCATTGCTTCATATGTTCGAAAAAAATTTCTGCTCAACATCGTAAATAATGCAAAGAATGTTGCTAAACTGTCAAAATAAAAGCCATTGCTACGATAGTGTGTTACGCAACTACCCCGCAGTTTACAAACAACTTATTTCGTCGAAACCGGAGCAGCAATTTAAAATGGCGAATGGCAATGGTACCTATACAGGGTGTTACAGAAAGGGTATATCAATACAAACGGGTTTAAGAGTGTATCTGGTCTAGAATCTCTGTACAAAATTTCAGCTCAAAAGCAGTAACTTTGAAATTGCTTAATATTTTTTTAATTCGATAGCTGTTTATTAAATTGAAATCATAACAAACGTGTCACCGCACTACGAGGGTCATTATCCATTATCTGTAGTGTGTCTGTGCGCCTAGTACACGCACATCACGCCGCCGCGCGCCAGTGCAGCGCCGTGATGTCGAAATAAAAAAATATTAAGCATTTTCAAAGTTAATGCTTTTGAGCTGAAATTTTGTACAGAGATTCTAGACCAGATACACTCTTCAACCCGTTTGTATTGATATACCCTTTCTGTAACACCGTGTATATTACAAGAAATTTCCATTGACGTCGTAAACTCAAATGATTATGACATCATCATCTTGTATCTCTTTATAGTTGTATCTGCCATCATCCTTGTATTCCTGATATCCTTTCTGATATTTCAAAGCCAAGGAATTCTCTGGCAAAATTCTATTAAATATGGAATTTCCATCTGCACTTAGTTTTACCACTCCAAAGTAAACATAGTCTTCTTTCTGTTTATTCTCTTTTCTTCTCTCTTCTATTATAAGAGACTCTTTAACTGGGAGTAGGAGAATCATGTCTTGTGAGTCCCCTGAATTGAGTTTAACTTTGGCTTGTATGGTACCATTGATTTTGTCACCTTCTTTTTCCTGTTTTATATCCATTGGCAGCTGGCATTCGACACAACGAACTTTATTGTTGTAGTCAGTGTTCAATGGAACGGGAAATAAGCGTTCGTTTAGATAGAATCTGTAAACGCATTTGTGGTCCTGCAAGCTGGTAGCACTGACTCGACTTTTGATTCTAGACGTTGCTGAATGACACTCAAAATAGTTTTTCTGTCGAAATTCTTTAATGTTCTTTATATTTATATCGTTGTTTGGATCTAGACAAGATTCTGAATCGGTTTCGGAGTCAGAATATATTCTGAAAATGGAGTCATCAGAAACTGTGCGCATTTCAGGCACCTCTCTGATAGTATCTAAGGAAACTTTCTTATTGGTATTACCATTGTTAGCGTCATGGAGTGATTCCTCGTATACGTAGAAATTTTCATTCTTATAATATTGATGAACAGGTTTTGATATCTTTTTGGTAACTTTTTTCACATTGTTATCGTTTTTGACGCACTTAACGTTCACTGCCCTGAGAAGTGAGCTGATGTTTTCTCGAGGTTCATCGTTGCCTCTCTCATCGCCACATTTCTTGCAGTAGTCCACAACATTGTTTTGGCACTTTTTAGTGACTGTTGAATCCGATTTGGTCGTTTTCTTTGGCTTTACAGTGCCCTTCTTGACGCTAACACCGCTTGAACAACTTTTGCTCTCAATGCATACCGCGGTTGGTTTCTTCGACGTGAGAATTTTCTTAGGCGCATTATTATGGTATTTTACACTTGTATGCGTAAATCCCTTAGCAGTCCTTGCACAGTGATCAACTGAGCATTTAGGAATAGAAAAACTGGTTATTTTGTTGGACATCTCGACGAAAATGATCAATAACTTAAACTTACCGTCGACAATGATTCACTACATTATTGTAAACATCGCGTTGCCATGGTTACGCGATGACATTACAAGACATGTTTCCTTTTACTTTTTTTAAAGGTTTCATATCCAATCTTACTAAGTGGTGTTTGTAAATTGTAATTATTATGTTAACGCAGTTAAAATAATACATAATATTTTGTAACAGAGAAAAACTGTAATAAATATTTATGTTCTTGACTACTACCATCTAGCGGCGAGTAGTAGAACTAAGTGTTGAAACCGTTACCCCAATTGGTCGTATAGATGGCGCTATTTTAAAAAGCTCGGCAAACAATTGGAAAACCTCTACCTAAAAATGTTCATTTTATATATAAATTGCATTTTTGAAGTAAAAACTGAGACGACGACTGACGCAAGATGTATGGAAAATGTATGGCGTCCCTTTAAATTTTTTATTTAGATTATTAGTTTCAGTAAAATTCCGGTAAATAAACAAATTTACTACCAAAGTAACTTTAGCTTCCTTTTGTGTTTACTACTTTAGTTATGAAATACCAATTTCTTTCCTTTCTTTATAATTTTCTTGATTCAAGAAAAAACTTGTCCAAATGGAAAAACTTTCCCGGACAGTAAAAAGTGGGAACTTATACCTAAGCTGTAGTTGAGTGAATGAGTGTAACTTCGAGTGCTTGAGAAAACCTTACAAATGTCTGTTGTCTGAACTACTCAGTGTTATTCCTTCAATAACATCGCTTATTTTGTAGGGTGAATATGAATTTTGGAAAACTTAAGAGAAAATTAATTTTACTTGCGATGTGCGTACCACGGTGAGACTTAGGACGAATTTCGCCATTGGAACTAAACGCGATCAGCATCTAAACCGCGTTCAAGTGCTGTCAGTGTCAACTTGTGAATATCTCGTAACAATTATGACACTGACAGCCCTCTACCCTCACGCTTATAGTCCGATGGGACGGCAATCCGACACGACCGGAGAGAGATCAGGCGCAGGACCAACGGCTTAACGTGCTTTCCTAGGCAGGAACTAATAAATACGCACCTAAGCTGTTTCTTTCTCATAGACTTCTTGACTGTGTAGTTCAGTTTGTTTTATTCTTCATACGATAAAGTGCTTACTTCGATTTATTTGAAGTTTGGGGTTTATTTACAAACTTTGCTTAAAGATAGGTTATGATTAGTGACTGTTTACCCATATATTTTTTACGTCTAAACGTCCAACGTTAATAAGTAAAGAGGTTTTTTAACCGACTGCAAAAAAGGAGGTTCTGTATTCGACCCGTATGTATGTATGTATGTCCGCGATGTTCTCAAAAACGAATGAACCAATTTTGATAATTCTTTCACTAATGTGATCTGCATACTTTCAGGAAGGTTTTAGTGTATAATACATTAGGTAATTATCCCTATGTACGAAGTTATATGCATAAATGTACTGCATCTCCGGCATTTCTATGCGAATTTTGATAATTCTTCTAGTCGGTGTTTTCAATTCTTCAGTGCACTAATGTTAATTGAATTTGTGTGGGGTAGGTACAACTAAAAAGTGAAAAATAAAAACAAAAACAACAACCGACTTCAAAAAAAAACACTACAAAGTGATAAATAACTTTAATTTCGGAAGTCGGTGTCCTAAAACGAAAATGCGGAACCAACGACACCGACTTCGGAAAAAGTTATTTATCACTTCGTAGTGTTTTTTTTTAAGTCGGTTGATTTTTTTTTGTAAATTTTTTTTTAAGGCGAATTGTCTTGACATAGTATTATGGTAACCCTATTATAGTTCAATCATATTTTCTTAGTAAACTACGTCCAACTTTTAGAGTAGAAGTTGGTTCCGTGACCTTTGTCTAATAGTATGAGGAGGTCAATCCGAGCAACGTCAATATTATGCTGATCTTCGAAGAGTAGTAACGTCTATTATTATCGCACAACTTTGATGTGGGTCTCGCCTGGTTTAGTAATGTTGGAACTTATCCTTCTTATAATATGCTTTGCTACGTTGAAGACAAGGTAATTTGGCAATAATTCCTTCTGAACAATTGTGGCTTCCCATTTTTTTTTTTTTGTTTGGGAAATTGTCAAATAACTTCTCCCGCTCTGGGCGGAGCGAGAGGGCGTGTCAGACTTTTACTGACTAAAACCCACCCGTGTTCCTTCAGTTGCCTGTGCCAGGGGCCACGGTATCTCTTTCGAACAACCCGCGACCCCGGCAGGCTTCGGTCCTGGTAGACCCCGTCAGTTAGTGCTGACATCTCTTTGAGGCGCGCGTGATTGTGGCTTCCCTGGCACCTCATTAACGGCATCACTACGTAGGTAAATGTCTATTAACTGCTCTCAAAAAATTACGATGTTTATTTTTTATTTCTTTTTAAATACTTCTTTGACATAATCTTTTTTATTATTTGACATTATATACCTGGACAATTTTAATTTTTCACCTCTATATTCCCCAGTGGTTGTAATGGCAATCATATCACTTGGTTTTAGTAGATTTTTCTATTTTATTTATCCTTTTGAATGATTCTTATTTTGTAAATATGAGGACTTTGTAGGCCTTGTAGACTTTAGACCTATAGACCATTTTTTATTTCATCAAGTACCTGGTACTTGTTGACAGGTCTACGCTGTCCTCCCATACCTACCTACTGTAATTTGAAAACATTGTAAAAGCCAATTATTTTTAAAAGAGTAACCGTGGAGTTTCTTGCTGGCTCTTCTCCATAGGAAACGACCAATTGGAACGGTGCACCTAGCTTCTGACGTTTCATAAGTGCCCATGTAGGTTTGTGTGAAATAAAATATTTTGATTTTGTTTTTTTCTTTCCCTTAAGGATTGTGAGTTTGTGATCCTTCTTGTGGTGACGATTATTTTCTGGAATGAACTCGCAACCGGCGTGCGTGTATGACCAGCACCCTAATTGCGTAACACATTGTCAACCAGAATCTGAATCATTTTGAAGGATATTACTAATACATTTTTCGAAAATCTGCTCAACAACGTAAATAAAGCAATGTCAAAAAGCAATCAAGAGCCATTGCTACTGATAGTGTGTTACGCAATTACCCCACTGATGGATTAACGTAAACGAAGCAAAAGGAGTAAGTTAATAAGGATTGTAGCAGTTGGCTATAGTTAGTTATACAGGGTGAAATTGAATTCATGGCCATCCTTTTAGAGGGTCATTGTAATCATCATTATGAACAACTTTTGCTATGGGACTAAATCTAAAATCGCGAAAAAAAATCAGCTGTGCCTTGCATTTATGTTCACATAACTCGTCAAAATGTAGGGAAGAGCTGACTTTTTTTTCGCGATTTCAGGTTTCGTCCCATAGTAAAAGTTGTTCATAATGATGATTACAATGACCCCTTAAAAGGATGCCCATGAATTCAATTTCACCCTGTTTCTGCCTATGCATGATGGGACTTAAACATAACTGTTGAAATGTGGGTATACTCGAAGTATACGTAGGTAGGTACACCTCTGCAGTGGCGTGCATTGGTTTTCAGAATAGGTAGGCACTAGGCCGGGTCTAGTCTAGGCAAACGCGGTCACTAATCAGAAAAAAAAATTGAGGTCAAAAGTGTGGTTATTTGAGTAGGCATGCCTACTTAAGGATGATAAATTGCGAAGGTCATGTTCATATATAGTTTTACGCGTGAAACGTCCGTATTTTTAATTTTAGTCGTATTAACTTGCACGAGTAAAGACCAATGACAATGTGCGAATAGTACGGCAGCCGAGTAGGCCGTCCGGCGACTACCTACTGCCGCGCGTGTTTATATGAAGATTTTGTTTTTTGTTAGGTATGATGATTTGTGTGCTGTGTCCCAGCAGTGGGAACGTTATAGGCTGATTATGTTATGTTATGATAATTTAGTGAGTTTCTTAATTGTGGGGCACACACACACAATTGACAGGCTTATTTTGATATATCGAGGTAGGCACTGCTTATATGCCTATATGCAATGCACGCCACTGAAGGATCGTAGAAGGTGGCTATAGTTCTATAGTTTCTGCCTATGCATGATGGGACTTAAACATAACTGTTGAAATGTGGGTATTCGTAGGTACACCTCTGCCTACCCATTTAGAGCTAACAGGCGTGATGTTATACCACTTCATAGTTCGTCCATTACGAGAAAAGAATATTAAAATTTTATCATCAATAGTAGTTTATAAAAAAAACTGAACACAATACATTATATTCTATCTTAAGTTGCAACATGTTTAAAGTTAGGAAACTGTTCCAATTCGAAGTTCCCAAGATGCATCTATGTTCATAAAAGGATTGTGAAAAAATATCTCATTTGATGCAGTAATTATTTTGCGATTAGCATGTAGAGCACAATAGACAACTAGGGCAGATATTATAATACAAAACTAAATAGATATAGGTACACATGAAACCATGCACCTGTTGACCCAAGGGGTAGGCAAAGATGTCACATACAGGATCAAATAAAATTACATAGTAAGCGAAAGTACTTGAAGTTGCTACACTATCAGCGGTCGTTGACCCCAAAAAAACCTCCCTCTCCTTTTTAGGGTTCCGTAGCCAAATGGTAAAAACGGAACCCTTATGGATTCGTCATGTCTGTCTGTCTGTCCGTCCGTAAGTCACAGACACTTTTTTCCGAAACTATAAGAACTATACTGTTGAAACTTAGTAGATGTATTCTGTAAACCGCATTAAGGTTTTCACACAAAAATAGAAAAAAAAAAATTTTTGGGGGTTCCCCATACTTAGAACTGAAACTCAAAATTTTTTTTTCATTAAACCCATACGTGTGGGGTATCTATGGATAGGTCTTTAAAAATGATATTGAGGTTTCTACTATAATTTTTTTCTAAACTGAATAGTTTGCGCGAGCGACACTTCCAAAGTGGTAAAATGTGTGTGTCCCCCTGTAACTTCTAAAATAAGAGAATAATAAAACTAAAAAAAATATATGATGTCCATTACCATGTAAACTTCCACCGAAAATTGGTTTGAACGAAATCTAGTAAGCAGTTTTTTTTTTAATACGGCCTAAATCGTAAACCGCAATTTACCTTTCATTCAATCAACTCAAATATATAAGGTCCCATTAAAATAGATGGACAAACTTTTAGAAACCATTCAGACCACCAAAATAAGGACTATGGTAAAAAAAATATATAAGAAAAACGCATTAGATACTTACGAGAAAAATAATCAGCTAACGAAAATACACTAATGTGCCGGCAATTTATTATCTAAGGTCGAATAAAAATCACTTTAATCAGTGTTTTTTTTTTGCTTGGATATCTTTGGTTAGACGTACTGAGCGCTGTATTAAAATTTGTCCATCTATTTTAATGGGACCCTGTATATAAAAATAAAAAAAAAACACTTAATTTCTGCTTGCTGCTACGGAACCCTTCATGGGAGAGTCCGACTTGCACTTGGCCGCTTTTTTTTTGGTTTATTGTGTTTAGATGTTGATACCCATAAACGTTTGCAGAGTTTAGCTAGCTAATTTAATTTGACCCTCTATGACCACCCATGTCATTTTTATTTTTTTTATTTTACTTTATTGCGACATAAAACAGTTACACATTACAATTTTAGTGTGAAAAAATAAATTAAAAGTATATAAACGTGTAACCCACACCAATGTCCGCGAAATAATAAATGTTAGCAGTAGGGGGTGAACCTGTTGATTGAGCGGCAAATAATGTATTCTACTAAGAGTTTCCTTATCTGTTTCATAGGTAGTCGGTCCTGGATGTGAAATATTGGTATTCAGCTGCTAATGATAATTGAATAAAGGAGATAATAATGAGCTCCTCGATACGGCTCGCATTGTGAGGAGGTTCCTGTCTTTGGAGCCCTAACCACCGGTAGCTTGGACACTGCTCCCGACACCGGCGGATCACTGTTTTTTTTTTTATATTTTTAAATGTTTTTTATGCTTATTTTTTATATTTTAAGAAATATTTAAAAATGTAGGTACCTAATAAAATAAGAGAAGATAATAAATAAACGACATGATAATAATTAAGACGAATGAATGAATGAATGATAATGAGTGTTTTTAACGAAAACCAATATTGTATTGTTATGTATTTTATTATGTCTGAGATTTTACAAAAGTCAGATATATTTTATCCGCGGGATAAAATTGACGCCTTCTTATTAACCGACTTCAAAAAAAGGAGGAGGTTCTCAATTCGTCGGAATCTTTTTTTCTTAGCGTGTCGATAACAATCTAAATGTTGTTTGGCGCCATCACTAGCGTCCATAGGACTGATGGCCGGTGGAGCAGGCGAGTCCTGGAGTGGAGACCACGTACCGGTAAGCGTAATGTGGGACGCCCCCCAGCTAGATGGACGGACGACCTAAAGAAGGTGGCTGGGGTAGACTGGATGCGGAAGGCGGAGAACAGAGTGTTGTGGCGCAGTCTGGGAGAGGCCTATGTCCAGCAGTGGACTGCGATAGGCTGAGTTGATTGATTGACTAGCGTCCATCAGTTCCTGTAACGTGCAGCTGACAGGACACGCAGGGCACGATATTAAGTGTCCCATCGTTTGTGACAGTTCAAGTATGGAAAATCTGTAAAAAATTCAAAGTTTATGCTCAGGATAAGACGTATTCTACGTATAAAACTTTATGTATAAAAATAATTATGTATGCGATTTTTGTACTTGGCAGCCTTCTTTCAGTCCATCCAAAGGTTGTCCAGTAGTGGTACAGCCTAGACTTACGAGTTGTAGATCGTAGGTTCGAACCCAGACAGGCGCTTTACTTTGTGTCAATTATTTCATCATCACTGTTCTCAAAACGGTGAAGATAAACATCGTGAGGAAACCGGCATGTCCTAGAACCAATAATTCGAAGACATGTGACATCTATCAACCCGCACTGGGCCACCTCACAGGGAGGAGGCATGTGTCCCAGCAGTGGAAACTTTATAGACTGATTTATGTAATCCTTTTTCTAACAACATGATTACTCATATCTCGGCAAGTACATATTTTGTCGTATAACCAAGTTCTATTGTAAATAAAGACTTTGGTTATGATAATATCTGCGTAATAATTATTCATTTGAATCAACGAACAATGGGGATAAACCATTGAGTTAAATAACAGTGTAACATATAGATCAATGGGATAAACAGTCTTTGATATGGGAATCGCTGATATTTTATTATAACAAACTTTGAAATGCTTTACTTCTTTGCGTTAGGTATTTTGTTTTATGTGTGTAGCTTTCTCCTGGAGTTCATAACATGTACCCAAGGATTTTGTAATATCTTAGATGTCTCACTGATAGTGGCGAGTGTGTTGGATCATTCGGCCCCTATAAAAAAACACTACAAAGTGAAAAATAACTTTAATTTCGGAAGTCGGTGTCGTTGGTTCCGCATTTTCGTTTTTTGACACCGACTTCCGAAATTAAAGTTATTTTTCACTTTGTATTGTTTTTTTTTTTTGAAGTCGGTCGTTTTTTTTTTTTTGTAAAAAAGTTTTTATTTTTCACTTTTTAGTTGTACCTACCCCACACAAATTCAATTAACACTAGTGCATTGAAGAATTGAAGACACGACTCGAAGAATCATCAAAATTCCCATAGAAATGCCGGAGATGCAGTACATTTATGTATATAACTTCGTACATAAGAATAATTACCTAATGTATTATATACTAAAACCTTCCTGACAGTATGTAGATCACATTAATGAAAGAATCATCAAAATCACATACAAACATACATACATACGGGTCGAATACAGAACCTCCTTTTTTGATGTCGGTTAAAAATGGTTCAGCTGGATGGTGCTGATTCACGCGTTACGTTTATAAACGGGCGCCGTCGGTTGAGACTGGTCATCTCATAACTTATTTTTAGGGCTTATTTTTTTAAATAGTTTCTTAAATTTGTTTTTTTACTTCGTCTCACATATAGGTAGAAGCAACAGTAATAATATAAGTACCCAGGATTTTATAATATCTTGATTTAAAAGAGTGTCCTTGGAGTTTCCTGTCAGTTCTTTTCCATAGAGATCTACGGTTTGGAATGGCTAGTTTCAACTTTCTGACTAACTGACCGACTCCTTTACAGTTCAAAAGTGCCTGTAAATGGTTTAATTGAAACAAATGCTTTGATTTTAAGTTCAAGTGTCGTATTAAATCAAGTAGGTACGTCCGGTTCATCCTGGTCAGTCAGTACTTACCTCTTAAATTTTCGCTGACTGGTTTGACTGATTCTCTATTCAGAACATTCGAACGAGGGACCCTCAAACCTGGAACTACGTGTATCTTCCACGTTTATCCCACAGACAACTCAACATTCATCTTCACAGACGACTGAAATTAAGTTGCCAGGAAAAACATCTCGTTAAATATTTAGAATTGTACATCCAAATCGTACATTTAATTTTCAATAAAATAAACTATTTAATATTGTATTATTTTATTTTATTATTATATTTTAGATCATTTTATTTCCTCGCAATCGTAGTGAAAAATAGAGTGTAATACAATTCTTAAAACTTCTTTCGACTCCTCTGTGAAAGTAAAATCCATTGTTATTAACACGGCGGCGCTACAACCCATTATACCTCGGTTTCTATTTACTCCCTCGCTAAAGCTCAGGAGCAAAACTACCTCGTATAATGGGTTATTTTAGCCCCTTGTATAAAAATCTCCTATTTTTAGTTGACGTCTTTGGCGTAAGTAGTCGGGTTTTAGTTTTTATTAATATAACAATATCGATACTTTAATGTTTGTCAATGAACAATGGATCTAATTGGTTGGCTGCGCACGGAGCTGCGCCTGCGACTGCAGGGTCGCGGCCTAGTACGGTGGCCATGGGTTGTTAGAGTACGGGACATGTCTTCTGATCAGTGCAAACGAAGACATAAAATAACCATTAAATGTCATGTGGAAGAACAATGTCTTATTAATGTTAACTGTTTTTTGTTCTAGAAAACTGCCGGTATTCCATGAGCTACTGCTGAGCATGAGATATACAGGGTAAAATTAAATTCATGGGCATCCTTTTATGGGGTCATTGTAATCATCATTATGAACAACTTTTACTATGGGACCAAACCTGAAATCGCGAAAAAAAAAATCAGCTCTTCCCTACATTTTGTCGAGTTATGTGAACATAAATGCAAGGAACAGCTGATTTTTAACCGACAAAAAAAAAACGGAGGAGGTTCTCAATTCGACGCGTATATATTTTTTTTTTTTTTTTTTTTTTTTATGTATGATCACGCATAACTTTTTACAGAGCAGTCCGATTTTGATAATTCTTTTTTTATTAGAAAGGGTATACCCTGAAGGTGGTCCCATATAAATTTGGAAAAAAAATTCCAACCCTAAGGGTTAGAAAACAGGGGATGATTGATTGTTCACTCACTGATTGTAATGTATGACCACGCTTAACTTTTTACAGAGTAGTCCGATTTTGATCATTCTTCTTTTGTTGGATAGGACATACTTCGAAGTTGGTCCCATGTAAATTTGGAAAAAAAATACCTACCCTAAGGGTGGGAAAATAGGGGTGACTTATTGTTCATTCACAGATTTTAATGCTGAGCTGTGTATTACAATTAAAATAAAAGGCCTATCTATGTTGGTATATAAAGCCTGTTTTTTTTAAGTATTACATTATATTATTTAGTATTATATTACACAAAAAATAATAGTTAAAGTAGGAGTATATAACAGTTAATGTCTAAAGTAAGGTAGGTATTTTAAAAGTAATCAAACATTAAGCATGTAGTAATTAGTAAATTATGGCCTCAAAAAATTATAAAATAAAAACTTTTTAACAAAAAATTAAACCTCCGAAAAAACTGAAAAGCAAAAAATAATAAACTTTTTTTATTTAACCTTAATAAATAAGTTCTTAAACTAATGCAAGTATACCTAAATAATTTTGAGTCGGCGCCAAACAATCAATGAACAAAGATTACTAAATTACCTTAAATTTAAAGAAATAAGCAACGTGAAATCTATAGCGATAAACATTAACATTTCAAACAAAAAATGCGCTCTCCGCACGACCACTCGCAACGAATTAATTTGCTTGTATGGCGCCGACTCAAAATTACTTAGGTATACTTGCATTAGTTTAAGAACTTATTTATTAAGGTTAAATAAAAAAAGTTTATTATTTTTTGCTTTTCAGTTTTTTCGGAGGTTTAATTTTTTGTTAAAAAGTTTTTATTTCAAACTATTTTAGGTTTAGTCCCATAGTAGGTAAAAGTTGTTCATAATGATGTGTACAATGACCCCTTAAAAGGATGCCCATGAATTTAATTTCAACCTGTATATAGGTTCTATTCTTAGGTCGGGCAGTCTTCGGGCAGTGTTATAATGTTTTTTTTTTAAATCGGGAATTTCTCTTTAGCAGCCGGAGCGTAGATTTTTGCCCCGTTGATGGTTCGCTCCTTGCGTGGACTTAAACCAACTATACTCAGCGGGCTATCAGCGCCCTACAGGTCCAATATAATAATGGGTTCAGGATGTTGATGGGGCTGCCCCGTTTCTGCAGTGCATCAGGTATGTTTGCACAAGCACTCGTCGATGGCTTCCACGCCATTGTCAGACGGAAATCTGCCTCTTTGCTCTGCAGAGTGCGGGGCAGCTCCAACTCCATCCTGAAGACCATAGCGGGGAGGTGCGAGTCTCCGCTATTAGGTGATGTTGTTTGAAGATGTATTTCGAACAACAGCCTTGTTTCTAAATAGATTACCAACATACTAACATAGGTATAAGTTATCTTTTTGTTTTTTTTACTAACAAATATGGATTCTGCTTATCCGAATTATAGATTATTATTTTTTTTTTTTTTTTTTTTTTAAACATAACTGGTGAAAACTGTGTGAGCTATATGGATACACCTGTGCCTACCCGTTCGGGGAAACAAACAAATGTGATGATGTTTTGAATCTTCAGTTTAAATTATTTATTGTAAAAAACATCTAAAGTGAAAAAAAAGTAACTTACAAGTTTGTAGAGAGAATTCTCTTTTAACCGTTCATTGATTGCGGCTTAATTTTTACAGTTATAATTAAATAGACTAATCTTTATTTATCTGTCATAAAGTGAAAGTTAAATCATTTATTTCAAATAGGCACGTAAAAGGCACTTTTGAACGTCAAAATTTACAATAAAATAGAATTGATTCTTGTCGCCCCTTCCATAAAGTAGTTCTCGTATGGAGAAGAATGGGCAAGAAACTCCACCGTTACCTGCTGTTTTTAAATGTTTACAATGGTTTGTATACATTAATGATATAATTATAATATGTGAAGATGATGCACCTAGAATAAAATTACTGTACCATAATAAGTAAAAGAATTAAAAATGAAGCCATATGGCAGAAAAATTTAAATATGTGATATTTAACAAGTAATCAATCTGTGAGTTAATGTTATTACAGAATGTAAATCGATGTGAAAAAATAACAAATATGATTAAATTAGCAACCAATTTCATTTTGTCTAGACTCTTTGGTCCTATGGAGTAGGACCAGCATGTTTCCAAGCGTCCTTATCTTGGATATAATCCTCTAATTTGTAATATATCCTGGTTTACAAAGTGTAATTTTAATATAAGCTTTTAATTTTCTTTCATTTAATTGCAATATGTTCAAGGTATTTTATTTTAACATTTAACACAGTACCTCATAAATGGTTAAAATTAAAGCTATTAAAATAAAATTATGTCTATCGATTATTTTATTAATAAAAAATTGTAGATTTTTCTTACGTAAATATTGTAAGTTACGTAAAATGATATAATTCCTTTTAAAGTCTTAATAAGACTAGTCTAAGTAACATGTTCAAAAGTCAATAAAATTAACTCATGCCACGTAAGAGTGGACCATTACCGAAAAAAAAAACCTTAACTATTTATCCTGTTCACACAAATGACCTATAGCACGTCCTAGCAAAGTCCCAAATCGCCCCATCGCGCATGGCCCCTCTACACGGACAGCATGTTGATCGTCGTCCGCGCATCCAAGCATTCTTAGTTCAATGTGCGCGGGAGTCACACGCCTGTATCGATTGTTTCGATTTAGACGAAGTAAGAAGTGGACGTTTTTGAGAAAAGTCTTCCGTTTTACGAAAACATGAGGAGTTTTTTGAAAATTTTTGCTGTGCTTTTGGTGAGTTATTTTAAAATCTTAATTTTTTTTTTAATAATTAGGTTATTGTCCAAATGGGTGGTGGTTGGAGAGCATGTATGAGTGGTTTCCAGGTTGAGTGAAAATTGTGTTTCTTATTTATCTATGTAAATTTTTTTTTCGTTAGTCTGGTGGTCGCAAGTTCGAGGTTCGATTCCCGGATCGGGCATTGGGCTTTTCCATGTGGAGTTTCTCAATAGCAGCCTGGAGTCTGGATTTGTGCCCAATTAAATATAAGAATTAAATATAACTGGCGAAATATGGGTGTACTATAGGTACACCTCTGCTTGACCCTTCGATGAATACAGACGTGATGTTATGTACATCATCAACCTACAACAGTCCACTACTGGACATAGGCGTCTCCTATTGCACGCCATTCAACTCAATTTTCGGCAACTCTCATCCAGCTGATACCAGCCATCCTGCGAAGATCGTCGCTCCACCTAGCCTGAGGGCGTCCTTACCTTACGTTTACCGATTCGCGGTCTCCACTCAAGAACACGTTTACCCCAACGGTCATCGGTTCTACGGCTAATATGGCCGGCCCATTGCCACTTCAGCTTGCTTATTCTGATGTTATGTTACGTTAATTTAATATGGTGATTAATAAGTTACCTACAGAAAGGGCTCGTGGTTTAGTAATATCAGCCGCACGGGTCGATCGATCAGGTTAAGCTGCGCTTGCAGCGGTCGGTCCGTGGATGTGTAACCATCTTTACATACCGAGACCCCTCCGTGTTTCGGAAAGCACGTTAAGCCGTTGGTCCCGGCTGTCGTTCTTGGGATCTTTGACAGCCCGAAAGTCTGACAACCAGTCTTACCAAGGGGTATCGTTTTGCCCAGTAACTGGGTTGTGGGATAGGCACTTGCTCCATGTAAAATACTGGTATTTAGCTGCATCCGGTTAGACGGGAAGCCAACCCTAACATAGTTGGGAAAAGGCTAGGCAGATTGCAATAAGTTACGTACAATGAGATGACTGGGTTCAGGTTCAAATCACACAAATGAGTTTGTTCCAAGGGTTTTGGCCCGTTTGCCGTATTTTTCGCATGCTTAATGGAACATTGACCCATTAGTAAATAGGTCAGAATTGAGTTACAGAATTTTTTTTAATCGATCTCATCAATAATTAATCATAGACGTTCAAAATACAAGCATTCATGGTTAATTAATAATCAAATTAAATCAGTTTTAATTTTATGCGTCAACAAGTAGGAACGTCCTCATAGCAAGATCTTCTTTTGCGATGTCCCAAAAATCGTCTTTTTTGAGTTAGGTCAGTATTCCATTAAGCTTGCGTATATGTGCAGTCAAAAAAAGAGATAATTAAGCGGGATCGTCGGATATACTTGAAGTTTATTAAGAAACCAATGGATGTTATCGACTGAAAAATTTGATAAATGCGCTGTTTGTTTTCTATTAATAAAATAAAATTTTATTCGAGAACATCCATAGGTTTCTTACTAAACTTCATCTATATCCGATGATCCAGCATACTTATCTCTTTTATTGACTGTAACTTTTTTGTTTTGTTGTCGGGGGGAAACCTTCATAAGCACCTGACCTCCGGAGAGGGAGGTCGGGGAGTGTGGGATTTTTACCTCACTAAAACCACCCCGGTGATCACCACCAGCACATAGGGGCGGTCCCGGTTCCTCTTAAAATAACAATTCCGGAACCCCCCCGTGCAACGCCTGTAAGGCACATCCCTGGGGAGACTGTAAAGGGGCCTCCCCTGAGCCTCGATATGCACGGCAGCACGTGACCACTGTGCTACCGTCTTCCCTGGGGTTTATTGACTGTGCCTACTTAATTACAAATCTTCCTCGCTAAAACTGTAGCTGCCACCCTAGCTTATCACAAACTACAAACGAACTTAAACTGTTCTGTTATTTGCATAGCACACTATATTTCAGGCAGAGCAGCTTGATAACGATAACATTGATCGCAATCAACCTCGCCTCGTTGTTTTAGTGGTCCTGGGGTTTGATTCCCAAGTCGGGCAAAATGTTTTTGGGTTTTTCTCTCCGGAATATCTCGGTAGCAATCTAGATTTTGGATTTGTGCTTGGTTGATAGGCTTGACTTCAAAATAACTGGCGGAGTGTGGGCTTACTGTATACAAGGCGGCATGTACGGTCACCAAAGAAGATTAGGGTCGTCGGATATACTAGTTGAAGTTCAGTAAGAAACCGGTGGATGTTCTTGAATAAAATTTTATTTAATGAATAGAAAACAAACAATTCATCTATCAAATTAAATTTCATTCGAAAACATCCATCGGTTTCTTACTAAACTTCAACTATATCCGACAACCCTGGTTACTTATCTCTTTTGGTGACTGTACGTAAACGCGCAATCTGTTATCATAGATTCAGTTCAAGATCCTAAACCATAGAAATGTAAAGTTCTGAACCGATGAAATTTTTCATCGGTAATTTAAAAAAAAAAACTGTTCCAAGTATTTTGACCGCGTAGGTATTGCACTTTTCTATGAAACATCAGATTTCCTTTTTATGATAATAATCGACAATATTTATATGCTAGGGTGTCTAGAGTCATGCGTCTGTCGTCCAACCAGACAGGCCCGAGTTGGCGCTGCAGTGTTTCACGCGCGCCACTCAAGAGTGGGTGCGGCCATTATAGGAATAGGCGCACGGGGAGGTGGGACCCGCTGAGGAGCGGTGAATGCTTATGCGAATCCCGCACCCCCGGCTATAGGTAGAGGTGGAACACCGCGGTGGTTTTAGTCGGTAAGAGTCCGGCATGCCCCTCTGTCACCCCCACGATAGAAGAAGTCCATGAGGATTTCCACCGCGAGAAAAATAAAAAGAAAAAAAAAAACAATGTGTCTAGAGTCATGTGCTGAATTCATGGTTACAGTTTACGTGTCGATGTGTCTGGCACCCTGTATAGGTACGCACGGCGACACATAAAGATAACCAATACTTATAAGCTAACTTCTCGAAAAACCTATAGGTACAATGCTAGGTCAGGTAAAACTGGAAATGTATAACTTAAGGGGCTTACAGGTCCTAAACGCAAAAAACGCAAGTTTTATAAACAATAAAAGTATATGATCGACTACAGTAAACAAAATAAGAAATATATATGATATTCTTCAGGATATATGCTAGGTAGATAGTGTATTGAAAACATAATACAACTAATTTGATGCGATAGTAAAAAAACATGAAGATACCTCTAAAAAAAATCTTTTTACAATAAAAAACCGGCCAAGTGCGAGTCGGACTCGCCCATGAAGGGTTCCGTAGCAGCAAGTAACATAATATAAAAGTTCTTGTAGTTCGTTGTAACTTTGTGAAAGGTAAATTGCGGTTTTCGATTTATGACGTATTAAAAAAAAACTACTTACTAGATCTCGTTCAAACCAATTTTCGGTGGAAGTTTACATGGTAATGTACATTATATATATTTTTTAAATTTTATCATTCTCTTATTTTAGAAGTTAGAGGGGAGGGGACACACATTTTACCACTTTGGAAGTGTCTCTCGCGCAAACTATACAGTTCAGAAAAAAATGATATTAGAAACCTCAATATCATTTTTGAAGACCTATCCATAGATACCCCACACGTACAGGTTTGATGAAAAAAATTTTTGGAGTTTCAGTTGTAAGTATGGGGAACCCCAAAATTTATTGTTTTTTTTTTCTATTTTTGTGTGAAAATCTTATTGCGGTTCACAGAATACATCTACTTACCAAGTTTCAACAGTATAGTTCTTATAGTTTCGGAAAAAAAGTGGCTGTGACATACGGACGGACGGACAGACAGACAGACATGACGAATCCATAAGGGTTCCGTTTTTTGCCATTTGGCTACGGAACCCTAAAAACATACTAATATACATAAAATCATTATGGTTTTTTGTCAGATTATTCTACAAGCAACATACTAAAACTCTAGTGTTTTAATTTTTTTGTCCAAAAAACAGTTTTTTCGTTAATAGATAATTGCTTTATATTTTGCAATAAATTAGCAGCGTTATGTCATCGCGCTTTTCTTTCTTTTCCATGCAGTCCGACAAAGATCGCGCTTTAGGTCATGTAGTCCTCTTAATGTGTAGCCGTGTACCCTTCGTGGAACAAGGCGTGATGTTACGTTATGTGTGTTATAATCGTAATCAAACTGAATGCCTGAAATAGAATGCCAGTAGTTCAACTGCAGTTGACTTGTTTTTATAAACACCCATTGTTCCTAACAAAATGGAGTAATTATAAAATTTGGGCAGCACTTCCTCTCATAGTCTCGTTAATAAAAAATTTGTGTCTTTATATTCCCTTTCTTGCAAAATTGTATTTTATTTATTTATTAGGGACAAAAACAGTTATATGCCACAAAATACAGAAAAATACTTAAACTAAAATTTAACATGCACGTAACCCACACCATTGTCCACGATTTAACTAAAGGTTAGCAGTGCTAAAGACATTAAAAAAAAGAAAAGTACAAAACAATAGCCGCTGCCACAATAATATTGATGTGTTACTTAGCTTAGCTTAATTTAACTTAAAATACTCGCTAAACAAAGTATCCAGAGTCATTTTCTTAAATGTTAGCTTCGATACACATAATATTACCGCAAAACGGGGCTACTTTGACTTCCAGGGTTACTTTGACAGGCGTTGGAACTACTTTAACAGAGCGCCAAAATTGGTTTTCACGTGTGCTCAGCAAGAGTGCGTGACCTCGAGTAATATTGCGCGAGGCGCGGGGTGTGGGGAACGCGTCATAGCGTTGTGATCGGCCTGTCAAAGTAACCCTGGAAGTCAAAGTAGCCCCGTTTTACTGTATGTCCAATTCAACAAAATGCGTGTTGTAAGAATCGACAAGGCGACGAAGAGGTGCACGTTCCCCAGCGTTAGTCCTGCATATTATTATGTCTGTATGGAATAGTTGAGAGACGCGCGCCCCCCTTCGAATAACACTTCTGGGTACCTTGTAATACAATTTGTGGTCATTTTGCGGTTCAAATCAGTGCTCTGAGTGTAATACCTCTTATTTTTCATTTGAGGAAAAACGATCAAGACAATTTTCCAGTTGTAATTGATTTTGTGCACTCATCTGAAAATGATAAATTAACCACGTTGCATGCTCGTCATGGCGGTCTTTTCGTAAAAAGATAATGCCGTTTTTGACTTCTTTGCTACAAACTAGCTTCTGCCCGCGAATTCATCCGCGTGAAATTTCTTGTTCATCTTACCCCATCATATCGCATCGCCTCACATACGGACAAGCCACATCATTCTACAGAAAAGTAACTGTACCTACTCTCACACTTAACAAGTTGATAACTTCATGCGACAGTCGCAGCATGTATTTCCCAAAGGCATGCCACTTTTAAGCGGTGTGCGCTGTTCATTTTACACTTACATTATTTTATAAAGTTTGCCGTGCATGCGCCTGCTCGCGCTATCACTTCGTTTTTATTAAGCGTTCTTACTGACTTTTATTATTTTTGTTCGGCTCCTAAGGCTCATAGCGATTACCCTCTACATACAATCTTTGCCTCTTTATAATATTATATAAGTAGATCTATAGCTCCGTTCTGTTCTTTGCTCCTGTTTCATGTTTACTATTATATATTTATGTACATATTTATTTAGATTAGTATAATATACTTTATGTATGTATTTATTGTATTGTGTAAATTGTACACCACAGACTACCTACAGTATTTGTCTGTCTGTCCTTCCCCTTTTTAATCCATCCAAAGGTTGTCTTTAAAAGATCGTTCTTAGCGATAAGACTGCCCATTGTGTCACCCATTGTAAAGTTTCTATATTTTTATGTCTTTATATGGTGTACATAATAAAGAGTATTCTATTCTATAGTAATACAGTATACTTGGATGAAAACTGAAAGAAAGAAAATACGTTTATTTGCGGTGAAAATGACGCAAAAAAGAACATAAACACAAAAAATAAAATAAAAAGGTAGGGGGAATTATGCGTCACATCCACGCACAACGGCTATCGCTCAGCATTATGCTGCGACCCTATGCAAGACAGAGCCCCAGCGCTGGTTTTCAGCGACAGCCGGCGCTGACGTAATGACGTCGTCCGGTGCAGCAAACAATTTTATTATTAAAACACTGTACTGGTACAGTGTACTTAAAGAAAAATAATTGAATTTAAAAGTGATAGAATAATAATTATACTAAACAGAAAACAGACATAGGTTCAGTTCATGCTACGAGGATATCATCCTCAATAAACCTTATACTTTTCTTTTTTTTAAATGCACATAAAATTATACTAGAAATACTATCGAAACAGTTAGATACCTACTAGACAAATCTAAGTTATCCGAATTAATGTTTAGTACCTACTTACATAACAATATTATTTCATAGTTCAATACACTGAGATAATCGAGTGCCCGCCACGCCATTGACCGACAAAACCGTTAGACGTGACTGAAAAAAAAGTATTGATAACATTATTGATAGGTAAATAAATTGCTAGGTAATGACTTGTTGCAAAGTACTCCTAAGTAAAGAATATTACCTATGCCTTTAGAATCTCTCGACGAGTGATCAAGCCAGCCCGTGCGCCCACTTTCGTTCCTCTTGGGCTCGACAGTAAAGGTGTCGTGCGCTATTTTATTTATTTACTGTTGTGTCTCTGATAACGCAAAAAACACACATTTATTTAGTAAAAATTTAATTAATTTCTCAAGGTATGATTCCGATCTCGGCAGCACGCAGCAGTGCTGCCGCAGCACTACTGTTCCCCATACATTTTCTATAGGTTTATATGAGATAACATTCCGAGCACAGCAGCAGTGCTCGGAATGTAATCTTATTGCGGCAGCACTACTGCGTGCTGCCAAGATCAGAATCATACCTTGAGAAATTAATTAAATTTTTACTAAATAAATGTGTGTTTTTTGCGTTATCAGAGACACAACAGTAAATAAATAAAATAGCGCACGACTTCGTAGAATATTTATAGTTAATAATAATGTTTGAACATTGAACAGGCAGGGGTCATAGTTCGTCCATAGTTCTTGGTAACCAGTCCACTTTAGCCACCCAAATCCATAGTTCAACTTTTTATTTTTCCATATTATTCTGCAATAGTCCTATACTATACAACCGGGGGTTAACCTTGGGTGTACTTGCATAGTGCATACAGGGATAATCGTCGGTTGGTGCCACATTTCATTAAAATTTCCTAAGGGGCCTCTGCGAGTTGACTTCGGCCCCTCGTACGCCTTCCAAAGGACCGGGACCCCATGGTCCCGAGATATGTAAAATGTTTTAATATATTATCTATACGGATTGAAAAGATTTTTTTGTGTCCACTAACGTCCCAGCTTCTTAGATGATTGATGCCAATCTAAACGGACTCGGCCCAGAATTCGCCTACGTGTTTGGCGCCATCACTAGCGTCCATCAGTTCCTGTAACGTGCAGACGACAGGATACGAAAGATAAAATATGAAATGTCGCATCGTTTCATCGATGGACGCTAGTGATGGCGCCGAACACGTAGCCGATTTCTGGGCCGAGTCCATTTAGATTGCGATCGACAGGCTAAGAAGAAGTGTCCCGTCGTTTGTGGAACAGCACCATATTTACACTCTTGATATCCATCTGCCCAAAGCCATGTGTGCTTGTTGCCTCTTGTGTTTACAAAAGCTAAGGCAATCTTATTATATCTCAGTCTCTAGGTCGTCTTTGTTTTAAAAAAAAACTGATCGAGCGCTCATTAGCAAACAGCTTGCTTCTCTGTCCATAATATTTGCCTGTTTGCCATAAGTTATCAAAGCATGGTTGCTGAACAACCTTGGTTAATGAACAGGGAAGCTAGATATTGTCTAGTATATGTACAGGGTCAAATTAAATTAGCTTCAAAAGCAAACCTTCAAAGACGTGATGGGATTCGTTAACTAAACATGATAAAAGAAAAAATAAATTAATTTAATCTTGTTTTTTAGTGGGGTCATCGACCGCAGTTACTGTAGTGACTTGAAATATCGACAAAACAAAATAAAACAGATTTTTCTCAATTGATACTTCAAGTAACAACAACCGTAACCAAAAGCGGTCGTTGACCCTCCAAAAAAAAAAAAACATCAAATCTTTTTTTGTTTTTATTTTGTCCTGTTTATATAACGATACCCACCACGTCTGCAGAGTTTACACATAAAAACTGTCTTTTAGGTTACCTTATAATTATGTGGGTCTTGTGTGAGAGAATTTAGAGTGTATTTCTATTGCCGCTATAACAACAAAAAATAAAATAATTGTACAGTGGCACGGAACCCTTTGTGTATGAGTCTGACTCGTACTTAGCTGGTTTTGTTTTCATATTTGCTGGCTATTTGAGTAACCGGTTAAATAATTTATAGTATTCCAGTCAGATAGTTAAGTAAGCTTGTGCTGGGTTTTCGCCAAAAGTGCAACAGGTAGGTTGTGAACTTACGATGTCACGCTTGCCAGGTCACATGCGATACGATAAATATGGATATACATTTTTTTTAATATAAAATAATAAATAATAATAAAGCTTTATTGAAATAAAATAGTGTTACAAAACATATGAAGCCTCTGAAACCCAAACTAGGTAAAAACCTGTATGTCGGATTTCAGCGCCTTCTCCCAATTCATTACATGATACTTTTATTTATTTACTAGCTTCTGCCCGCGACTTCGTCCGCGTGAAATTCGTACTGTCCTCTAAAAATGTCGAAAATATATGTAGGTATGATCTTTATCATTTATTTAGATAAATAAGTATTCGGGCCAATTTTTAAGTTTATAGATCAAAGGAATCAGATTTTTCAAATAAACTGCATTCCCGCTTTTCACCCCCACAGGTATGGAATTTTGAAAAATCGTTCGTGATGTGTTCATAACGTGACTCAAAGATTATTTATACCAATTTTCGAGTTAATCAAACCACGCAGTAAAATCCTCCCCTGTAAAATTAATTACCCCTTTTCACCCGGTTAAGGGTAGATTTTCGAAAATCCCTGATACACGTTATTCTTTATTTTTGCTCTTAAGTATAAATTCAGAATTTCGAGTTAATCGGACCGCGCGTTAAAATTCTTCCATAGAAATTCTAACGCCCCCAATCCCCCGTTAGGGGGTAGTTTTTTTTTTTGCCTAGCCTGCCCTGTCCCACTCCTGGGCAAAGGCCTCCCTCCACTCCTTCCATTTTTCGCGTGCCCGCGCGTCCTCCCTCCAATTTTAACGGAACCTATCCAGCTCGTCCCGCCAACTCATACGTGGCTTGCCGCGACCCCGCCTCACTGTCTCAGGGCACCAATTCTGCACTATTTGGGCCCACAGTTAGTCCGGCATGCGGCAGACATGTCCTGTCCAGTCCCATTTAAGTTGAGCAGCCTTTTCAGCCACGTCAACTATCTTCGTTTTGGAGCGCAGTATTGTGTTTCGAACACGATCCGTTAATTTAACGCCTAGTATACTGCACTCCATTGCTCGTTGGCAGACCTTGAGTTTGGACTTCTGGATGTTAGTCAAAGACCAAGTTTGTGCACCATAGGTTAAGACGGGAAGAATACACATGTCCATGAGCCTGCGTTTCAGTTCCATAGGCAACTCACCCTTAAATAGTTCCTTCAAGGACCAGTAGCTCTTCCAGGCGTTTTCCGTTCGTCTTGAGATTTCTTTATCTTGCCTCGCCTGGAAAGAGACTACTTGACCCAAGTAAAGGTATTCCTGGACATGTTGTATTATCTCCCCGTCTACTTTTATGCTTCTAGGTGTTTCATTGCACATGACTTTGGTCTTAGACATGTTCATCTTCAGTCCAACCTCAAGGCTTGCATTGCTAAGTTCTTGGAGCATCTGTTCAAGTTCAGTGGATGAGGGGTAGTTTAGAAAAACAAAAAATGCCATATTTCATAATTTACTTATATAAGTATTCGTGCCATAAGATTTTTCATATACACTGTATTCCCGCTTTTCACCCCCATAGGGGTAGAATTTCGAAAAATTGTTTGGGGTGTGTTCATTACTTGACTTAAAGATTATTTATACGAATTGTTGAGTTAATCAAGCCACGCATAAAATCTTTCCCTGTATAATTAACTACCACTTTTCACCCCATTAGGGGTAGATTTTCGGAAAACCCTGATACACGTTATTCTATATTTTTGGTCTTAAGTATAAATACAGAGTTTCGAGGTAATCGGACCAAGCGTTAAAATTCTTCTATACAAATTTTGACACCCCCCACCCCAATCCTCCTTTAGGGGTTAGTTTATAGAAACAAAAAATGCCAAAGTTTATAATTTATTTAGATAAATATTCGTGCCAAGTTTCAAGTTTATTAACCAAATTAATAAGATTTTTCATATAAACTGTATTCCCGCTTTTCACCCGTACATGGGTGGAATTATGAAAAATGGTTTAAGATGTGTTCATAACTTGACTCAAAGAATATTCATGCCATTTTTCCAGCTAATCAAGCCACGCAGTAAAATATGACCTTGCAAAATTAACTACCCCTTTTCACACAGTTAGGGGTAGATTTTCGAAAACCCCTGATACACGTTATTCTTTATTTTTAGTCTTTAGTATAAATACTGAGTTTCAAGTTAATCGGACAGCGCGATAAAATTCTTCCATACAAATGTTGACACCCCCAATACCTCTTTAGGGGGTAGTTTAGAAAAACGAAAAATGCGAAACTTCATAATTTACTTAGATAAGTATTCGTGCCAAGTTTCAAGGTTATTAACTCAAGGAATAAGATTTTTCATACAAACAAAATCCCCCCTTTTCACCCCCTTTAAGGTTGAACTTCCAAAAACCCTTTCTTATTGGATACCTACTCTTTACAAAGAACACACCCTCCAAAATTTAACTCCCTAGGACCAGCGGTTTAGGCTGTGCGTTGATATCTCAGTCAGGTCGTTCATCCCCCGTTAGAGGTAAAATTATCAAAAACGCTGAAACACGTATAAATTAATTTTCAATCGTCAGCCTAAACACAAAATTTGAAGATCCTAACTTTTAAACTGACGGACTTTCATACACAACTTCATCCCCCTTTTTAACTCTTTGGGGGTGGAATTATCAAAAACGCTGAAACACGTATAAATTAATTTTCAATCGTCAGCCTAAACACAAAACTTGAAGATCCTAACTTTAAAACTGACGGACTTTCATACAAACTTTCATCCCCTATTTAACTCCCTTAGGGGTTGAATTTCAAAAAATCCTTTCTTATTCCTGGTCTACATCATAAAAGGAACCATCGTGTAAAATTTCAGCTTTCGAGGTCCAAGGGTTTGGGCTGGGCGTTGATGAGTCAGTCAGTCAGTCAGTCAGTCAGGCCTTTTGTTTTTATTTATATATAGATATCTACCAACTAAAGTTTTTAAAGAACACAATAATTTTGAGCATGCAGAAATTACAATAGAGATACATAAATACTAGAGGGTATTGAAAATGTAGTTTTAAAGTAGTGTGTGGATGTGGAGTGTGGGTGTATGTGTGGGTGTGTGAGGGTGTGTTCACTTTACCCAGTAAAATATTTTTCCATTGCTTCGTGGTTAAGAGTTAGAAGCCAGTTCTTAACCTTAGACTTGCATTCATGTAAAGAGAGCGGGTAAATGCTTAAGTTTTTATAAATTTTATTATAAATATGCACAGAAAGAAAACTCCTTTGACGTCTAGCTAATGCAGTAAATGTTCTTACGGAGTCAAATGCATTACTGAATTGACTTAGGTACTGTAAATGTTAACTTACCTGACACATGTCGTAGTGTTGGATTCGCGATTCGCTCTTGTAAGAGTTGGACCTGACCTTACAGTGTAAATATAATGTCTGTCGTTTGGTTTTCTCATAGGGATATGATAAGCAGGAAGGACCTGTGTGTTTGAATGTTGTGAATAAAAGTATTGTTTGGAAGCGGTAGTATGCCAATCCTTTTATTCAAGGATGGGTGTAGCTCATGTAAAGGCTACCTTTGTAGCCTAACCTAATGTAATGCAGGCTGGCTATAATTTAGCGCGCACTCCGGACCCAGGGTGGCCGAAGCAAGAAAAACCTGTTCAGTTGGAGATTCATAGCCGACTCAGCCTTGGAGTATAAATGTGGTGCTGTTCCACAAACAATGGGACACTTAATATCGTGTTCTGCGTGTCCTGTCAGCTACACTTTACAGGAACTGATGGACGCTAGTGATGGCGCCAAACAAGTGGCCGAATTCTGGGCCGAGTCCATTTAGATTGCTATCGACACGCTAAGAAGAAGAAGAAGAAGCGCGGGTTCCATTGGAACATTCAAGCAAGTTTAGAACGAGGTGTCAAATATTTTATTAGGTATTTTTGTTTAGGGAAAGTCAGTGCTAATTTAGTCGGGAATATGTAAAGACTTTCTGTCAATATAAATTTAAAGAAATCCTATCGTTGTTTAAATACTTTGGGGGCTCTTCTAGCCTCTCACATAGTTGTTAACGATAGGATTTCTTTAAATACTATGGGGGCCCTTCTATTAAATTATTTATCATTTGATATGATATAATTATAGTGTAGCGGTATTTACAACGCCACATGCGAACAACGCGTCATATTGACGTCACGCAAATCCTGCATCTCGCAAGCAGAGTTTACCGCGCAACTGGCATAGATACAACAGCCCGACATGAATCATCGGGCAGTTGCCCGCCAGACACAACACCCGTCTGGTCGGAGGATCCTCCCTTTTCTATAGAGTATGAGTGAACTTTACACCCTGTACCTCATACCTTTATAATAGGAAGACTTCACAAGCTCAGAATACTGCTCATTTTATACTTTTAAAACGTGCGTGCGTGCGTGGGAGAGTACCTACAAAAGTTTAAAACAAAGTTTTATGTGCCAAAGGACCACGATCAGAACCGATTCGTGTGAAACGTGTTCGCTAACGGTACTTCTTTTCCATTTTATTTGGGACACAAAACTTTATTAATACTTTTTGCGGTCATTTATTTATAACTTTTTAAATTGATACACAATAACTTTGAATAATAAATACCAAGGCGAGCCTTCTATCAATCAATATGAGCTTCCTGAGGTACAGTAGATCGTAGGTCGGTGGTGACACTTTGACCTTGACCTGGTCATGGGTAGGGTAATAAATAAATATAAATACATGTTTTATTCAGTATTAAAATCGGTAAAATTATTACATAAAACGGTCTTATTCATAAAAAAAAAGCTTATAGAAGGTTTAAACCATTAATTACTTAAAATACTCAATGAGCCTTTAAAACGTTCGATAAAATTTTGTATTCATAAGCGCTTCATAGATGTTCCATAACTAAAATGTCCTTATAAATCTAAATGTTAAATAAGATAGGTTCGCGGTAAACTCTACTTGTGCGATGCAGGATTTTGCGTGACGTCAGTGTGACGCGTAGTTCGTATGTGGCATTATAGATGGCGCCACAAAGCATAGCAACAACGCCCTCTGAGAGTTCTTTGTATCATTGTCTTCCCTTATTCAACAGTTGTCGATTATCTGATGCAATGATGATGATACTGACGTCCATTGTAATTATGTAACACACCTAACAAGTATGAAAGTATATACGTCATTACATTATTTATATTATGTATTATAAAACGTCATGCGTCAACCAAATTCATTATTACTCATTTGTTTGATTTTATTACGTACTTATTATTGAATAAAACAATAGACGATGTCTGGTGACGAACGACCATTTTGGTGAGTCGTAAAGGGCTCGAAAGTTAAAGACCAACAATGTTGTAATGTATTGTGAAAATAAATATTTGCAATAAATTTATTTAATCAGACATTTTGTAACGTTTATAGTAATAATTGAAGGAATAGTATGACATTTTCAATAATTTAATGTATTCTGTAATGAAATATTTGCACACCACATGGTAAATGGGCCACATTAATTATAATAAAATCATATTACTTTGTACACCTACATTTTGGCAAATAAATAATTATTATTCCATTTATTTATTTACGTACATATTAATTTACATTTTTAAATATTTCTTAAAATATAATTTAAAAAATATAAAAAATAGTATTCCGCCGGTGTCGGGAGCAGGGTCCAAGCTACCGGTGGTTAGGGCTCCAGAGACAGGAACCTCCTCACCATACGAGCCCTATCAAGGAGTACTGCCTTCTGAATCAGGCCCTTGATCCAACCGCCTAACGAGAGCCTCGACAGATGTTGATCGAGGCTTTCGGCCATAAGGCCATTGGCCGATACGACAATCGGCACAATGAAGCCAAGCTCACATTCCACATGTCAACAACCTCGTGTGCTAAGTCAAGATATTTAATTTGTCTCTTTCTCAGCTTTCACGAGGTTCCCGTCATGTGGAATGGTAACATCGACAATCATTGTGCGGCGCGCTAATCGATCTATCACCACTATATCAGAATTATTATTATTAATGAAAAAGCAACATTACACCACAGCGTTCCACTCTTTCTCTGTTTTTACCTTTACTATAAAGATATTATTTTGTGCCTCCACATTCCTCGTGTAAATAACACAAGTTTTTTTTTAACAAACATTAACTTATATACTGGGTTATTGGAAAAACGCTAACACCTCATAAGAGGTCATTGTACTCATCATTATCAACAATTTTTACTATGGGACCAAACCTGAAATCGCGAAAAATAAATCAGCTGTTCTGTACATTTATGTTCGTACTTATAACTCGTCAAAATCTAGGGAACAGCTGATTTTTTCTTCGCGATTTCAGGTTTGGTCCCGTAGTAAAAGTTGTTCATAATGATGAGTACAATGATCTCTTAAGAGGTCGTTAGTGTTTTTCCAATAACCCTGTATAAAGTAATTCTGGGTGAACTCTGCGATACCTGTTAGACAGCCTTATGCTAATACTAGATTTCCGATTAGAGCATCAAAAACGGCTGGAAAAATAAGACCACAAAAATCTTGTAGTCTAAATTTTTTTATTTTTGTGAATTTTGTGTGCCTTACTTCCTGGGTCAAATAAACTTTTTTATTTTTTTTCTTTCAAAATAGTTTTTCAACCTTATTGCTTACAAATTATGTTTTATCCATACTAATATTATAAATTCGAAAGTAACACTGTCTGTCTGTCTGTATGTTACCTTTCCACGCCTAAACCACTGAACCGATTTAGATGAAATTTGGTGTAGAGATAGTCTGAGTCCCGGGAAAGGACCTAGGATAGTTTTTATCCCGATATTCCCACGGGATCAACACTTATGCGGGTGAAACCGCGGGGCGCAGCTAGTTTTTCCATAAATACTTTTGTTTTTATTTTAAAAGTACAAGTAGTAAAGATATTGCAAACGATAATTAACTTTATGTTTGAAAGTTAAGGTTTTATAATCAAGTTATATGCAATCGCGGCCACTTGAGCGATGTGTTTTGTTCCTAATCCTTAATCTAGTGCTGTGTCAAAGATGAACGAAGTAATGAACAAATTTTTTTTTTTCACTACCTACTTATACATTTTCATATTTTATTTTCCTACCAACATGATAACAATCCAAGAATGCTCCAACATTCCCAAACAACAACTGACAACAAGGAAACAAAACAAAAGGAAACTAATAACAACACAACTCCCGAAGGACCAAAATCTATACAAAAGGGCCGGCTAATCCCAATCAAAATGTGCCATTGTGTGTACGTGACGCGCATGTGATGGCCTGGCATTGGCGACAAGGATGCATCGATTAGATCACGTTAAGTAATGTGACGCGGCCGGAAAGCTGATGGGTGGGGTCAAGTGTGGTCGGCGTGGGAGGTTGTGTTTCCGTTTTGAGCTAGGAGTGTGTTGTATTTGTTTTAGGAAGATGCTTATTAGCATTTGGAAATGAGTTGGGAGGTTTAGGTCGCAATATATTTATTTGCATTGGTTTTTTGAAGTGAAAACTTTAGGAACGTTGGGCATTTTTTGAGATGGGAAAAATCCATTGAATTCGCGCCACTGTTACCGTAACCGACACCGCTTTAGATGTGATCGGCTGTCCTCAGGATATACTCGGTTTTAATGTATATCCGATATGTCAGTGAGTGATGGTAAAGTATTCTGTTTGTGTTTTGTTTTCACTTCTGTCGGCACTCCCGGAGTGCTACTGTTTTTTTTATTATGATAAGAATTGATTTTTTTAAACCTTATACTTTAAAAAGATTAATGCTAGAGGGCAGTGTAGGTAGACATTACCTAAAACAAAATTCTAAGCACACGGCCATAAACGAAAAACTTTTCCTTACAACAGTCACGCAAAAGACCAAACTTAATTTATAACTTCAGAAAAATAACACAAGAATTCGACCTACATAACGTATTCAAGGATAGGAACCAAAATGTGAGTTTAAGAGGAAACTAAGAAGTGTTTAGCATTCACCTTTGGCGCCAACTATCTTGTTATTTTATAGTCCGTACGTGAGAGCCGCCCGGTGTCGGTAGAAATAAGTTGGGTGCAGAAGGACAAGTTTATACATATAACATGTACATGTGTGGGTGGATTTTAGTCAGTAAGAGTTTGTCAGATTCCTCCGCCCGCCACAGGGCGGAGGACATCCATGAGGATTAATCCACCACGAAAACAAAAAAAAAGTTAGTAGTTTGCCTACGATACGAGTAAACCCGTGGAAAACCGCTAGTTTGTCCTAATTTGTAAAAATAAACAGAAATAGATACAAAGATATTACTCTGACATCGAATTTCAGCTGTGTGTGTTGTGTATGTGTTTGGATAATTATGCTAAATTACGCACCAACCGATACGAATCATCTGATAGATGTGTTATTAATATTGCACTTCTATTCTCTTCATTAACATCGTTGACCTTGAAGAATTGAGTCAACCGGCCTTTATAAATTAACCACTCACATGATTTATAATCAAACGTGGTTAAATTTCCTAAAAACGACTTCGCCATTTTTTTTTCTTTTCGCGGGTAAAATCGTCCTCGTCGCCAATGATATGTTTCTAAGGCGCTCCACACACTGCACCGCGCTCCGTCGCGGTGAGCAGATTTTTACATGTAGATTTTTGTATGTAAAAAGTCACGCGCGGGGGCGCGTTATCTGCTCACCGCGGCAGAGCGCAGTGCAGTGTGTGGAGCGCCTTTCTGAGGGTGCGGAGATAATGAAACGAGTGTCTTAATTGAACGCTGGTTTATTACTGAGGCTCACATGGATCTACTCACACATTCACAATATAAGAACTATGTGTGAGTAGCAAGCGCATACACATCAGTAGTCCTGGGTTTAACTCTCAGGTCTGGCAAAGTGTTATTGTGTTTTTTTCATCAGAAAATTCTAAGTAGCAGTCCAGAGTCTGGATTTGTGCGCGGTTGATGGGAACACGCTTACCCGAATGAAAGTTAAATATAACTGGCCAAATATAGGTGTACGTAAGGCACATCTCTACCTAACCTTTCAGCAATTATAGGCGTGATGCTATGTTAGGCTGCTATGAAAAAAGAGGAAAATGAGGGACGAGCGCAATTATAAGTTGGAAGGCTTTAATTGTCTGTTTGTTTTGTAGAAAGTTTAACAAGAGTCATGCGGCCTTAATATAATAATAAATAATAATAAAAAGCTTTTAATTATTCCTTACAATTATTACAATACATACATTATCACTTTAATAATTTACTTTACTTTCTTTACTTTACTTTACTTTCTTTTTACTTGTACAGTAATCTGTGGAAACTGTTTCTGGATTGTGTTGAACTAATTGTATATTTACTTATGTTTGTTATTGCATCTGTTTGTTTCCCAAATAAAATAATAAATAAATAAATACGTTATAATAAATTTCATAATGGATAGTTATTTGTATTAATTAATACATTTTTTATTTCATTATAAGGACCGCCTAGTGCGGTAAAAGCCTCCTTCATCTGTCTCTATCTTGTTCTCTCTCTAGCCAGTCTACTCCATGTTTTTCCTACTAAGCCTGATATGTCGTCACTCCACCTCTTGTTGGGTCTCACCGCTTTCAGTGTTTGTTGATAGGATACCAGTTTGTTATGGTTTTAGTCCATCTGTCATCGCTAACTCTTTGTAAATGTCCAGCTCATTTCCATTTTAGTGTTTGAGTTTGCTTGATTACATCTTTAGCCTTGGTTTCTTGTCGTATCGAGCTGTTTCTGACTCTATCTCTTAGTTTATGGCCCATATAGCTTCTCTTTATTGCTCTTTGGCAAACTCTTAATTTTTGTAGAGATTTTTTTTGTAAGAGGCCATGTTTGGCAGGCGTATGTTAGACACGGCATCAAGTAGATCTCCGTCGGTTTTGTCTTTCAGTTAGTAGGAAGTGTAATCTTGAAGATTTCTTTCATAGCCCAGTATTTACTTCATGTATTGTTTACTCTTCTGTCTATTTCCAGCTTTGCAGTCTTTGGTAGAAATTAAGCACGCGGCCTTAAGGACCAAAAATCATTTGTAAAATAATAGACAGGTGTTTCAGACTCTTATAGAGTTCATCAGATCAGAATCAAGAGATCGAGATACCAAAGAGATCAAAATCGTTAGTTTGGTTGTACGAATTCATACTGTAAAAGGATTAACATACTTTGTGGATCTTCTGTCTTGTATAATTTAGTGAAGTCCTGAATATCTACGAGTATCTTTTGATACGTTTTACCTTTTTTGAATAGTAATGTGATATGTTAACGCCTACGAGTACGTGGGTACATTATGTAGGTAAACATTTTAGGGTTAAAAGCTTTTTATCTGTATACTACGTCAAGGGATGGGTTGAGTTCTAAGTGACATGTGGACTTTAGCTGAGAACGGTGTAAGACCTTTTAAAACAAGGAATTTTATGTTTTCTTGGGCGATAAAGTGACTAAGAAGTTTCAAGTAAGAACATAACATCACGCCTGTAATCCCCGATGTGTTAGGCAGAAATGTACCTATCACCAGGATCCAACTGTTGGTCCTTCGAGCCGGATCCAGGTCCAAGGACCAACCAGGATCATTGGATATAGTTGAAGTTTGAAAAGAAACCAAAAGATGTTATCGAATGAAATTTAATTTGATATATGAAGTGTTTGTTTTATATTCAATCAATTAAATTTTATTCGCAAACATTCATTACTAAACTTGTATTATATCCGACGACCCTGTTTACTAATCTCTTTTGGTGATCGTATCCACATCTCTCCAGTTATGTATAAGTCCCATGTAATTAGAGGTGATTGGACTCCTTTAATAAAGATTGGTCCTTGACTGCTGTTATGGAGAGAAAGAGGTGGATAGAGGTGATGGGAGGCCTTTGCCCAGCAGTGGGTCAGTAATGGTTAGTAAAAAAATAGGGGGCGAGCTTATTGTCAACAACCGGGCACGAATCCAGCCTACAAGCTGCTACTGAGAAGTTCTTGATGGAAAACAATAACACTTTGTCCGACCTGAGAATTGAACCCAACAACTCGTGCTCATGCGCTTGCGACCACTACACCAACGAGGCTGACAACAATTTAACTTATTTGACTTTATAAGCTCTAAGTGCAGACGCCAGCACATCAACCTACTACAATCTGTCAAATTTCTTTAATAGATTTTCAACTTTATCACTAAAACATACGGTTCAAAGTTGATTGGGAAAATTTGACAGTTTTGGGGTAGGTTGATGTGTTGGCGTCTGTACCTTTATCTAAATATCTATCAAAATAAAAAGTAAAACGTAGTCCTATTATTTTGAAAACTTCCTTGATTACAAAAAATATAGAAAACGGTTACAGAACTCGGAATTTGTGAATTAACTAGGATTTTGTCCATTTTCAGTGGGAAAATATTTTATTTTAATATACATACATTTTAATTATGTGTGTGTGTGTCCCAGCAGTGGGAACATAATATGCTAATATTAATAATAATGTGGCTAATATGCTATACATAATGGTAAGACGCTACTGACGATATATAGAGATTTTTCATATAGATTTGATGACTTATAGAAACAATACAACTTAGTAGTATTACAAGCAAATATGAATCACAATAAATTGACGCAACACGAACACGTGATATGCAACTGAATGATCTCCTCAGGGGTATCCGTGTATAAGGACAATGATTGCAGAGATCTGACGCGTTCTGTCAGTGTGTGGCGTCCGAAACGGCCCTGGTTGTGCTCATTCGTGATCAAACGTGAACAAATAATCATTTATCTATACTAATAATATTATAAAGAGGTAACATTTGTTAGTAAGTTTGTATGTATGGGGTAATCTCTAGAACTACCAGTCGGATTTGAAAAATTCTCCTTGCATTTGATAGCCCAATTCTTGAGGAAGGCTATAGGCTATTTAACGTCACGCTGTGACCCTTAGGAGCCGAGAAAAAACGCTATGGGAAAAGGAAGTGTTAGAGCAGGAGACGCGGGCAGGTGATGCAATACGACGGGATGGGTCGAGGGAATAAGAAATTTCACGCGAACGAAGTCGCGGGCAGAAGCTATGTTGAAATAAAACAAAGGATAAAAGGAAAATTAATAGGGATAAGCCAGTTTAAGTACTGGCAATAACTCACAGGATTTTCATCAGATTTAACAAGGCCAATTTAGAGTTTTTGATGGCTTCATCGCTAATATCATCTGTGACCTTCTAAAGCATTTATTTTACGTTTGATGAGCTTCGAATAATGCCATAACATTTTTAAACCGTTCATGTTAGCTTTTAAGCATGGGGTTTAGATGACTTGTTTGATATCCCTTCTAGTCGTACTCAGCGCTTCTCCTCCACGTTTATTATGCGCACAACCAAAGTGTGGAACTCTCTGCTAGCATCTGTGTTCGCTTCCATATTCAACCCGCCTGTCTTCAAAGCAACTGGATATAGGCATCTTCTGGGCACGTTGGTTCCATCGCAGACCTCATCCATCGCGTTTCATCAGGCGAGATCAAGAGCAGGCCTACAGGCAATCACATCACACTAATATTATAAATGCGAAAGTTTGTGAGTGTGTGTTTACATGTTTGTTACTTCTTCACGCTCAAACGGCTGAACCAATTTTGATAAATTTTGTATGGAGATAGCTGACACCCTGGATTAACATATAGGCTACTTTTGATCCTGATATTCCCACGGGATCGACATTTACGCGGGTGAAACCGCGGGGCGCAACTATTTAAAAATAAAGCTTCGCGGGGAGCAGTCACTTACCTATCCATTATAGTTACTTACTTATTAAAACCACGTTTATTTCTGTAGTTATAAAACTCTGTTCTATCTCCTGTTCCAGTTGGGTCAACAATGTTCCAGCCTGCCCCTCGAGGAGACCGTGGTGTCGGTGTACACCACACACCCCACCACCATGGGCACTAACCCACCCTTAGACGTCTACCACGAGATTGCCAACAATATTGCTGAGAGGATCACATCGCCTATATACAAGTAATTAAATGTTCTGCTAGTTTATAGACACAAGGACCAGCACCCTAATTGCGTAACACACAATTAATCTGAATCATTTTGAAGGATGTAGCTAATCCATTGCTTTGTATGTTCGAAAAATCTACCTGCTAAACAACGTACATAACGCAATGAATGTTGTTGAATTGCCAAAATGAAACCCATTGCTACTGATAGTGTGTTACGCAATTACCCCGCAGAAGCTTTTAAGTTATGTCGTTTATGAGATAACTTTACCAATCAATTGAAACTATTACATTCAATCTAATGAAAGTTTTGAAAATGTCTCAAAAGTCCAGTTATAATGAGGTGCTGCCCCACAAACAATGGGGCGCTTAATATCATGTTCAGCGTGTCCTGTTGCCTGCACACTACAGGAACTACGCTAATGAAGCTGCCAAGCTCGTAGCCAACTTCTGGGCTGACTGTACATAGATTGCCATTGACACGTTGAGAAGAGAAATGTTCATCGACTCTTCACATGACCAGAGGGCTGGCCTATTTCTTGGCCAAAGAATTAGCATTGCCATACAACGTAGCAATGCTGCCAGCCTTTTGGGCACTGTTCCTGTTGACAGCCATGCGGACGAATTCTTTGATGCCCTATGATTATTTTGTTTATTTTTTCATATAAATGTACATATTGTTATAGTTTATATGTTTACTCATATCTTGACGTTTAAGATTTAATGGGCTATAATGGTTTATTCTGGTGTTTTGTACACTTACCTTTGTAGATTATGATCATCTAACAGAACAGCCCATTCCTGACTATGAAAACTTAGCATGACCCATTCTAATACAAAAAAAATTCACCATTTCCAGGTTTCTCGGCATAAACAACACGAAGACAGAAGAAACTACAAAATCAGTAGGGAAGATCGAACTGCAAGACGACCAAGATTTTACGAATAACATGAAACCGGTTGACAACGACATATCCAAAGCCAGGGACGTCGAGGAACTGTCAGTCGAAGGCTTAAGTAAAAAGACTGAAAAGAAACCGGAAAAAATAACTCTATACTCAAAGTATTTACCAAATTTACTTAAAGCGAGTACATTTTCTGGTAGGCTGGTTGAAGCTAAGAACGATACATGGAATGAACTAAATGACCCATTCTCGTGGGATGACGAAGAAGTAGCAGCCGCGCCTAAGGAAGGAACTTTCATCTACTTCTTGGAACTGCTTGGAAGCACAATTCAGTTGATATGGGGCGGTTTGATGGCGTTGTTTAGACCGAATTCCAGTTCAATATCAGAAAATGGAACGTTGTAATATGCTCAAATCAAAATATTTATATGCGTTTATTTGCGGCTTGGTTATAAAATGTGATATTTATGGGATAGGTCACAGAGCGTTGAAAAATGATAGAGATGCTTCATAATGATGATGTTATATTTTATCTACACCCGTGCTATAAATCCACTATAAAAGTTTCTGAAACAGCTTATTGCCAACATTAAAACAACCAGTGTCATAGTAACCATAATATCATCCAAACGAATGTTATTATGTTGTACTAAATTTCATTATGCAACTCGTTTTCAAAAAAAGAACCTTGTCATGCATGCGCGTTTCACTACCACAGCGCAGTAATTTAAAAAAGGAACTTATAGGTTATTCGAATTCACTTCGTATCCCGCCGGCCGCCATTTTTGTTTTATATTAGTAATGCAAAAAACTGTTTCAGAACCTTTTATAGAGGATTCATACCATGGGTGTAGATAAAGTATTGTATGCAACTGTACATAATTAGGTATTAAAACAGTTGCATAAATAATTATTATAATACTACGCATAGTTTCGTTAGATTTTTAAATAAACTGCGCTTATTATAACACAGTCGGTAAAGGGTCAGGCCATCTCTTTCTTTAAAAGCTTAAGCCTGATTTACCTTATGCGACTTAATTGCCGGTGGCATATTATACAGGGTGAAATTAAATCCATGGGCATCCTTTTAAGGGGTCATTGTACTCATCATTATGAACAACTTTTACTATGGGACTAAACCTAAAATTGCGAAAAAAATTACTTTCGAAAGAAGAAGACAAAGCGTTGTGTAACTATACATACGCTATACAACGTTTCTTAGTAAGGGGGATTATGTATAAAACATATACTGCCTCGTTGGATTAGTGGTCGTAAGCGCTGCTGCTGAATAAGGGGCCCTGGGTTCGATTACCAAATCGGGCAAAAGTGTTATTGGTTTTTTTTATCAGGAATTTCTCGCCGTATAAGCTCGCCCTCTATTACAAGGACTATGGGTAAGCACACCTTCTGCCCAACCCTTTGGCAATTACAGTCGTGTTGATATAATGTTATTTTATAAATGTATCAAACATAGTATTGACATTGTTTCAGACCATTTTTCACAATTTTCTCAGTTTTGACCAACTTTTTGTATGCAATTTGTTTTAAATGTGAACGATAAACTAAACTAGTAGACACAACATGTAGAATAAATGTTTTATACCTTGGTCTTAACCAGTTTCTTAAAAGAGCGGTGGGCGCCACATAGCGTCCGCAATTCACCGGCGAATGTCGTCACTAAAACGTTAATCATGAAAGCAAATTGATGTGTCTTCCTAGAGATCTTTATCTTGACAGCCGTCAGTGCGGCCGTTATGTGGCGGCCACCGCTGTTATAGAAAACCGTATCTTTAGTTACACTGTGGTGCTGGAGGGTATGGTCAATTCTGGACCATCAAATTGAACTTTATCATCTAGAATTGAGTTTTGTAAACAAACGATTTGGTATGTGTGTGAGATTACAGTCTGGTTTATTTGTGAGGCTAATACCATATCCAGGTGCCGAATTATGACGGCTTTATGCCATCATGATTCCAGTGTAAGAGAGAGACAAAGCTATACATGACCGATAGCACCATCTCATTTTCGCACTGGAATCATGGTGGCATTAATACTTCGTAATACGGCCCCTGGTAGGGTTTTCAAGTAAATATTAAATGTATTTACCAAAATAGTTTCAAGACTCTTAGTAGAGTATTTTTAAACAGTTTTTTTAAATGTATTTTATCTTTTTGTACCTTTATTTCTTTTTAGTTTTAATATTTTTTAAATACATTATAAAACGGTGTTAATTTTTCAACGTTATCATGAAATGAAAATTTTGTACAAAAAATGTGGGTGCCATGAAGTGGAAAATAGTCAGTAAATTATTTATTTGTATTGTATTAACGGAATCATTGAGATTGTTAACATATACATAGTACAGACGCCAGCACATCAAGATATCCGAAACTGTCAAATTTTCCCAATCAACTTTGAACCTTACGCTTTAGCGATAAAGTTGAAAATCTATTAAAGAAATTTGACAGATTGTAATAGCTTGATGTGCTGGCGTCTGTACATATAAAACAAAGTCGCTTTTCGTGTTTCTCTGTGTGACCGCTTATTTTATTAAAAAGTTCCAGAAGATTTATATTTATGTATAATGCTTTAATATTAAACTTAGACATAGCAACGACATCTCGTTATTGTGACAGGTCGCCACATCAGTACAGCACATCCGTGCGAAGTATGGACAGCTCGCTAGTATTATTATATTATGTAATATTGTAAATTAAAGTGATTTACCGAATGTACTAGTTTCTAATACTGTTCCTACATCTATGCTTCTCCAGGATAAACAAACCCTCATCTTAGGCTGCTTTTGTTCAAGTCATCATCATCATCTTCTTGCACCTAACACATTTTCTTCTTCCATTCTCCCATGTTTAAGTACTTACATTTATTATTTACAAAAAAAAAAAAAACAATCGACGTCGGTAAACAAGTCGGTATCAAAAAACGAAAATGCGGAACTAACGACACCGACTTCCGAAATTAAAGTTATTTATCACTTTGTAGTTTTTTTTTAAGTCGGTTGTTTTTTTTGTAAATATTTTTTTTATTTTTCACTTTTTAGTTGTACCTACCCCACACAAATTTAATTAACACTAGTGCATTGAAAAATTGAAGACACCGACGAGAAGAATCATCAAAATTCGCATAGAAATGCCGGAGATGCAGTACATTTATGTATGTAACTTCGTACATAAGAATAATTACCTAATGTATTATATACTAAAACCTTCCTGGAAGTAGGTATGTAGATCACATTAGTGAAAGAATTATCAAAATTGGTTCATTAGTTTTTGAGAAAATCGCGGTCATACAAACATACATACATACGGGTCGAATACAGAACCTCCTTTATTGAAGTCGGTTAAAAATAAATATAATTTTGCACTCGTCATAATACAGAGAACCTCTCAGTGGTAAAGACGCTGACTTACGTGGCAGGGACTTTGTGTAATTTATTTCATCGCCATTGCTTTCAAAACGGTAAAGGAAAACACATTTATTTAGTACAGGCTAAAAGACACACTAGATAGTAGTCTGATATAAGAAATTAGCAGCTAAGTGTGCCTCACGGCTGCTGCGCCAAAAAGCCCCAGTTCAGCAAAAATGCCAGACAACTAGCGCCTGACGCTGGTTTAGTGGTTTTCAGTCCGCAATTAACCACTACACGTGTCCGAATCACGCCGGGAATACATTGAGCTCATGAATATTAACGAAGCACAAACATGTACCTGCAGTGTACCAACAAATGTCGTCATGTGTGTCCACTGCCTACAGACCGCAAATTGTGGTAGTGCACACCGCCACCACTGTGGTAGTTAGGGAACGTTACGTGCTGAAACTACGACTCGTCAGTGGGTGTTATGGTATTATTCATAGGTACAAATACTGTACAGTATAGATAGAAGACGAAATTAGTATACACGGTGGATTTTTGGGACGGTAAGGGGCGACCAGTCTTCATAGTAAAATAATAAATATGGAAATCTCATTTCCTACGAAATGTACCTATGGGAAAGCTTTTTGCGATTTCTGTATTTTTTATCCAAAATCTGTGAATGGCGATCAAAATTTCTCAAAAAAAAAAAATAAAGACTGTCTCCTAAGACCGTTTTGCTGTAACTACGACGGTTACTGCCTTCGGACCCTTACTGCGCCATCTCAAACACAACATGTATATGAGTAAGTCTGAAAGTGACACCGCTGACTGAAAAGTTGTGCGGAAATCGGTTGTCATGGTATGTGAGGCGGAGGATTAAGGAAAGTGTCGAGAGGAAACTTTTGAGTATGAACGTGAACGGCTATAACAGTAGGGGAAGAAATAACGAAGAAACTGTGTGAAAGACAGAAAAAGAAAAAAAAAAGAAAGAAAGGGGGTGACTACCGATATGACGACTGATAGAGAAGTATGGAAGAAGAAGACAACATTGCGCAGACCCCAAATAAATTAGGATAAGGGCAAGAGGTAATCCTAACTAATATTATAAATGCGAAAGTAAGTTTGTTACCTTTTCACTCCTAAACCACTGAACCGTGACATCCTGAAAGGGGTTAGAAGATTTTTGTATGGAGGGTGGCCCTAAGGTCGGCCGCCATTTTGATTTTTTTTCAGAACCGCGGCGCACAACAAAAGTTATATATTTAGATAGAGGACACTTATTCAAACAAAAATGTAATATAACATAATATCCTAAAGCGTCAGGTTTCGGAGTTATTCACCAAAATATAAGTCGAAAACTACAAGGATTTTTTTGTTTTTTTTCCCTCTAGGTAAGCATATTGAACTATTTAGGTAATAGAAACGTTATGAAACCTTTATGGAGAAGAAACAAATGAAGAATAGACATTTTTTAAATAAATAATTAAACACGGCAATTTATAGTTCATTTTTTAATCCCAGAGACTAATCTGACATTTAAGTCTTTTCTATATTCGTTTTTTTTTTAGTATAGAAGTTTGACATTACACTTGTCAGATTAGTCTCTGGGATTAAAAAACGAACTGTAAATTGCGGTGTTTAATTATTTATTTAAAAAATGTCTATTCTTCTTTTGTTTCTTCTCCATAAAGGTTTCATAACGTTTCTATTACCTAAATAGTTCAATATGCTCACCTAGAGGGAAAAAAAACAAAAAAATCCTTGTTGTTTTCGACTTATATTTTGGTGAATAACTCCGAAACCTGACGCTTTAGGATATTATGTTATATTACATTTTTGTCTGTATAAGTGTCCTCTATCTAAATATATAACTTTTGTTGTGCACCGCGATTCTGAAAAAAAATCAAAATGGCGGCTGATTTTAGGGCCAAAACCTTCAAACCCCTTTGAATATCATGTAAAATTTTGAATGAATGTCAGGTGTAGGTACAGAAACGGGCATAGGGTACCTTTCATCCCGAAAAAATGTGCTCTTCCCGAGGAAAACTACAATAACTTTATTATGATAATAGATGGCGCCACGTGTCTTTCGAATCATGATTGAATTATATAAGAAACTCGAAACTTACACGGGTGAAACCGCGGGGCGCAGTGTGTAATATAATTATGAATGTTGAGCTGTAAACTTACGATTTAGTCCGTACTTGGTTAAAACTGCGATTCTTTTGTTGTTTGGTGCAAATGAAGTGTATAGTCTCAAAGCTTTGTTAACTTGTAAATTACCATAAAAAAATTGCCTCTGCCTATCTAAATGCTAACATGACGCAATAAAATCGTCTGTTCTTTAAGTAGACAAGGAATGAACAGGAACACATTGTGTAATGGATTAGTGATTTCAACACGTGGTGTCTAAATTACAAAGAAACGAAATCAATCTGCCTTACAATTTCCCTATCATGTTGGTGTCGGCTTCCAGTCTAACCGAATGCAGTTGAATAACAATATTTTATATGGACTGACTGCCTGACTACCCGTAATGACTGTCAAAGATCTACGAATGACAATCAGGACTAACTTTCCCAGACACCTTATTATTATGATTTAGTTTGAGTCAAAGAAACAAATTACATCATAATAATAAAAATCTCTGGACCTTGGTGGTTTATTTGTTACGTCCTTCAAACTTGTATTCCTTATCCTTCAAACCACTACAGTAAATTATATTTTTCGCCTAAAAGATCAAAACAAAACCATAATAAGCATAAAACTAAATCTAGCGAGGAAAGACATAAAATACACGACACACAAGTAGGTATAGACAGAACCCAGACGTCTAGGTCAGACTGTTTAAAACTGTAAGGTCTGTGTCTGTATATTGTCTACTAGCTGCGCCCCGCGGTTTCACCCGCATAAGTGTCGATCCCGTGGGAATATCGGGATAAAAACTATCCTATGTCCTTCCCCGGGATGCAATCTACCTCTCTGCCAAATTTTATCGAAATCCGTTCAGTGGTTTAGACGTGAAAAGGTAACATACAGACAGACAGAGTTACTTTCGAATTTATAATATTAGTATGGATAAGTATGTATGTGATAACATGGAAAATGTTTTACTACAAGAGGACTTGAATACAGCATGCATCAGAAATGTGTGGTCATAATGGCTGCTCCTAAGACGACCCATTGACCGGGTGTGATACGAACCATCAAAGTGAACGACTTTGTCTAAGTGGAATTAGGCAGGACACCTGGCAAGGCGCAGTGATGACAGGTGGAGTAAAGCTGTGACAGAGGGAAGTCCAAGGACTGGAAGACGAGTGTCGGTCGTCCGGCGGCGAGATAAGCGGACGATATTGTTGCCATCGCGGGCAAAACCTGGATGAGGCTGGCACAGGAGCGTGAAGATTAGTTCAAGAATAGGCCTCTCTATTCTTATGGCCAGCAGTATCTGAAGTCTGGATGTGGATGATGATAACATAACATAACGACTGTATTTCCCAAAGGATTAGACAGAGGTGTACCTTTCGCCAGTTATGTTTGAGTAACAGCCATGTAACAGGGGGCGAGCCTATTGCCATCAACCGGCACCTTAATTGCGTAATACACTATCAATCGGAATCTGAATCATTTTGAAGCAAATTGCTAATCCATTGCTTCATAAGTTCGAAAAATGTGTCTGCTCAACACGTAAATAACGCAATGAATGTTGTTGAACTGTCTAAATGAAACCGATTCCGATTGATAATGTGTTACGCAATAGCCCCACGGGTACAAATCCAGATTCCGAGCTGCTACTGGAAAAACCCGATAACACTTTGCCCGAACCGGGAATCGAACCCATTGCAGGACCTGATGCTCAGCAGTAGCGTTTGCGATCAGTAGACCGACGAGGTAGTCTATTTATATTACTGTTTTCTGTCTAGAAGATATTACTACAGTGAAGCCTTTTGAATTCACTTCACAATTATTCATAAGTCCATAAGAAGATTAAAATAATCTTATAATTAAGTGGTGTTAGCATACGGCTTGTTGTTTGACAAGTAACAAGATCTTCGTATTTATATTTAAATAGTAGCTGTGCCCGCGACTTCGTTCGCGTACATGACGGAAAACGTTCAAATTTTTTTGCGCGGAACACTAATAGGCTTGTCTTGGCGGGGCACTCCCGTGCCCCCAGATCAGATATACCTATTTGATTTCTACGTATTCCCTTTCAAAACCATAGTAAATCTAAATCCCAATGCCCTGTTCTGGAATGACTCGTTCGCAAAGAAATCTATTTATTTTAATCGTATAACCGTTTTCGATTGACTGCCTGTCGGTAATTGGATTTAGGAATCAAAGCCTAAGGCCAACTTGATGGAAAACTGGATTAGTTTGAATCAATTTTGTTTTGTAATCGAATCGTATTGTCGTTTTACATACATTTATGATTATTATTTTGTACGGCTTTTCTGGTTTATTCAATGTAGAATAGGCTCGTCTTTATTATGTACAGCATATGAAATACAAAATCTGACAACCAGTCTTACCAAGGGGTATCGTATTACCCAGTAACTGGGTTGTGGAGGTCAGATAGGCAGTCGCTCTATGTAAAATACTGATATCCAGCTGCATCCGGTTAGACTGGAGGCCGACCCCAACATAGTTGGGAAAAGGCTAGACAGATGATGATGATGATGATATGAATTACAGATAGAATTGTAGAATTTTTTTTTAGGGTGACACAATGAATGGATTTAATGGGAGGAGAGACAATAGGTAACGCAGGTGGCATTTACGCCGATTTCAGCGTAATTTGTATGATTCCATAAGGTTTAATTGTAATAACTCAAAACCTGAAAGCAGGTGATTTTTCTCATTATAATGACTATACAGGTTGAAATTAAATTCATGGGCATCCTTTTAAGGGGTCATTGTACTTATGAACAACTTTTACTATGGGACTAAACCTAAAATCACGAAAAAATATCAGCTGTTCCTTGCATTTGTGTTCACATAACTCGTCAAAATGTAGGGAAGAGCTGATTTTTTTCCGCGATTGCAGGTTTGGTCCCATAGTAAAAGTTGTTCATAGTGATGATTACAATGAACCCCTAAAAGGATGCCCATGAATTCAATTTCACCCTGTATTTTACTTTGAGAGCAGCCCCGAAATTGCGAAAAAAACCAGCTATTCCATAAATTTTTTCGTGTGATGTGAACTGTTATGTATAGAACACCAGTTTCTTTCTGCCCATCTATTACCTACAAAAATTTTTTTTTACCGAAAATTGTGATATGATAAATGGAACCTTTTTGGCGCAACCGTGGGGCATACACTATTGTAGGTAAAACATTATTATCTTTTTATTTTGCTATTTGTATTTTGTGTTTCACGAACCGTGTCCAAATAAACGTTATTCTTTTTTTCATTCATTTCTGTAAGTACCTAGGTTTGGACAAATACTTTTACATGAGAATCATATTTTAAAAACTAGACGAGGTCAGCTTTTACTATCCGATTACACTGGGAAGAAAGGTCGAAACAAACTAATAGTCACAGTTCACTCCACCCACACACCCCCAGTAACTGGAATGAGTGGGTTGTGGAGGTCAGATAGGCAGTCGCTCCATGTAAAATACTGGTATTCTGCTGCATCCGGTTAGATTGAAAGCCGACCCCAACATTGGGAATAGGCTAGGCAAATGATGACAATCTTGGTCAGATCATGTAGGACCATGTAGATTGGTATGTGAAATGGTCTTTGAGGAAAGAACTACACAGATTCAAGTGGACGCATCCCTGTCCAGTCAGTGCACGCATTTGTCTTTTATCATGCAGCTCAACTCAGAACTTAAGGAGCTCAAGTATTCGACGAACACTGATGTTCATTGCCTTTTGTTTTACTAATTGAAAGGCAGTGCCCCTTCCCTAAAATAAGAAATAATAATGAAATAAGATGGTAGGTACCTAGGGTTTTATAAAACAATTAATTAATTTTCATATTTTTTATTTGGTAGTAGTATATCTAATTCGTGATACAGAGTGTAATTCGTAATATTATATTATTTGTAACCTATACCTAAATAGTTTTATGATGAAATTATGAAGCATTCATTGATTAATTAATACAGACTGAGTATTTTAATGAAAAAATTCTATACTTAGGTACTATTTTCATTTTTAGTAATAAAATATTGTTGGTCATTAAATTTATTAAAACATTCACAATCATTGTTGCTGATTAATCTGATATATAAGGTCAATACACATTTAATAAAATCTATTTGCAAATCATTTACAACTTTTCACATTAAAAAACTTTTCTGTAATTTAACTTTCTCAGTTGGACTTAATTTAAGTTAATTTCCAATGCATATGTAAAATTGCTGCTGTCAAATGTGATTAGTCCTAAAGACTGGTTGCGCAAACTTGTGTGAAGTAGGTAGCTACCTAATACCTTTAAAAATTTTAAGTTCTAAGTCCTGTGTTGCTTTTAATTAGTTTTAATTCAGGGTAGGAAAACTAAAGCGCGATTAAATGAAGCGCATTCACAAAATCCGGTCAGGATATGACAAATAAAACGTTTTTCTTTAGAATTACTTAGTTAATTTGAAGTCATTTAGATCCTTTGAACGTCGGCGAGTGCGCTCTTTGTGGAGACGCCAGTACGGCAATAAATTTTCCATTCTGATTATAAAATTTAATCAAATATATCCAATATTTAGTCACTATAGCTATTAGCTAGTCAAAGATTGGCAAAGCCCATAGTCGGCTTAGCACTACTATTTAGTTTGTTTGAAAAAATCACTTCTGTAATTTCGATGTTATAGTTCGTTTTTTAGTAATCCCAGAGACTAATCTGACATTTAATTCTTTTGTGTTTGCGTTTTTTTAGTATAGAAGTTTGATATTACACCTGTCAGATTAGTCTCTGGGATTAAAAAATCGAACTATAGGATATTTTGTTTGTTTCAAAATACTTCTTATGCATTAGTGTTGCCAGTGTTCTCATTTTGTTATCGTACTGTCGACTCCAAGTGCTATAAATTCAGTAGCTCAAAGGACTGAACTTCAAAAACTAAAGGTTAAAATAAATGCACTTTAATTAGCTTATCGCGCTTTAGTTTTAAGTATTATATTAATTAAAATTAGTATTACACTATGTATAAAATTGTTTTCTCTTAAATAATTGAATATCACGTACAAAAAATTAAGTTTAAAATAATAAATCTATGATAAATACTTTGTCATTTAAATATAAATGCACCTTTATACCTGTGTCGAGGGTTTACAGATTCAGCTCATCTCTCGCTCCGCTCCGCTCAGCTTATTCATTAAGAGTTTGTTGTTTTGACAGCATGACATGGTATGTCATGGGGCTTATGTGATATAGTCTTGTCTGTCTTTGTTAAATTTGTGTCTATTTTAATTTATTTAAATCCGTTCACGCATACTATTACAGTATGCACAGCATATTTTGCTTTAATTAATGTTTTTAGACTTAATTAATCCTTTTAACTGCCATAGTCTGCACAAAACACCCAATCATAAGGTTGAATGCTTTTAGAATAAGATGTGAATGTCATTTTATCTGTTTTGTTTATGTTAAAATAAATAAATTTCAAATCAAAATCAATGCTTTTAACTTTTTTTAAACATTTTCATTTAAAGACCGATCGCTTAATTGAGACGTTGCTTGAGGTAGCTGCGCGGTGCGGAAGGGGTGATAGTTGTCACAAGTTGACGAATCACTGAGCTCTCGCATCACGTCATCGTCACCACACCCCTCCCGCACCGCGCTGCTACCTCAGGCAACGTCTCAGTTAAGCGGTTTAAAGTGAAATGATGATCTTTGTTATATGTTACACAATAATTATATATCTAGCAATAGTTCTATGACATCATAATTACCTAGTTAGATACATAACTTTACCTCTGAAGCCAGGGAAATTAATTGTTGAGCAAATTGACTACCACCTTAAATTATCCGTATATTCAAATGACAACTGTGTCTTTGACACTTATTTATAAGAAATGGCTATATCGGATGTAGGGTGTAAAGCTTAAGAATTAATTTTGCAAGTCTTCGTTTTTCTAGATTTGTAAGTTCAGCAGAACTGCGACAGACAAACCCTCTGTCATTACCTTCTAAAAAAATCGGACACACTATTTAACAAAGACAGCCCCTTCTTTCTTCCTAATCACTTAATAGTTATACATAAGAGGCTCCAAATATCTCAGCTCAGCCGACATCTTCGACTCGTCCTTAGAGAGCTCCTCCACCATCTCCTTGGCTCTGTTGTTCGCGTACTCGTGTCCGCAGTCGTGGCGCTCCACCATCTTGGATAGCGCCAGCTTGAGTTGCGCGCGCGCTCCACCACTCGACGACTCCACCATAGCTTTCATTACATCAGGAGAGAACCCCTGGAAATGGTGAAAAAAAATATTAGGACTAGCTGCGTCCCGCGGTTTCACCCGCATAAGTGTCGATCCCGTGGGAATATCGGGATAAAAACTATCCTATCTCCTTTCCCGGGATGCAATCTATCTGTTTGCCAAATTTTATCGAAATCCGTTTAGTGGTTTAGGCGTGAAAAGGTCAATACAGACAGACAGACAGAGTTACTTTCGAATTTATAAAGGCCCTTATTCATAATCCTATTTTATCTCTATTTTAGCTAAAATAGGTTTATAGAACGTTTGTCTTTATCTGTCACGTTGTCATTTCTGTGTGTAAGAAAGAGACAAACCCCATTTTAACTAAAATAGGTTTGATAAGTTTTATGAATAAGGGGGTTAGTATATAAGTATATATTAGTATGGATTAATATCTTTTCGTACATTGGCAATATCATTCGCACAGAACAGATCGAAGTGGTGGTGTTTGGGGGCGGCCTATGTCCAGTAGTGGATGTATTTCGTTAAGATACAGAGACGAAACTTGGCGTAAACTAAAGTATATATTGGTGTGATTTTGAAGCGTAAAATTGATCTTGTATCTTACACTACGTAAAAGTCGCATTAATTATGTCGTGTGAAAGTCATGTTAGTCATCAATTATTTCTGTGCAAAAAAAAATAAACTCTGGATGAATTGACCGACACATAACGACGCATCAGTAGTGTCCTCTGCCGTTGACGCGTGCCGTTCGTGTGTATATGTTGCAGCCAACTGGTTTAATTAGCCATTTAGTTAACCGCCTAGCCTTTTAACTAAACGGCAGCCGTTCATCTAACGGCCTGAATGATATTTAATTATAGTTTAGGTTGGAACTGTAATCAATCACGCGCGAGCCGAATTGGTCGCAGTAACTAAGCCAGGGCACCCCCAAATAGGTTAGGTTAGAACTGTGATCAACCGCGTGCGAGCCGAGAGAGCGAAGCGAGTCGAGCACTACTTCCAAAGGCCAGGCGGTTAACTAAACGACTAATTTAACCAGTTGGCTACGACATAATGGTATGCACACTTATAGATATTTTTTTATACTATAAAAAACTACAATTTTAAAAGAATAGAAACGTTTCCGTTTTGATTACAAACGATAGCCCATTGTTACCAGCACATAAAAACCTAACACCAATTTTTGTGTGGATTGCAAAAGGCAGGTAAAGGATACCAGAAAAAGAACTATAGTATAATCATAAGTAATATACTCTGTAAACACCCTTAAACAAATGAATGTTTATGTAAATCAAAGCTTCAGAAACTGTTTTGGCAGCAGAGGTCGAGACGGGGTAAAACACAAACAAATTCTATGTCATGTTTGTGTTTGTACCCCGCCATAACTTTAGGGGTGCTATCTACTTGATTGAATTAGGTCTTATCTTGTTTGTATATCCCTCTAATTACAGTGACTTTGCTTAGGCACGACTGCGAAAATTTATTGTTTACAGAAGTCTGCTCACAAACCCTATAAAAATATATCAATATCAATTTTATTTTTATGCAAATGACAAAGGACTTAAACTTGAAACCAGAACACTTTCAACATGGATTATTGCAGAAATAGAAAGAAATAGGGGATAGGTCATAGAAAAACTGAAAAACAGCAAAATGTAAGTCTAAGCTGCAATGCAATTGTGACTCAGGATTCAGACCACATAAGACATCCCCTGCAAGTAATTTACGAGTGATTCCAATCAAAGTTTATATCTCTGTTTACCAAAACAAAAATAAGTCCCTAAATACGATTAAATAAGACGAAGATTGCGTTATAAACCACCATAAAAAGGACCATATTTCAGAACAAGGTCTTTCACCATTAAACGGCTTTATTAGTGCCATAACCTGGTAAAATTGTTCGTAAATATATTAGAGGACTCATTTTTATCGTGACAAGACCTCAGAACCCAGAGCAGTAGAAACAGAAGGTAAATAAAATATAATGTATCTAAATGATTTATATAAAGAATGAATTAATTTTGTACCTTAGCATTAAGCCATTGGAACACCTTCAAACATTACTTTATGCAAATAGAGACGAATATGAACATGATTTTGCTAAATATGCGAACGCACACCAATACGGAATAAGAAATGTCGTGCTAAAAGCTTTTCCAAAGAATTTTATTTTATACTAGCTGCTGCCCGCGACGTCGTCTGCGTGAAGGCTCTACAGCACCAAAAATACCTAAGATGCCAGTGTCGCTATAGCAATATAAGTAAACAACTTTTAAAATAGCATTAAAATATAAGTTTTTTTTGCAAGCGAAGCAAGTGAAGAGAGTTATATGGGAGTCCTGCTGAGTTCAGTCATAAGATGTAACTGAAGGAAATAGAGAAAATAATTCAGGAATACATTCCAGTACACAAAAGAGTAAAAATACGTACAAAGGTATCATACCTTATAACACTTCCCTATAAACTACGTTGGTAATTAGGCTGACAGGTGCCAAAATGTAAAGAGAGTCAGGATTGGTGACGCGGGAGCAAGCGACGTACAGTTGCCCGTGTGAGAAGCAACTCGTCCTGAGGTCGACACCCGCTGCCCTCAGTGTCTGCCCCTGCGACTTATTGATGGTTATCGCGAAGCAAACACTCACGGGGAACTGTACGCGCTTGAACTGGAACGGGAAGTTATGTGGTATGAGGGGAATGCGTGGTATAAATACTGCCTCGCCGACGCAACAACCCGTAAGAATTTTCGCCTTAATGGTGTGTCTGTGGAGCGAGATGACTTCAAGGCGGGTCCCGTTACACAACTTCGGAGGAGATAGGTTCCGAAGAAGCATAATCGGGACACCGACCTTCAGCTTGATGGTATGCGCTGGAAGTCCACTTGCTGACAGGGAGTTCAGAAATTCCACGGGATAATGTGTGGCGTCATCTTGCTCGACAACAGTGTTTATCGAGGTGTAGACCACTTCATTCCCCTCAATTTCCGAGAGAATGCATTCGTTACTTGCTGCAGCCTGATCATTTTTGGGCGTCAAAATGGCCCGCTCACACACCCAAGAATTCTGCTGGTGCGGTATACGACTAATGTCCCCGTACACACAGCGAATGAGTTCTTCTAAGCTGGATACCACTCTACCGAGAGAGTCTGGAAGCACCACCTCTTTTGGTAGAGTTCCTTCGCCAAGACTTAGAAGGACATCGGAGAATTCTTGAGCACGTGCATTGCCGCCGAGCCGAGCTCTCATATTAATGGTCAAGCGCGGCGTACGAACTCGTGACCACAATAAAGCATTCACCTCGTCAGCCCTCGATCCCCGTGTCACCACGGGAAGCGTTTGCCGGAAATCGCCACTGAACAGAACTGTGACACCACCCATCAAATGTTCGTTCCTGCGGATGTTCTGCAGGGTTCTGTCCACGGCCTCAACTGCCTTCCTATTGGCCATCGTACACTCATCCCATACGATCAGAAAGCAATCCTTGAGCACGTGTCCCTTATCGCTGTTACGTGACACACCACAAACAGGCGTTTCGGTGCTCTCTAAATCGATGGGAATTTTAAACATGGCATGTGCTGTCTTGCCACCCGGAAGCAGTGTGGCAGCGATTCCCGACGACGCTACAGCAATAGCAATTTTGCCTCGCCTCCTGACCTCTGCAAGTAAGTAATAATATAATAATATCGTTTATTCATAAAAATGGTGCAGATTTAGAATAACAGTCAGTGGTAACAAATGTTTTTCCTGTTCCACCAGGAGCATCCAAGAAAAACATTTTACCCTGGTTATGCCCAACGTTTTCAAGGACGGTGTCATAAATTTGTTTTTACTCTGAAGAGAACAAAGCGACATGGTCATTTCGTATGGTGGTCATTTCGCCCGGATCGTAATTAGTCTCAGCGTTATACTCCCGATTTCCACGGCCTTGATGCGGTGATGATTGGGGAGCTGGTTACCCATAGTCGATCAGTGGATTGCTGCCGATAGAAATGACCACATCTTGAAGTAAACTGAGACAGGTGTTCAGCACGCGTTCATCAGTTACTTCGACTTCGTCTCCATTAGGAACATAACTTTTTTGTAATACTTAACACCGCTTTTTTTTTAATTGTCTTCCTCAACTCTGCTCAAGATTTTGAGGGTTTTGTTGGAACTCGAATTTATCAAAACGAACTATCAACTTTTATGAAGAAAATGAACATTGCCATCTATGAATTTTAAGAATAACTAACTACTAACCTCGCCAACATGATCAAATTTAAATTATTAATTTCCAAAAAGTGTCAACATGTAACTTGATTTGATTTTAATGAAATCTTATAGATGGCGGGCGCTGCTTCAAAATTTTATTTATACTACTAACATTCATTAAAGTATGTTTCTCGGCCCAAATTACTTAAATGGCGTAGTTTTCATAGTGTAAAGCTAGATAATAGCATGGCTTACTGAAAAACAACATTTAAATATGCGTCGTTAGATTACACGCTGTCACAGAATGCGTAAGAAAAATAAAGATTCACAGCTCCTCCCCCGTAGGTGATAGCGTGATAATATGTAGCCTATATGTTGACCCGACCTCTTAGTAATATTCATGCAAAATTTGAAGTAAATCCATGCAGTACTTTTTGAGTTTATCCCGGACATACATACAGACAAACAGACAAAAATTCTAAAAACTATATTTTTGGCTTCGATATCGATTGTAGATCACGCCCCAAGTATTCTTTAAAAAAAATATTCAATGTACAGTTTTGATTTTCCTACGATTTTATTATATGTATATAGATGGAACGCTACTTGTCTTAAAAAATGGAAACAAGAAACATAACCCGGAAAATATGACATGCCCGGTTTTGTTAAAATAGAAATGACAGGACATTATCAAAATGTTGTAGTCAGTAGGAATACTAATGGAACGCCCTGAGGCTACCTACTGAAGTACGCCTTTTTTTAGCTAGATAATTTAAGTCGAGTCCCAACCTACAAAGATGATGAATTTAGAAGTCTTTGTTACATGTCATGAGGTCCGTATAGTTTCAGTTTCTAGGACATCTATCGTCTGTTGGACTGTTTTTCCATTCCTATCTACGTAAGTATGGTCGCACTGAACCTTCTCATTTTGCATCAGAGCTCCTCAGACCTTTCCAAAAAAAGTTATTTATAGTGTTATAAAGATATTCATGGGGTCAATGTATGGGGAGCACAATTTAAGACCTCGTAAAGGCATAAAATTGGTCCAACAATGGCTACGTAAAAGATTGGCTTGTTTTTGCTCGCAATTTAGGGCATCATTAATTTTATTATTTTGTTTTTACAAGAATAAGACCTTTATTTTGGAGACGAGCTGGCTGCAGCTTATGGTGTTCACTTGGAAATGATTATCTTTATTGAAAAAAGTCATCAATACTTAAGGATCAAGGGAGTTTTAATGAAAATCCAAATCAGCCTTTAATGTTCCCACTGCTGGGACACAGGCCTCCTCTCTGTGAGACGGAGTGGGCTGTAATCCACTACGCGGGCCTCAGGTTGGTAGATGTCACATGTCTTCAAATTTTTGGTTCTAAGATAATATGCCGGTTTCCTCACGATGTTTTCCTTCACCGTTTTGAGCGTATTCTAATGGAAATACTCTGATAAAACCTCGTGGAGATTTTTATAATTCTATTGAAAACCTTATTTTTTAGGTATAGTTTTGGTTTGATAGGACACAATTTTTTAACAAAAAGTGTACCTGGATAGGAGGGTTTATGAAAAAGATTTCTACAGAGCAAAAGAAAAGCGAAAAATACCTAGAGAAAAGAGATGTTATATAAAATTCGACATAAAAAACTCGTCATTATAAACATGATAAGGAAACTGACTTCCCGAAAATATCCTAAAGTACTCGTAGCGGTAGAAAATCCCGAATCACAGAGGAATACCAACAAGCGACCAAATAAAGATAAAATATTTAACGATATTGTTGTAAAAAGATAATCGCGTCGCAAAAGGCTTGTCCATTGACCGGAGGATAAGTCAAAGTTATTACCTTCTTGATGTTCCATAACTTTGGAGTTTGAAAGAGCCTTTGTTATAATGTTTTAATCAGAGCTTTTGCGTAAAGTTTTTTTGTTGTTTTTCGTCGTGTCTGGATGATTATTGTAGAGCGTGAGCTGGGTGTCTTGAAGAGTGAGTCAAAAGATTATGGGATATATAACAAATAATATCGTATATAAGAATATAAATAACTGATCCTTTAAAAACTTATTGATCTTCTAATGAAGCCCATTTTTTTAAATAAATGAGCCTCTTTTTAACTTTCTGGCTTTTTCTCACAGTTGGTTGCGGTAACTAAGCTAGGGTACTCCGACCAAACGAATAAGGTTATGTTGCAACTGTGATAAACCACGCGCATGCCGAATTGATCGCAGTAACTATAAGCTGGGGCACCCCTACCAAATGGGTAAGGTTAGGTTAGAACTGTGACCAACCCCGCTAGCACTACATCCAAATTGGTCGCAGTCACTTTGCTACTTAGAATTTTTAGGACCTCCAAAATGGGAATTATTTGAATTTCACAAAAAAGAGGCGCAATCATTGTACTAGAGTGTTCAATAATATTTTTATGAGCGCAAAATGTGAATAATTTGAGGTTCGATTAAAATATGAATGGAATGGTTATAGGAGAGGTAAACATCAGCCAGAATCATTGAAATTAAATGGTTTAATTGAAATAAAGGCTTTGAGTTTGAGTTTGGGAAAAAAATCCCCACTTCGTCATCTGATCAGTCAATAAGATAGAATAGAATAGAAAGGTGTTTATTTCCCTGGTTCATATGTTACATTATGTCCACAGGTCGGTGGTGTATTCGGCCTGTGGGTGTGTCAGCTACTTACAGTCTACCTATGTTTGTCTGAAAGAGATCTATATAAGCGTCGTGTAGTGTGTGCTGTGAGCTTGTTAGTGTGTACACGTGTACAGAGTAACTTTATATAAATTTATAATGTTGTTCTATATTGTCAATAAGATTTGCGCGGAGTTAACGTAAATTCGATCGATTTTAAAATTGAAAACAATCTTTTTTACCCGACTATGGCGAAGCAAAAAGGAGGGTTATGATTTTGACCGGTATGTATGTATGTTCGTCTGTTCCCTCATAACTTCAAAAGTAGGTACTTATAATAATTTGACAAATAAGGTATTGTTAGAAGCGTCTTGACCGGGATTTGACATAGAAATCTGGATGTATTCATTGCACCCGTGCGAAGCAGGCGCGAGTCGCTAGTAAACAAATAAAATAATCGATGGTTATATTGTTGATTCAGAAATGTTCGTTGCGCGTTCGTGCCTGGGCCTTTGTTCAGCCTCGGAATGTGAGCTACAAATTAGATCGTCTGTAACGCCTCGCAGTCAGCTGGATCAAATCTAATATTTTATATTCTACGACGTTTTATTTTTATAAATTGTATGTGCAAATGGAGTAATGAACGATGTTCTGTGAAAAATAACGATAATATTATTGTCACGTTGGCCCCTCGTCGCTACGACACTATCTGGCAGCGACGGTTTTAGGGGGCTCATTATTGAGTGTGTAAGTCACCCCTTTTTTTTTTTTTTTTTTTTCTCGCAGTGGAAATCCTCATGGACTTCCTCTATCGTGGGGGTGACAGAGGGGCATGCCGGACTCTTACCGGCTAAAACCACCGCGGTGTTCCACCTCTACCTATAGCCGGGGGTGCGGGATTCGCAACAGCATTCACCGCTCCCCCGACAGGCCTCGACCCGCTGTTCCTCAGCGGGTCCCACCTCCCCGTGCGCCCATTCCTGTAATGGCCGCACCCACTCTCGAGTGGCGCGCATGGAACACTGCAGCGCCAACTCGGGCCTGTCTGATCGGACGACCCCTGACATTTTATCTATGATTATTATCAGTTGCGCGCGCGCAGTCTTAGCGAGCGGTTGAGTTAGCTGTTGACGACTTACGCGATTGTAACTTTTTTTCGCTTACCCTCATTTTTATTAATTAATGTTACTTGATGAGTGAAAATGTAGAATTTTGTGACTCAAGTGGAAGTGAGATAGTGGAAAAGGATCGTGAGTTGGAGAGCGAGCAACAAGTTAATTTAAGGATGGAGAGGGAGGAAAATACGGTTTTAAGTAGAGAGCAACAAGTGTTACCGGAGAAGAGAGGCAGACCGGAGGATGATGAAGAAACAATAGAAGGTGATGATGGATTCATAACCATAAAGCGCGGGAGTAAACGACCAGCACGAAGAAATTCAAAAAATTATGAAGAATTAGAATTGAGATTTTCAAGTAATAATTTGAAACCCAAAGAACATATTGTGTGCATTACGTCCAAAGAAACACTGCCGAGGCAGTTTGGGATGGCAAAACTTTTGAGATCTCATAATATAGGAAATATAATCAAATTAGTGTACAAAAACCCTTACCGGGCTTTAGTATATTTTGACAACAAAGAAAATGCAGTAAAGATGTTAAACTGTGAGAAAATATTAGGCCACTTGGAATGTAACATCAATATAATAGGTGAATCATCGTTATGCTATGGTCTACTTCGGCAGGTGGATTTAGAAATGGAAGATAAAGAAATATTAGAAAACCTAAAATGTGATTCCGAGATTATATCTGCAAAACGACTAAAAAGACAGGATAGTGATGGTAAATGGGTAAACTCAGAAACAATCCGCCTATGTTTTAAAAATTTCAAACTACCGTCATATGTATATGGTTTTGGGTGCAGATTCCAAGTTGAACCCTACATTTTCCCTGTGTCACAATGCTCAGTATGTTGGCGTTATGGACACCTTTCAAGGACATGTCCTTCGAAAAAAGTCATATGCCCTAAGTGTGGAAATAATCACGCTAACTGTGAGACAACTGTTTTTAAATGTATAAACTGCAAAGGTCCACATATGGCAATAAATAAAAAATGTCCTATTTTTTTGAAAGAAAAAGAAATTAGAAGAATTATGTCGGAAAAGAACTGCAGTTATCGGGAAGGATTAGAAATATATAAGGTCAAAGGAAAAATACAGGAAAATAATACAATACATAATGTGGATATGATTGAGGATAATGAAACAAATAAACAGTTTTCGGAAACAGAATGCACTCAGGACACAGGACCAAGAGGAACGTATAGAGATGTGGTTGTTACAGAAGCCGTTATACATGAAGAAATGGTTGTATCTGAAGAATCGGAAACAGAAAACAGTCAGAATTTAGATAATAAAACTAATACACAGTCTGAAAAATCAAAAAAGAAGAAATCACGAAGTAAGAAAACAAAAGGAGCGTCGTGTGGACAGGAACAGTCACAAAAAAATATAAGTGAGGTTGAAAACACTAATGACAAAGGTGATAAACAAAGGGAACCAGGTGAACGCAAAGATTACTTTTATGGACTATATCAAAAAATTAAGGATGTATGTATGTCGAGAGATAGCTTTTCTAATAAGTTAGTATTAATTATCAAAATATTAATTCGAGATTGCATTGCACTATTTTTGAAAATTATAAATGGTAAAGATATTTTGACTCAATTACTTTCGTTCTCCACTAATGGATAATCATAATAACAGTACCTATTTTTTAAACATATTGCAGTGGAATGCTCAGAGTTTAAGACCTAAAAATCCAGAATTTCAAGCTTTATTAAGTCAGGAGAACATTCATATTGCTTTAATATCAGAGACTTGGTTGGAACCCGATTCATCATTAAATATAAGTAGGTACAATGTTTTCAGGAATGACCGAAGCGATTCATATGGGGGAGTCGCTATTATAATACATAAGTCAATTAGAGTACAGTTAGAAACTTTAAATACTAGTAATTCAGGAATAGAAATAAGATGTGTTAAACTTTTAAATTGTAAGGAGATTAAGAACATTATCTTGGTATATTGCCCTTCCTCGGTACATACTATTCAATCTGACTGGGATTTAATTTTCACAAAATTTAATAGTAAATGTTTAATCGCTGGTGACTTCAACGCACACCACTATAATTGGTCATGTAAATCCGATACAAGAGGTACGATGGTTTTTGACGCTGCTTTGGATGCGGGATACATCTCGCTTAACAAAGGGGGAGGTGAGCACACGCGAATTAAAATGGTCAATGGTTATTTACAAAAAACTTCCCCTGACATTACATTTGTTTCCACGGACTTAGCTTGTAAATTTGAATGGAATGTATTGAGTGAAAATTTGGGCAGTGATCATATGTGTATTAAAATTAAAAGTAATTATAGGGAAGCTACATACATAACTAAAAAACGTAAATATAAATCGGCCAACTGGGAAAAATATACCAAAACGTTAGAAGAAGTAATGTTACCATATCGTGAAGAGTTAGATGCTCAAGGAAATTATGATTATTTCATAAACATCATTAATAGTGCGGCTGATAAATATGTACCGTACACAAAACATTGTACATACAATAAACCGGGATTCCAACCAAAGTCTTATTGGAATGAAACCCTATCTAAATTAGTAGCTGAAAGAAGGTTAGCATTAAGTAATTTTAGGTCAAATCCTACCCCCTTTAACTTAAACATTCTTGAAGAAAAGACAGTAATAGCTAAGAAAGCTATTAGTAAAGCTAGAATAAATGAGCGCCGTAATTTTTACACAGGCATTGATGAGTCAACAACTATCTCCGAAATGTGGAAGCGAATGCGATGGTTGAAGGGGTGTAGCTCAACTAAATCATACCCGTCAAGGGACCAGAAAGTTTCCCTAATCTGTGGTTTAGCTCCTGATTATGTATGCTATGATAAACCAACATTTAATTCATCAAACACACAATTGGAAATCCCGGTAACATTACATGAACTGTGTAATTCACTAAAAACTAAGGATACAGCACCTGGTGGGGACGGAGTTTCCTATTCAATGATATTTAATTTACCAACTATTGGAAAAATATTTTTAGTAAAGTTGTATAATGATATTTTAAATACTAGTGTGGTACCTGTACAGTGGCGTGACATACTATTGATGCCTATTCCTAAACCAGCTACATCTTTAGATAGCAATCCAAAATTAAGGCCTATCTGCTTAATTTCATGCTTGTGCAAGATCTTTCACTCCATTCTGACAAAACGCATTGAATGGTTCATAGAGAAAAACAATATTTTGTCTCCATATACGTCGGGTTTTAGAAGAGGACAATCATGCCAGGACTGTTTAACGAGATTGACCACACAAATTCAATTAGGTTTCTCGAAAGGTTATGCAACTGTTGCTTGTTTTCTAGATGTTGAGAGTGCATACAACAATGTATTAATTAATAAAATGTTATCGATATTAAATGAAATCGGGATCGGTAACAAATTATGTTCATATTTATGGACTTTTTTGAATGAAAGACATCTTAAAATTATTGATGAATTTAATGAAAATGACACTATGATTAGATATACAGGTTTAGGATTAGCCCAGGGTGACCCTATTTCACCAATATTATTTAACGTTGTTACATTTAAATTATTCTCAAAAATCAACAATGTTTATATGTGCCAGTACGCGGATGATTTTGTCTTGTATAGTACAGATAAAAATCTTTCAGATAGTACAACTAAATTACAAGAAGCATTAGATACCTTTTCATCCTGTCTAAGTGAATTAGGTTTATGTTTGTCGAATAGTAAATCAAAATTATGTATTTTTAGCAAGGGATTTAGGAGACAAAATATTACATTGAAAATAAACAACCATGCCTTAGAATTAGTGGATAGTTATAAATATTTGGGGTTATGGCTAGACAGGTCGTTACGATGGGGACGTCATATTAACGAGGTAGTCAGTAAGTCACAGAAATACTTAAATATACTCAAAGTTCTGGCAGGTACTTCTTGGGGTATACACCCCAAACATTTACGCAGAATATATATTGCGATAGTCAGAAGTCGTGTAGACTACAGTTGTTTTATTTACGACAACAGTGCCAATTCACATTTATATAAATTGGAGAAAATACAGAATCAAGCACTGAGAATTATAGGTGGTTTTATAAAGTCTACACCGATTCACACCATGGAGAGTGAGCTATGTATTCCGCCATTGTATATACGAAGAAAATTCCTAGCCTACAAATATGGTTTAAAATCCCTATCTTGGACTAACAATGTAACGATTAAATTATTAAAAGAGCTAAATACGTTTATTACCAACAGTTATTGGACACGCAAAAAGATTCCTTTACTTGTGACTGTTATAAATGAAATTGAAGATGTTCAGGTTGCCTCGTCCTCTCCATTGGAGATGTATACCTTAACAACATGGGTCACTAACATTGATGCGAATAATATAATTTCGGTTGGTTTGGATAGCATGCATCGAGCTAAAGATTGTTACGAATTAAATATGTTGAAACACGCTGTAATGAAAGAATTAATAGAAAAATATACTGATTGGATAGTAATTTACACAGATGGATCTATGAGCAAGAAAGGTAGGGGGGCTTCATTTTATGTTCGCTCACAAGAAAACGCTAGTGGGTGTTTTAAAGTAATTGGAAATGTGTGTATCATGTCGTTGGAGCTTATTGCGATATCAGAAGCACTATCATATATCAAAACAATTGATGACAAAAAAGCTGTTATATGTTCAGACAGTAAGAGTGCCTTATATCATATAGCTCGATGCGCCTCTGGTCGCAGAGGTACACCGATAGCATACGAGATACTCTCTAAAATAGAGGAAGTAGCGGAGAAAGGAGTGGATCTGAGATTGCAATGGGTCCCTTCGCACATTGGGATACGTGGTAATGAGGAGGCGGATAGATTAGCGAACATTGGAAGTACAGAAGGACAAGAAATTTATGTGAAACCATATTATTCAGAAATATTAACGAAATATAATGGACAGTGTTATGATTTGTGGAAGGAATATTTCAATCAGAGATCATTGGAAAAGGGCATATGGTACAAAACTATCCAATGTCAGCCTCCTCGTATACCTTGGTATACAAATAGTCGGTTAAGTAGGAAACTGATTATTATAGCGCACAGAATCAGAACCGGACATATTCCATCAAACAATTTTGCCTTTTTAATGGGAAAGGTTTCTACCCCTAAATGTGATACTTGTGGAATAATAGATGATGTATACCATTTGTTGATGGAATGTGTTCAATTTCATGCAGAGAGAGAGGAATTGTTTGTAAAATTGGAACTGGACAAATTGCAGGTCGGAATCATGAATTCCATACTCTCAAACCCTAACAGTGAAGGAGCTTGTCTTTTGTTTAAACTATTATCATCTTAACTTAAACTAATTATGTAAAACTAGTGAATAAGACTAATCGGACTGACATATACATGTAGTATAAAAGTCCAAAAAAAAATAGAATAAAAAAAAAAAAAAAAAAAAAATCTATGATTATTATATTGGTTTCTATAGTTCTAGATAACCAGTTCACTTTAGCCACCCAAACCCATAATCCAATAACTTTGTTTCCATATCCTGCAATAGTCTTACACCAACCAGGGGTTATCCTTGGGTGCACTTGCATAGTGTGAACAGGGATAATCGTTGATTTGTGCTTCATTAAATTAAAAACGTCTAACGGACCTCTGCTGGGACCTTTCGGCCCCTCGTTCGCCTTCCAAAGTTCCGGGATCGTAGGCTCTCGACAAATGACAAGAAACGTAAAAATATTATTGCCATACCTATTACTGTAAATTCGTCGTCAGAAGCGCAAAAGTCTGACGACCTGTCCGTATCGTGTTATCCAGTAACTGGCTTGTGCAGGTTAGATAGGCAATCGTTTAAGTCATTAACACAGATTGTCATCGATGTTTGAAGTCAATAACATCATCAGAACAAATAATAAATAAATAAAAAATTAAATATAAATGACGTTGAGGTAATAAACGATGTTTACAAATTAATTTTTAATAACGAAAGAATATTTAGGTATGTTTGTCTGTCCATTGATTTTATAGGCTATATCGAAAACCGAACGCGAAGTTTTAAGCTGAGCTCTGATATTCATACATACTTTATCCATACTAAGTATAAACCACAGATATAGATACACCTAGATAACGCAAGAGCAACTACTTCGCGTGCCAAAAATCGCACCAGCTTACGTTCGAAAATCATAAGCCGCCACTTTCGCGCTCAGTCCTGCGTACTGCTGGCTGGGTGAGCGTGAGCGAGAGAGCGCGAGCTTGTGACGTCATAGTAGGTAGTCAAAAAGTGGCACGCTTAGTTTTCATACAGTTCGTGATACTTGCATTATCTAGGTATGGTATAACCTTTTTTTGTTTGAACGCGTTAATCTCTGGAACTACCATCCATACGTCGGATTTCAAAAATACGATGGCTAAGAAAATTCTAAGCCTATTTAACATCACGCTAGGACCCTGAGTAGCTGAGCAAAAACAAAAAAAGTCGGAATGAAAACGAGGTAATAGCGCGGCAAGGCAATGCGATGCGACGGGCTGTGTTGGGGGAACAAGAAATTTCAAGCGGATGAAGTCGCGGACAGAAGCTAGTAATATTATAAATGCGAAAGTTACCCTGTCTGTTTGTTATTATTTCTCGCTTGAAACGCAAAACCCATCATTATGAGATTTGACAGGTAAGTAGCAGAATACTTATCTGTCAAATCTTATAAGGATGTATTTAAAAGTAGCCCAAATCTGAGGACATAGGCAACTTTTAAAAACAAATCATATGTCTTCATCTTGGATGTATGTTTAAAAAATTATGAAATTAAAAAAATACAGCACGCCAAGTTGCAAGCAACAGGGACATGACATCACGCGTGTACCTATTCCCTGAAGGTTTATGCAGAGGTGTACCTATTAATACACGCCAGTTACATTTAAGCGGGAAACAATAAAAGTAATAACAGCCGCACGGTTTGATCGATCAGGTTAAGCTACGCTTGCCGCGGTTGGTCCGTGGATGGGTGACCATCTTTACATACCAAAATCTTTAAGTGCCTCGGACAGCACGTTAAGCCATTGGTCCCGCCTGTTATTCGTATATCTTTGTCGTCAGAAGCCCGAAAGTCTTACCAAGGGGTATCGTATTACCCAATAAGTGGGTTATGAAGGTCAGATAGGCAGTCGTTCCATGTAAAATACTGGTATTGAGCTGCATCCGGTTAGACTGGAAGCCGACCACAACATATTTGGGAAAAGGCTAGGCAGATGTTGACGTATAAGCGGTCAACGGCAAGTATGTATTTAATATATCACAATCGATCACAAGTGTGGCGTGAGGCGTGACGCGACGCTTAGGGAAATTAACGATAGACAGAAAATCGATCAATCGTTGGGACCGGAGTTCGGTTAACCCGAAATGTTTTGGGTATAAGTCGCATAGAATCACACTAATATTATAAAGGCGAAAGTTTGTGAATGTGTGTGTGTTTATATGTTTGTTACTTCTTCACGCTCAAACGGCTGGACCAATTTTGGTAAAATTGTGTATGGAGGTAGCTGACACCCTGGATTAACATATACGTTTTTTTTTATTCCGATATTCCAACGGGATCGAAACTTATGCGGGTGAAACCGCAGGGCGCAGCTAGTTAGAATATAAAGAGAAGTCACCCATGTGTTGCTTGTCAAATAAAAACTGGAACGATATACCGTATGTACAGACGCCAGCACATCAAGCTACCCGAAACTGTCAAATTTTCCCAATAAACTTTGAACGAACCTTATGCTGTAGCAATAAAGTTGAAAATCTATTAAATCAAAATCAATCAAAATCAAAAGTCATTTATTCAAACTAGGCTGAGAATCAGCACTGTTCGAACGTCAAAATTACAAAAGACAGTCCCCCAAAACGAAGTCATTTATTCAAACTAGGCTGAGAATCAGCACTGTTCGAACGTCAAAATTACAAAAGACAGTCCCCCAAAACGCCCGCCCTTCGCCACTTCCTAGTGCTTTTGCTGGGGAGAAGAAGTGGCGGAACAAACTCCCCAGTAGCACAGCTGTCTGTTCAGTTAGAAAATAATTGATTTTCTACAATACTAAGTAGACTAAAACTCTCAAATAAAAAAAAAAATAATAATAAAAAAAAAACAATTATATGAACTCCTATAACCTGTCTCTCTGTATTGTCTGTGTGTATTAAAGAAATTTGACAGATTGTAGTAGCTTGATGTGTTAGCGTCTGTACAAAACTCTGCCTATACACTGTAAATCACGCCTGTTTTTACTACAAACAACAAGCAGAGGTGAACCTATAGTAGGCTCAAATTTTGCCAGCTATATTAAAGTTCCATGCAACAGGGGGCGACCCTATTGCCATCAACCGGGCACAAATCTAGACTCCAGGTTGCTACAGTTACTGAAAAATCCCCGGTGGAAGAATTTATAAAACTGCCCGACCTGGAAATCGAACCCAGGACCTCATGCTCAACAACAGCACTTGCTACCACAAGACCAACGACGGCCTGCCTACTTTATTTTTCTCTTAACATTTACGTAATTTAATTGAACATCATTTCATTACATTGCAATAGGAATCATTACAAATCATATTTTTTTTTTTATTTGAAATGGGTGTGCTCTTGACTCTAGGTCAGAGGTGACAGAGACAAAGTTGACGATGGAGCGAGCTTACCCAGAAGAAGCCTGTTCACTCTCACTTTGAAGAGATTCGGGTTGTATGCGCTCGGAAACACAGACGTAGGTAGAGAGTTTCACTCTTTTGCTGTGCGCATTTTAAAGGACATTTGAAAATACTTAGTGCGAATTTGTGGAATAGCAACTAGGCAGGCATGGTAACTTGCAGTGCATCTGGATGTCCGAAGGTAGAAGGGTGCCGGTGGAATGAAGTCGTGGAGTTCTTGGGCACGCTCACCAAAGTACAGTCTGTAGAAGATCAACAAGCAGGCAACCTTGCGGCGGTGAGCCAAGCTGTGAAGCTTGGCATCCACCAGTTTTTCGTCGCCAACGAGTCTCTTAGCTCTGCGTTCAACCGAGTCAAGCACAGTATTATGTACAAGCAAAACCGCAGGAGTTCGCTAGTATTATAATATAATTTAAGATCTACACATTTAAATGGTTGTGGGTCGTCATGACATTTGCATATTTTTAAATAATACGGACATTGGACTAATATGTATATCACAAAAATAAATTGGAACGTTGACTGCGGTTTGTTTACTGATTGTGCTATTATAACATCACGCCTGTAGTCCCCAAAGGGTTAGGCAGAGATTTACTTATAGTATACCCACATTTTACAAAAATGAAAAATGATGAAATGTATTTAAAGATACTTTTACACGTAATTTATTCATCAAAATTTTTTTTTAAACTATATGGCGCTTGCGTTTTCTAGCCGACTGATCCCTGAGAAAAAATGACGAAACAAACTCCGAGGGCACGGTCTCTTTTTTTTTTAAGTCTAAACATTATATTATTAGGATTTTATGTGAGTCTAACAATGCAGGGTCATTTCTGGAAGGGCGTTTTGAAGAAAGAGCCATTGCACGGGATAAGAAACTCAAAATAGCTCGCCCTATTGTTTGTTTTAGCAGAATGGCTTTGATACAGTCGGTAGCATCCTCAGTTGCATAATTATTCCTTGGAATATCGTTACACCTCGCGAACGTCGACAGCTTGGGCCGTCTGCGTCAAATGCAATACCACCGTGGACAACTTTAGATCCAGATACGAGAAGGGTCATTTAAAATGAAGTAAATAACATAGCCTTACGCATGTAATCTCCGAAGGGTAAGGCGTAGGTGCACTTATAGAAACATCCACATTTCGCCAGTTATAGTTTATGTCCTACAAATCCAGACTCCAGGCTGTTACCGAGAAATTCCTGATGCGGAATTGTAACTTCACTAAGAGCGGTTCTGCACTGCATCCAATCCGAATCCGAGAAATGCCGGTCCAAAGTATCCATTTTACTATGTATTTGTATGAGGTTTTGCGCACTAGATCCGATGTCTGTCCGTCTGAATTAAGAACACTCTCAACCATATCTCGGATTGAACTCGGATCGGATGCAGTGCAGAACCGCTCATAGTGAAGTTACAATTCATTGAGAATTATTGTCGAAACTGGTAAAGCAATTACGACGGCGACCATACCTACCTATGTTTGAATCCAAGAATGAAACTTCACAGACCTGATGTATATCGATATCTAATGATGATAAAATAAAAAATCACGTCTACAGGGTGACAGGAACGTCGACGCGTAGACTGTAACCATGAATTCAGCAAGTGATTTTAGGCCCCCTAGTGTAGAAATGTTTCGTTGGTTATTAAAAAAAAACCTGCTGTTTCATAGAAAAGTGTATTCATTCCCTATACGGTCAAAATGCATGGAACAGCTAACTTTTTTTTAATAACGGACGAAAAATTTCAGAATCCATGGTTCCGCCCTATACAGGGTGTTACGGAAAGGGTATATCAATACAAACGCGTTGAAGAGTGTATCTGGTCTAGAATCTCTGTACAAAATATCAGCTCAAAAGCAGTAACTTTGAAAATGCTTAATATTTTTTTATTTCGATAGTATATTAAATTGAAATCATAAAAAACGTGTCACCGCACTACGAGGGTCATTATCCATTATCTGTAGTGTGTCTGTGCGCCTAGTACACGCACATCACGCCGCCGCGCGCCAGTGCAGCGCCGTGATGTCGAAATAAAAAAATATTAGGCATTTTCAAAGTTAATGCTTTTGAGCTGAAATTTTGTACAGAGATTCTAGACCAGATACACTCTTCAACCCGTTTGTATTGATATACCCTTTCTGTAACACCCTGTATAAAAAATATCAGGTACTCACACTGTAATCCGACAGCCTCTGCTTCTTCGCATCCCTGCTCAATAGATCATACAGAAGCAACAGCCTCAAATTCGTCCCCGACAGCTTAGCCTTCGTCGTCACCGGCTGACTGCCCTGCCGCACGCCATCCCATACATCCACCACCTTATCATTATGAGGATCCTTCGCCATCTTTATCATCTCCCTCACATCATCAGATAAATACTGCAGATTATCCTCACTGATATCTTCAATGACGTAACCATCGGACCGACTGCTAACCTTGACGTCATAGTGTGGAGGTAAGTACGGAGCTGATTCTGGACTCGGTTCTACTAAAGGCTTGATCTGCTCGTGTTGGACAGAGAGGAGAGGTTCTTCCGTCCTTGTCTGCTGTGGTTGTAGGATGGTGTATTGGGCGTGGTTTTCAACTGGTAGAAGGACGAAGCGGTGCTCCTGTGGGTTCCAAGTGAACCTGCTGGTGTGTTTCGGGGGGGAGTATGGAGCGTAAAGACCAGGCTTGTGGTGTTGGGTTGTCATTTCTGTCCTGGAATTTTAAATGGTAAAAGTTAGTTTTAGAAATAACATAATATCACGTCTGAATTATATGAAAAGTTAGGTAAAGGTGTACCTATAGTATACCCACATTTCGCCAGTTATAAAAAAAGAAAAGAAAGAAAGAAAATACGTTTATTTGCGGTGAACATGACGCAAAAAAGAACATAAACACAAAAAAAAACCGAGTGTGCTTATGACCACACGACTGAAGTGAAACTTCAAACGTATTTGGCTATGAGAGGAAGAGAGAATGAAAATGTGCGCGCGCACTGCTTTCTCTTGCGTATATCCCCCACTCAACTCCCGTTCGCCTCACCCGATCACTCTTTTCGTAACGCTTAGTCACGCGTTTGCCAGCTTACTCCCCAAGTCAAGCGTGCGTAAAGAAGTTTCACTTCAAAAATAAAGGAAACATGCGTCACATCCACGCAAAACGGCTCTCGCTCAGCATAATGCTGCGACCCTATACAAGACAGAACCCCAGCGCTGGTTTTGTTTTTAAGTCTCATGTATTAGGGGCGAGCCTATTGCCATCAACCGGGCACGAATCCAGACTCCGGGCTGCTGCTGAGAAATTTCAGATAAAAAACCCAATAACCGATATAATTTCCATATTATAATAATTATGGAAATTGACAAGTTTAGGCGTTATTGCTTTAGCTCTAATATTATGGTTTATTAACATCTTTTATTAAATTAATAACAAAGCAAAGATGTTTCAACTTGATAGTTTACATCGGTTTTTTTTTTCTATTTTCATTTCAAGTAAATGATTTTGTCATGAAATCAATTGAATTTTGAAATAAAGCAATAGAGCAAAAAAATTTTTTTATACTAAATACTTACAAATAACTTATTTACACGTAAAATAAAATTTACAAATATTTACAGTTCAACTAGACGAATTTAAGACACACCTGTATTACTGTAAACTGATACCATTAAGGAAAATAATAATATTAGATGCCAAAAAGTGACGTCATGATCTACTTTTCCACTTCCACCGTTAACATTGCCAAAACGTGATGTGAATTTAAAAAGTAAAACACCGTATTATCACATCAAGTGGTCAGTGTTTTGATTTTTTTTTCTCTCGAGAGGCTTCCTGGGCTGCTTGACTAACTTTTCACTTATCGGTATACAGGATGATTTTTATCACCATCCAAATTTTTAAAGGGTGCTTTACCCATGAATATGAACAACTTTCACTATGGGACCAACTCTGAAATCACGAAAAAAAAATCAGCTGTATAATACAAAAGTTCAATACCTACTTGACCCAAATGTATGAAACAGCATATTTTTTTTTTTCGTGATTTCAGAGTTGGTCCCATAGTGAATGTTGTTCATATTCATGGATAGAACATCCTGTAAAAATTTGTTGTATTGTATTGTTCGTCGAATTGTTGAGCTCCTCAAGTTCTGAGTTGAGCTGCACGATTTTTGACAAATGCGTGCACTGACTGGACAGGTCCGCTCAATCTGTGTGGTTCTTTCCTCAAAAGACAATTTCAGATACCAATCTACATGGTCTGCATATGATCTGACCAAGATTTTGTCTGGACTTTAAAAGAGACTGTGACCTCTGAGTTTGTTTCGGCCTTTCTTCTCATAGTAGTCAGATAGAGGAAACGCCCACCTCATCTAGCTTTAAAAAAAATATATGATTGACGTGTAAAAGTGTTTGCACAAACCTACTTACAGAAATAAAATAATTTATCATTTATTTATCATTGTTTAATACATTTATTTTTAATATTTAAGCCAAAGCCATAACTTCCTTGCGGAATAAAATATCTTTTGGTTACTTGCCATACATCGCCCTGAAAAAATAAAAAGTAAGAATACCAGTTTCCCAGATAATTACTTTGGAAATTATATCTTTAATCATTATTCCGAAAAGAAACCCAGGCCAGACAGCAATTTATATTAAATCAAATTGAATTATGTGTACTGTTACCGAATATAATTACTTTTTGTAAGATGAAACTTTCTATTGTCGATTTTCTTTTATTTTTAGGTAAAGTTATTTTCAATGCTAGAATATCAGATTCTAAAAAAAATGTGGGTACTAACGCGAAATTGTCATAAAATAAGACACACACACACCTTTTTTTCCTTCAATTAATAATACATTCGGTGTGAAACCTACCTACCAGAGCCCATTGTCAATTCCGTTGTTCCCATCTAAAAATAATTCTTATAAACTCACACAATTTATGTACAAAATGGACTATGAAAAGGACCGTTAATCAAAAAGAAAATCTTACTTGAATTTCATTAAAAATAATTTTCTTCTAATTAATTACAATGACCTTTCAAGTTACGAGCGTGCCCTACGCCGTATCACAGGACATAACATTAGTTCGGGGCTAAGAATGAATGACAAATTGACAACACGATTTAATAGTTGTCCCTACTCCCGACGTGTTTGTGCCCGACCGAAAAGTTGAATTTGACACTTGTTTTGTCGAATCATCTACTGGACTGGCCCGTATCTTCGTTGACGTACTTAGAGAGTAAACCCCCTGTTTTGTGCAGAAGAAAATCATCTTTCATGAACCAGCCTCTTAATTAGAAATATGGTCGAAGTGCATATTAATATCGAATGTAGTCTATCCAAACTTTAATAAACTGGTCCTTTTCAAAGTCAGTAAAACATAAAGCCTTTTTCCAAAGCAACAGTAACCTCTTAGTGGTAAACCCAGTCCACCAGCTATTAGTAGGCTTGAAGGTCACATACGGCTTCGAAGTTGTGAACCAATTTGTAGGCTTCGACGTAGGCCTCGTCGTGGGCCAATTTGTAGGCCTGGTCGTAGGCCTGGTCGTAGGCCTGGTCGTAGGCCTCGTCGTAGGCCTAGTCGTAGGCCTAGGGGTGGGCTTAGTGGTGGGCCTCGGAGTGACGTCGCTGGTGACTTCGAAGGCCATCTGGTCAGTGAGGTGGGCTATGACTTGCATGGCCACTGGAAGGTAGGAGTCTGATAGTTGGACCTGCTGTTTTGCTGAGTCTACCTGCAGAGAGAAAAAAAAAAAGATTATTTTCTTTGTTTGAAAATCAAAAGTCATTTATTCAAATTAGGCATCGAATCAGGAATCAGCACTTTTTGATGGTCAAAATTAGATGAGCAATTTTTCCAGTAGTATAGCTGTCTGTTCAGTTAGAAGAGCTTGAATCTATACAATGGTATGCAAAGTAATTAACATAACAAAACATTTGCCGTAATATAGCAGCTAGCACACATGGATAGAATAAGAAATGAATACATTATTAGAGGAAGTCTGAAAGTAGCATCGGTAACTGAAAAGTTGTGTGGAATTCGCAAAACGGCCATCGCGGATGATGAGGACGGACGAGACAAATGTCTTCAGTAACGTTTTGAGTATGAATATACAGGGTGTTACAGAAAGGGTATATCAATACAAACGGGTTGAAGAGTGTATCTGGTCTAGAATCTCTGTACAAAATTTCAGCTCAAAAGCATTAACTTTGAAAATGCTTAACACCTTAGCTGCGGGAAAAAAATCATAAACTTTCATCTGGTGCGGTGGCGGTCGAAATGCACCATCCATCGACCTTTTAGACAGTGCGTATCAGTCCTTTTTGACCTGACACCACTAGGATAGATTAAAGCGCTGTAACTTTGCGAATACATGGTGTACTCTGTTTTCTTTTATACTGTTAAAATGATCCTGAACCCAGTTTCTTTACGTTCGTTTCGCCCCTGGATCTGCCAAACAGGAAATGAGAAATCAACCAAGGAAAGTGTCAGGCCGATAACGACCGATACCGCACTAGAAAGTACTTTTTTATAGTGATGGGACAGACAAAAATATAGGGTTATCGAAAATAAAACAGAATTATAAGAAATAAAAAAGTGTGTATTTAGTAAATCACATGATCCAGACAGAAACAGTAAACTAATTTGGTACGTGTCTTTCTTTATAACACTGCACGCAAAGGGATTGATTGCATTTGTTGTAAAATATTTTAATTTTCTTAACTTTCTTTTTTGCTTCTTTGCACTCTAATGTCTGTCGAAGCTTTTCATAGCACCGAACACAATTTCTTCTCTTAGAAAGAATTATTCTGACCTGTCGATAAAATAACGACACGCACACGTAGGTACTGTCTTTTAGAGAGCACAACACTGACTGGCGGCTCGAAGCATGCGCGCACGCTCCGTGCGGCAACAGGTCGGCATCGGTCATATACCACAATAGGCCCGCCGCCGCAGGGAGCGGGTGTTTTTCACCGTCAGTGCGATGGTGGTCGAAAAGGGCCCGCCACGATTTTTTAATGCCAAATACCTACATTTGTAACCACGAGCCGAAATCTATATTTGTCTTTGTCGAACTCCTACAAATACCGAAGATAATCGTTCCGCACCAGCGAGAAAGATATAGTTTTGACCGTGCGCACCAACACAAAGCACCGTATCGGGCCGATTTTGGGTGATCCGCAGTGAACGTGTTAATATTTGTTTATTTCGGCGTCTTTGCGCTGCACTGGCGCGCGGCGGCGTGATGTGCGTGTACTAGGCGCACAGACACACTACAGATAATGGATAATGACCCTCGTAGTGCGGTGACACGTTTGTTATGATTTCAATTTAATAAACTATCGAAATAAAAAAATATTAAGCATTTTCAGAGTTATTGCTTTTGAGCTGAAATTTTGTACAGAGATTCTAGACCAGATACACTCTTCAACCCGTTTGTATTGATATACCCTTTCTGTAAGACCCTGTAGATGGCTATAAAAGTAGGAATACCAAAGAAACGATGGATACCTATACTGTGTGAAAGATAATATGGCTGAAAGTGGGTGCCTACCGTGATGCAGACTCGTAGGGAAGTATGGAAGAAAAAGACGTGTTGCGCCGACCTACCTAATCCAGAATCCTGATAAATTATATTTGTTACCTTAAAACTAGATCCGTCTAATTACAAAACGAGTTCTAACTTTAATGCATGCTCAAACTTTCGAGCCAGTTAAAGCACTTTGAACCTTATTCAGAGCCCACTTTAAAGTTCTTAATACAAAATTGACAACTTAGACTCGACTTTGACGTCATTTTATGTAATAAGAACTTTAACTGTGTCGGGACAGAGTTCGAAAATCACAAATGGCTCGACGGTTTAAACCTGGGTTTAAACATACTCCTTTGTGATAAAGCCGGACTTCGGTATTTCCTATTTTGAGAAGACAGACCGAAACAAACTGAGAGGCCACAGTTTCTTTTAAAGTCCAGACATAATCTTGGTCCGGCATTAAGTATGAGAACCATTCAGGATAACGTCTCAAATGATCTTTTGAGGAAAGAACCATACAGATTTGAAACCTATTATGTAAACATCCAACACTAATTGAATACGCTAACTTACCTACATGTAAAAATAATGTGTGTCACCAGTAAAAGTGAAATCATTGCGGTGTGCAAAACAATGGCGATACAAGAACGAAAGTGACGTTTAGTGAATAATTCATTACCTCTAACACCTATTGGATAAAATTTGTATGGTAACCGTTACATCTTGAAGCTAGAAATCTAGCTTTTGTTAAAAATACTTTTAGGTACTTATATTAAACAAAATCTGACCAACTTTGTTGGGGTCGGCTTCCAGTCTTACCTACCGAAAGCAGCTGAATACTAGTATTTTAAGAGTATCTGTAGTGATTGCCTGTCTCTCCTCCATAACCCAGTTATTAGGTGACACGAAAAACATAATAACTTAGATAACCTTAAAGGGGAAGATACGATACTTCACGATACTTGATCACAGCGCGTGGTCCGCAGTTAACTGTGATTATAGATGTTGTGAGTAATCGTTGCATGTTGTTATGCACCGAGCCCAGGTTTAGTGATTGCAATGTTAGAGCGTAAAAAAATGATGACTTTAAACATTAAAAAATAAAATTCAACTTACCTGACTCAGCGTAGATAAAGAAAGCATCAGAAGTATCGCGTGCCAAATCATTTTGATATCTGAAACAAAACAAATGAATCAATAACACCCATATTCCAATTTTAATTAAAATTGTGCATTCTTTTTTTCAATCCCGTCAATTTATGTTCTGTCAAAAGTATACATAATTTCATCGTCTGTTTATTTTGTATGTGGCTAACCAGTTTCATTCTATTTTCAAACAGGATAGGCTGTAGGCATAGCTGTTACACGGCTATGGTATTAGTAAGTACTATAATAACAGCTTAGGAAGCCTAGATCACCAAGAAGGTTACAGATGCTTTTTCAACCGTACTGGCAAACTTGAAAACCTAATTAGGTTTTCAAGTTTGCCAGTACGGTTGAATTAATGAGCCTTTAATTTTACCAACACTGCCCTATGAGGATCAATGATTCTTGCTGCCCTGTACTCTTTCAATATTACTACAAAAAAAAACATTATTTTATCCTACTTTTCCAGACAAACTCCTTTCCTATAAGTCCGAATCCTAAATCTTTGCCTTGGCAGAGTTAACCATGTACTTGTGCCGCCATTGTACTTGTACATGGAGCTCGTAAAGCTTCGCCCGTAAACTTTACAACCCGTAAAGAAGGACGTAAAAATCAAACAATGTCTAAGTGAGAGTTCGGAGGACTCACATTTGTTGTTTTGGTTGTGTTCTTTCCGAAACATTAAATTTTTGTTAGTATTTTGTGTATCTTGGTACTTTTGAGTATATCTCACCTTCGGTGCAACAAAGCCACAAATAGCCAAAACTGCAAAATTGAGGTAAGTATGCCAAATTGTCTCTGAACCATGCCTATACAACAAAAACATCCGCGAAAGTATCTCAAAATTCTACTAGGTGGCGCAGTTGCCTTTGTGGTTATAAATGCGAAAAAATGAGGAAATAAATGCAAAAAAAAAAATTATAAGTCCTCTTCTGTAAAATTAAAAAATGAGCTGTTGTGACTTTGTTGCACCGAAGGTGCGATATGTATAATATATAAATACTTACTCATAAAGATTATCATCACGCTTTGAGAATAGTATTTAGAACAAAAAAAAGTTTTTTTTCTAATTTATATGGTGTAGATAATAAAAAGTATTCTATTCTTTAGATACTCAAAACAAAATCTATGAAACAATGTCAAAATCAAATAATCATTAATTAGACTAGAATTGAGGGTAAAATTTCAAGGACGCGTCACGTTTAGGCACATTTTGTTACATAAGAGAGAGAAAAGATAAAACTCTCTCTCTCTCACACACTAAACATCTTTATTATTTATAAATAGAGACGTTTGTAAGACCCAAACATTAGTATTTATTCTAAACACCCTCATTAATTATTATAAAATCCATTAAATTTTCCATTGACGTTGTCATTCCCGTATAAAATCAATTGGACAAGGACCGTTGATCTATCAATACGCCTCACTTATTTTCACATTATCTCACAAATCCCTAAAGATAGCAAAGGTCGAAAGGTAACTTGGATTGAATCGGCCATGTTCTCGCTAATTATCTCGGGACCAGTTACAGGAATCGTTCAATGAAAAAAAACATCCATAAACCATAAACCAAATTCCTGTATAAACTCAAGTTGCTTCGTATTCCCAACGCGTAGAATTTTCTATTGAACCAGCATTTATTCGAAACTTCCAAAATTATTAAACCTTCAAAAAGCTATCAGAAGGCCAATGCTTGTAATTTAAAACGTTCAAAATCCAGTCACAGTCATCTCAGCGACAAACAAATGTCAAAAAGTTGTCAAAATGTAGGGAAATTAGACGCATTTTTGACAGATTGACACTGAGATCAGACTGTGAACGTTCTTAAAATTACGAGAATTGCCCCTCAGTTCTTATGTCAACTTGTCAAGTGATTTGATTACCTATACCTGTGTTTATTCTAGCTTACATCAAATATCTACCTGTAGAGCACTAGAGGTTTCCAGGGTGAGTTTTTTACAGAATAGGAATTCTGTAAAAAACTCACCGTAAAAACTTACCTAGATGAAAAATAGTTTGAAGTGAGCTGACAATCCCTAGCGTCGGGATGACAGTTCACTTCACCTAAATGTCTACGGTGATTTTTTTTACAGAATAGACAAGCGGCGGGGCAATTGCGTAACACTTTATCAATCGGAATCGGTTTCATTTTGACAGTTCAACAACATTCATTGCGTTGTTTACGTGTTGAGCAGACAAATTTTTCGAACTTATGAAGCAATGGATTAGCAATTGGCTGCAAAATTATTCAGATTCCGATTGATAGTGTGTTACGCAATTAGGGTGATAACTGATTTAATTAAACAGCAGATTTATGGATCAGAGATTTATTTAGGTTTCAGAAACCGAGGGTAACTGCGGTTAAGACTATCTTATTTTATTTCCTTCGAAAGACAAGATAATATTAAATGATGGTATCCCTAATTGCAGAAAGCTGTTCTGACATTATAAATAGGTAAAAACAGTTATCAGAGCACCAAGGTTATTGTGGCGCGCGTGGCCAAAATCGGAACTAACGTCGCCATCTTGTTTGTGTATGTGAGAAAGTTTAAAAGTTTGTTACTTCTTCACGCTCAAACGGCTGGACCAATTTTGATAAAATTTTGTATGGAGGTAGCTGACACCCTGAATTAAAATATAGGCTACTTTTTATCCCGATATTCAAACGGGATCGACATTTACGCAGGTGAAACCGCGGGATGCAGCTAGTGTACTATAAAGGGCACGGGCATGGAATTAGTACCTATGTATTATACAGGGCATAGTCACGCCAGAAGTACCTAACTTATTCGTAGGGTAAACATTTTCAATGGAAGACTTTCTTTCAGGTTATTATAAAAAAGGTATTATTTGTCTAGCACGTCTGAGTCGACGCAATCGTCTGTCGGGCAAACTCCAAACAACCCTAATGTGATGAAACGAACACATTTCGTGTTGCCCTTTATTTGTACGCAGTTAACTCAGTTTTTATGCTTATATTGTTACGGAGTAAATGCCTCATAACACGGAGAAAATTTAGGCCCTCTGCGAGAGGCCAAAATATTTGTTTGCCAAAGGAAAAATATTATAACTTTGCCAAGTTATTTCCATTTCATTGCTTAATTCATACACACTTCATCACCCCACTTGACCTGCTCAGGGGAGGATAGGAAATCTCAAAAAATATATATATCTCCTAAATAACAGTATTTTGAGATTTCTCATCCTCCCCTGAGCACGTCAAGCGGTACTATAGAGGTCAATTATAATATAGTACAGACTAATTCCAATCCCGAACGTTAGTCCCAAATTGAGCTGTAGAAAGAGACTGTGTCCCACCAGTATGAGTGATAAAACCGGCCAAGTACGAGTCGGCCTCGCACGCGAAGAGTTCCGTACTACAAAGCAAAATACGCCGAAAAACCACGTTTCTTGTATAGGTATAAATTAAAGAGGGTCTCCCTTTAATTTCTAATTTTATTTAATGTTTATTATTTTTAGCGGCAATAGTGAATACATACTCTGTGAAAATTTCAACTGTCTACCTATTACGGTTCATTAGATACAACCCGCGGACAGACAGACGGACGGACAGCGGGGCTTAGTAAACGGAACCCTTAACACGACCCTCCAATAAAGCCACGGGTTTTTAAACTTGGTAGGCCGTATTTACGCCCTTTTAGGCATAATACCTTTCTTATTTCAGATTTTAGTTGTTCTATCAGCCAATAACGGAACTATTTCGTATTATTCTATACAAGACTATAAATTTAACTCGCTTATCGTTTTTATTATCTGTATGACCGCGTTGCTCTTTTAAACTCCGCGACGGATTTTGATACGGTTTTTACCATCATTTACAAAATTTATTTCGAAAGGTGTATGTGTATAAAACATCATTATTATGCGAACATAATATAATAAAGAAGTCTCCATGTTTTATCAAGTCATAAAAACCGTACGAAGCAGAGGCGAGTCGCCAGTAAATATGCTCATTTAAGTCATGCAATTTTTATTCTGTAATGCAGTTACTTATACAGGGTGGTCCAAAAGTCGTGGATCAAACGAATTAGGGAGATGAAGGAGGTCATTTTCAACAAAAAATCTTTCTACAACATGGTCATAATTCAATTGCCCTAAAAGTTATGAATATTTGTGTATACCGAGTTCTTTTACAATTAGACGAATTTAAAAAAAATGTGATATAAAACAATAAAACAAACGGTGTTGTATTACTACTAGATAATGTATCAGCACTACAAAGTTCAATTAGGGCTCTGAGTATCAAATTTCAAGAGCAATTTATTTTTTTTCAAAAATTTTGTAACGTTACCAAAAATTATTTCTCACTTTAAAAGCGTTGGCAATGACCTTCTTTATCCCCCTACTTCGTTTGATCCACGACTTTGGAACCACTCTGTATATGCAGAGTAATTGCATAACACACTATCAGTAGCATTGCTTTCATTTTGACAGTTCAAAAACATTCATTGCGTTATTACGTTGTTGAGCAGACAAATTTTTCGAACATACTTAATAATATCATTAACAATAATTCGATTGTAATTGTTGAAAGTGTTACGCACCATGATTTATTAAGCAAACCAAAGATAAATAAACCCAAGAATGTCCTATTGATTTCAAATCAGTGGAGAGCAATTCTGCACAAAGTACGGCCATATTCTGGGTCATATTCTAAAACAAGTTTGTATATAAACAAGGCTGTAGCTAGCGATTCCTGTGCCGACCGTTAGCTAGATCCGGTTCTATGGTGAAGTGGGCCAGTCCTTGTTACCGCCATTATTGTACAATGTGGCTTGTTTCCGATAACGTTTATGGTCATCTGGACTTTCTTGGGAATTAATCCTTATTTATGGGTGTGTTAAATGTAGATGTTTAAACTTGTTTCACCTATCATGTGGAATGACATTTATTTAGCATAGACTAAATTATTTTTTATATTTCTTTTTTTTTTTACTTGTAATTTCTACTTCTGGTTCTTTTTTTATATGTTTTGTGCCTTTTAGTATATGCTAAATAAACCTTTCTTTCTATTTCTTTGTTATAAAGAAAAGGGAGTGAATGATAGTGTGACGGTTGACAGGGGATAAGAAAACGTGTTGCGGCGACCCCAAGTAACATGGCTGGGTTAAATTCTTGCTAAATTATGTTCCGTTTTTGTATTATTAAAGAAGTTTCTTTATTATTTAGTTAAATCAATATACTTACCTAACAAATGTGTAGATACTTCTTATAATATGAAAATACTTTTGAAAATTTAATTAATTGTTAAGCAAACCTGTCAATCACGAACGCCTTATGTTAATTACGTTACATAAGGCGTTCAACACACACACAACATTAACTTTACGACGACTAATTAGCCTAGAAATGAGGCGTGAACCACGGAAAGTCACCTACTGATATCGTATCAATAACATTAATCTGAATAGGTATAACATATCTGCTTCCTAGCTATGGCTGAATATTAGTTGTTTATAGGTGGTACTTAGCTGCTAATCATTGTCTATTCTACAATTCTTGCAAATAAAATTTCATTTAATTTCCATACAAAAATGCCCATCATTCTTTCATGTTATATACAGGATGGGTTTTAGGGCAGGTACCTAAACCGTTGTAGTATCTAGAAACGGTCTTAGGTGGCTGTCCTTAACTTATTGAGTCATTTTCATCTACATTTACAGATTTTGATAAAAAGTACGGACAGCAAGCAAATGGGCAATTTTCTTATTTTTTTTTTTTTTTGTAAGTACCAATGGACCCCGTTTTTTTATAACAATCAAAAAACTATCGATCCAACTGAGTTTTGAGTATTAGAAAAATAAGAATTCACAAATCAACTTCTCCCATACATTTCGTAGGAAATAAGACACACACATTTTCTTTTTATGATGCATACACTGGCCTTTGGCCCTTGTTCTAGAAAGACGAAAAAGCCTTTGGACTTTTGAGTTCCTGGCATAAATAGGTCAAACTTTCAAGTTTCACCATACATAGTTGACTGATCCATCAATTTCTTAAAACACTAGTAGATAATTATTCAGTCATTAATGAAACCTCCTTCAATTTAAAACGTAGGTCCCATAAACCTCAGAATCCTTGAACCTTTCACAGATTACCGAAACTAATTGCTGGGTCGTTGACAGGCTTTTTATAAACCAAAATGGCGGCGGTGAATGCAGGGGATCTCTAATTAGAGCCGTCAAACGGCCATATTAAAAATACCTTTTCCCTGTCCCAAATTAAAATGCCGAATAATTTCAATTAAGACAAAAAATATTTATTTTTTATTTTCGTTGGCAAAATGGCGCAGTGCCGATTTATAATTAATTTTATGCCAGGACTGATAATTTCGTTCTGCGGAATACTGCCAGTATGAAACGTATTTATTTATGCTTAGTTTTAATTTACCAACATTTTGATTAAATACCCCGTTACTACCCCGAAATGTGTTGTAAATTTTTGGTTAAAATCAAACCAAATCTGCCTAGCCTTTTCCCAACTATGCTGGGGATGGCTTCCAGTATTGCCTGGTGCAGCTGAATACCAGTATTTTACATGGAGCGACTGCCTATCTGACCTCCACAACCCAGTTACTGGGCAACACGATACCGTTTGGTAAGCTGGTCGTCCGACTGTTGGACTTTCGACTATCGGTAAAATATCTAACTAAGAGAAAGAACACAAACACAAAAAGGCCATTGCTCAGCATAATGCTACGGCCCTAAGCGAGACAGAGCCCTAAATAAAGCGTGGAGTAGTTTTTGCCTCCTCAATGTTTAATTTAAAGGTAGTCAGGTTGGGATGTGTAGTTATTTGACCAACTTCCTGGCTTTGCATGTGAAATTCAGCTGAACCTTATGATTAAAAGCATTCCTTAATTTAGCGGAAAAATACTTTGCTTATAAGTACCAAATCCATCAGTTTTAATTAAATATTTTGCATTTAATAATGCCTTAGGTAGGTTAATATAAGTCTAAAATCGCCAACTCGTCTTGAGCAAGCGTGGTGATCAACCCTCGTGCCTTCTCTGTATGAGAAGAGGTCTTTGCCAAGCGGTGGGACAGTAACAGTGGCACTCCGGGAGTGCCGACAGAAATTAAAACAAAACACAAACAGAATACTTTGCCATCACTCACTGACATATCGGATATACATTAAAACCGAGTACATCCCGAGGACAGCCGAACACATGCAAAGCGGTGTCGGTTACGGTAACAGTGGCGCGAATTCAATGGCTTTTTCCTCAAAAAATGTCCAACGCGCCTAAAGATGTTTTCACTTCAATAATAGGCGGCTATTTTAATGAGTTTTAGTTATAAATCTCAATTAGTATGCACTTAAAGAGTGTTTAGCGCTAAAACGTGCTTATGAATAGTGCTAGAATCATTAAGTACTTTTACTTTGAATATTTCTTTCTAAGAATTCTTCACAGAGTGGTGTTTTATATGTAAGAACACTAGCTGACCGGCGAATTTTGTACCGCTTCAGAATCAAAAGAGCCGTTCCATACAAAATGTGAGACAATTAATTATCTTCAACCTTTGTCTTCGTGAATTTTTCCCATCTTTTAACAGTTATTCTGCTATTCAGGGCAGAGTTAAATCCGACAAATCAAAGATTATAAATATCGGTCCAGCCGTTCTTGAGTTATAAATGGTTTAACTAACCCGACTTTGTATTATTTATATAGATTTTGCTAAAGTGTCGTTTTGCTATTAGGACCATAATTGCTTTTATGACTTTTTAATACGAAGGGAATTTTTCTATCTTTCTTTCAAAGGCTTTTTGCCAGTAATCTCTGATCGCTCTTCCTCTGACCAAGCCACGAAGCCAATTAAAGATGATCCAGGGGTTTTTCTGGGACTTAGATACAAATGAAAAGTAATCTTGGTAAAATGCAAAAGCTCAGTGATAAAATAAATTAATTAGAAAAAGTCAAAGTGCTACTTGGTCAACAAGACATAAAGGAGGCTTTAGGTCTCTTGAAATTAACCTTATTTTAATTAATTTTCTAAAAGAACAACGTCTTTCAAGTAATTTAGGAGTTCATACAGTGACATATTTTTGAACGTGACTTCTTCTGATCGAATTTAAGCGGAGTAGCTCTTTCCTTTATCTCATAGTTATGGGTCGGCAACCCAACACGACCAGAAATAGATCAGGCGCTGGACCAATGGCTTAACGTGCTTTCCGAGGCACGGGGGTGACACAGCGCCAACTTCAAAAGTCCGGGCTGCTACCGAGAAATTCCTGACGGAAAAAACCCAATAACAATTTGCCCGACCTGGGAATCGCACCCCAGGACCCCACACTCAGCAGTAGCGCTTACGGACGCGAGACTAATGGGGTAGTCAAACTGTGACATACAATTGGACATACCTTCATAACACAAATCCTGACTCAAACAAAAGAAAGTCTCATTAGAATTCGAACAGCATTTTAAAAGAATGTGCAAAGAATAGAATTTTACTTCTTTGCCAATATTAAGTTTAGTTTAACAATACTTATTTGCATACCTATATTCCCGCTTTCTTTTCGTACCTAATGACATCAGCAGAAATCCAAGTTATTTTAATTTTTATGTAGACATCTTAAGACGACGCAGAGACTTAGTGGTTAATTTAAAACTGGAACATCTTTGCATTAAATTGACTGCCAAACATCGATCACTAATATAGTTATTTATTAGTAATCGTAATTTAAAGAACGTTCACAGTCTGATCTCAGTCTCAATCTGTCAAAAATATCTCTTATTTCCCTACATTTTTGACATTTGTTTGTCGCCGAGATGAAACTGCGACTAGATTTTGAACGTCTTAAATTACGAGGATTCGCCGTTTGGTCTACCCTTTAGAATCATGTGAACGTGTCTACTGTGAACACACACGTGTAGCTTCTTTAAAAACCTTCGTTAAACCTAAGTTGAGATCTTTTAACACCTAAAGAAATTAAAATTCCGCATAGCCATACCAAATACATTAACACCAAATTAGCACGATAATTGTCAGTCATTGTAAAACCGTTAGATATTTTAATTCACACAACTAAGATAAATGAAAACGTAAACAAAAATGCGATGAATCATTCATATTAAATTGATTCATAATATTCTATTAACATTAGAAAGATTTATAATCCTTTGCATAATATTACCATCAATCAATATATGCAAACACGTAATCAATTTAATGTTTTACTCAATTCACAACAAAAAGCCTAATAAAAAGGTAATTTATAAAAAAAAACATACAAACCTTTTTACACACAAAAATTCACTCAAAAATTTCGAAAATGGAAGGTTCGCGCGCGTGCGTCTTGCGCCGGCGCAGCTCCGCACTGCGCAGCATCCCCGGCTACTGACCCCGCCCCGATCACTGTATGTATACAGAGTTGATGATACCGATCGATGACGTCGATCATTTACAATCTGTTTTTATGAGAGTTTACAAAGGTTTTTTTTTGTAGATATCTTTGATTGGTTGTAAGTTCATTCTTGGTAGGTAGGAACTTCTTATGAGTTTCAAATGTGTGTAGTTAAAATATAAAGACAATTTATTTTGATTAGGGAATGGCACTATGTAGCAGATAATTAAAAAACAAAATATAATTTATATAAAATTATAACTATGGCAGATAAATTAATCGAAACTAATCCGGAGGTGATAGAGCAGGCAATAAGTAGAATGACCTATTGTTGCAATAAATCTAATTCAAAATTATTTAATTTTAATTGACAGTAACAAAGTTTTTACCCAGCATGACTTGTTGCTGTAGTGGGGTTTTAGCGTTTATATTATCAGCTTCAGTATTCATCATCATCATTGGTGCCACGCTTCCCTGCGGTCTTTAGTATTACTACCCAATTATAAAAACAACTCCCACAATAATATCATTAACATTAAAACCTGCGGTGGTATTAACCACTCTATAACCAATGAAGCACAAACAGTTGGTCAGTTCATCGACCAAGTATTAGCATACAGGTAAAATTTAGCCGTCTTACACTTTAGAGGCACATAGATTAGCGAGAAATATCTTAAGACTGACGATACTTTTGTTATATTTATTGGGTAGATAAGGTTAAAAACCTAAAGGTGGGACTCGTGGCCAAATAATAACAGCCGCACGGGTCGATCGAAGGTTAAGCTACGTTTTCCGCGGTCGGTTCGTCGATGGGTGACCGTCCATTACATATCCCCTTGAAAAGCCGTTGGTCCCGGCTGTTGTTCCTAGATCTTTGACCTTTGTTACGGGTAGTCAGAAACCCAAAAGATTGACGACCAGACTACATTTAAATTACTTGGTTGTGGAGGGCTCCGGTTAGACTGGAAGCCAACCCCAACATACATAGTTGGGAAAAAGCTAAGCCGATTGATTTTAAGGTTATAAACCTGACACAGTCGCTAATAGACACAACCTAGAAACTTTATCAAAACTGAGAACCGTTTAATATGTCATTAACCCTAATAACACGAACTCCTAGACCTTGTGCTGTTGGGCCGTTTAACCATAGCACACTATAAATCTATAATTTAATCATCTTTATATGTTATATTTTTTTTTATTACAGGTAGGTAATTTTTATTTGTATAGTTAGTTAATTATAATTACTTACATATGTACACACAAACTAAAATATATATATACTATATACAAATAATAATAAAAAAATAAAATAAATATGTTATATTATTTGTAATAATTGTCGAACGGTAATTTTTCTTTCGTTTCATTTAGTTGACGGAAATCAGTTTCTCATAATGAATTAAAACATCGAGAATATTTGAAATCAGCCCAGATTACGTTTGCTATAATAACCAAGCTTAGATTTGCTGCATCAATAGTTAATCTTTAAGCTAAGCGATCCAGTCCAAGATCATTGTCACAGAGATCGCGAGCCCGCATATTAACTTGACTAACACTATGTAATTAGAAAGTTTGTAATTACACACACCCGTATGGGGCACTATAATATTGTGTAATAGATACAGATACATGTCATCTATTATTTAGTCTCATCATCCTCTGCCTAGCCTTTTCCCATCTATGTTGGGGTTGGCTTCCAGTCTAACCGGATGCAGCTGAATTCCAGTATTTTACATGGAGCGACTGCCTATCTGACCTCCACAACCCAGTTACTGAGTAATATGATACCCCTTGATAAGACTGGTTGTCCAGACTTTCGGGCTTCTGACTACCCGTAACGACTGTCAAAGATCTACGAATGAAAACCGGGCCCAACGGCTTAACTTGCTTTCTGAAGCACGGAGGGGTCTCGGTATGTAAAGATCACCCATCCACAGACCAACTGCGGCAAGTGTAGCTTAACCTGATCGATCGACCTGTGTGGCTGTTATTATTTAGCCACGGACCCCTTTGTCTATTATTTAACCTATTAGAGGTATATTGTTGGATACTGGTGGCTTAGATTAAATTTTTGGCATATAAAGAAAAACAGCGGTCAGACTCTTTCATAATCAGCCTATATCGGTCCCACTGTTGGGATACATACGTAAAATAATTTACACAAAGTAAAGCGCTTGTCTGGGTTCAAACCTACGACTCGTAAGACTCTTTGCTTTGCGTAAATTTCATCACCACTGCTCTCAAAACCGTGAAGAAAAACATCGTGAGGCAACCGGCATGTCCTGAACCAAAAATTCGAAAACATGTGACATCTAGGTACATACCGTAGTGGATTACGGCCTACTCCCTCACAGAAAGGAGGCCTCTGTCCCAGCAGTGGGAACATAATACGCTGATTATGTAGGTAGGTAAGACGTTATTGCCTCCAAGGCATATATTGTTATATGCCTTGGAGAGCTCAATCCCACAACAGACATGCTCGTGACAGGGGGTAGGCTCTACAAACCTTAGCTTGGGTGTGTTGTTCGTACAGCACAGAGGAAAGCAATAGAATCCTCCAGCTGTTCCATCAGTCACCTTTTACGACACCCATGGGATGACATGAGTTGCTTCTATTCTACTATCCGGAAACCATCAGATGGTTTCGTCATGATGAGAGGACGAATGAAAGGCGATTTTTGTGTTTGAGTGGAAATGCTTGGAGGGGACGACCTGGGAGGACATATAATAACCTTATTGGTGATGTTCTTCAGGTAGGTCTGGTGCGTAGTACTCGCAACCGGCGTGCCTGTATGACCAGATGTATGAACGTAAACGAGCCAAAAGGAGTATGTAAGGATCGCAGCAGGTGACGTGCTGTAGTTACTGCCTAACCCCATGGAAAATGGAAACAAATGTTAAGGAAAACAGTATTGAGAATAAATTTGTCACGTCATCGTGACTCATTATGAAAGGGATATAAGTAAACACAAATGCTGCCCAAACTGAAATAGCATTATTACAAAAGACATATAATTTCTTTACTACGAGTAACTCTAAAGTAATTTCTACAATATACCCGTACGGTACGACAGTAGTACTGTCGCATCGGTCGATATCGTTTACTTGCATTTCTAGCACAGAGACAAAGAAATTGCTTTAGAGAAAATACGAAAACGTTTCCTAGAACGCTTAAACGTTGGTCGATAAAGTCAGTAGTTGATAGTGGGTTGTTTGAACAATACACACACCTTCATACATACATAAACTCACGCTTTCTTCCCATGAGGGTAAGCAAAAGCTACAAAGACGACCAATATATTAATATGAATATTATGTTTCCCGTAAAGATGTAGAAGGGCCCGTAGCTAAATAATAACAGCCGCAAAGTCGATCGATCAAGTTAAGCTACGCTTGCCGCGGTTGGTATGTGGATGGCTGACCATCTTTACATACCGAGACTCCTTCGTGCCTCGGATAGCCGTTAAGCCGTCGCGTTGGTTCCGGCTGTCATTCGTGGATCTTTGACAGTCGTTAGGGGTAGTCAGAAGCCCGAAAGTCTGACAACCAGTCTTACCAATGGGTATCGTATTACCCAGTAACTGAGTTGTGGATGTCAGATAGGCAGTCGCTCCATGTAAAATACTGGTATTCAGCTGCATCCGGTTAGACTGTAAGCCGAACCCAACCATATTTGGGAAAAGGCTAGGCAGATGATGAGCCAGATTGATTTTTGTGCCATTCTCAACTAAAATAAATACATATGTTGGGTTCAACTTCCAGTCTAACCGGATGCAGCTGAATACCAGCATATTACTTAGAGCGACTTCCAAAGTAATTGCCAAGATACGGGCAACAAACAACACCGAAGATGTAAATATTTCAGCCATCACTTACCGTTACAGAGATAGTCTGAAACAGATTTATATATATACGGTAGGCCTAACAAATGGGTCTAGGTGTCACGTTTTGTATTAGGAGCTCTATATTCAAGGTTAGAACTTATTTAACAGGACGACTATCTGTCTAGCCAGTTTATCGTTATATAACGTTGTCGTTGTTGATCGTTTTGTTTATTTATAACTGTGTTTATATTAGCTGTCAATTTCCCGAATTGGATAAAATAACTTAAATAATAATAACTAGCGATTTGGCTCTGTTTCGACCGATTTCACAACTCTTCATACATCGAGACATGTCCCGGTGACTCGGTAGGCCCGGCAGGGGGGTCCATATTGGCTCAACTAAAGTTCTTTACCCGAAATTGTTCTTTCTAACGATTTGTAATCCGAATGATCACTCTTCCTAAAATTTTTCATCCCAAAGTTTTCATTCATACTATTTGTAGTGCTACCGGCGATGTTCATAACACTCATGTTTCCGAAAATTGTAATTAATAATATCATTAATGTAAATATTTTAAACTCCTACTGTTTTTTATCATAACGCTTTTATCCCTAAACATAACTACCATAATATTTTCATGGCCTGGGAGATTATACGGGTAAGTAATATATGATATAATTACAAAACCTCTAATATTTACAAGATATAACAACTGAACCTATAATTTTATTTGATATAATGTTCAGTTAATATAATAAACGATTGATATAATTTTAATGTAACTAATTTCTATAAGAATAACAGACAATTAATATAAAATCGTTTGATATATCACTTAATAGACATAAAACCTATTTAGTATAATATGATAAACACTTTTTTTTTTCATCCTATGTCATCCTATGTCGACGGAGCCCCGCTTCGCGGGGCCCCTATTTCTGTGTAAAGGGTTTAAAGTTACCTAACCAAACCGAACCTCGGGGTGCCCTTCGCTCGTTTTTGCATCCTATGTCGACGATCTAACAAAAAAGATATGACTTTGAATAATAGTGTAAAAGATGGTTATGTTGTGAAAATATAGGAAAACAAATAAAAGTATAATATATATTTATTGCTACTGACGATATCCGTGCTACTGACATTATGAAGTTGAATGATTCGGAATTATGAACATTAGAGACAGAGTAGTTAGGAATTGTGATTGTTAGGATGAAAAATGTTAGGAAGAACATTTTCGGATTTCCAATTATCGGAGTTGAATATTTAGGTGAACTTTGGCGCACCCCCGGCAGGGATATCGACGCGAAATATATGGTACACAGTCTTGGGGGTTGAATATAAAAATAAGTTATGAAACGAAGACCGAAACATCGAAAAAAAAAACAGCAGTTTCAAATAAAATTCTATACTTTCTTAAATGTATGAAATAGTTGATGTATTTTCGCTATTCCCACTGGAAAAGTTGTCCATATTGAAGAATACACGTACTTTTACATCTGAAAAAGTCAATGATTTTTATCAAACCCAGTACTTAGTTATTTTATAAATAAAGGAAAGTGAAAAATTTTCATTGACTTATTTTTAATTTCTCGTTCATTCTATACCCTCGTTTAATACTCGTAAATTTAAACTAATGACCGTAACTCGGAAAATAGCGATGCTTCCATTTAAATGCCGCGTACAATTAAATATTAATTTCAGTCTTCCAGAACTACTCCATGGAATTTCATTTTATAAAATGATCTGTATTCTACTTTGATAACTACTTTATAAACTCATGAAATGAAATTATTTATTCTGGAACTTGGGGGGATGTTTTAATCACTATTATACGCTATAGCCAGCTAGAACTTTTGCAAGTTAATTGAAAATATTCTTTCATCACACAAAGATTTTAAATTTAGCTTTGACTGTGTTTGATAAGATTATTTCAATCTATTTTAAGACCCTATTTATTTATCTAACAGTCTATGTAATGTAGAGGCTGTAACCTGACATGGTTATAGTATGCAACCTCCACAAGTCCGAGACGGATATTAATTTGTATTAAGAATAGAGAAAAAACAGTAGTAATCAGATTAGCTGACATGCCATGTTACAAGATAATAAAAATGTATTAAACGTAGAACCACTCTTGGGAATAATTATGGAAGTCATTCAACAAACCCTCGTTTCATTTATTCTTCCTGGTACCGAGAGCTCATATAGGGCTCACAGTACACACATAATATTTATATTTATAAATAGACGAGAAGAAAGGAACAGAAAAATATGTACAAAGGTGATGCTTATTTTTGGAGAAATCTCGTCCAGCATATATGCGATAGAAGAATAGATGAAGAAGATGGAAAAAATTGATTAAAAATGAGATGTAAATAACGTGTGTAAGAGTAGAAGAGAAAATAAAATACACAAACCAAAAAACCACTACATATTTAAGGGCTGATTTTTCAATCGACAAATAAATTTTATTCAAGGAATAAAATTGACGTCCGACAATTTTTGTATGGAAAAACTGTCAAAATTTCAAAATTATTCCTCTGATAAAATTATCTGGCATTGGAAATATCAGTCCCTATTCAAACAAACAATATACTTACATATTTCAAAATAAAATAGCATAATCAGCCTAATTTCCACTCCTGAGAAACAGGCTTCCTCTCTTTAAGAAGGAGTTTTGAGAGCAGTGCTGATGAAATAATTTACAAAAAGTAAAGTGCCTTTCTGGGTTCGACCCTACGACCTACAACTCGTAAATCGCGGTCGATTCCACAGGGCCACCACTGCTCCTATTAATAATAATAAACTTCACTAACATGTAACAAATAAAAAAAAATACATATGCAACTATGAAGAAGTGGAAAAATAGTGTTCTTTCACTCATTAAAACTGCAACTATAACAGTTTGCTTATTACTGATAGCAAAAAGGTTTTTTTCAATGGACAATCAATAAAACAAAAGAAAACTTTTAACAAACAATCAATATAATAACAAAAGAATCACGTCATACGAATGTGTCGCCGATGTTAGTTTCATCTACATTTTAAACGCCATTGCTTACACTACGAGCCTCATAATCATCAGCTCTTTCAAACCACTCATCATGGTCATGCACATCTTGATGTTTATGGAAAAGGCTGTGGAAACCATTAATGATACCTCTTTGAAAACTATGGATATATTTCTTTATCCCATTGAAAACTCCAACAATTTTGTTCTCATGTTCTTTATGCTCTTTATTATCAAATTCTGCGTTGATGTGCAGTATGCTTAGACGATTCTTTTTTGTTTTTATATTAGCTTCTGTGACTGTATCTATTCCTGTTTTGTTTGTAGGCTTTGCAAGATTAAAAATAGGTGGTCTATGATTGTAGTTAGTAACTATAGGTCCAGCTGGTGTTCTGTCATCGGGTATATCCACAACGTTTTCAGTTACTTCATATGGAGCATATGGTGGGTATGAATTAACTATTTGAGAACTTTGCGTTTCCATTCCTTCTTTATCTGTCTCTGGTTTCTTAGTTGCTGATCCATTTTTATCTTGCTCCTTAATTATTGGTATAACAGTCATGCTATTTGAACTGTTTGTTTTATTCTGTGTAATATGTATACTTTGTGCAACGCCATCTGGAGAATCATTCAAACTATCTGTAATCAGTTTTCTGGTGTTTCTTTGATTTAAATTTATGTATTTTGATGAGGTTTCATATTGTGAGGTAATCTGGTAGTCGCTTGCTACGATTTTCGTTATGAAAACCTGTGAATGATAAACATTGGGTTAATTTTATTATTTCATAGCATCTTCCCGCGACTTCGTTCGCTTGAAATTTCATGTTTTAACATAAACTATATCCTATAACACTCGGCAGTACTGTAGCATCCCACTTGTGGTAGAATTTTAGGAGGGTGTTCCGAACATCACCCTGACATAAAAAAAATCACGGACCTTTTTATAATATTGTATATAGATTGGTTACATACCTATACAATACTTTATGGAGCAAGAAGCATTTTTTTTTTTTTTTGTAATTATTAATATGATTAATATCAAAATAGATTTCCTTCACTAGATTTTCTAAAAATCAAAAACAAAATACATCTAAACCTATATTTGGAAGACTACACATAAGTGGTGTTACTGTATCATTAATCCTTTGATTACTAAGGTGAATAACATCAGGGGATCGTTGAAGAGGTATAATAACTTATGAAGTATGCTTCACTGCGATTCTATACACTTCTACTCAGTATTTATTATTTTTCTCAGATGAAGTGTACGATCTTTAATTTCATCATTATTTATAGTAGCATACCTACTGCAGATACTTATAACTTTATTATATAGACACATATGTTTACTATTAGTCACATAATGTAATAGTAGGATCTATAATAATAGACATGATCTTCAGCAAAGAGTTTTATAAATTTTTTAAGTTATGAAATCCAACTCCTATACCCATTGATAAGGGAGGAAAGGAAACCATAGAAGTCTCTACTGCGAATACTTTATTTTTGTAATATAATGGAATTGTAGAAATAGAACCAGAGTCAAAGTCAAAATCAAATAATTTATTTCAAGTAGGACATTAAAATGCACTTTTCAACGTCAACACGAGAATAAAATTGAGAAGAATGAGCGAGAAACATTATAGGCAGAACCTCTTTTAAAATGTTTTACAGTAAAAATTAAACAAACAAACACAAATATAATTATATGTGAAGACGCTTTACACAGAATAACATTACTATAGATACTACAAAAGATAGAAAGTATTAAAATTAAGCAATGATAGATCATATCATATCATATCTACCGGTCAAGCACCGCGCATCGCCAATTGGCGATGAAACAATAGAAAATCAATTGTGTCTCATTAGCGGAGCTCGACAGATTAAATGTTCACTTTCATTTCAAAAACTAAATGACGGATGATATCTCAAATAAACTTACCAAACAAACAAATACTCGCACAGACATGTTCCAGACACTATAAACAGACCAGACAACTGACAAGTCCAACAAACGAATTAAACTGATACAAACTAAATATACGTTCACAATAAAATGGATTTCAACAAAAAATGCGGGCGTTATCTCTGAATTAATATAAATTCACTTTTCACTTTGGCTAGGGAACAAGGACTGAGGTTGCTTTTAGTTTTTATAAGTCGTGGCATGAGACAGGCATGAGTCAAATAGTCTGCGGCTGTTAAAGTCAGGTTCCAATACAAATGACTTTGAAAAATCGCAAAGTCTTGTCGCACGAACTATAGAATAATATATATCAGCCAGCTAAGCTAACTAACTATAACTCTATTAAATTGTAATTATATGTAATAAGTGCTCCTAATTTTACCAAGGATTGCGTACGAACAAGATAAAGACAGTTTAAATAATGTTAGGTTAGAAGTCACGACGAACAGTCACAAAACTACGGAAAAAATCGTTGAAAAAGTCGGGCTGATCAATTGACTGGAACGTATATAAAAAGAAACAGTTTTTTAATAACTTACATTGAAGTTTTTGTTACAATAAAAACTGTCTTGTTAATTTTTGTAATGATGAGGTTTGTTGTTCGTAATATCTCTATTGTACAGTAAAAATATAAATAGAATCTAGATGCTTCCACCTTTTTTTGTTTCCAAGTTTTGAGTATGAATGTGGATGGCTACAAGAGCAGGCGAAGACCAATGAAACGATGGATGGACTGTGTGAAAGACGATATGGTTAGAAAGGGGTGACTACCGAGATGACGGCTAATAGAGAAGTATGGAGGAAAAACTCATGTTGCGTCGATCCTAAATACATCGGGATAAGAGCGGAAGAATGATGATACTTCCACCTTTTTGATTGAGTATCTTGATAATATTACCATTAATACTAGTAGTATTAGTAGCATTAGTAAGTTGTGTGATGTTAATGGTAATAAAGCCATCTCAAAGATCGCCGGTCATCAGAATCTAGAACATACCAAACGTTTTAACTACTATTAAATGTACATGTCGCATACATGAAACAACACCTTAAGTTTTACTACAAAAAATCATCAGTCATAGCGTGGGACTGCAACCGGGAAATCCTTTAATTTGTATTATTTTATTTTTTCATTCCATTGTTGTGTCTCAGTGTGGATGACCTCATCCATTGATACAATCAGAAAGCTAAGGGCTAGGGGTTAGTCAACCCATCCTCATGGGTATCCTTGATACCCCTTCACCATAGTATGCCTTCGCAGTATGCTAAGGGTTATCTAGACTTTTAACAACACCTTGGTACTCAGATGCGATAGGAGTTTAGGGAAGATCTCCTGTTGTAGTTACGGAAAAGAATTTTGCAAAGGATAAAGTATCCCTTCAATATATGCCAGCAGTTTGGCCACTTCTCGGATAAGGACAAGGACATTGCAAGAAGAGGTTTAATAGCCATAAAAAGAAATGTCGATCTTTGTCAGTTTTTTCCTTAATCATTATTTCCTTATAATCAACCAGTCAGCTGATAACTTCGATAGCGATAAAGCAGGACGCACTGGGCAGGCAAACTTCTGAAGTATAGAAGAAGTATGACAGTAAGAAGTATGACATACAGCTCATATTTAATTTTTAAAAAGACAAGTTTAGTCTGTTTTGTTGAGTTATTCCAGTCCGATCCCCTGCTAGTTTGTCTTCTGTTTTAAAGTTTGTCTTATCCACTATAAGCTTTCTCTTTCCGGTTTGATCCAGTTTTTCATTTGTCGCTGATTGTTTTTTTGATTGTTTGTGATTGGGTGCTTTAGAGAAGGCTAATCTCTGTGTTAAACTCGCCTGTTTTGTAGCCCAGTGCGTTACACAGTGCATGCACTTATGACTCATTGGAGGCTTTTGGCTACATTGTATGTGTGTATTCTTCTGTAATGTGCGTTTTGTTTGTGAATAATTAAAAAAAAAATATTTTTAGGGTTCAGTACCTCGAAAGGAAAAAACGGACCCATTATACGATCACTTTGTTGTCCGTCCGTCCGTCCGTCTGTCTGTCAAGACCCTTTTTCTCAGGAATGCGTAAAGGTATTAAGCTGGAATTTATATCAAATACTCAGGTCTACTGTCCTGTCTAGCTGTGAAAAAATCAAACTTTTAAGCCAACGCAATCACAAGATACAGCCGTTTATGCCGTAAATTTCCGCAAATTTTCGATACTCGCAAGGGAATCAAAACCTACAGGGTACTTCCCGTGAACTCAGAATCTTGAAATTTGGTACGAAGCAACGTCTTATAGCACAGATAAAGCAAACATTGTAAAAACCGTAAATTTTTAGTTACATCATATAATAAAACTATTTTAAACAGGTTTGTACGGAACCCTCGGTGCGCGAGTCCGACTCGCACTTGGCCGGTTTTTTTTTCTTTCATTAGCAATTTGAAGAACTTTTCAAGCCAGTTATTCCCTTTCAAACACGGTCTTGGATGTTTGGTCTCATGAATATGATAGCTTACGTTGATATCATTCCTTTTACTAATACAACAGTTTCTAAATTCCATAGATCCTGTTTTCCACACTGATGACGCAGCGGGATCGCAGCCTTTGTGAAGCGTAAACTCTAAAGCGCTTGTCATCGCTTTATATAGCTTTTCAAGCCGCTTTTTTTCCGTTAACCTATATTCTCCCACTGCTGGGCAAAGGTCGCGCCCATATTTTTGCAATTTTCTTTGTGCTACGCCTTCACCTTCCAAACGGTTAGAAACGAGTCTAAATCATCACGCCAGCGATTCCATAGGTTTTTCTACAAGCCGGTAACACACGACATGACACATAACCATACGAATTCATACCGATTATAGTATGAACAAATCGTGACAAAACATAAATTCCAGTTACTTAGATCCGTAACTTTTTTTAATATAGGTATCGAAGACAAAGTTTTGAGTTATGATTCATTCGGTCCTTTCTGTGGTTATACGGTGTTGAAGGCGTTATTAACACGGTAATGTTACATTTTTATTTTAATTAATGTTTGTTTTCGTCTAATTAGCTCGGAGATTTAGACGAAAACAAACATTAATTAAAATAAATGTTCTTGTAAGTATCTATGTATATCGATTTTATTCGATTTCGAGCGGCCATTGTTGTTTACATCTTTGGAAAATTTAGCGCAACCGGACCTTAGGTGTCTTTGACCGCTGAGACCTTGACTCTAAACAGTAACGTATTTATGGAATACGGTCGAAGAAATTCTTTGGATTAAATCGAATTATGTATTATAGTATAATATATTGTGACAACCTGAAATGAATAGGTAGATTCATCTATCTATCTAATGAGACAAACAAATAAATAAAACAAAGTCGGGTTAGAAACACCATTTATAACTCAAGAATGGCTGGACCGATATTTACGATCATTGATTTGTTTGATTTATCTCTGCCCCGAATAGCAGAATAGCTATTAAAACATGGGAAAAATTTACGAAAGAAAAAAAAGATATGGAACGGTTTTCTTGGTGACATCTCGAGAACGGATTGACTGATTTCGATGGTGATACGAAGTTCGCCGGGCCAGCTAGTATCTATATAAAAATGGCTATTCGTTAGTAAGCGCATTACTTGAGAATGGGTGGTCCAATTAGACTATGTTCCGTTTTAAAATGTTAAATTTTCAAATTCAAGAAAAACTAAACGTTTATTTTTCTATTGGATCTTTGTACTTATGAATTATTGAAAGGACAGGACAGCGTAGTCCTTTTAATCTACAGTATAACATGCACATTTTAAGAGATTTATGATAATCGATATAATTATGGGACAATAGTAACACGGCGCAATAGCAGAATCAGAATCAGCCTACAAAGTTCCCACCATTTCTATGACTGGGACACAGGCCTCCAAAGGAGGGGTCTGTAATCCACCAAAAAAAAAAAAAAAATTTTAATTTAAATCTATTTATTTCAAACAACTTGTCATGGAACATTTTACATCACATAGCGCTCAATCTTGGAATACAAAATAAGATTATGTGCGCTATTAACGAATTTTAGAGTTAGCTCACTTAAATGACGTTAAACTCGAAGCATTTATATCAATTAAACCATGTACAGGCACTTTTGAATTGTTAAAATTAAATAGTCGGTCAGTTAATCATAAAGTTGAAGCTAGTTACCCATTCCAAAACGTAGCTCTCTATGGAGAAGAACGGGCAAGAAACTTCATGGACACTCTTTTAAATCAAGATATTACAAAAATCCTGGGTACATTAATCTTGTTGCTTCTATAATAATATATGAGAACATTAAAGGCTAAATAAAAAAAACCTACACGCAGACCTTCTCCATTCCAAACTTCCCCACGGTAAAGTAGGCTTTTAAGATGTTTTTAATTTGTTGCACTTTTTTGTTTTCTAATTTTTTGGCAATTTCCTTTGGTAGCTTATTTAGAATGTTAGGGAAGGCGTACGTCCAGGCTCTCTTACCATACTCATTATTGGTCTTTGGCAGTTTATATAGAGGCAAGTACGACAGGTTACGAACAAAGTTTGGTCTGTTTGTTTTCTGCAGCTTATTCATAAAAACAGAATAATCTGAGCATTTATTTCAATTAAACCATTACAGGCACTTTTGAATTGTCAAAATTAAGTAGTCGGTCAGTTAGAAAGTTGAAGCTAGTTGCCCAGTCCAAAGCGTAGATCTCTATGGAGAACAACGGGCAAGAAACTCCATGGACACTCTTTTTAATCAAGATATTACAAAATCCTGGGTACATTATCCTACATCTTATATAAGCAACTAGTCGTACTACTAACTAGCAAGTAGTCTTATATATATGGAGCAGTGGTGGCCCAGTGGTAAAGGCCGCGACTTACGAGTTGTAGGTCGTAGGTTCGAACCCAGACAAGTGCTTTACTTTGTGTAAATTATTTCATCACCACTGCTCTCAAAACGGTGAAGGAAAACATCGTGAGGAAACCGGCATGTCCTAGAACCAAAAATTCAAAGACATGTGACATCTGCCAACCCGCACTGGGCCCGCGTGGTGGATTACGGCCCATTCCCTCTCACTGAGAGGAGGCCTGTGTCCCAGCAGTGGGAACATTATAGGCTGATTATGTTATGTTGTGTTATATAATATGTCGGGCACTGGGCAACCACTGCACTCGTATGTTGTGTAGTTTTAACTCACACATAAGAAACTAGAAATCCTTTTAAGAAAATCGCACTTCCAAACGGAGACAAACATTTTTGAATATATACCTACTTATCAACTAAGAACCCTTAGACAAGACTAAGATTTCACCCCAAAAATACGAGATTATGATCACAATATTCAAGTGCCAGCTAGATAAGTTGGTAAACAGCGTCGTTACGCTAGATGTTACAATTGGTTTATATATCGTCCTTGGCCAGTAAAACATGTCTGGGATTTAGAGTAAAGATTAGATTTACATGTTTTTGTACGTATGTTTTTGGTCCCGTGGCGGGGTGATATCTTAATTACATTATGGTGGTGGTCATGGCAATTTGTTTTTATTGTGTGACTTTTCTTTTACATGTCAAAACAATTTGCACCAAAAACGTGGAATGTAGGTATAAAGAACGAAATAATAAATGTTGACGGTTGTTGAGAAATTTTATATTTTGTAACGAGGGTCTTTAAGTAAGAAGGACTTATTACATAAGTACTTACCAAACAAATTAGAAACTCCAAAAACCAGACACTATAAGAATCTGGGACTTAAAACGTAATGAGAATTCATTATTTGCTTTCATTTTAATAATAAAAAACCGCCCCAAATAAAATATTAAAAGAAACAACCCAGGAGAGGTATTATTACTTCGAAAACAACAGAAGGTCGTAAACTTCAATAAGTAATATGGAGAAACTCATAACGTCGACTTTGCTATGATTTTCCTGCAAGGCGCTCCAAACTAATTCGCTCGACGTTTTTTGTTCTTCTTTTATTTTACAGGACAATTTGCTAGAAGCTGAGTGTTTCTATAAAAGGACTGACGCTTCATTTATATTATAGAAATGCAATAGTTACGGCTTTCGAGCAATCAGGGCCAAGGAAAATATTCCTTTCCTTTTAATTATAAAATGTTGTTTTGAAAAAATATTTTAAGGACAAGCAACTTATTCTTCTAAGTATCTAGATTCTTAGCTAATTGGGTTTCCTATGGAGTCCAATTATAAAGATCGGTATAAATAACGAATCCCTGTCGGAGTGAAAAGAGGGATTTGCATGAAAAATCTAATTTTTTGTTGCTGTGTTGAAGTTCGAAGGGGAAAGTACGAAATCCACGGTACTCGTACATTACAGGTTTAGTTAATTACAATTTTACAATTAAATGTATGTGAATACGAAGTTCCTACCTGGAATAATCACAAAGTATTAAAATTCTTCCTAAGGGCCAAAGCACACACGCTACTTTTTGAATCGGCGATCGGCGATTCAGCTGCTTTTTAGAAGCTAAATGCAGCGACCAAGCATTCCACACCGCACACTTAAAAACGCCAAACGCGGCGATTCAGTCGCTTTTCGGAAGCTCGATACAGCGGCTGAACGCTACACTCCGCACACATTCGGATGCCGGTCGCAGCGATTTGGCATTTGCGCCAGCATCGGAGCAGTCGCTAAAACGCGCGATTCCGATACCACGTCCGAACGCAGAGAGTCGCCAAAACGCGATGCAGCATCGGAGCAGTCGCTAAAACGCGCGATTCCGATACCGCGTCCGAACGCAGAGAGTCGCCAAAACGCGATGCAGCATCGATACAGCCGCAAAATCGCCGATTGCCGATGCAAAAAGTAGCGTGTGTGCTTTGGCTCTAATGTAACATAATCTCACGCGTGTAATCCTCAAAGGGTTAGGCAGAGGTGTACCTTATTGTACACACACCATGTATTAAGGGGCGAGCCTATTGCCATCAACCAGGCATAAATCTTTACCTAATGTTTTAACAAATAATAAGTCAGTGTGAGAATCAAAGTTAGAAATATAATTAATCATGGCCAGTAATAAGTAATGGCTTATGTTTAACTTATCACCAGATAAAGTAAAATACAACATCAAAAAAACACTTTACTGCCAAAAATAGTAAATGATCACCAAAATTAAAACTCCATTATTTCTGTGTAAAGGGTTTAAAGTAACCTAACCAAACCTAACCTCGGGGTACCCAGCTTGAACTATTGTAATTTTAGTCTTCATTTTTTGGTGTTAAATATATTTTTTGGTGATCATTATATTTAACCCCATAAGTAATATGCAACCAACCAGCAACCAGTTTGATTTTGCCTAGAGCCTCGAACCTGCGTCCCCGAACTCAACTCCCCTCAGGCACCGCCTGCACCACTGTGTCAGTCACACAGTAACCCTGTTAGCACAAAGTTTGTTCGCTACACTTCGCTAACTCACCTGCTAACTCAATTTTACTTCGCCTTCGCCAAAGCTTTGCCTCGCTGGTGCTGCGACGAAGGAACTGCCGATTTTCTTTTATTTTTTGCTGGATGTTGCTCCGAATTCGTTCGTGTACAAACTTTTAGCTGACGTTTAGCCTGAGCGAGGGTTTCGAAAAGTCATTTCTTAGTGCACCTTTGTAGCTTCGAAAACATTTATGTTCCTTTCATGTTTCCGTCTTGAGTGTCCGTGGAGTTTCTTGCCCGTTCTTCTCCATAGGAACCTACTACTCTTTCGAGTGGGTAACAGAATATAGGTATCTTTCTGAATGACCGATTCCTTTGACATTTCAAAAGTGCCTATAAATGGTTCCATTGAAATAAAGGTTTGAGTTTGAGTCAAACTCAAACTCAAAGCATTTATTTCAATTAAACCAATTACAGGCACTTTCGAATTGTCAAGGGGTCGGTCAGTCAGAAAGATGAAGCTAGTTGCCTATTCCAAAGCGTAGGTACCTATGGAGAAGAACGGGCAAGAAACTCCGTGGACACTCTTTTAAATCAAAATAATATGGTTACAAAGTCTTGGTTACATCATTCATGTTAAAAATTATACATGTGAGAACGATGCAGAACGTTAAAAGCGTCCATAATGAAAATATGAGAAAAAACAACAATTCAAATATTAAATTAAAATAAAATAAGCCGTGGCAGCAAAGAGATGACCCGTCCCTACTGACGGCGCCCGTTCACGAACATGACGCATGTATTAGCACCATTCAGCTCAAGCATTTTGAAGGGAGCTAAGAGAAGGGAGTGGGCCATTCCGCTCAATTAGGCCGACTTTTATTTGCAAATGGTAAGGACATTTGGTGCGTGTTGATTGCAATAATAAATTAAATAAAGGTGTTATACTTTTTTAGATAGCGGCGCCATACGTAAAAACATGTAAGAAATGTCATATAAAGTAAAAAAAGAATGCAGCTATGATATTTAATTTATTATTATCATATATTCGCCGTTAGTGGATTTCCGCGGATTGACCCGAGTGGTTTAGATTGACCTGTATTTTGAAAAAAAAAAAAACAGTAAAAACAGTAGTATGTCTATACTAATAATAATGCTGAATAGTTCGTTTGTTTGTTTGAACGCGCTAATCTCTAGACTAACCAGTCGGCTTTGAAAAATTCTGTTTGCATTTGATAGCCCGATTCTTGATGAAGGCTATGTAACATCACGAGCAAAAAGAAAAAAAAGTCAGACAGAACGCAAAGCGAAAACGAAGTAATAGCGCGGGCAGGCGATGCTAATGAAGCTAGTTTTAATATAAACAGAAAGGGAACTATATTTTCTATCACCAAAATTTATATTTGTCATCAAGTTGTATCACCTAATAAATAGATCTATCGCCACGAAATATTTGTATCACCTAATAAATAGATCTATCGCCACGAAATATTTTCGTTCTCAGATAGCGGGGCTCCGTCGACATAGGATGCAAGAGCGAGCGAACTGCACCCCGAGGTTCGGTTTGGTTAGGTCACTTGCATTGTTTGGTGACTACATTTTGGTGACAGATCTACTATTTGGAGGACAAACCCTATTATTTAAGAAACACAAAACTAATTAAATTGGTGATAGCTTAAATGATACCCAAACAGAAATAACTTAACAATAAACTTAACAAAATATACTACCTGCTACATTTCCAACAGATCACAACATAAAAATAATACACAGCAGTCTATTGTCTTGTGTTTTTCTTCTTCTTCTACGTCAGAAGTTGTTTTGTGTACTCGCACAACTAGTCAAAAGGCTGTATCACATCGCAATGTAAATGTTTAAAATATCGTTTAATCTCGGGAAAGAAACATTTCTTTATGTTTTCATATAAATTTACTGAGTACCTATTATGGTAAGTAGAAATGGGGTTAAATATAATGACCACCAAAAAAATTAAGTCGAAAATTACTATATTTGTAGCTGGGCACCTTTTTTTTTTTTTTTTTTTTTTTTTTATGGATGGGAAATCATCAAATGACCCCTCCCGCTCTGGGTGGAGCGAAGGGAGTGTCAGACTCTTACTGACTAAAACCTATCCGTGTTCCTTCCTTAGCCCTTTATGTTCCGGGGTAGCGGTAACCCTTTCGGACAATCCCGCACCCCCGGCAGGCTTCGGCCCTGGCAGGCCCCTTCCTTTATGCTGACATCTCTTTGAGGCGCGCGTGGAACACGTACGCGCCGTCCGGCACGGGCCTGGTCCTGATCGGACGGTGAGCTACCCATTACTCTCCGTCCGCAGGCCCGCGCCTACGGTGGCCGGGAGTCGTCACGCGGCTCCCGATGCCCGGAGCGTCTCCCGCGGCGGCTGGGGTGTGAGGCTCTCTCCCTCAGCCGTTCAGCCACCTCCTTCGCTAGCATGACTGCTTCGCAGAAGGAGGCGACCGCCCCCCACTCTAGCTGGGCACCCTGAGGTTAGGTTTGGTTAGGTTACTTTATTTACAAACTGATGGCAAACGTACCTATTTGTAGTCAGGGTAAAAATTTACTACCTACATACATATATGAACAAAAGAAACTAAAAATAGGTAACAGTGTTGTCTGTTGTCAGTCAGTCTGTTTGTGTCTTCAAATAAGCCTAGAAAGCCTTATTTACAAAAAAGAGAAAAAACAACGAATTGGGTAAACGTGAAGTCTTATTTTACAGACCATAAGTTCAGATGATCGGGAAAACCTTTCTAAGTCAAAATAAAAATACTTGCCGACTTTGTTTGAAATCCAATCAACTTCCATTATCATAATTATTATTCTAGGTAAACCGAATATTCCCTTAAAACTGGTAGCCATGAAATTAAAGAGGCCCTTTCTGGAATCTAGAGTAAAAGAGGCTTACAAAGAAATAAAGCACCGTTGTATGAGACACTAATTTCTGCCCGCGACTTCGTTTGCCTGGAATTTCAAGTTTTAACTTAAAATACATATATCCTAGGTAAATAGATGCTCAATATTTATGCGGACGAATTTTTTGATGCCCTTTGATTATTTTCCCTCCCTTTTTATATACTTGTACATAATATTATTTTAAGATTGTTAGCTTTTTAAATTATGTAATTATGCAAAATAAATACTACAGTTACCAAGATTTCTGAAAAGTGCATCATTAGAAGCGCTAAAACTTTTTTGAGGTTCATTAATCATCATAAGGGTCAATAAGTTTTAGACGATAAGTTAAATACTTAGCTTTATTAAATCATACTTCCTCACATATCTATTTTCTTCAAGTGAATCCAGACATACTCTCTTAGGGTTAATTAAACTACTCCCTGAGGGCATAAAAGATAGACGTAGTTCATAATGCTACAGACAATTATTTTTTGGTTACGGGGCCCATACAATATTACTCATTGACCTTCGACTGGTTTCAGAGATTAGCGTTTTCAAACAAACTCTTCAGTTTTATTATATTAGAACAGATGTAATAAAGGTAGCTTGACCATGTAGATTGTTACCGCGATCGTCACGCGACCGTCGTGCAATTATTGTTAACCTCAATTTGTACGTTATCCATACTAATATTATAAATTCGAAAATAACTCTGTCTGTCTGTCTGTTTGTCTGTATGTTACCTTTTCACGCCTAAACTACTGATTCGATTTAGATGAAATTTGGTATAGAGATAGTTTGAGTCCCGGGGAAGGACATAGGATAGTTTTTATCCCGATATTCCCACGGGATCGACACTTATGCGGGTGAAACAGCGGGGCGCAGCTAGTAGCTAAATGATAACAGTCGCACGGGTCTATCGAGAGTTATCCAAGCTATGCTTTCTGCCGTCGATTCGTTAACATACATAACATTTATCAAGACGCCGCCGCATCGGCGCGCCGGTCCCCGGCTGTCATTCGAAGGAGCCCAAAAGTCTAACAACAAGTATTACCAAGGGGTATATCGTTACCCAGTAACTAGATTGTGGAGGTCAGATAGGCAGTCGCTTCACGTAAAAAAGCCGACTCCAAGAGTCGGGAAAAGGCTAGGCAGATTGGATGGTAATTGTGATTCTTTACCAGTATCCCGCTTAAAACTACTGAAACCTAAAATTCCTCGCCCTTGCGTTTTATTGATGTATTAAGAGCAAACGTTTCATCCTGCCAGATTTAATTTAAAAAGCACATAAACCGTGCAATAGTAAAAAAAGCTTTCAAGCAAATCAAGATCTAATTAACCGAAGATCTATGGGGAATATGTCTATCAAAGTTTGAACCTCTATTATTGAGACTATAGCGCTTTACTTAGCTTTAATATTTAATTTGTGAATGGATCAAGAAGTCTTCCAGCGGGGTAATCGCATAACACTAACATTAACAATGGCTTTAATTTTGACAGTTCAACATCATTCATTGCATTACTTAGGTACGTTGTTGAGCAGATAATTTTTTGGAACACATGAAGCAATCGTTTTGCAATATCTTTCAAAATGATTCAGATTGTGATTGATAATGTGTTGCGCAATAAGGGTGTCGGATCTAATTAAATACAGTAATGTAATATCACTTTTCAAATCCGGGGACAGTACAGATACCAATTATAATTATTGTTTAGTCAATCTAAGGGGCAGAAATTGAACTATTTTTAGAAAAAACTATGTTTGAAATTATTTGTTTAACTGAACATTGGTTGAAAGATTATGAAATGCTAATTAATTATGAAAACTATAGTGTAGGCAGTTGTTTTAACCGAAAATCTATGCTGCGTGGGGGTTCATTAATCTTAGTTAAAAATTCTATTAAATCTAAGACTCGTAAAGATATAGTTGATTTGTCGGTTGAACATAATATTGAACTTTCCTGGGTTGAGCTAGATAAGCATGTTATAGTGTGCGTTTACAGACCCCCAAATTATCAAAACTACTCCATATTTGAGTCAGTAATGGAAGATGTTCTAGCAAAACTTGGAACTGGTAAAAAATCGCTAATTATCTGTGGTGACTTCAATATTAATATCTTAGAGAATAGTTCAAATAGCAGTCGATTATTAAGTCTCTTTAAATCATTCAATTTGTCAAATGTGTTTTCAGAACCAACACGCATAACTATAAATTCTGCTACATGTATTGATAATGTTTTTTGTTGCTGCGACTACTTAGATAAAGCCATAGTAAACTATCTCCCTTCTGATCACAGCGGTCAAACCGTTGCGTTCAAGTCCAATACACCATTACAAAAAGTTCAGATACAGACAAGACAAATAACACAAAGCAATCTAAATAGATTTAATAATAACTTAATTAGTAAGTTAATTGTACCAGGCCATATTAAAAACAATGTAAATGAATTATATGAGGAGTTCTTTTCTATAGTGCGCACCGAATTCAATAACACTTTTAAAAAGAAAACTAAAACTATTTGCAAAACTTATTTGTTCAGTGACTGGGCAACTAAGGGTATTAGAAAAAGTAGGGAAAAATTGTTTGAGCTGTATGGCCTTAAGCCTTATATTAACTCTGAAACTTTTAATAAATATGTTGCTACCTACTCTAAAACTTTTAAAAATACCTGCAAGATAGCTAAAGCCTTGTATATTAGCAACAAGATCAAATCAGCCGATAATAAAATAAAGACGGTTTGGAAAATTATTAATGACGAGACTAACCGGAATAAAAGACATAATAATGATTTCACACTAGAGACTTCGCGTGGTCTCATAAGCACTAACAAAGAAGTTGCTCAAGAATTTGTAAATTTCTTTACCAGTATCCCACATAAAACTACTGAAGTCTTAAATTCCTCGCCCTTGCGTTCTATTGATTTATTAAGAGCAAACGTTTCATCCTGCCAGATTGAATTTAAATTCAAGCATATAAACCCCATAATAGTAATAAAAGCTTTCAAGCAAATCAAGATCAAACTAACCGAAGATCTATGGGGAATGTCTATCAAAGTTTGTACCTCCATTATTGAGACTATAGCGCCGTACTTAGCCTTAATATTTAATTTATGTGTAGATCAAGGAGTCTTCCCGGATCTAATGAAATACAGTAAGGTAATACCACTTTTCAAATCGGGGGACAGTAAAGATACCAATAATTATAGACCCGTATCCGTGTTACCGGTTTTCAGCAAGGTCTTTGAAAAGGTGATGCTGAACCAAATGGTCAATCATTTTAACACCAATAAAATATTACACGACCAACAGTATGGTTTCACCAAGGGACGTTGTACGACTGATGCCGGTGTCACCTTATTAAAACACATATTTACGGCGTGGGAAGAGTCTCAAGACGCCATAGGAGTTTTTTGTGACCTCTCCAAGGCTTTTGATTGCGTCGACCACGAAACCTTACTCTTAAAACTTGAACATTACGGACTTGGAAAACTTGCGCTCAGTTTAGTAAAATCTTATTTAAATGATAGACAACAGCAAGTTCAAATAAATGGTGTCAATTCACTCGGTTTAAAAGTAAAAATGGGTGTACCACAAGGCTCGATATTAGGTCCTTTCCTCTTTTTAGTATATATTAATGACCTACCCCATTTGTTAAAATTCCACCCTCAAATGGTGTTATTTGCTGATGATACTTCCTTGATTTTTAAAATTAATAGACGTGCATCAAATCTTGACGACGTAAATAACGCCCTACAGCAGATCCAAAATTGGTTCACTGCTAATAATTTAGTGTTAAATGGGAAAAAAACCAAGTGCATAAGATTTTCTTTACCAAATGTCAAAAGTAGTAATTGTGAGATAGTACTGAATCAAGAGAAACTCGAATTCGTCGATGAAACTGTTTTCCTGGGGATCACGCTCGACTCAAGGCTTCAATGGGGTCCTCATTTAACATCCCTTGCAGGACGGCTAAGTTCAGCAGCATATGCTGTGAGAAAAATCCGTCAATTTACTGATGTTGATACCGCGAGACTAGTCTATTTTAGTTACTTTCATAGTATAATGTCGTACGGTATTTTACTATGGGGACGGGCTGCAGACATCGAGTCTATTTTTATTCTGCAGAAAAGAGCCATCAGAGCCATATATAATCTCCGCCGGCGTGACTCTCTAAGGAAACTGTTTAAAGATATTAACATCATGACGGTACCTTGTCAATATATCTATGAAAATATCATGTACGTAAGGAAAAACCTACATCTTTTTAGTAAAAGAGGTGAAAGACACAATTATATCACTAGAAATAGGGACCAATTAGTTCAACCAGGTTTCAGGCTGGCTAAAGTAGACTCATCTTTCATGGGCTACTGTTTAAAATGTTACAATAAAATACCTACCCACATACTTGAACTGAATGAAACGAAATTTAAATCTTGTATAAAACGCACACTATGCAGCCAGGCATATTATAAATTGGGGGATTACATCACTGATAGAAATGCGTGGCTAAATGCTGGTCCTGCTCCATAAGGACGCACATATAAATTGATTAGCATTCGAAAATACTGTTGGAGCTGCTGAAGATTGTAAAATACTACTTTTGCATTATATAAATTCAATCTCTTAGTATTGTATAATTGCATAGCACATGTGTGAGTACTATGTACATACTATAAAGCTACCATTTACTGGGTACGTCTTTCATTGACTTGAATGTGCTCTGGCGGCTGAGAGTATGTCATGCTCACTCAAATGTCTCGCTGATGGTGGCGCATGTGTTGGATCATTTAGCTCCCTTCAAAATGGTTGAGCTGAATGGTGCTAATACATGCGTCATGTTCGTGAACGGGCGCCGTCAGTAGGGACTGGTCATCTCTTTGCTGCCACGGCTTATTTTAATTTAATTTTTTAATTGTTTTTTTTTTCTCATCTTTTCATTATGGACGCTTTTAACGTTCTGCATCGTTCTCACATGTATAATTTTTAGCATGAATGATGTAACCAAGACTTTGTAACCATATTATTCTGATTTAAAAGAGTGTCCATGGAGTTTCTTGCCCGTTCTTCTCCATAGGTACCTACGCTTTGGAATGGGCAACTATAGCTTCATCTTTCTGACTGACCGACCCCTTGACAATTCAAAAGTGCCTGTAATTGGTTTAATTGAAATAAATGCTTTGAGTTTGAGTTTGAGTTTTGAGCAGTCTCCACGAGTGAGAGAATCACGGCGATATTATCGTCGTGCCACGTATTTCTATACACTCTCTTAGAACGTGTCTCCACACGGCGATATCATCGCGACGAAAATTTGATGGCACGGCGAGACTATCGCCGCGATTCTCTCGCTCGTGGAGACGACCCCCTAAAGGTCTAGAGGCTCCTGCACAGAGGTGCGTCGCCACGGTGCGACGCGATTCTGGTAGAACAATTTCAATGAAGTTTTCATAGAAATTTGTTCTAGTAGAATAGCGTAGCGCTGTCGCGCTTGTTTGTGTTTGGAGTTGTGGGGTATTTGGGAATGCAGGTTTAGGGTTAATGTTAAAGTTTTATTTTAAGCGCGCGGTTAAAACTAGTTTTGCGTGGATGTGACGCATATTTTTCTCCAACTTGTTCTTTTTTAGCACTTAGCAGCTTTGAACAGAGAGAGGTGGAAAGAGAGTAGGGAGGCCTTTGCCCTGCAGTGTGACGTCACAGGCTAATAACAATAATTGTTCTTTTTTGTTTTTTTTTTTTGTTTTCTTTGCGTCATGTCCTACCGGCAATGAACGTAATTTATTTCTTTCTTTTACTTTTATTAGTTTCATGTTTTATGAAAAGTTGGAATATAAAACGGAAACTAAAGTTTAAGCAGCTGTCTGACAATTATTGATTCCATATTATTATCGTTATTCCTGTGCATATCGATTAGGGATCACACAAATACCTACGCATCTTATTGGTTCTTTAATGAAGAATCAGCTAATACCGTCACAACAGAATTATATGTATACCTATTAGCCATTTAAAACGGCCGTGATTACATACTCTTTAACCTGCTTACCGATGTCATGATCTTGAACCTAATCGCCATCTGGCGTCCTATTAAGATAAGCTTATGCTGTAGCCTGCCGAGGGTGCGGGATTGTCCGAAAGGGTTACCGCTACCCCGGAACATAAAGGGCTAAAGATGGAACATGAATGGGTTTTAGTCAGTAAGAGTCTGACACTCCCCTCCGCTCCACCCAGAGCGGGAGGGGTCATTTGATGATTTCCCAACAATAAAAAAAAAATGCTTTAGGTACTATAAACATTAAGATATCATCACTCCTGTAATCTCTGAAAGGTCAGGCAGAGTAGTACCTTATAGTACACCCATATTTCGCCAGTTATGTTTAAGTCCCATGTAATAGGGAGCGAGCCTATTGTCATCTCTCATTTTTGTGGTTGTGTTTTCTCAGTATTTCTGCCCGGTTGATGGCAATAGACTTACCCTATTAGAGCCATATTGAGGGCGAGCCTATTGCCATCAACTGGCAGCTGCTACTGAGATATTACTGATGGGAAAACCCTATAAAACTTTGCCCGACCTGAGAATCGAACCCAGGATCTCATGCTACGCAGTAGCACTTGCGACCACTAGACCAACGAGGTAGTCAGTTCATTTTGATAATGAGAATATTTTGTGTAAACAACAATTTTTGTTTTGTCTCTGCATCACCCTAAGATTGACTGGTAAAAAATACCTCAGGCATTAAGTCTGCCGTTGTACGGTGCTTTTTTTACTTGTGCATAAAGTTTTAATACTTAAATAAATTTTACTGCGTTGGCTGCAAGCGCGAGTGCTGTGTTACTGTGCATGAGGTTCTGAGTTCCATCCATAGATCGGGGAAAGTATTATTAAATTTTGTCCCTAAATAAGGAGCAGGAGCAGTGGTGGCCAAGTGGTATCAGCCGCGACTTAAGTTGTTGCAGGTCTTAGATTCGAACCCAGACAGGCGCTTTACTTTGTGTAAATTATTTCATCACCACTGCTCTCAAAACGTTGAAGGAAAACATCGTAAGGAAACATATGTCCTAGAACCAAAAAATTCGAAGACATATCTGCCAACCCCTCTGGGCCCGCGTGGTGGATAATGGCCCACTTTTTCTCACCGAGAGAAGGCCTGTGTCCCAGCAGTGGGAACATTATAGGCTGATAATGCCATAAATAATTTATCTGTAGCAGCGAGGAGTGGATTTGTGCTCAGTGGATGCCCTATCTTCTTCTTCTGATTACAAACAGTTCAAACATATTTGGCCGAAAATTTCGCTGCTCGAACTCCGCCGACTGACGCAGTCATCAGTCATAATTAAGATCATCAAGTACATAGGTGACGGGGCATGCAGGGCGGGATGGCAGGTGGGCAATTTCTTGGATACATCAGCCCACCACACCCTTTCGGGAAATACAGGTGTTATATTATGTGTTGGTACAACCACAAAAAATCTATTACAGAACAGCGTTCTAAAAATACTTTGACACAAACCATTGTTCAGCACACAATTACACAATAAGCGCCCTCACAAAAGCCGGAAACTAAGATACGTCGCAATTCTCCCCTCCCTTGTAGTACTATCAGCAGAATAAGCGCAAACACGACACAGACACGATCCCTTTATTTTTTACTGACCCTATTCCTGATAGTTTTTATAGATCTTCTTCTTTTTATACATAAATCGGAATTGTTGCCCCAGTTTCCATTTTATTAGAATACTAGCATCTGTTCGCGACTTTGCCCACATGTTTTCTTTCTGACCAGTTTCTTTTTAAAAAAGAAAAAAAAGTGTTTAACCTTTCTCAAGAATTGGGGAATATTGCATATACAAAATAAATATCAAACAAACAAACTTTTCAGCTTTATTATTAGTATATAAAACGTAACGTTGTTTGTTCTATTTCTTTGTCCGAGTATTTTATTTGTTTGTTATTATATGTCCTAAAAGGCTTTTTGGGCGCCAAGAGATCTTGATTGAATGTCCTAAAAAGCTTCAACATTGTTATTAAACCTACTTAAGTCGAAAGAAATGGCTCTTGTTGTCGATGTTGGTTACAGGCGTGCAGGCCGAAGAACCCTCTGGTAGAAAGTAGGTAACAGGAACCTATTTGAACGGCTAGGGAATCGAACCCAGGAATTTATGCTCAGCAGCTGTCCGAAAAGCTTCATGGTGCCGAAACCTATTCCGGTGTGAATATATAACGTCCACTGCCGGACATAAGCCTCTCCCAAGCACCACCACTTCGACCGGTTCTGTGCTTCCCGTATCCAGTGGATTCCTGCAGCCTTCATAAGGTCATTGGTTCGCCTTGTGGGAGGCCTTCCAACGCTACGTCTTCCGGTACGTGGTTGCCACACCTTTCGGACCTTTCACGCTGTTTTGTGGGAAATCCTCATGGATGTCCTCCGCCCTGGGGCAGGCGACGGGGTCTGTCAGACTCTTACTGACTAAAAACTACCCCGGTGTTCTATCTCACACCTACGCCGGGGGTCGCGGGAACGTACGATTCTTCAGCAACGCCCGAATGGTGCCGGCCCGCCGCTTGCGGGCCTCCACGAGGGGGGACCTTTCTCCCTTACCTAAGTTATAACGACGAGTTAAGTTATAACGACAGTTCATGAACCAGATACTTATCGAGCGATCTTAAGTATTTCTCAGTAACAGCCCGGAGTTTGGAAGTTGGCGGTGTGATACCCCCGTGCCTCGGAAAGCATGTCAAGCCGTTGGTCCTGCGCCTGATCTCTCTCCGCTCGTGTCGGATTGCCGTCCCATTGGACTATGAGAGGAGAGTGAGGGAAGAGTGAGTGCACTTGTGTGTGCACGTACTTGTGCACTATAATATCTCCCGCATAGATGTTTTCAAGGGAGGATCACGACCCTCGGTAATGAGGAGTACGACTTGAGGAGGAGGAGATGGCTAGTCTCCGTTGAGATTGGCTGCCATGGTCGAAATTCGGTCTGGAGGACAATTTTTTTACTTATCGAGCAGAACAGAGTTTCATAAAAAGTATTTGAGCTGAGTCATCTTTTTAAAAGGCTTCTGTACACATCATTATCATCAGCCTACAGCAGGCGACTGCTGGACGTAGGCCTCTCCTATTGCACGCCATTCACCTCGATTCTCGGCAACTCTCATCCAGCTGCTACCAGCCACACTCTCTCTCGAATGAAAGTCACATGGAGGAAACAACGCTTTTTAGTTACGTGACGATTTCTACCAGTTGACTCCTACCGCAAGCCGCGTTAAAGAACTTCGTTCCAAAAATGTCCCACATAGTCCTCACATTCACAATGATTAAAATAATAATCCATACATCACACTAATATTATAAAGGTGAAAGTTTGTGAGTGTGTGTGTGTGTGTGTGTGTTTATATGTTTGTTACTTCTTCACGCCTAAACTACTGAACCGATTTAGATAAAATTTAGTATAAAGATAGATAGAGTCCCGGAAAAGGACATAGGCTACTTTTTATCCCGATATTCCCACGGGATCGACATTTACGCGGGTAAAACCGCGGGGCGCAGCTAGTAATATTATAAATTCGAAAGTAACTCTGTGTGTCTGTATGTTACCTTTTCACGCCTAAGCCACTGAACCGATTTAGATGAAATTTGGTACAGAGATAGTTTGAGTCCCAGGAAAGGACATAGGATAGTTTTTATCCCGATATTCCCACGGGATCGAAACTTATGCGGGTGAAACTGCGGGGCGCAGCTAGTAATATTATAAAACTTTATAAAGTAATCTTAATCCATCTAGTATTATGCCAAGTTTCTTTGTGAAAAACAGATCGTTAAGCTGACTAGCTGAGCAGGATCCGTAGTCTATTGTTCCTGTGACAGGACAATGAAAACGTCTTACAAGAGTACGGTAAGTTGAGGTAGGAAAGTGTTAAAACCAGTGTCTGGTAGAAGACAAGAATCTTCAGGCTTCTATTCTTATAAGTCATCACTTTTCATAGAAGCTCTTCGTAATGATGAGCCAATAGTGTTATCAATTCGTAGCGTTATCGTTATACAAGACGCCACAAGTATTTACATTAGTTTACAATTTCAAATAACATTTCCAATGCAAAACGCCGCCACCGCTGCTGACATCAAAATCCATTTGGAAACCTCACGTCGGCCCCACAGATCAGTTTATGCATTCCGCCGAACTTAGCATACATAATAAACATCTCTCTTTCGACTACAAGCAAAGTTTTCCATCAGACGGGACTCACTTATTATCTTCTCAATGTAGGCACTGAACGTAAACCTGCGTTTCCATGGAAACGGCAGCAGCGCGCGCACCCAGTCCCCTCGACGCCCCGATGCCGACTGGACGCGTCGGTTCCAATTTCAAAAATAAACATTCAATTTTCGAATCGCGATTCAATAAATTCGTTGAACGGCCAGTGTTTTTGGAGTTTATGGAATAATGACGGTTGGATTTGCGTTCTTTTTTTGAACGTGTGTGTTTGTGTAGTGGTATGGTAGTGACAGATGATTGGTTATGGCCGAGGACGTTAACTGCGGGGGAGGCACGGTGAGTTAGTGCAAAGTTTTTTTATTACATGTGTAAGCTACACGTTTTTCGTCTGTCTTGTTAGGCAGAAAAATTACCTATCCATATTTCGGGGCACTTTTTGCCAGTTTTTCGGCACGGTATATAAATTATTCAGGATGTAAACAAAGGCCTTTGTTTTTGTTTATTATCTTGTTCTGAAAGCTTTTGTTATCTAAATGATCTTTATTGTACACACACAACTTATAGGATGTTTTGCAACACAGAAATTCAGGACTAAATGAAAAAAGAGTCTCCAAAATTAATTTCAGGAAAGTAAAACGAACGTAAACAAAATGTCGTTAATCTTTTTTGGCACCAATGACGTGTAAATGGATTGAGGTGTTCCAGAAAACGTGACCTCCAATATAAACACGTTATCTCCAAGATCCACGAAAGAATAATGGGCTAAACTAAAGTGAACATCGTTTTTCTTCCTTCTAAACCCCGAAATTGATCTCTTTTTCGTCCTCATGGGATCTTTTACCACTAAAGCTCACTTAAATGAACGTTAATATGTTTATTTACGAAATCACTGCCCTCAAGATTTCGTTTAATAACTAATCATAGTTAATTATATAATTACATACTACTGCTGATGTTCAAAGTACCTCTTAAGTCCACAGGAAATAATTACCACAACATATAATATTCTGGCTAATTAGGGTTCAGAGGAATCCTGTAAATAAGAAAAGGTAATTTTAAGACCTGACATGTATAATAGCTTCTTCGTCTTAATTTTTTTTTGGGATGATTGAAGAAGTCTTCTCGTGTAGCGCAGTTTGTTCCACCAGTTACTCAACTGAACCGAGCGCTCGGCGCATCCTGGACAGTCACACCCAACACCTTATTTGACTGGCCAATTCTTCCCTTGCGGTGGTAGGGCTAACGCCCGCCTGGTTTGTGACCACCCTTCCACCGGAGTCCGGCGTCAAGCAGCCTGCTGTGTTTCGTCGATGCGTGGGAGTTCTAATGCCTTAGGCATCTTCTGGGTACGCTCGTTCCATCATAGACCTCATCCATCGCTTTCCATCAGGCGTGATCGAGGTCAAGAGCATGCCCATTCAGCAATAAAAAAATTAAAAAAAATGTGTGCATATCTGGCACTGCCTGTTTAAAGAGCCATATTAACACGTCGCTAATTAGCTTTATTATTGATATTAAGCTTGTCCCTTTTCTCAGTAGCAGCCCGGATTTATGCTCGGTTGATGGCAGCAGGGTCGCCTCCAACTTAAACAAAACTGGCGAAATGTGGGTTTACTATATAGGTACACTTCTGTCTAACGCTCCGGGGATTACAGACTCTTAATTGGCTTAAATTTATACCACGGCGTAACATATTCAGAGAATTCGAGAGACGCAAAATCTGACTGTCAACGGCCAAGTTGCTGCATCGTGTGGAAACCTGGATAAGTTCTGGGGAAAAAGCTATGGTTATAATTCTCAGCGAGCCTTCATTCTCCAAAAAAGAGCAATACGTACAATTGTAAGAATTACACAAAGAGAGAGCTGTCGATTTCATTTTCAGCGTTTAAATATTCTAACATTGCCCAGCTTATACATACTTGTGATGCTAGTTAATTTAAAAAAATATATCCATGAATACGAGCCTGAGGAAAAAAGAATAGCCAGGGAAAACACTCGTAGAAAGGACTTTAAAAATAAAGTTTTGCCTAATTTTAACGTTGTCAAGCATAGCCCTCATTACCAAGCTGTACAAATATTTAATAGACTGCCAGCGGATCTGAACATTTTATTAAACACTGGCGCCGATTCCCTTGCTCACAAACTAAACTAAATTTAAGTTCAGTGCATCTCATTCTTTCTATTTCATTAAGAAAAGGACAGAACATAAATATTAGTTTAGTCCTGTCAAATTAGTCAGCGCCTGACATATGACGTATTTTTAGTTGCCAATTTTTTTATCACGTCTAAACTTGTCTATGGAGTATCTTGCTTTGACAGGACTAAAGTATTTTTAGTTGCCAATTTTTTTATCACGTCTAAACTTGTCTATGGAGTATCCAGGACTAAAATAATATTTATCTTCTGTCCTTTTCTTAATGAAATAGAAAGAAACAGATGCACTGAACATAAATTTAGTTTAGTTTGTGAACAATGGAATCGGCGCCAATTTAAGGCAATGGACGAACCGTAATTTAATATTAATATTGCAATTTTCTATATAAAACAAAAATTGCTATTTATTATTATTACATGGGACTTAAACATACCTGACGAAATAAGGGTGTACTGTAGATACAACTCTGCCTAGTTCTTCGGGGTATACGGCGTGATGTTATGAAATTCCCATCACGGTTTGAGCCAATGGCCGCGGTGATCGATGCTCGTTTCTTCGCTGATTCAAAAGAGGTCTTTGCCCTGCAGTGGACCGATTATAGGCGGGTAATATTAAATGAAAGCAATTGGCGTGAAAGCTTCACTGGCGGAAGGCCAAATAGAGACTATCAACCGTGGATTGTCTCTACCAAAAACATTTTACATACAGACATAAAGTTGCGCCTTTTTCCCATGGGGGTAGGCAAAAACTACAGAACGCCACCTGCTACGATCCTTACATTAATCCCCATCCCCATCCCCATTCTTTCCCTTTTTTAATACTCGTACGTACATAAGTACGTACGAGTATTAAAAAAGGGGAAGAGCTCATTGGGGATTAAAAATATAGTCCGTTTTGCTGTCATGTTCGTGAACGGGCGCCGTCAGTAGGGACTGGTCATCTCTTTGCTGCCATGGCTTATTTTATTTTAATTTATTATTTAAATTGTTGTTTTTTCTCATTTTTTCATTATGGACTCTTAACGTTCTGCATCGTTCTCACATGTATAATTTTTAACATGAATGATGTAACCAAGACTTTGTAACCATATTATTTTGATTTAAAAGAGTGTCCACGGAGTTTCTTGCCCGTTCTTCTCCATAGGTACCTACGCTTTGGAATGGGCAACTAGCTTCATCTTTCTGACTGACTGACCCCTTGACAATTCAAAAGTGCATGTTATTGGTTTAATTGATATAAATGCTTTGAGTTTGAGTTTGAATGGGAAAAGTGCCCCAAAGGCTAGCATGTTGGATGGAAATGTTGATTCTTTGGCCTATACATTGAATGTCCCATGCCGAAATATAGTTTTATATGAAAAATAATAGAGATAATTAACTCCACTACTATTTAAAAAAAAATAATTTAAAACATACCTACAAATTTTTGATAAAGCGAAATCTACATAAATAAAACAAAGTCGGGTTAATTACACCATCATAAACCAAGAACGGTTGGAATGATTTTTATGATTTTTGATTTATTGGATTTGTCTCCACCCCGAATAGCAGAATGACTATTTAATAGTTACAGCAACATAGGAAAACTTCACGAAAAAAATAAAAATACAGAAAATTAATTTTCTCATATATTATTTATTTATTAAAACTTTATGCACAAGTAAAAAAATAATACTGTACAAAGGCGGATTCAGAGCCAACACGAAGTTCGTCGGATCAGCTAGTTCAGTTCTAAAAACAGGAATACCTAGCCTTTTCGTCAAATGACTCTTTATGGGCAATAGGTACGAGTAATAATAATTAGGAAATCTGTGTTCTTAAAGCTTCCCTTCACACAGTCATTATAAACACAAGCTTATAATGATTACTAGCTGTGCCCCGCGATTTCACCAGCATAAGTCTCGATCCCGTGGGAATATCGGGATAAAAAGTATCCTATGTCCTTTCCCGGGACTCAAGCTATCTCTATACCAAATTTCATCTTAATCGGTTCAGCGGTTTAGGCGTGAAAAGGTAACATACAGACAGACAGACAGAGTTACTTTCGAATTTATAATATTAGCACAGAATACTTAAAGATATTAGTATGGATGTAACTCAATAAATATAAACCCTCGAAAATCAACTTCAGTTTCAACTCCGACCAGTGGCGCATAAATACAAAAACTCAAAAGAAAAAAACCCAATATGCTAACAACTTGGCACTTGAGTAAAATTATACATTTGATACGAAGCAAAAGCTTATCAACACTCGATAGTCGCAATACGTGAACTGATAACGATATCGAATCCTTTGACAATGATAACACCCGGAATTTATTGTGATAGTGACGCGAGGAAATAATAAGGCTTGATTATAATATTTCCATAATAGTAGGTACCTACACGGTAGCGGGGAATATTGATGAGTCGACATACAGAGAAAAATATACAGGGTGGCAATGACATCGCTGCGCAACCTTTTTTTTTTTGGGTGGGAAAATATCTAATAACTTTTCCCGCTCTGGGCGGAGCGAGAGGGCGTGTCAGACTTTTGCTGACTAAAACCCACCCGTGTTCCTTCAGTTGACTATGCGGCATCTACAACCCGCGACCCCGGCAGGCATCGGCCCTAGCGGACCCCGTCAGTTAGTGCTGACATCTCTTTGAGGCGCGCGTGGAACACAACGCGCCGTCGACCCGGGCCTGGTCCTTACCGGACAGCGAGCTGCCCTTTGCTCGCCATCCGCAAGCCCGCGCCTACGGTGGCCGGGAATCGGCTATCGATACGCAACGGCCAGGACGTCTCCTGGGGTGACTAGGGGTACGAGGGCGCAAAGATTGCTTTTCCCTCACGCGCTCCGCCTCCTCCTTCGCCAGCATTACTGCTTCGCAGAAGGAGGCAACGGCTTCCCATGTACTCTCGCTCCGTACCATGGCCTGGACCAGGGCCGGACGCGAGAGCTCGCCGCCGCCGATCGCCGCAACCTGAGGGGCAATCCTCGTAATTTTAAGATCGTTCACAGTCTGATCTCAGTCTCAATCTGTCAAAATACCTCGACGACGCCGGCGTAGCCGCTTGTAAGGCTAAGTCTAATACAACGTTACCTTACGTATTGTTACAAAGTTTATTCTTTCTACTTAATCACAAGGGAGCAGTAAATGGTGGGCGATTGTGGGTAGTATTTTGTAAGCCGTAGCTACGTTCAAAAAAGCTCTCATTTTAGACCATCTGAAAATGTCTCTCTGATGAGAATTTTCACAGCTGATCTTATGGGGTAGAGGCGCACTTGAAAACAACAGCTATCCCTGAAGGCAAGAAATAGTAAAAGATTCTATAGCAAAATCCGCGAAACACCCACACGAGTCGTGGGAAAAGAGCAAGTTTTCAGCAGAGCTTTTTGTTAAAAATCTTGACAAACGGGAATGCGAAATCAAAAAGCTCATTTTATTTTATTTCATTCCCGTTTGTCGAACTTTTAACAAAAAGCTCTACTCCCACTGAAAATGTTCTCATTAAAAACTTTTAAACTACCAAAACATTATGTAATCCAAACTAGATTTTCCGCCTCAATAATTTCCAGGATTAGCTCACACAATCATGCTGAAAAACTGCAAACTGTTTACACAATATAGTTTGAAGTAAATAAACGGACGCTTGTACACTGTTTATTTTGAGATCTCCGGCAGACACTGCGATTGTGTACCTATGTATATGTGAACACTTATGTATATGGGAGTAGAATCCGGTTTGTGTTCTCTGCTTTCATTCAATTTTCTGGCTGTTAGATAACATTCCAGGAATGGAGGGTCGAGTTTAAATTGATTGCGGATTGGTTGATCTGTGTCCGTCGCGGTCGTGTAAATGTGTGACCGTACGTTGTTACGGACAGGCAGAACCGAAAATCTAACGGGAGTCTTAGCATTAGAGTACCTACATAATAATCAGCCTATAATAATCACAAGTCTTTCGAATTTTTCTTCCTAGGACATGCAGTTTTCCTTACGATATTTTTCTCTTTATCAGCCTATAATGTTCCCTTTGCTGGGACACAGACCTCCTCTCTGTGATAGAGGGAGTGGGCCATAATTCACAACGCGAGCCCAGTGAAGTTTGGTGGATTATGTTTTCCTAAGAAGATTAAAATAAATTAGATACTTATGAAGATTGTGCAGTGCTTTTGAAAACATTGCCACATTAATTAAGTTTGATAGACGGCATGGTGACCGTGAAGTCGACAGGAGAGCCGGGATCCTATAGGTAAATATAACCCTTGAAAATTTTTGTTTTCGAGCATACTACACCAAAAAAAAAAAACAAAAGTGATAGCTTCTTATCTAGCAAAATCGATGATTAAACACAGACTTCCATAATACTCGTAACAGGCCCAACTGCCAAAGTTGTAATGTACAACTTTTCTCAAATAAGTAGCTTACGGATCGACAAACCCCTTGGTTACATAATAATATGTTATGTACAAAGGTGTGTATAGACGGCGGTGATCACGTTCCATCAAGAGGGCGACGACCTGTTAGCCAACACATTACACTAATAGTTAGCATAGACGAGGTCACTCAACACAATCTTGAGGCTCCATCGATATTCCTAATCGAAGGACCTGAACTAGAACATTTTTCATTTATTTTCGCCCCTCTTCAAATAAAGCTCAGTGTCAGCACTTATTGAACTTCAGAATTACGCAAGACATTTCCCCAAAACGCCAGCCCTTCACCACTACCTATTGTCTTAACTAAACGTTCTTGGCTCAACATCTGCCTAGCCTTTTTTCGACCATCTTGAGTTCGACTTCCCGGCAAACCGGATGCAGCTGAATACTAGTGTTTTAAATGGAGAACTACCTATTTGGCCTCCACAAATCACCACCTTTGTGGTTACCAGGTTACACGGACTTACACGATACCTCTAGGAAAGAGTGGTCTGTTCACATATATTTGAGCATGATGAATCGTGATTTAAATTTGAACGGATTCAACAGTTTTTTGTAGTATCCGTCCTTAACGATCGGTGATTTAGGTGTCGAAAAGAAAGTACAAAATAAAATAATAGTATAATACTGTTTCGAACATTAATTGACATTCGGATATAAAGACGATTCCGTGCCTCGGAAAGCACGTTAAACCATTATTTTTCGAGTCGTTATCGTTTGTCAGAAGCCCGAAAGACTGACAGGGGTATCGTATTACCCAGTAACTGGGTAGTGGAGGTCAGATCGGCGTCGCTTTATGTAAAATACTAGTATTCAGCACCATCTGGTTAGACTGGAAGCCGACCCCAACATAGTTGGGAAAAGGCTATACAGATGATGATTATAATGACGATTCATTCATGTGTTAATACGCTGTGACAACATTCGAAGTAATCGTGTTTGACGAATCTTTCTAATAGAACCTTTAAGTTGTGTCGTTAAATACCTATCATGAACAAAGCGTGCGTAGCCGACCCCAACCGTTTATTAAGCTCAATAGAAAGCAAAGTGAATATTTCAATAAAGTGTTCAATCTATTGTGAATTAATTCTATTATTGAATGAACTCTGTTCTATTCAACCTTTGAATGGGCTTAATTCCTGTTTGGAATACTCTAGTAAGGAGTCTTTGTTTTATTTGGAAAGTGTTAGATGTTGTTACCAGGCTACCTACCCGTTATAAGCCACAAGCTATTATTAATTAAGCAGTGAGATAATTGCGTTACATTGTATCTGTGGCAATGGCTTTCATTTTGACAGTTCAACGACAAACATTGCCTTCTTTACGTTGTTGAGCAGACAAATTTTTCGACAGTGGATTAGCATTATTCTTCAAAATTATTCAGATTGTGATTCATAGTCTGATACGCAGTTAGAGGGCAGGTCAATAAGCTACCACTCCTGCTTCAACATTCATTTTTCAGTAGGCAACTCGTTAGCTACAAAATTAAAATGTTTGTCACTTGTCTGTTATTTTATAAGTCAAGTCCAGAGGGCAATTCGAGTAATGGGTAGCTCACCGTCCGAACAGGACCAGGCCCGTGCCGGACGGCGCGTACGTGTTCCACGCGCGCCTCAAAGACATGTCAGCATAAAGGAAGGGGCCTGTTAGGGCCGAAGCCTGCCGGGTTGCGGGATTGTCCGAAAGGGTTACTGCTACCCCGAAACATAAAGGGCTAAGGAAGGAACACGGGTGGGTTTAAGTCAGTAAGAGTCTGACACTCCCTTCCGCTCCACCCAGAGCAAGAGGGGTCATTTGATAATTTCCCATCCACAAAAAAAAAGAGGGCTAATTCTCGTAATTTTATGAACATTCACAGTCTAATCTGTCTCAACCTATCAAAAATTGGATTATTCCTGTCGCTGAGATAGATTGCGACTAGATTTTGAACGTTTTTAATTATGGGAACTGGCCTTCATATCCCTCTCTTAACTTTCTTAGAAATCTGTTGCTAGGCAACTCGCAAGAGTTGTCTAAGCATTAGACACGCATCAGCGAATCGGTGTCATAACTCAAAACTTTAATGGTCGAGTAAACGGACAATAGTCTATCAACGTAAATTAATGAGTACCTAATATCTTTTTCCAAAATATAAATTAGTGAAAGCTGTCTATTGTCCACATTTACTTTAAAAGATATTTTATTTATTTATTTATTTATATATACTTTATTGTACACCACAAAAATACATAACATGAAATAAACACATCAAACAATACAAAATATACAATGGGCGGCCGTATCGCTTTCTGCGATCTCTTCCAGGCAACCTTGATATCAACACATTGGACAATACACCGTCTGCTCCGTTGGTGTAGTGGTCGCAAGTGCTACTGTCAAACTCAAAGCATTTATTTCAGTTAAACCAATTACAGGCACTTCTGAATTCTCTAGGGGTCGGTCAGTCAGAAAGATGAAGCTAGTTGCCCATTCCAAAGCGTAGGTACTGTAGAATAGGGGGCTCTATTCTACGGAATAAAATCCCATCCACTGTTTATCAGGATATATTTTAAGATACTTTTAACCTATTTAAAATATTATAATAATCGACTTATTTTATATACGTCAAACCTAAGACTCTCATATGACATCTGCTTGAATATTCGAAAGGAACTTAATTCAAATATAACCATCGAGTCTTGTAGAGGTGTGGCTTTCCAGATTTGTTGCTTTAGAGCCGACCTCTACATGAGCTACGCCCACCCTTGAATAACAGTCTGGGCATAGGTCATGACTTTTGTTCACACCATTCGAATTTACAAGCCCTATCTACCTATCCTATTATAAGTCTACCTAAATCGGGATAGAATTTACACGATGAGGTCCGTCTCTTACAGGAGAAAGCTTAAGTCAGGACAAACGAAACGCGAATCCAACACCACGCTAGGTGTCAGGTAAGTTAACATTTACATGTGCCAACGTGCACTCAAACAAACTAACGCTGCCATGCTTAAGCCTCGTCGGGTCAAAACCCGACTAAAAGGCTCGACGCGGCCTCCTAATAAGAACAACTGATGTGAAAGTTCACATCGACCTGGAAGAGGCTTAAGAGAATTAAACGATCTTAGCATCAGATTCTTTTAACTCCATCGGACGGGATTGAGCCAGAGGGAGGGAAAAGTTTAAGAGGCCAGGGTTCATTAAAAATCTAATATATTATGCTCGTACTCCAGAAATAAAACTTTAAACTCCTACTACGTTCTCTAAAATTCTAATATCATTAAATATCAGTCAATGCTGATAAAACTGTGTGTCCTCAAACACAAGTTGAACCAAAAGTGTCAACCAAACACACTTTGCAAGGGTTATACCCCTGTTAGCAAAGTCGGTGACAACTTATGCTGAGTGTCTGTCACCCCCCCTTCTATAGGAGTGACCACAGTTTTCACAATAACTATCCTCCTATCACTCGCGTCATTAAATACTGGAGTACGAATCATGTCCTAGGCCTACTTGTAATCACGTTGAAATCGACAATCTATTCAGGCCTCCCTTTGACCCGTTGCAGGTGTGAGGGCGCACCTCACAGCCCTCTGGGAGGTGCGGATACCTCACACGCTCCCGGCCGCGTCCGATGTATTTTCTCACAGCATATGTAACACACAAATGAACACATATTAATAAATTGTAACATATTATCCAAACAAAAATAATGCATTAAAATATGATGTTTACATTCAAGTGACATATTTACATTACATGACAAGATACATGACAATTAAAAAAAACAACAACTATTAACATACTAGTATGAAAAGGTTTTAATTAAATAATCTGAATTAAAAAGGTTTCTATCTCTAAACTTTCTTTTTCTGAATTTATATTTTAAAATCGAAAACTTTTTTATAAAACGATGCTTGTTTACAAAAAATGTTTTTATAAAATTATTAATTATTAAAAAACTTTTTTGAAATGATCTTTTAGTCTTCTTTTTTTTGAAAAATGGGATTCTTTTCTTCTTTCGTGCTTTTCTCTTATTGTTTGTAGCACATTGCAAAAAAAACTTATTTAAATTAGGGACATCTACATGACATATTATACAATTACTACGATTACGAACTATAACCTCATCCGTAGGAAAACTAAATGAGTCTATTGCTTGTACGGAGTCGTTCAACACCTCTGCATCTCCATCTCTGACTGCGTCCAAGTTCATATCATCCTCAACTAACTCATCTTTAGTCACCTTATTATTACTATTCAAGTCGATGATGAAGTGATCTTTCTTCTCTATTTTGGAAAAATCGGAATGACCATTCTCTTTTATATCGGACGAATCGATCGACACATTATCCACATCAAAATGATCAGCAGCGATGTTAATTTTATTTATTCCCACATCGTGATCATTGTGCTCATTCTGTGGCTCTGAAACATTGCTAGTTACGTTAATAATTGGACAGAACTGACCCGATTCGTTGTTTTCATCATTGTGTTCGCTCTCGAACACTTCTATCGGCTCCTTCTCCTCCTCTGCGGGGATGCACACCTCGCTGCTGCGCTCGACACCATCTTCTCTATCACCTTCAACTTCCACGCTGCTTTCTAGGCAGCACTGCTCGTTCTGTAGCGGGTCATCTTGTCTTCCACTAAATGATATAGAAGCATCATTATCTACATTTACAATATCTACAACATTTTCTTGTCTGTTTTCCTCAGACAGATCTTGTGCCATCTCGACTACTTGCACCTTACTTATTTTTCTATCTCTGTGACATTTACATGGAAGCTCCTCCCATAACACTTCACATATAGCCTCAAATGACATGTCATCCTCATATTTCCATTTATGGACTGCTAGGGCAGCACCCTCAAGATATGCCATTAATATGAGCGCCCAGTCGCTCTCACGCCATTTATTATAGGCGGCAACAACTTCAAATCGCCTAAGAAAATCTTCCAGGCATACACCGTCCGTGCCCGTAAAAACTTGAGCCATCTTACTCTTTTTATATTAAAAAATACATATAGCCACTTAGCTTTTTCTCCTGGCGACGTTCCTTCGCGTCTCTTTTCTTATACTCACTATCCTTTCCCTCACTTGGCATGCGAAAGGTCTCGCTGCTTGTCTATTATTTTATCGCTTTTTTATATCCACTTCTATGAGTGCTGAAAAAAAAAATCTATTTCGCAAGCTTGGCGAAAATCCGGCGAAACACGGCGCAATCCACCATATGTAGAATAGGGGGCTCTATTCTACGGAATAAAATCCCATCCACTGTTTATCAGGATATATTTTAAGATACTTTTAACCTATTTAAAATATTATAATAATCGACTTATTTTATATACGTCAAACCTAAGACTCTCATATGACATCTGCTTGAATATTCGAAAGGAACTTAATTCAAATATAACCATCGAGTCTTGTAGAGGTGTGGCTTTCCAGATTTGTTGCTTTAGAGCCGACCTCTACAGTACCTATGGACAAGAACGGGCAAGAACCTCCATGGACATTCTTTTAAATCAAAATAATATCTTTACAAATTCTTGGTTACATCATTCATGTTAAAAATTATACATGTATGTGAGAACGATGCAGAACGTTAAAAGCGTCCATAATGAAAAGACGAGAGAATGTCGAGCATGACGCCATGGGTTCGATTCCCAGGTCGGGCAAAGTGCGGGACTGAAACATAACTGGTGATGTGGGAGTACTACATGTACATGTTTGCCTAACCGTTCGAGAAAAAGTGTTACGGAAAAGTAAAGTTTCTACAGCGTGTTTAATTATCCAGAGTGTACAGTATTTTTATCTCACAAAGCGACGCGCGCTTTACTTGTGGTTACTAAATATAAAAACACGCTGTGAATGTGTGTGTAAGCGCAGGAGCTTTCGGAACCGTCCGAAACATTAACGCAGTCGGCAGTGTGTGTGTGTGTCAATCAATCAATCAACTCAGCCTATTGCAGTCCACTGCTAGACATAAGCCTCTCCCAGGCTGCGTCACAACACCCTGGCCTCCGACTGTGTGTATTATGTGCTGACGCTACTCGTCTTTCCGCATATAATTATTCACAGGGTGTTTTTTCCATTGGTTAGGTACCACAAGGAAAGCGCGCGTCGCTTCGTGAGATGAAAAAACTATTATCAGAAATGTACGGTTATATTCAACAGCTATCGAGTAGGTATTGACTTACTCGATCCAAAGGTAATTATTTTTTCAGATTACGATATTGGTCCCATGGAGAAAGTTGTCCAGTTTAATGGTCAGCGGTGCTATTCTGTATAAAGAGCACCGTGATAACTGAGGTGAAGTGAGCTTAAAGTGAGCTGTCATTCCACCTAATGCTAGCGATTGACACTATTTGACAGCTCACTTTTAGCTCACTGTTGGGTGGTGCTCAATTATACGCGTGCTTTTCCTTATTTATTTAATGACATGGTATACAGAATAGAAAGTGGTTTTACATTGTAGTAGAAAATTAGTAAGCGCGACAAGTTTTCGTGCGCGCTTCGTCGTTCAAGCCAAAGAGAAGGGAAGAAAAAATGGCCGCCGCCGGCGCAGCAAGAAGCTTATAGATAAAAGTGGAGGCAATACTCTGAATACCTAAGTGAAGACGACTGTGGTCGGACACTCTCTTTCTAAATACACACATAAGAACGAGACAGTGATATGTGTTTTCGTTGTCATATATGTATATGTTACCGGCCAAACCCGATTTCAGGACAAACTAGTTTAGCCTAGGCTAAACTAGTTCCGTTGACATAGGATGCAAGGGCGAGCGAAGGGCACCCCGAGGTTCAGTTTGGTTAGGTTACTTTAAACCCTTTACACATAAATAGGGGCCCCGCGAAGCGGGGCTCCGTCGACATAAGGTCCAAGGGCGAGCGAAGGGCACGGTATCGCGTATAGGAAGAACTAGTTTAGCCTAGGCTAAACTAGTTTGTCCTGAAATCGGGTTTGGCCGGTAACATATATATTTAGAAAGAGAGCGTCCGACCACAGTCGGTTTCACATAGGTATTTACGAGTGTTGTCTCGATTTTTACCTATAAGCTTCTTGCGGCGGCGGCGCAGGCGACACGTTCCGTTCCTGCCGCTCCGCGTCGTAGATTAGTTGCATTGGAGCGTTCCAGTTCCGTTGCAAACACTCACACAGCACAGCACAGCACACACACAGCAGCTCTCGTTGCAGCACTACAGTACCACACCGTTAGATATAACACATTTTTTATACACGCTGTATAAGTTGCTGCTTAAAAAGTGTCTAGCAAGTCTGAAAGGCTTCGGCTATCAATAATGATGAAGTACTAAAAATAACCTTTAGCTATATACTTTGGTTTATTACGTCAATAAACCCATTCTCATATAATATAAGTAGGTACTTAAATTTATCACGTACTTACTCGTAAAAGGTGAATAAGGGAGAGTCGCCCTGTTACCTTATCTCAGGTCCTTACAAATAATCTTAAGATAACACTTTACAGCAGAATAACATCATCGCCATTGTATGCCCACTGCTGGGCATAGGGCTATCTTCTCTGGTGTCAATGCCCACTTTCCTGTACCAGCTTTATCCGGGTTCTACCCGCGATGGTAACAAATCAGCGTCAGGTGGTGTCATCTGACATTATCATCAATATCTTGTTGTCAAATATCTAGATTTAAAAGAGTGTCCATGGAGTTTCTTGCCCGTTCTTCTCCATAGAGATCTACGTTTTGGAATGGGCAACTAGCTTCATCTTTCTGACTAACTGACCGACTATTTAATTTTGATAATTCAAAAGTGCCTGTACATGGTTTAATTGAAATAAATTCTTTGAAATTGAGTTTATTATGCTGAGCTGACGCCGTGGTTTTCATAGTTTTAATGATGTTTTTTTTGAACTGATGCTAATAAACGCACTTTTTTCTTCTTTCTTTCTTTTTTTTGAAAATAAAATTTAAACGTCAACTGAAGATATAATAAAAGAAAAAAACATTGTGTATTAGTTGATTATAAATCTTGTTCTCTTCTTAAGTGCCCGGCTCAGAGGATCCCAAACACTTAAGAGGAAGGACCTCTCAAGTTTAATGCGAAGGGATAGTGTTAATCGGCCATCTTTGATCCCTGACGATACACCTCCCAATCTATTACCAAGCCTCCTGCTTACCCCCGTTCCGAACGACACAATCCACCGGAGTGTATCCTAAGTAATTGCAACCTATAACATTGTAGCTGCGCACATTTGCTCCAGAAAGAACGCCCCATTCCCAGGATAATAAACGGGATATATTGCCAGGGAAGATAAAGAAAATGTAAGGTCTGGGTCTATCTGTACGTCTTATAGGACGATATTGAAGAAATTATGTGTGGGGTGATAAATACGAAAATATAGGAAAATATCAAAGGATTCTTTCCCACCTAAAGGAAGAAGGAAAAACTAACTTTTATTGAACACAGACTTTATAACGTTTAACACCGAAATACAAATTAAAAAAAACTTTATAACAAAAAAAAAGACAGCTGACTTCCAAAAAGAATGCTACAAAGTGAAAAATAATCGTAAGTCGGTGTCGTTGGTTCCGCATTTTAGTTTTTTGACAGCGACTTCCGAAATTAAAGTTATTATTCACCTTGTGTTTTATGTTTTTTTTTTTTGTGAAAATGTTTTTATTTTTAACTGAGTTCAAAAAAGGAGGAGGTTCTCAATTTTTTCACTTTTTGGTTGTACCTATCCCATACAAATTCATATAACACTGCTATGTTCATATCAGTGACAGGAAGTTATTAAAAAATCATCAATAATACCATCATCACTATGTGAAAAAAATTCGTATTATTGAAGCTAACTAAAAAAAATTGAGAACCTCCTCCATTTTTGAAGACGGTTAAAAAAACAATCTTGAACATACATTTAATTGAAAGTAAGTTCCCGCTTTCTGGACCTGCTATAAGCCGTTGTTGGCTCGATCTGAGACGTCGGCTGATGTGGCCCGTTTGCCCAATAAGAGCCCTTGGTCGGCTTAATGTGGGCTGTCAGGTCAGTCTGAGCCGTCGCGCGTCGGGCCAATGTTTAGGCTTCGAGTCGATGTGACCCGTCGGGCAGATCTGAGCCTTCGGACCGATCTGAGCCCACAGGTAAATGTAAACCGATTGTGAGCCGGTATACGAGTAATGTAAGACGTCGGCCCAAACAGAGCCATCGGCCTAATGAGAAACAAATTAGATGCACCAGAGTGGGTTCAAAACTTCACAAAATACCACTATAGGCCCCATTTCACCATTCAAAATGACATAATTTACGAGCGAATGACAGTTCACTGAGCAGTGGTGGCCATTTGGTAACGGCCGCGACTTACGACTTGCAGGCCGTAGGTTCCAACCCCGATAGGCGCTACATTGTGTAAATTATTCTATCACCACTGCTCTCAAAACGATGAACGAAAACATCATGAGGAAACCGGCATGTCCTAAAACCAAAAATTCGAAGACATCTGACATCTACCAACCCGCACTGGGCTCGCGTGGTGGATTATGACCCCCTCTCACCGAGATGAGGCCTGTGTCCCAGCTGTGGGAACATTGAAGGCTGGTTATGATGATTGTGATTATGATGAAAGTTCACAAAATTATGAAAATTCCCATAGAATATTATCATGGAGTACTTTGCCCATACCTTCAACGGACAGTCCTCGTGTGGTAATAGAACTTGCCATTAATAATGTTAAATTGGCGGCATTCGTTCTCGGTGCCAACAAATGTGTTAGTGACAGCATGGTTTAGTGGTTCCAATTACGAGAGACGTTACTTAGAGCTTGTGGTTTGTGTGTAAGAGGGTAAGCAGGGTTCGTGAAGTAGAATGGGCGCAGTAAAGTCATTCTTTTAACAATGACAATAGAACAATGACACTGCTGTGTACACTTGGTGTACCGTTGACATTTTGAGCACTTTTTCTTATGTACACTTGGTGTACACTTGACATTCGAAGGGTTATTAGACTGATTGGTTTCGGTAGCAAAATGTAAAACTTGAAATGTAGATTCGAGAAGCAATTAGCGTTTATTAAGCTAACAAGCTGCCGGTCCACCTGATGTGAAGGGGCCACCGCTGCCTATGATAGTAATAATCAGCCTGTATTGTCCCACGGCTGGGCAAAGATCTCCCTTTCCTTTTCCCACTCAAGTCCATCCTGAACCAATATGAACCAATCCCTCATATAAGCGATAACTTCGTCCGCATGCGGGATCTACGCGTGGGTCTTCGGAAAAGGTAGGAAAATAAGCGACTAGCTTTTGCAAGCAACTTTGCTAGCGTTATCCAGGCATATTTCGTCGCTGTGGAAAAAAAGTTGAGGCATGAAAACACAAAAAACATAGGTACCTACACACTCGATCTGTTACTACTTATATAAAATCTAATATTTAAATAAACTACATTCCCGTGTTCCGTTAATAAAACAATGACTAGCAAGTAAGTACATAAATAAAATGCCATTCATGAATTATTCAAACACTTAACGTAACTGTTGCGCACGAACTACGAAAATTACTACAACTCAATTACTCACCTACCTACCTAATGTAACACTTAAACGTAATATCAAGCCTGTACTCCTCGAGGGGTAAGGCAGAAGTGCACCTACCCACATTTCGCTAGTTATGATAAAGTCCCATGTAACAGGGTGCGAGCATGTTACCATCAACCGGCTACTGAGAAATTCCTGATAAAGAAAAGACGGGTTGCACTCCGGGAGTGCCGGCAGAAGTGAAAACTTGAATATTAACGTTGTGCATTTTTAGGGTTCCGTAGCCAAATGGCAAAAAACGGAACCCTTATGGATTCGTCATGTCTGTCTGTCTGTCTGTCTGTCCGTCCGTCCGTATGTCACAGCCACTTTTTTCCGAAACTATAAGAACTATACTGTTGAAACTTGGTAAGTAGATGTATTCTGTGAACCGCAGTAAGATTTTCACACAAAAATAGAAAAAAAACAATAAATTTTGGGGTTCCCCATACTTACAACTGAAACTCCAAAAATTTTTTTTCATCAAACTTGTACGTGTGGGGTATCTATGGATAGGTCTTCAAAAATGATATTGAGGTTTCTAATATCATTTTTTTCTGAACTGAATAGTTTGCGCGAGAGACACTTCCAAAGTGGTAAAATGTGTGTCCCCCCCCTCTAACTTCTAAAATAAGAGAATGATAAAATTAAAAAAATATATATAATGTACATTACCATGTAAACTTCCACCGAAAATTGGTTTGAACGAGATCTAGTAAGTAGTTTTTTTTTTAATACGTCATAAATCGAAAACCGCAATTTACCTTTCACAAAGTTACAACGAACTACAAGAACTTTTATATTATGTTACTTGCTGCTACGGAACCCTTCATGGGCGAGTCCGACTCGCACTTGGCCGGTTTTTGATATTTTTCATTAATACACTTGGGAGCAAATAAATCGAGCCACTTGCTTTTTTTTGCACGTATAATGGTTAATATTTTTGGTATTATGGAACGTATCAAATCGAAACATATATCGCCTAAGAGCTTATTTAATAATCTTTACAATGAGGGTAAATTTTTGAATGATAACCTTATTTAGTGATAAATTATTGGCTCTGAAAGAAAAACGGTAATTTTGATAGAAAATTGTAGGATTAAAACAGTCCAGAAAATCTATCGAAATCAGGGCAAGGGGGGGTAATACAAGATATTAAGAATAAGTTTATACCATAATTTTGTTTTTAATTGTTTTTTTCTGGACTGACAATTTTCTATCAAAATTACCGTTTTTCTTTCAGAGCCAATAATTTATCATTAAATAAGGTTATCATTCAATAATTTACCCTCATTGTAAAGATTATTAAATAAGCTCTTAGGCGATATATGTTTCGATTTGATACGTTCCATAATACCAAAAATAATAACCATTATACGTGAAAAAAGGAAGTGGCTCGATTTATTTGCTCCCAAGTGTAGATGCACTTTGTTCAATTTCCATATTTTTAACACTTTATATACCTACACGAATTTTACGAATACACAGCAGTGTGGCCACTACACAGACGGTCGAGCTATCAGCTGTCACCTTCCATGGATGCGCGTGGCACGCTGTAACATAAACACACACGAACATTCGCGCAAGCGCCCTGCGCCGCGTAAACAAAACAGCAGGCATTCATTTTCGCCGCGCCGCGCCGTAGAAAGAGAGGGGGATACTTCCTCTCCTACGCCGTGCCGGCTGTCTACTCTCCATCCGTCTTACGAATTTTCGATCAGGCCACGTGTCCTGACGCGATGTCCTGACGCGAGTTTAACATTTTTTACCCATTACAAAAAAAGTGTACAACGCCGCTAAAGAAATTTTCACTTCAAAACTCAGTAACACTATGCCCAGCCCAGGAATCGAAACCAGGACCTCATGCTCAGCAGTAGCACTTGCGACCACTAGACCGACGAGGCATTTAACTACAACTTAGTATTTTAGATAGGTAGACAAATCTTTTGCCTATAATTTAGGTATCCTTCCAGTTTCTAAAGCGTTCAATCGCAAAACAGTCTTAATGTCACCAATCTATTTCCAGTCCTCGCCGACACACGCTTAACCTTTCACACTCCATTGTGCTTATGATGTTAAATTGACGGTGGCCATTGAATATTCATAAGTAAATGTGGAGAAGTCGGTTTTGTTTTCGTTTCCATTGGAAATAAGTCATGTGGGAATAATTTCTGTGGCTGTTATCGGGATTTAAGATGGATGCTCATGGCTAGATAATAATTGCCGCAAGGATCGATCAAAGGTTAAGCTACGCATGCCAAGATCAATCCAACTACAGTCAACAATAGGTGACCATCGATTATATTATAATCGCACTAATAATATAAAAGCGAAAGTTTGTACGTGTGTTTAGGTATATGTTTGTTACTTTTTCACGCTCAAACGACTGTATGTACTAATTTTGATAAAATTTTGTATGGAGATAGCTGAAATTCTGAATTAACACATAGGCTACTTTTTATCCCGATATTCTCACGGGATCGACACTTACGCGGGTGAAACCGCGGGGTGCAGCTAGTTATCATATACATGGACCATTCACAAATACACGAGCTCTCACTAGCTTACGTATAACATACAAACACTGACACTAATCACACCACCATGCACACACTCTTTTTGTATCCATACTTAATATTATAAATGCGAAAGTGTGTCTGTCTGTTACCTCTTTACGCTTAAACCGCTGAACCGATTTAGATGAAATTTAGTATAGAGATAGCTTGAGTCCCGGGAAAGGACATAGGATAGTTTTTATCCCGATATTCCTACGGGATCGAGACTTATGCGCGTGAAACCGCGGGGCGTTGCTTGATTATTATAAGTTTTAACATGTACCTTTTCATATAAAACTTTTATGTGGTTTTTCGATCTGGATATTTATATATCAGTAGCAGCCTGGAGCATCTGTACCCGGTCGATGGCAATAGGCTCGCCCCCTATTACATGGGACTTTAACATAATTGGCGAAAGGAGAGGGGAAATCCTGGGCCCAGCAGTTAACTAGTTGAAATGGGTATTAAAAAAACCGTTATATTTTTCTAAAGGAAATCACAAAATACAGTATCATGTTTCTATCTAGGAAGCGAGAAAAATTAAATAAAGTTGTGAAACTAAATAATCGATAAAGTACATGCCTGAATTCTAAGTAATCGATAGTGAATAAATCGGTATAATCTCAGAATATGTATGAACATCGAGTGACAAATGCTTATCAATCTTTTCGTGGAATCGATTCAAAGCGAATCGAGTTCCATTAATTTTTCTTCTGTTAGCAACACTGGTCACTCAGTATAGTCTAATGTAATCTGTGCTGGTCACCGACTGACAGATGACAGGTAGAAAAAAACCGGCACCTATCAAAAAGTACTCTGTGTGTTTCTTTCGTGGTGAGTGCGCACGTATTTTCCGTTCTCAATCTAAACGTGTCAGTATCTTCAACACGTCGGACATAGAGGCTCTCTACTTGCACTCCATGCATAAAACCATTATACAACCAAAACCATTCAAAAATATTTCGCAAATAACATCAAAAAACTACAATGTTATAATGTAACCTCACTTTTACTATATTTCATATAACTTGATTCCTGGATAGCCAAATTTCACCAAATTTTCAGGGAGGCCTTGTTATTATATCCACATTCAAATAAAGCTAGTTTGATTGACTTAACACCTGGGCCCAGGAAACTATGGAGTCTTTCCCTTCTCCTTTGTGTACTATAGGTACACCTCTGCCTAACCCTTTGCGGACACAGGCGTTATGTAATGTTGGTTCGGATGTCCAATAAGAAAATAACAGTACCTATGTAAACCACCACAGTTGTTAAAAGATAGGCAGCAAGGTCGGCGTAAAAACGTAGTCATACTAAAATCGCTAATACGCAGAAAAAAAGCATGGTGATCGATTCTCGATTGTTCTATGTTTCAGAAAAAGTTTTTCCCTGCAGTGGAAAAGTTACTGAAGGCATTATTATTATATTTGAATATATTACCCGGCCTTATCCGATTGTATCCCTATACCATTGTACAGATGTTATTGATGCTAAATATAGACTACCAGCTGCCTCTAAACAGATTTAGACTGACTATACCCGGGTTATTTTAGACCTTATTGTATGGATTTAGAGAGCAATATATTTACGACATAAACAGGTTGTTGGAAATCGAATATAAGTCTGTAAGCTGACTGTTTAAAGAACTTCATCGACTTCATTTACCTACTGAAAGTTTCACGAATAAATAATACTATTGATTTTCGCCTGAAAAGTGAATCGCTTCGAGTGCGTCGTTGGTCTAGTGGTGGCAAGCGCTACTGCTGATCACGAAGTCCTGGATTCGATTCCCAGGTCAACCGAAGTATTAAGTATTGAGTTTTTCTATCAGTAATTTCGCAGTAACAGCAATAGTGGGCGTACTATAGCTATACCTCTGACTAACCTTTTGGGGATTACAGGCGTCACGTTATTAATAGTAAAACACATGGAGTTTATACTGTCAGGGAAATTAAAGATTTAACAAATTGACTACAATCTCAAGTTATCCGTATATCCAAATCACAACTGAGGGACAATTCTCTTAATTTTTAGAACGTTCAAAGTTTGATCTCAGTCTCAATCCGTCAAAAATACTTCTAATTTCCAGACATTTTTGTCAAGTTTTTAACATTGATTGTCGCTGACTAGATTTTAAACGTTTTAACTATGGGAATTGGCCTTGTATTATTCTGTGGCAGTTAAATGAAGTGGCATGACACAGCAAATTAACGTATTGTGTCAATTTGATAAACAATACATTTCCCGTACTGTATTTGACGCTAAATGTAACTTTGTTGGTTTCCGAATTGTGTAATTACAACGAACTTATAACATACCATCACGGCATGTTACCTCAAAGGATTGAGCAGAGGTACTACACCCACATTTCACCAGTTATAGAGGGCGAGCCTATTGCCATCAACCGGGCACAATTCCAGACTCCGGACGGAGAAATCCCAAATAGAAAAACTCAATAACATTTTGCCCGAACCGAACCCAGGACCGATCATGCTCAGATGTAGCGTACAAAAACAAAATATTAGGTCCTTACATATGAAATTGGCGTTTTTCGTACTGGCCACTTTAATCACGAATTTCTCCTCTTTGGTAAGGAATTCCAAATTCAAATTTGTACAGCTATTTACTCATGTATTTGTGCTTCGACGACCGTCATTCATTTGTTTTTTTTCTTCTGTTTTTTCTGTTTGCGTCACTCATTTTACAAAATGGAAAATTTAAAATATCGCATTATTTACGAGTACGAGTTCCGCCGTGGCACTAGTGCTGCGGAAACGACTCGAAGGGTGAATGATGTGTATGGCGGTCATGTTGCAAAAGAAAACACAGTTCGTTTTTGGTTCCAACGTTTTCGTTCTGGAAATTTCGACCTGCAGAACAAGCCCCGTGGACGGCCTGAGACCCAAGTTGATAATGGAGAATTGAAGGCTATTGTGGAAGCGGACCCATCGCAAACCACGTCCGAGTTAGCTGCAGGCTTCGATGTTAGTGATAAAACTGTTTTAATTCACTTGAAGCAAATTGGGAAGATTAAAAAGCTTGAAAGGTGGGTACCTCACGAATTGACTGAAGCAAACCGGCAAACGCGCGTCGACTGCTGCGTTACATTACTGAACCGGCACAACAATGAAGGTATTTTAAACCGAATCATTACCTGTGATGAAAAATGGATTCTTTACGATAATCGGAAGCGCTCAGCGCAATGGTTGGATCCTGGCCAGCCAGCCAAATCCTGCCCCAAGCGAAAATTAACCCCAAAAAAGTTACTTGTAAGCGTTTGGTGGACTAGTGCCGGTATTGTTCATTACAGTTTTCTCAAATCTGGCCAGACTATTACAGCTGATGTCTATTGTCAGCAATTACAAACCATGATGGAAAAGCTAGCGGCTAAACAACCAAGGCTGGTCAATCGCTCCACGCCACTGCTGCTTCACGACAACGCCAGACCACACACTGCGCAACAGACGGCTACCAAATTAGAAGAGCTTGAATTGGAATGTCTTAGACATCCTCCGTACTCCCCGGACCTTGCTCCAACAGATTACCATTTTTTTCGCAATTTGGATAACTTTTTGCAAGGGAAAAAATTCAACTCCGATGGGGCAGTCCAAATCGCCTTCAAAGATTTTATTGATTCCCGTCCGACTGGTTTTTTTAGTAAAGGGATCAATGAACTACCTATAAGATGGCAAAAGTGCATTGAAAACAATGGTTCATACTTTGATTAATTAAATATATTATATTAAAAAATATTCGACTTTTTGTTCCTTCCATACAAAACGCCAATTTCATATGTAAGGACCTAATATATGTAATTTAAATACATACAGTGACATCCAAAAGTTAGTTGACATTTTTCTACTTCAGCTATGTGTGACACACCACATTATTATTTCAAACTAGCTGCGCCCCGCGGTTTCACCCACATAAGTTTCGATCCCGTGGGAATATCGGGATAAAAAGTAGCCTTTATGCTAATCCCGGGTGTCAGCTATCTCCATACAAAATTTTATCAACATTGGTCCAGGCGTTTGAGCGTGAGGAAGTAACAAACATATAAACACACACACTCACAAACTTTCGCCTTTATAATATTAGTGGGATAGTGTGATTGTAGTGATCCAAATATTTGAACTGCTATAAAGTTTTTATTGACTACATATTTCAACGACATTTCACTTATCATACAAAATAATCAACTAATCCTTTAGGAGTACCTGATTATTTTAAATCAAAAATGTATTAAGTACATTTTATTTTAAAATTAATCATTATTATCAAAATATTCATTCATTTTAGTCATATTATAAGTAATTTAGCAATAGAACAGCAATAGCCTTCAAAACCCTCGGATTTATTTATTTATTTATACTTTATTGTACACCACAAAAATACATAACAATAAAAATTATCGATCACTAAAAATATACGAATTGTGATTGAAAGCGTGTTAATCTATTAGTGTGCAGGAACCTAAACAGTTTTAACTCCACAAGCGTCAAGTGTACACCAAATGTACAGAAGAGAAAGTGCTCGAAACGTCAACAGTACACCAAGTGTACACAGCAGTGTCAATGTTAAAATAATGACTTTACCGCGCCCATTGAACTACTCCGACGCGTGGGGTGTTTCGACAGGTAGGCGGGCAAAGGTGTGAGAGGTTCAGGAAGGATTTTTTTAAAACAAGCTTTTTATGAACTACAAAGTACTATAAAACTTACGTAAACATAGAACCTTAATATTTTCTTTAAAGATTGAGACTGATCCTTAAGTGCAAAAAGTCGCCTCGAGCTTTTGAAAGAGAGAAGTGGGTCAAAAACGTGCCAGATTTGATTACAGACACAGACAGAAAGGCAAAACAAAAAAGAAGCTTGTAATAAGAAGTAATATTGAATTTTCGCTATTTATTACAAGACAGTAAAAGAGAACGTGCTCACTTTTACCCGCCTATCAAATAACCGCCGGGTCGCCCCGCTCTGTTAGACGTGCCAGCGGCTAGGACTAACCTACTCAAGTTTGCCTCAATGTCACGAGCCGCACGTATTATTAACATAATAGTATCGGAGGATATATTTAGGCAAAACGTGCCGAAATTCATTCAAAGGTCTGATATTATTAACGTTGTGGCTGTGACAGGTGATTATATTTTATTTTTTGTAAAGGGATAGACATTGTGACTTATAAAATCGCCTTGGATGATTCTGTAAAGGTGTTATAATTGTGGTTTAAATAAATAAATAACTGTATGTTTTATGAAACCCATCGCCGCAATTTTGAAACTAAATCTTAATTCGCTCGAGTAATCAAATGCAACCAGAGTCATTTTTCTACCAGCCTGCATGATATAAGGTTCCCTTTTGCAGACAACCTTTATAGCATCTAGGTATATGACATACTGAATAAAGGCTATGCGGTATGTTTGAACCAAGACTCACCATCATATTTCTTTGCTACTCTCTCATCTTCATTTCCTCACTAAACATACCAAATTGCGTAACACACTATAAATCCATATCTAAGGGCCAAAGCACACACGCTACTTTTTGCATCGGCGATCGGCGATTCTGCTGCTTTTTAGAAACTAAATGCAGTAAGCAAGCATTCCACACCGCACACTTAAAAACGCCAAACGCGGTGATTCAGTCGCTTTTCGGAAGCTCGATACAGCGGCTGAACGCTACACTCCGCACACATTCGGATGCCGGTAGCAGCGATTTGGCATTTGCGCCTGCATCGGAGCAGTCGCTAAAACGCGCGATTCCGATACCACGTCCGAACGCAGAGAGTCGCCAAAACGCGATGCAGCATCGGAGCAGTCGCTAAAACGCGCGATTCCGATACCACTTCCGAACGCAGAGAGTCGCCAAAACGCGATGCAGCATTGATACAGCCGCAAATCGCCGATTGCCGATGCAAAAAGTAGCGTGTGTGCTTTGGCCCTAATCCATTGCTTCATAAGTTCGAGAAATTTGTCTGCTCAACAACGTAAATAACGCAATGAAAGTTGTTGAATTGTCAAAATGAAAGTCATTCCAACTGTTAGTGTGTTACCTACGCAATTACCCCGCTGGTCAATATAAAAACAGGTGTTACTAGTATGTAACGGTAGCACCCATCAATAAACCATGAGGGTGAAACTAAAACTGTAGGGGGGTGAAATTGAAAGGGGGTTTGAGTTTTAATTGAAACGCGCCACCCGGTGTAGGTAATGAAAGTTTCGTTTGTCGCGAATATACCTAGTGGTATTTTAAAGGTGGCTTTAGACTGGAGAAATGGTTTGTCCTTCCCCTTTTTAATCCATCCAAAGGTTGTCTTTAAAAGATCGCTCTTAGCGATTAGACCGCCCATTGTGTCACCCATTGTAAAGTTTCATTATTTACGTCTGTAATTTATATGGTGTACATAATAAAGAGTATTCTATTCTATTCTATTTGTTCCGTTTATCTACTTACCTTAAAAAATCCACCCTAAGGTGCGGAAACGCATGTCCGAGAATCTATCCTAGGCTAGGCTTAGTTGGGTAAACGAAATTTATAGGTTTAGGCTAAGGGTGGATTCTTGGACATGCGTTTCTGCATATCCATCCACCTAAGTGTGGATTTTAGGGGGTGAATAAACGTAATAACAGGAAAAATGTTAGTTGTGGTTTTTTTTTTTTGTTTCCTGGTTCAGATGGAACGTCTATGGGTCTGAGTCTATAGAGGATATAACCCAATGAGTTTTTAGATGGAGGGCTCGCATGAAGATTACCTCTCGATTTTTTTATATTCGTTGGCAACGCTTTGTTGACCATTTCAGTCAGTATTGAGATGTTTGTAAATGGATGGTAAAAACTATACACTTAGCGCTTCAGGCGTTTTGCTGGCTGGAGATGCGAAAAAACTTTTCAGTCTTACTTGTATTTTATTGAATTACAATTTTTGTCTGTGAATTAATTGAAGACGTGAGTGGATGAAGGGGATATGTCACAAAATTCTAACTTCGAGAAAATTGAGTTCAAAGTTTCACGTAAACATTTTAAGATATTTTGAACTCAATTTTCTCGAAATTAGAATTTTGTGACATATCCCCTTCATCCACTGACGTCTTCAATTATGTTTGGAAGGTAGGTCGGTGATCTTTGGTCTCATTTTAGCTGATGAAAATTATAGTGTGTAAACTCCTTATACAGCACATTCGTTCGTTTTACCTTTTTTAAAAACTGCAATTCACGCAGCATTTCAAATAGAAATAAAGGTGAAAGCTGGCTCGTTGGTCTAGAGGTCGCAAGCTCTTGCTGAGCTTGAGATCCTGGGTTCGATTCCCAGGTCGGGCGAAGTGTTATTGGGTTTTTCATCAGGAATTTCTCAGTAGCTGCTCGGGGTTTGGTGGTGGTGGTGGTGGTGGTGGTTGGTGGGTGGTTTGGTTTGGTGTTGTGATACCCCCGTGCCTAGGAAAGCACGTAAAGCCGTTGGTCCTGCGCCTGATCTCTCCCCGGTCGGTGACCCCACAAAAATATCTTCAAATTAATTCCATTTGAGTTTTATCGTGTTAAGATTTCGATACCCATCACATCCGCGGAGTTTCGCTAGGTAATTTAATTTGACCCTGTATAAGTATTTTCTTATTAATGTTTTACTGTTGCCTAGCAACCTAACGTAACAACAGACACTGACCACAGCTACGATCGGCATTACGAACGAACCAAAAAGCTCTTGTCATGCTCTTCAATACTCAATACTCAATTCTTTATTGCATTCCATATGTATTACATTGATGGTATTACAAGTAAAAGATCAATATGGACCCTGTCGGGCACAGCAACATTTTGAGAGAGGAAGACGGCTAAGTACATATTCATCATATCATCATAGTCATAATAATACACGTACAGTTGTCATTGATACTTCATTTTCGCGCAGACAGGATTGGACAGCAATCAATTTGTTTGATTTATTGTTTCCTGTTCCGAGTTCCGAGTTCCTGTGAGTCTGTGACGTCACTGTGTTGTTATAGCTTGAAACGATATTAAAGGTACCTGTTGTTAATGATGGGGCTAAATAAGTGATGTATTGTATTGAATTTTGTATACAGGGTGAAATTGAACACATGCGACAAATCGAAATGGGAAATTGTACTCATTATTATGAACAACTTTTACTATGGGACCAAACCTGAAATCGAAAAAACAAAGATCAGCTGTTCCCTACATTTATGTTCGCATAACTCATCAAAATGTAGGGGACAACTGATTTTATTTTCGCGATTTCAGGTTTGGTCCCATAGTAAAAGTTGTTCATAATAATGAGTACAATCTCCCATTTCGATTTGTCGCATGTGTTCAATTTCACCCTGTATTGTCTATGAGTCTTTGTAGCTTGAATGAATAATCATAATAATAAGGGTCGATCGAAGGTGATGCTGCGCTTGCCGCGGTCGGTTCGTGGATGGGTGACCTTCCCTTACATACCGAGACCCCTCCGTGCCTCGGAATGCATGTTGGCCCTGGCTGTCATTCGTAGATTTTCACGAACCGAATTTCCAACACACGCGACACCATCAGTGAAACATTTAAGTGAGCGTCACGCCTGTAAATTCCTCGCTGGGTTGGGCAGAACCCTCATTTCACCAAATTTTTTATTAATAATAATATAATATAATAATATATTATTCCACAACTATCACACAACGCCATCTAGTCCCAAGCTAAGCAGAGCTTGTGTTATGGGTACTAGACAACTGATAAACATACTTATATATTTCTAAATACATACATAATTATTATAGATAAATTACACCCAGACACAGAACAAATGATCGTGCTCATCACACAAACATTTGTCCTGGGTGGGAATCGAACCCACGACCTCCGGCATAGCAGTCAGGGTCACTAACCACTAGACCATCAGGCCTGCAAGGCCTGCAGGCTATTTAAAAAAGTGTACAACAAAAGACCATCAGTCCAGCGTAAAAGCACTTTTAAAAGCACCTCGATAGTCGGGCCCCGTTTGCAAGACAAACTTGCGAGCTATCGATTTCTCATTTCTATCGAACGAATATAAAAATATCCGTGATGCCGTGATTTTTATGGATTCGAACACAGTACATTTAGTTAAGTAGGCAGATATCAATATTGTTTCTAGTTTTTATGGGCTTGTAGGGAAGTAACTATAACAAGCGTAAAAGTACCTACAAACGGGGTGAATAGGGATGCAGGGGTGAATCGGGACGAAACTTTAAAATGGATTTTAACATTTAAATAATATAGTTTGTTGTCAATAAGGGCACGTAATCGTTAATTAAATTACAGTAAACACATTAGGGTCCTTTTTGGCCACAAACTATATTATTTTAATGTTAAAATCCCTTTTAAAGTTTTGTCCCGATTCACCCCTGCATCCCTATTCACCCCGTTTGACGGTAACTTGTAATCTAATGTTTTAACAAATTTCAAATAATAGCACTTTTTCATGTGCCTCTCGACTGTAACAATCCATCCGTATTAATGTAATGCGCACTTCATTATAATATATGGTAATACCACCCATGGACATCACGAGAAAAACGATTCAGGATACGGCACCTGTCCCACCGCATACGAAGAAGCGACTAACTGTTAACGGTCCCGTGTAAAAGAGATATCTACATTTATATTAATAGTTTATCGTTGACTGTTCACACGTCTGGCGAGCAGGGCCGGCCTTAGCCAACTAGGCGCCCCGGGCGAGTCATGCCTTTCGCGTACGTTTCATTACAATTAAAAAAACTTATTTTGAATTTGTACATAAATAAATAATTCGTAGGTAAGTTATTGATAACGTTCAGGTTTTCTAAAAAGGTTTTTAGATTTGAAAGTATTTATTTCAAATAGGCACATAAAAGGCACTTTTGAACGTCAAAAATTACCTTAAAATAGAATTGATTCTAGTCGAGAAAGAAAAGTATGTATAATACGAGTTGCAATTTCAGTGAGAGATACGATAAGCGACAAAATGACAGCTCGTGTTTGTTAGACATAGAACACTCATACTCGCTCCTACGAGATAAGTCTATAAAAGTTAATACGCTGAGTCTAGTTTTCCTTTAGATCGATAAAAATAGGTATTCAAATTAAGTGGTTAAGTTGTGAGCTGACGCGCGCAGCGCCCTGTAGTACCTGGCGCCGGCACCGCTGGCGAGTACTCGTTTGTCGCAGCGGCAAGAGTTATCAAAGCGAGAACTCGCCCAGCGACAGTCATTTGGCAGAACACTCGCTGAGAGACTCACGCTCACGCTTAGTACAGACGCCAGCACATCAACCTACCCGAAACTGTCTCCCAATCAACTTTAAACCTTATGCTTTAGTGATAAAGTTGAAAATCTATGAAATAAATTTGACAGATTGTAGTAGGTTGATGTGCTAGCGTCTGCAGGTACATTCGCATATCAGCAAGTAATCGCTCGTCGCTATCGCGAATTCATTAATTCATTTTTAGTAGCTAGCTCTACTTGCTTCTCGTTAATCGCTTGCGGTGGAACAAGTACCTAAGGTCGGATAATAAAAAAAACCGAGTGTGCTTATGACCACACGACTGAAGTGAAACTTCAAACGTATTTGGCTATGAGAGGAAGAAAGAAAGAAAATATGCGCGCGCACTGCTTTCTCTTGCTTATATCCCCCACTCAACTCCCGTTCGCCTCGCCCGATCACACTTTTCGTAACGCTTACGTCACGCGTTCGCCAGCTTACTCCCCAAGTCAAGCGTGCGTAAAGAAGTTTCACTTTAAAAAGTGTTACGGGCAACATTTCCTTTTATGATTATCGTTGGTCTCGCGGTCGCAAGCGCGACTCTGAGCGTGGGGTCGTGCAAAGTGTTATTGGATTTTTCTATTAGGAATTTATTAACCGTAACCCGAAATTTGGAAGTTGGTTGTGTGATACCCCCGTAACTCGGAAAGCATGTTAAGCCGTTGGTACTGCGCTTGATCTCTCCCCGGTCGTGTGGATTGCCGTTGGACTATGGTCCAATTGGACGTCAGTTAAAAATTAAATAAAATATTTGTTTAATTAAATCCAATCCATCCATGCAATCTAAACAATCCAATCCGAAAAAATCAATCAATCCATGTTTAAATCTGTTAAAAAAATATCAAACCTGAAGACACCTGAATCAACAAAATAAACAATTTCGATTTTAAGCCAAAAAAGCAAGCAAGCAGAAACCTCTGCGAACGTAGAGAAGTCGATTTAAAATTCAGATTCGCCCAGCATCCCTTTCGCCTGTTGAATTCAAAGCGCACTGTATCCTTCCATTTATATGACAGTGAAGAGCGACTGTGGCTCCTACGAATGAAAATACACAGTGTCTGGAATTTCCCACGGGTCCACGGACAACGTATTATTTGAAAAATAACAGCTAGCGACTTTTTACTCCGTGTGCTACCAGAAAATCGAATACTTATAATGAAAACATTGGTGTTTTTAATACAGGGTTAAATTGAAAACATGCGACAAATCGAAATGGAAGATTGTACTCATCATTATGAACAACTTTTGCTATGGCACCAAACCTGAAATTGCGAGAAAAAAAAAAGTGAGTACAATCTCCAATATCGATTTGTCGCATGTTTTCAATTTCAACCTGTAAATGGTAGATCAATTTACTTTTATTTTATTTTGAAACGAAGGATGGACGTATGAAAGACGTTATGGTTAGAAAGGGGGTGACTACCGAGATGACGACTAATAGGAAAGTGTGCAAGAAAAAGATAATGTCGCGCTGACCCCAAATAAATATGGATAAGGGTTAGGAGAATCATGGTGATGATATTTTCCTCACCCTTTTTTTGCTACAAATATTTATTTTCTTGCTTCTTGTTTACAATTAGTACAATCAGCGAAAAAATCAATAAGAAATTCAGTTTTTTAAATCATAAATATGGAACTAAATATTACTAGCTTAAATATTTGTGTGTCAATTTAGATTATGTGAAAGTAGTAGTGTTAATAGACTTTTTTCGCTGACCGTACATAATTATTAAGTATTATTATTGTATAAATGGCAATCTTAGAAAAATCTTGACTGACAGACATACTAATAAATAAAATCTTTTTTAGACATGTGAAAAGAAAATGTAGAATGCTTAGTCAATTGAATTGCTTGAACCTCGGAGTTTCTCTATTACAGATCTTCGGGTTCGGGAATTCATAACTTTTCAACTTAACATAATATCAAAAAATCACGCTTCTAATTCCAGCCGAGTTAGGCATTTCGCCAATTAAGTTTCAGTCCCATGTGATAGGGGCGACCCTAATGCCATCAATCGTGCACAAATCCAGACTCCTGGCTGCTACTGAGAATTTCTTGGTGAAAAAACCCAATACCACTGCCTGAACTGGAAATCGAACCCAGAACCTCATGCTCAGCAATAACTCTTTCGACCACTAGACCAACGAGGCGGCTTTAAACTTTGTTTCTATTTAAAACGATGCGTGAATTGCAGTTTAAAAAAAAGCTTTGTTATAAGCCAATGATGTAACAGCCCTACTAACCTATAAACAACAAAATTTCTATAAGAATAACATAGTACATATTAATTCCATGCATACCACTCCCTATATTTCCAGCGTCAAATATTTGACGGCCGCCATTATTGATTCAAATTCAGCCAACGTTCTGCGCGGTGTCCGATGAATTTGAAAATACGTTTGTATTTGGTGCTCTAGTACCTGTGCTCATGAAACAGAATATTGGAGTAGACTGCACTAGGTACGGTCAGCAGCAAAAGTCGATTAACACTTCAGTTTTTTTAATCTTAGTTATTGAGCAAAATATTTGTTCAAAATTGCAGCAGATGAAAAATTTGTAGAATATAAACTCTATGCTATTATGTGAGAAGCTAAAAAGCAGTTTATTGATAAAATTGTTGTCAATTTAATAACATGTAAAAATGACAGTGTTAATCGACTTTTGCTGCTGACTGTACCTACTGCTGTGAGATGAAAATTAAACCATAACTTTGAGGATTTTATACTGTGCAAACTGCAAGCATATGTATAAGCGTCCGCGTCACAGAAAGCAATCCCAATCCAATCTGATTTAAAAAAATCACCAATGCGGATGCCTGTAAATATACCTATAATATTCGTCCACAACCTTTGGAAGGATTTCAAGGGACAAGGAGATACAATACTGCAGGTAGTCTGTGGTACAGTCAAAAAAAGAGATAAGTATGCAGGATTTACGGATATAGTTAAAGTTTAGTAAGAAACCTATGGATGTTGTCGACTGAAATTTAATTTGATAAATGAGCTGTTTGTTTCTATTTATTAAATAAAATTTTATTCGAGAACATCTATCTGTTTCTAACTAAACTTCAACTATATCCGACGATCCTGCATACTTATCTCTTTTGTTGACTGTACATAAAACATTTACTTAATTCATTTTTTTAAGACAAAGTCCATCCATTCCTTTAAATTTAATTAAAGCATATAATTTATATAATAATCACACAAATAAAATAATACTCAAATATAAAAAAACTTTTTTACAAAAAAAAAAAACAACCGACTTCAAAAAAAAACACTACAAAGTGATAAATAACTTTAATTTCGGAAGTCGGTGTCGTTAGTTCCGCATTTTCGTTTTTTGACACCGACTTCCGAAATTAAAGTTATTTATCACTTTGTAGTGTTTTTTTTTTGAAGTCGGTTGTTTTTTTTTTTGTAAAAAAGTTTTTATTTTCCACTTTTTAGTTGTACCTACCCCACAAAAATGTAAACGAAAAGATCGTTAATGTAGACAATGTAGATAAATTTTTAGATTGTTCGAAAACCGCTTGTCCGATTTCGATAAAATTTTCATGGGACCATTTGGGAAGTATACCCTTTCCAACAAAAAAAGAATTTTTGAAATCGGATGGCAAGCGACGGAGTTATGCGCGAACAAACATAAAAAAAAAAAAAATACAAACATCCGAATTGAGAACCTCCTCCTTTTTTAGAAGTCGGTTAAAAAAACCGGCCAAGTGCGAGTCGGACTCGCCCATGAAGGGTTTCGTAGCAGCAAGTAACATAATATAAAAGTTCTTGTAGTTCGTTGTAACTTTGTGAAAGGTAAATTGCGGTTTTCCATTTATGACGTATTAAAAAAAAATTACTTACTAGATCTCGTTCAAACCAATTTTCGGTGGAAGTTTACATGGTAATGTAGTACATTACATATATTTTTTTAATTTTATCATTCTCTTATTTTAGAAGTTAGAGGGGGGGGGGACACATTTTACCACTTTGGAAGTGTCTCTCGTGCAAACTATTCAGTTCAGAAAAAAATGATATCATAAACCTCAATATCATTTTTGAAGACCTATCCATAGATACATACGTACAGGTTTGATGAAAAAAAAATTTTGTAGTTTCAGTTGTAAGTATGGGGAACCCCAAAATTTATTGTTTTTTTTCTATTTTTGTGTGAAAATCTTACTGCGGTTCACAGAATACATCTACTTACCAAGTTTCAACAGTATAGTTCTTATAGTTTCGGAAAAAAGTGGCTGTGACATACGGACGGACGGACAGACAGACAGACAGACAGACATGACGAATCCATAAGGGTTCCGTTTTTTGCCATTTGGCTACGGAACCCTAAAAATACAACCACATATACCTACTTATCTATATATTATTGTTATTTGGATTGCATTGCTCCTGAATAATAGTTTGGGTTGACCAATATTCCCACAATAAAATTCGGCTGTCAAAGCGTCAAAGTCAAGTTGTTACTGTGTTTTGTATTGTCCAAGTTAACAATAGCCATTTGTATAAACTGATTTGCGATTTGACCACAGATTAAATTGAAAAAGCTTTCAGAAATCCAGGTCTGCAGCGCAATCACATTCTATCGTGTTTAAGAAAATGCGGTCAAGCAATGTATCACTTGTCCCATGGGATAGTGGGACATATTATTATCCCACGTGTCCCATCATGGGACCAGTCCCATGATGTGTCCCATTGACTCAGGTCAATGGTACTAGTGGGACGGGCCGAAAATGTTTGGACTTACAGTTTTGACTGAATGATAAATAGTATTTTTGTTTTTTTTAAGGGTATTGGTCAGTTATCTTGGAAGGGTAAAATTAATAGTCCTCCAGACTGAATTTGGGACATACCTAAGTGTGTGCGCAGTCATAGGTGAACTTTCTTTGCCCTCTCTCGCCTAGTCCTCAGGGACGGTAATCCGATACGACCGGAGAGAGGTCAAGCGCAAGACCAACGGCTTAACGTGATTTCCGAGGCACGGGGGTTACTAAGAATTTTTTGACGTTCACAAGTGCCTTTTATGTGCCTATTTGAAATGAATGCTTTGACATTGACTTTAAACGTATGTCCAGCAGTGAATTGCTGTATGCTGACGGATGATGAAGTATACTCCGTGTAACCTAGCATTAGCGTTATCAGCCTATAATATTCCCACTGCTAATATCACTGATAATATTCCAGCTGCTGTTGATATATCAGTCAGTCAGGAGTTCAGGACTTTGCATAACCAGCCTATAATGTTCCCACTGCTGGGACACAGGCCTCCTCTCTTCGAGAGGGAGTGGGCCGTAATCAACTACGCGGGCCCAGTGCGGGTTGGTGGATGTCACAAATGTCTTGGTGTAACCTAACTCCAAAAGTATTTCGAGCTCAACATGGCATGAAGAGATTATTAAATCTCGCTTATTGAAGTGAAAATAACTGTCCTCGAAAGAATTTTAACGAAATTGTTTCTCGATTATAATTCCGAAAGTTATTTTTTTTTAATAAAATTCGCAAATGCTGGTGCGAGCAATAATTTTCCGGCCTGACCTAGTTTCAACTTGTATAACAGTATTTTCACATTTAACTATGTAGGTCAGTAGGTATATCAAACTTTTTGTAGAGAAGTTTTTTGCGAGTTTTCTACATAATCGACCTATAATGTTCCCACTGCTGGGACACAGGCCTCCTCTCTGTCAGAAGGAATGGGCCGTAATCCACCACGCGGGCCCAGTGCAGGTTGGTAGATGTCTTATATTCGAATTTTTGGTTCTAGGACATGCTAGTTTCCTCACGATGTTTTCCTTTATCGTTTGAGAGTAGTTGTGATGAAATTATTTACACAAAGTAAAGCACCTGCGAACCCACGACCTAAAACTCGTAAAGGCTGATTTAGACAGAGTAAGTAACTGACTCCAATCTTGAGACAAGTCAGTGGAGTCAGTACTACTGACTCCAAATTCAATTTACATTATATATAGGGTCAGCACTAACTTGTCTCGAGTTTGGAGTCAGTTAATTACCCTGTCTAAATCAGCCTTATCTCAGAGCCGTTACCACTGGGTCACCACCGCTCTTCTGACTATGCTGGATGTTTTGAAATTCAATATCAGCATAACGTCACGCTTGCATTCCTTGAAGGTGTAGACAGAAGCGAATATTACAAAATAACATCACGCCTGTTACCTCCGAAGTGTTAGGCAGAGGTGTACCTATAGTACACTTACATTTCGACAGGTATGTTTAAGTCCCATGTAATAGGGGGCGAGCCTATTGCCATCAACCGGGCACAAATCCAGACTCCGAGCTGCTACTGAGAAAGTCCTGCCAGAAACCCCAATAACGCTTTGGCCGACCTGGAAATCGAACCCAGGACCTCTTGCTCAGCAGTAAAGTCAAAGCATTTATTTCAAACAGACACATAAAAGGAACTTTTGAACGTAAAAGATTAATTGATTCTAGTCGCCCCTTCCAAAAGGTAGTTTTCGTATGGAGAAGAATGGGCAAGAAATTCCACCGTTACTCTTTTGAAATGTTTTACAATATTCTGCATGGGTACATTAATTATATAATAACATGTGAGGACGATGCACCTAAAATAAAATTACTATACCAGTAGCGCTTGCGACCACCACACCTACGAGGCAGTCGAATATTATCTACTAAGAATTATCCAATCAATTTTATGTTTGTTTTTTATAATAGGGAGAGAGCCTATAGGCACAAATCCAGTCCCCGGGCAGCTTATACTAAAACTCAGTTTATATTGAAATTGTTAGGCAAACAGTATAATACTTTCAATACGTAAACCATCACGTTGCTTACCTGTAGTTGGCAGAACAGGTCGTCGCGTTATTTATTGCCGTGACCTCATTCCAAAACACGGCATTGCCAGAGCTAGGTGAAGTCAGGGAAATTAATTGATAAACAAATTGACACCCTACGTCAATTTGTCGTGGTATAACCATTGCATACAATTGTCAAATGGTGTCAGTTGTGATTTGAATATGCGGACAATTTATGTCGGTTGTCAGGTCGCTTAACAAGGCTTGCCGAGGCCTGTGTCCAGTTGTGAACTGCTGTTGGTTGCTGATGATGATGAATGACATGGTTGGAACAAACCTTTCCATGCTCTGGTTTTAGCGCCTTCAAATGAGGCGCAATTTTCGATGCTCTGGTTTTAGCGCCTTCAAATGAGGCGCAATTTTCGAAAGTAACACACTTGTAACTGACCAGACAGCTGTGCTGCTGGGGAGGTTGTTGCGCCATTTTTTCTTCCCAACTAAAGCACTAGGAAGTGGTGAAGGGTTTTGGGGGAATGTCTTATGTAATTTTGACGTTCAAAAAGTGCTGATTCTTAGTCTAGTTTGACTTTTGTTTTGAGACCAACTATTATCCAACATTGACCGAGTGGTTATCATTATTTTTAAATAGCGAAAGACTCCCCGCTTCTCACGTGGAACTTAACGTTAGTGAAAAAGAAAGAAAGAAAATATATTTATTTAGCACAGACTAAAAGACGCACAATACACCAATTACATACATCAAATAAAAACAAAAAGTAAAGATTAAATAAAAAAAAGTATAAAGTCAGTTTGTGTTCAGTACCTTTTCATACGTCCCGGCAACCGGGTAGCCGGTGCCGGGTACCCAGCGGCGAAGTGTATAGCCATGTATAGCTTTCACACGTACCGGCGTAGTTTACCTGGCAAGTGTTACCGGATAATCGGCACCGGCTACCCGGTAACCGGGACGTGTGAAATGGTACTAAAGGACTGTCGGAAATATAGGTGACGAGTGTTCCGTGCTTACCAACCATATATTTTCTATGTTTGCCAGCCCTTCGGGAGAGCCAGGCATGGTGTAGTGTGAAGTTACGTTTTTGCGGAAAGAGCTTATAATGTTAAGCATATTATTTGTTTATTTATTTATAGTTAATTTAAACGGCACAACACCAATTACATTAATTAACATAGAGACAATAACTACGTTGACAATAATATAATTTATAACTAACATGGAACAGTGGACACCCTTGCATACATTGCCTCACAGAACTCCAGACATATACGCATAATTTTAATCCATTCATCCGCAAACACATCACATTCAGGGTTGGCAGCCAGAAGGGCATTCAGCACCTTTAGAGTACGACAGATTGGGGATTCGGCTCTAGCTACAGTTTTAGATGGCAGTTGCGCAAATAGATTGTGCCCGCGGCTCTGACGGTGTCGAATGTAATTGTTGGGCACAAATTGTCAGCAGAAAATATTCTATGGTTTATATATGGGTCATTCCGACGCACGAAGGGATTTCGATAAGTTATGGATCAACGGAACGACCTCGCCAAGCGTTGCTTAACCTTGAAAATCGACCCTTATGGCTGTTATTATGTAGGCACGAGCCCCCATAAGAGACAAATAGGTACCCATAGTTATACTTTATAGGTACGTTTCTCTTCTCGATTTCCAAACACTAGTCTAAAACAAAAGTAGCAAAGAGAGAACTACCGTAATTTATATCTAGCACACAAGTTGGGGGTGAATATATCGCTTAGGAGCTCGTTGGGGGTGAATAAGGCACCTGTCCCACCGCCGAAGAGGAAGCGACTAGCTATTAATGATATTCTCGCTCAAGAAACGTACAAAATATTGTTAAGTCCCGTGGAAGTAAAAGAGATCCATATTAGATCGCTGACTGTTCACTACCTTTTTTTTTTCTCGCGGTGGAAATCCTCATGGACTTCCTCTATCGTGGGGTTGACTTGACAGAGGGGCATGCCGGCCTCTTACCAGCTAAATCCACCGCGGTGTTCCACCTCTACCTATGGCCGGGAGTGCGGGATTCGCATAAGCATTCCCGCTCCCCCGACAGGCCTCGACCCGCTGGACTGTTCACTACCTGAGAGATGCGTACTGGGGAGCACTCGTTTGTCGCAGCGACAAGTACTATCAAAGAGAGTAAATACTCGCTTAGCGACAATCGCTTGACGGGCAGCATAGTCGCTGAGAGACTCACGCTTGGAACATTCGCATACCAGAGAGTAATCGCTTCTCGCCTACGCGCACCCGTTGCTCGATGCTGGCCACTCGTTTTAGTTGCTAACTCTACTCGCTTCTCGTTAATCGCCGACGGTGGAACAGATGCCTATATCGCTAAGGAGCTAGGCAGCGATCCAGCTCACCCAACTTACGATCATTAAGCAGCTGATGTTCTAAAGTTTGTGAGTTTGTGCACGAAACCTGCAGTTTGGGAAGTGCTACTAATCGTTCAAAATTGTCTGGGAATTTAGGGAGTTGTGCAGTTATGAAGTTTTTGGAGTATCGGTTCATGTAGTATCATGGAAATTTCTGATTTACACAAGAAAAAAAAATCAGTAAATCACGCGTTTATTTTAAACTAGCTTCTGCCCGCGACTTCGCTCGCGTAAAATTTCACCCTCCCCCCATACACCCTCTTAGGGGTGGAATTTCGAAAAACCCTTTCTTAGTGGATACTTACTCTACAAAGAACACACCCTCCAAATTTCATGTCTCTTGAACCAGCGGTTGAAGCTGTGCGTTGATATACCAGTCACTCAGTCAGGACTTTGAATTTTATATAAAATAGATATGATATTATTATATCTAAAAATATAAGAATATAGATAGTACAAATATACATAGGTTTCCTATCAAGATTTACTTAACTAACTTAGACGGGCCCTAAATATCTACTGGAAAACATCAATAATAAGACAAGAATTGTTAAAAGTCGACTGCTGTGACGTTTCAATGCTCATAAAGTTTGGCTATTACTTACTGGCGCCATTTTTCTTAGTAAGTCCATAACTCGAAACTTTATAATTAGATATGACTTGTATTGTTAAATTTTTTTGGCTGTCTCTAGCCTAATTCTCTCATTAACAATTTAAGCATCTATATCTTGTTTCTTATCTCGGACTGCCGCTTTGGTCTAGTGGTCGCAAGCGTTACTGCTGAGCATGAGGTCCTGGGTTCTCAGGTAGGACAAAGTGTTATTGGGTTTCTCTATCTGGAATGTCTTAGTAGCAGCCCTGAGCATGGTTTTGAGCCCGGTTGATGGCAATTGGCTCGCCCCCTATTACATTGGACTTAATAATAGTAGCAGTCGTCGAGCTAGTTTTCTGATTTTACCGAAGATGAGAACTAAGTTTGGCAAAAAAATGTTAACTTTTGAAGGAGCACAATTATATAACAAAATACCCTCATGTATAAAAAAGTTGAACTCATTCAATGCATTCAAAACTCAATTAGCTGCTTATTTAATCACAAATAACACCCTTCCTAAAAGCTGAATCCATTCGATGGGTGCTTTATATTTTAGCATTGTTCTCATGTAAGTGACTTTGTGTCTTTTTTGAGAATAAATATCTTTAAACCTAATAATAACTGGCGAAGTGGGGTACTATGGGTACCTACACAAACAAGGCGCGATGTTATGTTGTACAACTTATTTCTTCACTGATGACCCTAATATTATTATAGCACACAAAAAGATAAATACAGAAACAAAGCTATAACAAAAAACCCTGTAATCTCTTACGACAACCCTCGGAAATCCATTTACCCATTCCTCGAACAATAGTAAAGCAATCAATGACAGAAAAGAAAGTATTCTACCAGTCATGGACCACTAAATAATTCAGCTGGTTATCGATAGATTTGGGCCCGCTGTCACACTATGGGGTTAGATAGCGTTCACACTAGAAACATCAGGCCTCAAACAGGTCCGTCTATGTACAGTATGTTTTATTAGTACATAAAGTTTTAATGAATATACATAACAGTTTATAACCGACTTCAAAAAAAAAGGAGGAGGCCGATTTACGTAATTCTTTTTTCATTAGGTAGAAGCCCGTGCAATGGTTCCATAAAATTATATTTTTTCTTGAATCTATACTAATTCATATTATACGTATAATAAATTCGAAAGTAACTCTGTCTGTCTGTATGTTACCTTTTCACGGCTAAACTACTGAACGGATTTCGATAAAATTTGGCAAGGAGATAGATGGCATCCTGGGGAAGGACAAGGCTACTTTTTGTCCCGGCAGCACGTTATTCCCGTGGTCTTATTTCCACCATCCACGTGGATTAGTAGAATACATTATTTTCTATCATAAGAATGAGATTGGATAATTATTTTCTTACAACTTTTTATTGGAAGTGTGCGCGCCATTCCTATAATAGAGCGATATTTTTTCTGATAGACAGTTTTGAGTCAGTCTGCTCACAGCCTTAGTCTACTATATTTTATACCTACTACAATCGATATACGTAGCTATTTTAATCTGTAGTTTTCGGGCCACGGCACTCCAGCCAGGCCAGTTAAAACAATTAATTAGTCGAGGTTTGGATTTATTTTGAAACTGGCAGCTTTACACGTCTGTAAAATATTGTTATTTGTTTCCAGGAATCGTTTTCACTAATTCAAAGGCATGGTGCGACTGCCTATCTGATCTCTATAACCCAGTTACTGGGTAATACGATATCCCTTGGTAAGAATGGTTGTCAGACTTTTTGGATTTCTGACCACCAGTAATGACTGTCAAAGATTTACGAATACCAGCCGCAAACACTGGCTTAACGTACTTTCCGAGGCATGGGGAGGTCAAGATAATATGTAATGGATGGTCACCCATCCGCAAACCAACCGCGGCAAGTGTAGCTTAACCTTCGATCGACCCGTGCGGCTGTTATCGTTTATTCACGAGTTCACGACCCTTTATTCCAACCCACGTATATTGTCCTAATACCAGCAAGAAGCATTCTCGCAGAGGTTGTAAACCTATATTAGGCACTTACCTAATCCGAAAATCACCACATCAAAGGTAATGTTTCTAGTATAAATATAATATAATATATAAGACTTGCTGAGTGTTGAAATATTTTAAAAGATATTTTCTCTTTCATAGCTCTCAAGATTTAAAGAGCTACTAAGATTATCTAGGTTCAGTGACGGGACTTGGTTTTAAAAAATAAACTGAGAAAAATATGCCAGAACTTGTTAAGACTTTTCTTGTCTACTTCTTGTAACGACAGAATTAGAAGTAATACTGTTTTAATTTGAATTTTTTGATGTATCAAATAATTTTATTCCTGATCCTCTTGCAGAATGTTACAAAAGTGTTTTGTACAGCCATGGATCAAAAATGGAGCCCTGCAGAACACCAATTTTAATTATAAAATCTGAAGGCAGATTTTGTTTCACATTTTTAATCTTTAGATATATTATACAAGATGAAAATAAAACAGCTAAATTAGGTTTGTAAAACTCTAATGAGTTATAGTGTCCTATAAGTATTATGTGCTTAACTCAATCATATGCTTCAGAAGAATCTTTTATTGTCACTAAGAAAAAATGATGTTCCAAAATTGTAAAATCCTTTGCAATTCCAAACAATTTACAAAATATACATTCCATTACATATCTCCAAACACCATTCTTATAAAAAGATACAAATCTTATTTCCACAGACACAACTTAACCTACTGCTCGACGCGAGCGACTCATAAATAGTGGCCAACCTACTTTCGTCCACTCCACATATGAGCAAAATATGAGCCCACCTTACTGGGACGTTTTTATATCTGCTAGCATTTTACTACACTTTACTACCTTGTATGTACTATCTTTTAAATATATCACTCGGCTACTTTACGGTTTGTTTTTGTGAGGTCAGCTGTATTCGTGTACTAGATTTTGCCCGTGATTTCGTCTGCGATCCAGAAAGTAAAATATCCTGTTATTACCCAGGTCATGGTGTATCTGTGTGCCAAATTTCATCTAAATCTATTCAGCTGTTTTATCGTGAAAGCATAACAAACAAACAAACTCACTTTCGCATCCAAACTAATATTATAAATTCGAAAGTAATTCTGTCTGTCTGTCTGTATGTTACCTTTTCACGTCTGAACCACTGAACGGATTTCGATAAAATTTGGCACAGAGATAGATTGCATCCTGGGGAAGGACATAGGTTAGGTTTTATCCCGATATTCCTATGGGATCGAAACTTACGTGGGTGAAACCGCGGGGCGCTGCTATTTCATAATAAATTAGTTAGGATTTTCTTGGTGAACAGACATAATATTTTTATATTTCACAAGGCAAAAGAAGTATGCAAGGATCGGAGCAGGTGTAGTTCTGTAATTTCTACCTCCCACAATGGGAAGATAAGGCGTCAGTTTATGTATATGTATATTCCGAAGGCTGTCATGCAGAACAGAACTACTACTCATTTCGAAGCTTTAAATTCTGATAGCGCAAAAGGTAGTTTAAGTTACGATTACTTATATACCTATCATCAATTGGCCACGAGTCTCAAAGAGCTACCGATGCATCTCCATCCCTATCTTGTCCATAAATATACATTTCTATTACTACACTCAATAAAGGCCTCACCATTAACAAGAACGTGTAAATAAACAACATTAATCAAAAACCCCTCAGACGTAAACACAACACAACACAAAATGATTCAATAAACGAACAAATGAAAACCACTAGAAAAGGAAATGGGAAATGTGTGACTAATTTACATCATTGTCACGGTGTCGGAAACAATTCATTTAATCCCTCCATTCTCTAACTCATACAATTAAAATGACAAAGCCGAACGGAATTGTACCCCACATTTGTGAGGCTTCGAATAGATTAGAATGGATTAGATCCTTGTTATCATTATAGTACCTTTCCAGGTATTTTAGGATCATTTGGACCTACTTATGCAAGATGGAACCAATCGACACACATGCCAAAATCGAGATAAGTATACAGAAAGTTTTCAAAATGCACTTTCTATCGACCATGTAAAGATCAAAATGATCTGACAATTCAGACAAAACAATCAATCAGTCAGATCATTTTGATCTTTACAGGGTCGATAGAAGGTGCATTTTGAAAGCTTTCTGTATACTTATCTCGATTTTGGCATATGTGTGGATTGGTTCCGTCTTGCATAGGTAAGTAAGTCCATTTAATCAAATACCATAAATTATAATAAGAAATTTATTATTTGTCATCTCATATCTGAAATTCTACCTGTAGTGGAAACAAAATTAGAAGGATATTACCTATTATATAATTGATTATTTTTTATCTCATTTAATATCGATGATTTTTAAGCAAAGTTGAAAACAGTGTTTTTAATTTCTGGAAAACAAGCCCGAAAAATTTAAAAACGAAGTTCTTCGCCATATCTTTTCAGACAGTAGTATCGATCGAAAAACTCAAAGCTAACAGCAATTTCCTTGAACAGTACTCAGACAGAAAATAAACAGAGGAATGACGCTCCTATTAATTGTATTGTATGCGGTCCAACCACAGCGGAAAATAAAACGCTTGAAATAATTTAATATCAATCCAGTGCGACACTGACATTCATTCCCTACTGAGAAGCCGGGAGAAGTCGCAAGAAATTTAAAAGTACGACTCCTTTTATTTTTCCCTACATAATGGGCTTGTTATTTGAAGGGAACCCTCAGTATTTATGTCAAGCGGTATAATTTGTAAGGGTCACGTTTTGTTCCATTTTTAGGGTTCCGAAACTCAAATGGAAAAAACGGAACCCTTATAGGATCACTTTATCGTCCGTCTGCCTGTCTGTCAAGACTCTTTATCTCGAGAACACGTGGAGGTACCGAGTTGAAATTAAAACCATATACCTACTCAGGTCTACAGTCCCTTGAAGTTGTGAATAAATCAACCTTTTAAGTTAACGTAAAAAAAGGATACGGCCGTTTATGCCACGGAAAACGTATATTTCGACACTCTCAAGGGAAACCAAAAGGCAAGAAGCAATGTCATGTAGCACAAGTAAAGGAAAAAATCCGAAAACCGTAGTAGTTACATACCTACGTACGGAACCCTAGGTGCGCGAGTCCGACTCGCACTTGACCGGTTTTTTAAGGTATTTATGCAAACTGTTCCGTTTAAGTGGTGGTACATTATTTGGGGAAGAGGTTTTGAGAAAGTTGATTTTAAGTATTAAATTGATGTTTTGCTTTTTACCATCTGTGATGACAATATTTTTTTAGCTTGCACAGTGTTGAATATTCATCATTTGTTATTTTATTATGAAGCGTAGAAAAAATTATTTCCCTTGTAAAAATGGGACTTATACTTGGTAAAATAATTAATAATTGACTAATAGAGAAGTATAGAATAAAAAGACATGTTGCGGAGGCCCCAAAAATGGGGTTAAGCACAGGATAATGATGATCAGTATGATTTTTATTCAGACAAAAATCTCTGCAAAAGAGCAAAAGGGCGCGATAAACGTTTTACCTAGTTCATAATAATATAGAGACAAAGTTCAAAATAGCAAACAATTTTCACCCATTTTTCCGCCCACATAGAAGTATATTTATAGAAAGACATAAATCTTACAACAAGGTGTTGAACTACCTAAACATCATAACACTCTCGCTAAAACTACGTGGAACCCACCGCTTTTGTCCCCCGCATCCATTCAACGCAATCACTATCTGCCCACACTATTGCCGCTTACACACTTGACTGACGTTTCAATAACAACACATAATGCGCAATGAAAAGCGAAATGAGACCACGACGTGTTTCATCCTTCATCATTCTGTTTCTACATAGTACAAAACCAAGTCGCTTTTCATGTCTGTGTGTGTGGCCGCTTAGATCTTCTCAACTACAAATTGAATTTTTATACAGTTTTCTCAGTTATTTAGATTTATTCCGGAAGAAGCAGTGGTGTCCCAGTGGAACCGGCCGCGACTTACGTGTTGTAGGTCATAGGTTCGAACCCAGACAGGCGCTTACTTTATGAAAATACTAGCTTCTGCCCATAACTTCGTCCGCGTCAAATTTCACCCTCCCTCAATTCACCCTCTTAGGAGTGGAGTTTCAAAAAATCGTTTCTTAGTGGATACCTACTCTTCACAAAGAACTCACCAACCAAATTTCATGTCTCTTGGACCAGCGGTTTAGGCAGTGCGTTGATATATCAGTCAGTCAGGAGTTCAGGACTTTACATAAGCAGCCTATAATGTTCCCACTGCTAGGACACAGGCCTCCTCTCAGTGAGAGGAAGTGGGCCGTAATCCACTACACGGGCCCAGTCCGGGTTGGCAGATGTCACATATGTCTTCGAATTTTTTGTTCTAGGACAGGCCAGTTTCCTTACAATGTTTTCCCTTCACCGTTTTGAGAGCAGTGGTGATAAAATATTTTACACAAAGTAAAGCGCCTGTCTGGATTCGAACCTTCGAACCAGTCAGGACTTTGAATTTTATATATTATAGATGTTCATCACCACTCTCAAAACCGAAGGAAAACATCATGAGGAAACCGGCATGTCAAAGAACCAAAAACTCGAACACATGTGACATCCACCAACTTGTGAAATCCACCAACTCGCACTGGGCCCACGTGATGGATTACGGCCCACTCCCTCTCACAAAGAGGAGGCCTGAGTCCCAGCAGTGGGAACATTATAGGCTGATTATGCAATTCCAAAAGGTTTATGTGTATTTTTAACCGACTTCAAAAAAGGAGGTTCTGTATTCGACCCGTATGTATGTATGTCCGCGATTTTCTCAAAAACTAATAAACCAATTTTGATAACTCTTCCACTGATGTGATCTGCATACTTTCAGAAAGGTTTTAGTATATAATACATTAGGTAATTATTCCTATGTACGAAGTTATATGCATAAATGTACTGCATCTCCGGCATTTCTATGCGAATATTGATGATTCTTCTAGTCGGTGACTTCAATTCTTCAATGCACTAGTGTTAATTGAATTTTTGTGGGGTAGGTACAACTAAAAAGTGAAAAAAATAAAAACTTTTTTAGAAAAAAAACAACCGACTTCAAAAAAAATCTACAATGTGATAAATAACTATAATTTCGGAAGTCGGTGCCAAAAAACTAAAATGCGGAACCAACGACACCGACTTCCGAAATTAAAGTTATTTATCACTTTATAGTGTTTTTTTTTGAAGTCCGTTGTTTTTATTAACATTAATATTAAACTTATATAAGAAGTTACTTACGTAAACCATCAAGAAGCAGGGGTGGGTTGCTTATTATATACACTTTTTTTTCCCCACTGCTCAACTAGATTGCTCAACTAGTTGAGCGGTTGAGCTGTAGGACAAAGTTTGTATTACTGAACATTTTCACACTATCGCACTAATTATAAAGGAGAAAGTTTATGAGTGTGACTGTGTGTGTGTTTAAATGTTTGTTACTTCTTCACGCTCAAACGGCTGAACCATTTTGTAAAAAAAATTATGGAGGTAGCTGTCACCCTGGATTAACATACAGGCTTATTTTTTTATCACCATCCAAATTTTTACAGGGTGTTCTACCCATGAATATGAACAACTTTCACTATGGACCAACACTGAAATCACGAAAAAAAAAATCAGCTGTTTCATACATTTTGGTCAAGTAGGTATTGAACTTTTGTATGAAACAGCAGATTTTTTTTTCGTTATTTCAGAGTTGGTCCCATAGTGAAAGTTGTTCATATTCATGGGTAGAACACCCTGTAAAAATTTGGATGGTGATAAAAAAATAAGCCTGTATAGGCTACTTTTTACCCCGATATTCCCACGGGATCAACGTTTACGCTGGTGAAACCGTGGGGCGCAGCTAGTATGCTCTATAGCTCAACTATTTTTTGCTCAACTTATTATTTCACAATTGATTTAACTTCTACCCCCAAAATTATAATAACTTAAGTTTTTACTCTTAAATGTCCTTATCTATAACGTTAGATTGTAATATCATTTTTTTTAAGTACGGTAAAGCTTTCGTTTCTTCCGTGGTGTCACCTGGTGATTTGTAATACAGATTTTACGCCTTATTCAGACACCAGCTCCTCACTTTGCTAAAAAAACGAATAATATCGATGGCAGCAAAGTAGAAACGGACATCTACATTTTTGCGAAAATGCTTTTTTTTACAAAAATGAGCTTATTTCAACCCTATCTACAAGTCTGTATTAAAATTATTTCAAATTTCATAATAATTAAGAAAATCTGCCACGTAAATAAGGACAATTTTTGATTAATTTTTACTAAATCAGCTATCCTGTAAAATTGTGATTTTGTACATGTCCGTTTCTACTTTGCTGCCATCGATATGTGAAACCTAGAATGAGCTTGTCATTGTAAGGAGAAATAAAGAACTATTATTATTATAAGAACGCTAATACAACGTTATTTTACGAGAAATGTAGAAGAAAATGTTCCGCTCGCCTATTAGGTAGATACTGCGGGTTTTAATGAATATTTACGGTAAAGTTTGTAGAGCAGCTTAGATAGAATAAATCTTCTCTTTTTATTATAAGCATGCGGTTGTCTCGGTTCCTTGTTTTGTGCATCGTTCTACTATAGGTAATTACTTGGTTTTAACGCCATGTTTAGATGGCTTTCATCAAGTTTGTATCTAATGTGGTACAGTAATTTAATTCAAGGTACGTCGTCTTTACATATAATTATAATTAACTAGCTTCTGCCCGCGACTTCGTTCGCGTTAAATTCATTTATTTGTTTCTCCGACCTTGTCGCGTCACATTACCTGCCCGCGTTATTACTTCATTTCGCTTAGTGTTTTCCTGACTTTTTTTTCTTTTTGCTCGGTTCCTAAGGATCGTAGCGTGATGTTAAATCACATATAGCCTTCCTCAAGAATTGGGCTATCAAATACAATGCTTACTGACACAAATTATTGATTACTTACAGAGTAATTTTACAGAGATTAGCGTTTTCAAAAAAACAAACTCTTTAGATTTTTTATTAGTATAGTTATAAATGTATACAAAATATTGTAAAATGTATGATACTATGAAGTTTCTTGTCCGTTCTTTTCCCTACGTAACTACCATTCACACCTAGAAAAAAGCTATTTTTTGTATGACGTTCAAAAGAGCCTTGTAATGACCTACATTAAATAAGTGATTTTGACTGTGTATTACATTTTTATCAACATTTACCATTCTTTAGATCAAACCTTTGCTAAAAAGCCAAAATAAAAAGTTTTCCGCCATAAATCCCTCAGCGAGCCTCGTATATCAATCTGGACGGCGTCGTCATAAATCGTGTGCGTGTCAATTGTCAGTCAACAGAATGCTTTTGACAACTGGGCGGACCAGGGATCGATGTCTGACGCTGTCAGTCACACGTGTCGGGGAGCGACAAAAGGGGACATACATTGTCGTAGGCAACCTAGAAGCTAGAAGCGAATGAAGTACCTACCCATTTTTCGCTCGTTTTATTTTATAGGGTAAAAGCCTTTTGCCATTAAATATTTTGGTTCAAAGTCAGGCGTCTGAGTGCTATTGATTATTTTCTAGAAGAAACACTCAATTACAATCTTCTTCACTTCATGGATCCCGTGATCCCAAGTTCAGCAGCCACGCCAGCGATTACTCCAATGAAGAAATTACAGGTAAATAACTACTCGACATAGGACTTGCCAAATCTTCTCCACACCATCTTGTTCTTTATCTTCAGTTTTCTTAACATTAATGCACTGGCATTAAAACAAAATGATTAACAGAAAATCCTTTCAATAAAAGTCAACATTGAAAAATGTAGAGCATTAAAAATAACTAGCTTTAAATTGGAATAAGTTCAGAATGAAAGTAGGAATCTTATGTAAAGAGGACTTCTCGGCAAAACGTTTGAGAGTGGAAAATAAAAGTAGTCTCCTGCAGGGCGCGCGGAATTAAGTCATTTTTAGTTGACTGTCTACTCAACTAGTTTTTGCATGAAATTCTTCGGTGTTGAGTTTTCTTTCAGTACCATTGGTAGCTTAATGGCTAATTGGACTGGAGGCTTGGTTAATATTTGCTTTAATGTTTTAAAATGTTGTTTTTTTTATGTGTTGCCTATACCTTAATATGCATCATTTCCTTGAAGGTAACTGGCGATATGTGGGAGTACTGTAGTAGGTACACCTCTGCCCAACCCTTCAAGGACTACCCCCGATGTTATGTTCCTTGTGCCTCTTTTGTCATGTTCGACTGTGCTGTCCGATTATAGCGCTTTTCACTAAGAGAAGGTTAGTTATCTATGTATAACAAGAGTGTTAAATCTGTACTACACTACTCGCGAAGTTGCTTCGACGAAGTACTGGTCGAAATTGACCGAAATCCGAAGTTACACGAAGTGAGCCGAAGTGCCCATCTACACTCTAATATTCGCTTAACTTCGATCAACTTCTCGAATAGTGTAGTGCAGGCTTAAGAAGAATAAAGAAGCTGAGGGAACGAGGGGTGTGGTCAAGACAGCTGCATTAAGAGTGGGGATAGTTAGCGGCAACTGCAGACGGCGCCGCGCCGTTGAGTTTCCAAACAAACGAAAATATGTTGACGCGTAATAGCTATTTAATAATACTTCTACAGCTGGAGGGAATATTAGGACCACTGCATTTACTTTTTAAGTACCTCAATTTAATTATTTATCAACAAGAAATACCTTAGTAGGAATTAAGAACCTGCATGTCTTTCAACTATTCCAAGAGCTATCGTGTTACTCAGTAACTGGGTTGTGGTGGTCAGATAGGCAGTCGCTCTATATCGATGGCAGCAAAGTAGAAACGGACATGTAAAAAATCACAATTTTACAGGATAGCTGATTTAGTAAAAATTAATTAAAAATTGTCCTTATTTACGTGGCAGATTTTCTTAATTATTATGAAATTTGAAATAATTTTAATACAGACTTGTAGAAATAAGCTCATTTTTGTAAAAAAAAGCATTTTCGCAAAAATGTAGATGTCTGTTTCTACTTTGCTGCCATCGATATAGAATATTGGTTAGACTGAAAGCCGACCCCAACATAGTTGGGAAACGGCTAGGCAGATTGATTGATGTCTTTCGAATATTGCTCGATAAAAATCTAGAAAAGCTTAATCTATCTTAGTTTAAACCATAATTTTTGTGACAAATAGACACAGACTCTTAGACAGACATGATCGGACAATTATCCAAGCTTACGATATTACATCAAACTCCAGGAAACCTGATACATCTACACAATAACAATATTCAATAGATCTTCCTTAAATGATTGGCCACTAATATAATCAGACAGGGAAACCAATTTACATTGTCTATGCAATTTCCCTCCATCCATGCACCGATCTAAGACGTAGTCGGACGTAAACGATAAGCCGTCAGGTACAGAACAATCTGTTGATAAATAAATTTCTAATCGAATTAGCACCGCTCCGGCTTCACACTTAATTATTGGGTAAGCTTCCGACCGCGATAGAATAATTGATTTTGCGCAGTGAGAGAGATGTTGCATTGTAATTAGGACCCGCCTCCACTTTCGGAACTTCCGCAAGAAATCGCACGTCCACCTCCCCAAGTTATTAACGGAGTTGTAAGGGAAGTCTAATAATGAAAATTGGCTCCGAAACTAAGCGAAAACCCTTTTAAGTGATGGAGCATAATCAGCCTATAATGTTCCCACTGCTGGGTCAGAGGCCCCCGAGGGTGTGCTCTAATCTACCACGCGGGCCCAGTGCGGGTTGGGTGATGTCACATGTCTTCGAATTTTAGGTTCTAGGACAAGCCGGTTTCCTCACGATGTTTTCCATCACCTTCATGATGAAGATGTACCTACTCGAAATTTCAAGTTTTAGCTCCCATGTCACCGCCACTGCCAGTGAGCAACTGTTTATTGAAACCGGTTTAATTTATGAACCACTAAGACATGACCTATTAAGGTCGTAGCACACGTATCAATTTGGAAAGGGATCGTAATCGTATCGCCTTTCGCGTCGCCGTCAAACTGTCGTCAACCTAACGTAAGCACGTAACTAAAGCGGATCAGAAGCTCCGATACGTCGACTCGGCTACGGCTAGGCGACGCGACGCCGTGCTTACGGCTCGCCGACCGCTGGTTGAGGGCTAGGCGGCACTAGTTCAATCATTGCGCGCGGCAGGGCGTGGACGAAGAGACGTAAGCTGCTATGGTATGGAGATCCGTAAGCGCGGGAATTGCAAGTCGACCACGCACCGCACCGCGGCTCGTGAGCTTGTCCCGAGGAGAGGCGATTACGTTACGATTCCGATTAGTGTGCGTTGCAGTAGGGAGTTTCATACAAATAATACTGAACAGCTCTAGTTGATACGGTGACGATCCCTTTCCGAGTTGATCCGTGTGCTACGACCTTAAGGCACCAACTCTGCAAAACCACCACCAAGAGTAGTTAGTAGCTTTAACTTGATCGTTCGACCCGTGCGGATGTTATTACTTACACACACATTTCAAATCTATAAAAATAAAATGATAACGAAGTCAAAACTGTGCACTGAATAAAAAAAAAAAAAAAACTAAATGGCAACAAGAAGTGGAAAAGAGTCTGATGCCGAAAATATAGTTTGTAGAATTTTGTCAATTTGTATGTTTATCTGGAAGTATAATTAGCGCAAAAACGGCTGAACGGTTTTAGATGTAATTTAGCCCACAGATAGTTTATAACCTAGTTTACACATAGGGTAGGTACTTTTAATCCCGCTAGTACGTTCCCGTGGGATATTTGTGTCGACATCCACGCGGGCGAAGCTAGTGCTTGTACAGAATAGAAATTTTTAGTAGAAAGGCGTGCAATTTTATTTTAGACTAGCAGCGCCCCGAGGTCTCACCCGCGTAAGTTTCGATCCCGTGGGAATATCGGGATAAAAACTATCCTTTGTCCTTCCCCGGGACTCAAACTATCTCTACACCAAATTTCATCGAAATCGGTTCAGCGGTGTAGGCGTGAAAAGGTAACATACAGACAGAAAAAAAACTGAAAAAATACTGTATTTCTCTAGAGAATAAATAAAAAAAAAAAAAAAAAAAAAAAAAAGACAGACAGAGTTACTTTCGAATTTATAATATTAGTATAGTATGGAAGTATGGATGACCTCTACTACCTACTTCCATAGCTATTTTCGTCTCCCATGCCACAAGACGGGAGCAGATCATCAAAATTCTCATTAAGGTTAAGTGGTGTTCTAAAGACGGAATGCTTTCCATTCACTTCTGATTCAGCGCAACTCAAGCACTTGAAGTCTTCAGTAATCCATATCGCTGTTTGGCTGCCTTCCAGCCTCTCTAGGGTAAACTTGACAATGTCAACTGATCCTCAAGGGGGCTAAACTTAGCTGGAAAGGTTAAAACCTGGCTAATGTAAACGTAAAAATGTTTTGTCTGCGTGAAAATTGGACGGCTAACCTGCATGATAGATTTTGATGAAGCTTTATAACAACGCAGCCTCACTGTTGCTAGCTTTATCGCAACGGTGGGGACTCTTAAGATTTCTTAGAATATTCTGTTGAACTATGGCAGTTATATGGTAGTCGCTCCATGTGAATTTCTTATGTTTTACCACATCTAGGGTGTTACGGCCGCGCCACCGCCAGATGGCGGCACGGCAGGACATTCCGCGTCCATGCCTGCGGAGCCATACCGCATCTCCACTTCGCGCCGCCAGGGGGCCAGTCATGGTCGTCGTTCTTGGTCGGTCGGTTTTCTTTCTATTTCATTAAGAAAACGATAGAACATAAATGTTAGTTTAGTCCTGTCAAATCAAGATACTCCAAAGACAAGTTTAGACGTGATTAAAAAATTGGCTACTAAAAATACGTCAATTTATGTCAGGCGCTGACTAATTTGACAGGACTAAACTAATTTTATGTTCTGTCCTTTTCTGAATAAAATAGAAAGATCTAGCTGCGCCCCGCGGTTTCACCCGCTTAAATGTCGATCCCGTGGGAATATCGGGATAAAAAGTATCCTATGTCCTTTTCCGGGACTCCAGCTATCTCTATACCAAATTTCATCTAAATCGGTCCAGCCGTTTGAGCGTGAAGAAGTAACAAACATATAAACACACACACACACTCACAAACTTTCGCCTTTATAATATTAGTGTGATAAGACGCACTGAACTTAGTTTAGTTTGTGAACAAGGGAATCGGCGCCATAGTAGGCTAAATAATAATAAAAAAAAATATTTATAACTGTAAATTGTTTCAAAAAACACTTTTAAAAATTGAATTATGTTTTAAACCTAGAGGAGTTCAATGTTTCCTAACCGACTAATCTAAGAAGAAAGACCGAAACAAACTGAGAGCAAATACTCAATTATAAGTTATATTATCAAATCTAGATATTACTATACATATTATACAATAGCAATCAGAAGCGCCACAAAACTTTATTAAATACCTCGTTCCAACTCTCTCTTAATTTCTTTTGTTCAAACAGAGATTTAATTTCTCGTGAACTGTCATCTTACGATCACGAAGAATAGTAGATGTAGTATTCATTTCTAGAAGAATGGTAGCTGTAGTATAAAACGTGAATAATGAAAAATTATTTTTTTATATGCTTTTATCGACATTCACTTTTGGAATGTATCCAATTGAACTTGACTTATCGTTTCGTGTCCTTAACAATAGATTACAGTTACCTATATTTATTTTGTGGGGATTTTTTTTTTGTTTTTTTATGGATCGGAAATCATCTAATGACCCCTCCCGCTCTGGGTGGAGCGGAAGGGAGTGTCAGACTCTTACTGACTAAAACCCATCCGTGTTCCGGGGTAGCGGTAACCCTTTGGGACAATCCCGCACCCCCGGCAGGCTTCGGCCCTGGCAGGCCCCTTCCTTTTTGCTGACATCTCTTTGAGGCGCGCGTGGAACACGTACGCGCCGTCCGGCACGGGCCTGGTCCTGATCGGACGGTGAGCTATGTGGGGAGGACTTATTATTAGAGATTTATGATAATAAATTATTACTTATGCTTTTGTGGACAATCATATTATATCTATATCAGCAAAGTGTGTTTATCATCAGCCTACAGCAGTCCACTGATGGACATAGGCCTCTCCAATTGCATGCCATTTAGTTCGATTTTAGCTCATCCAGCTGCTACCAGCCACCCTGCGAAGATCGTCGCTCCAGCTAGCCTGAGGGCATTAATGTTTAGTGTTAGGCTACTTAGGACGTCGTTTAAAGTAAACTTATCTTATTAATTTTTATTTAATAAGACTTTCGATTAACAACATAAAACTGCTCAGCAATTATAATTCAATTATTATTCCTACCGTTAATTACATCTTAATTTTCCCTATTCGAACAAAGCCTTCATTTCCTGTTCAAAGATTTAATTTCAATAAAAAGTTTCCTTTGAGCGACCACCGCACCGCCGTCTATTATATTAGGTTATCGAACGGTAATTAAACGTTTTATTCTGTAAGTAGATCTTCTAAGACACTTTTACACGTCAAGTCAATTAAAATACAGGTATAAACTACCTATGTAACGGTCGGTCGCTACCTTAAGGCGGTACCCCGACCAAAACCGCGTTCTTCTTCTTTACTCAGAGGCTATTAGCTCAATAATTATGAGAAATAAACTACATCTGAAAGCACATTATTAATATTCGATATCCTATCATCACGTTTCCCGTTATTATTTGTTTTTATATGTTACTAATACATTTAAAATCTCCTTTTAAAAAAGTGACCAAAATTATTGATTGCATGCATCTTTTGCTAAAGTTGACGTTCTATTAATTTGAGGATTTCACCAATGGATAGAGAATTTAAAAATCTAAATAATCCATGTTTTAATTTATTTAAAAAGATCGCTATTCTTTTTTTATTAAAATAATTCCAAGTATTTTGCGAGTTTTATGATAAAGGGACGTGTGCAGGGTACGCTGCATCCCTTTCGTACCAGGAAGTCGTGTCGCTCTCTGTCCCTGTCGCGAATGCTCAAGGTCATTTGGTCGAGGTACCGCCTTAACATTCTAATTCCGAACAATCATTACTTGCACCTGTAATAAAAGTATTAATTCAGGTTTAATGTAATTTAGGCACTAAAATTTAATAAGAAAGGAATGTCGATGCCTACCTGTAAGACCAAAGAAACGATGGATGGGCTGTATGAATGATGATATCGTTAGAAAGGGGGTGACTACCGAATGTCGACTAATAGAGAAGTAGGTATGGAAGAAAAAGACATGTTGCGCCGACCAAATAAATTGGGTTAAGGACAGAATGAGGATGTATTACCTACTGCTTCTGTCGCTGAAAACCAGCGCTGAGGCTGTCTCGCATAGGGTCGTAGCATTATGCTGAGCGATGGCCGTTTTGCGTGAATGTGACGCATATTTTCCCCCAACTTGTTATTTTTTGTGTTTGTATTCTTTCTTTGCGGTATATTTATTTTGTAAACTTGTAACAATAAATAATAATCACGCTAATATTTTAAAGGTGAAAGTTTGTGTGTGTGTGTGTTTATGTGTTTATTACTTCTTCACGCTCAAACGGCTGGACTAATTTTGATAAAATTTTGTATTGAGGTAGCTGACACCCTGGATTAACATATAGGCTACTTTTGTCCCGATATTCCCACGGGATCGACATTTACGCGGGTGAAACCGCGGGGCGCAGCTAGTAATAATAAGAATTGCCGATACAAACTCAGAGGTCATGGTCCTTTTTAAAGTCTCATTTACAAACCTATAGGAATTTCCAATAATACTTCGACATCCATTAATGCTTGTGTGCGGGACAATGGTCTGATGCATGTGGGATGGTGGGGTTGGCATTTAATTTGTTAGGGGATTGCAGAAAAATATGTCTCTTGGAAGCATGTTTGAAGGAGATTAGAGCAGCGCGCGGGGTAATTTTGTAACACTATCAGTAGCAATGGATTTCGATTTGACAGTTCAACAACATTCATTGCGTTATTACGTTGTTGAGCAGACAAATTTTTCAACCATATGAAGCAATGGATTAGCAATAGGTATCCTTCAAAATTCTAATTTCAGATTGTGATTGATAGTGTGTTACGTAATTAGGCTGTGGTAATATTTATTGACAAGTCAGCATGTTTGGTGGCGAGGCTCAGTGCTTGGCTAGACTGCAAGCGCGGGTGCGGGGCGGGCGTGGCGCGGCGTACTCCAACATAACTTTATTTGAGCCTTTTACGCTTTGGAATGGGCAACTAGCTTCATCTTTCTGACTGACCGACCCCTTGACAGTTTAAAAGTGCCTATAATTGGTTTAATTGAAATAAATGCTTTGAGTTTGAGCGTCCATAGTGGGCACACGGGCGCGGTGAGCGACGCAGGCTACTTAGCGCGGGGAGCGCGCGGGCAACTCACGCCATAGCTCGTTCATGCAAGTGATCGCAATGAGGCCGGGGTTCTCAAACTAGTTTGAGATTTTTTCTCGTAAAAATAAGTCTTCTTTATCCATATTATATTTTGACAAACACAGCACACGACAACACTCAGAACGAAGCCACGCTCCACTGCGGACAGGCAGATCGTGCGTTACCGCACCCGCGCAACTCCCCGCCCCGCGCTGCCAGTCTGGCCAAGCACTAACTGCCGTAGGGTGAGGTGGATTGATTTATTTACGTCTCGTGAAGGATTTTGAATGATCACAGCTTAAATAAAAAGAATATTTAATTTTGTTATATCTCTTTATAATGAAACGGTTTATTACTTTTATACGCCATAAAAAATAAGCTAAATTATCATCTGCCTAGCTTTTTTCCAACTTTGTTGGGGTTGTCTTCCAGTCTAACCGGATGCAGCTGAATACCAGTATTTTAGATGGAGCGACTGCCTACCTGACCTCCACAACCCAGTTACTGGGTAATACGATACCCCTTGGTAAGAATAAGTTAGATGAAGTCGACATTTTCTACACCTGAGAAGAAATGGCGGCACAATCTCAGGGGTTAGACAAACACGACTATTTAACTATAATGTTGCTCGTGTAAGACTTGTATTTTTCATCCTGAAATAAACTCATCTTTCGTGTCTGTCTAGTTTTAATTTACTTTAATGATGATAAATCCATACTAATATTATAAATTCGAAAGTAACTCTGTCTGTATGTTACCTTTTCAAACCTAAACCACTGAACCGATTTAGATGAAATTTGGTATAGATATAGTTTGAGTCCCGGAAAAGGACATAGGATAGTTTTTATCCCGATATTTCCACGGGATCGAAACTTATGCGGGTGAAACTGCGGGCCGCAGCTAGTTCGATATAAAATAACGCAGAGAATACATTAAAACTTTGAAAATGTTCATTGCTACTTAGCACATTGTTTCTACTAAATACAAAAGCACACAAAAGGCTACACTTAAAATCCACACACGAGAAACAAGTTTAAAACTTAATTATCATAATTAGGTACCCGAGCTTAGTAGAAAAGCATCACAAACGTACAAAGCAACATAACTGAGAGCTTCCTCCACCAACTTACTACAAAACATGTAAACTTCAGGTGTTCCTCCCTTTAAAATGTAACAAAGGTGTAATAATAAGCGGCCAAGTTCGGGTCGTCCTCGCACACGAAGGGTTCCGAACCACCGTACAATCTTTCACATTGATTTTTTTATACTTTAGAAAAAATAACCCGTTTCTGGTATACTTTTATTTTTGTTATAGAGGCCATAGTACTCGTAGTACACACTCTGTTAAATTTTCAAGTATCTACCTATTACGGTTCAAAAGATAGGTCCCTGTGACAGACGGATGGACGGACGGACGTACGGACGTGTTTTTCCCTGATTACCTACTACCCTGATCCCCGAGGCCCCCGTCCCGGAGGACCCCGATTTATTTTGGCTTATGTTTAACTTATCACCAGATAAAGTAAAATATAACATCAAAAAAACACTTTTTACTGCCAAAAATTGTAAATGATCACCAAAATTTAAACTCTATTTTATTGTAAAATACCTAGGTAAAGGTATTTGTATTCTCATTTGCTCACTCTTGCATCCTATGTCGAAGGAGCCCCGCTTACGGGGCTCCTATTTCTGTGTAAGGGGTTTGAAGTAACCTAACCGGGGTACTCAGCTAGAACTATTGTAATTTTAGACTTTATTTTTTGGTGTTCATATATTTTTTGGTAATAATTGTATTTACCCCCATTTATTTTTATCTTGATACTCAATTAAAAGTCAGCAGCAGAGCATTAGGCTGGATTTAGTGTGATACTGAATAAAATATTTAGTTATTTACCTATGTAGTGTTCCGCTAACGTTTGTCACGTACTAAGACGCTGACGTTAAATGGCTGTTTATAGTGCAGCACCGACGCGACGGTCATCGAACGCGAGTCTATTATAAATCGCGACCGATGTTAGCGCTGCTGACTGTCGTCGTTCGAGCACTAAATCCAAACCAGAGTCTCGTTAGAACCTTTCAGGTACGGAACCCTCAAAATGAACTCAGTTTCACCGAGAAACGTAAGCTCCTCCGACTGGGGGTCCGTTGGAACCCCGCCAATATGATTAATGCAGTTCACTTGGAATTAAAAAGATAAGTGAATTTTGTAGCAGCAACTGTGCGTCGCGAATAAAAAGATAGATATCATTTGTTTGTGCAAGAGATCTTTTGTTTAATGTTTCTTTTATTTCGACATGATTAACGGAGAAAATGAAAAAGATTGTAGAAAAATTAAACTGGCTTTTATACGTAGGTATGTTTCGTCATCGATTGTTGCGTTCTGGAAAACATTATTGGGAAATCTGGACTTGTTATAGTCTCAAACCAGCGGGGTAATTGCGTAACACACTAACGGTTTTCATTTTGACAGTTCAACAAGATTCATTGCGTTATTTAGGTTGTTGAGCAGATAAATTTTTCGAACACATAGAAAAGAAAGAAAATACATTTATTTACATGAAGCAATGGATTAGCAGTATCCTTCAAGATCATTCAGATTGGTTCGCGATGATTAGGCTGCAGCGCTGGACAAGCGTGGTGATATATGCTTGTTTATTCTCTTAATAAAAATAGGCCTTTACTTTGCAGCAGAGCATTAAAAGTATAGCAAATATGCAATTCCTGAAGCTGTTATTCCTCAAGCCTCTATCTTTCTTGTTCTTCGAGTCGCTGGCGACACTATTTACCCGACTGCGCCAGAAGGAGGGATATGTTTTTTGAGAGTATGATTGTATGTATGTATGTTTGTATAATTGTTTGGCACGCTCTGTGGCCTGAACGGCTCGATGGATTTTAGCTTGAGAGGTGTCGTTAGATTCGTATTGACTGTGAAAGTGACACTGGGTATATCAAAATAAATATAAAACCAAAATGGCGGATTTTTGGCTCATATTATGACTTAAAAAGAATTTTTTTTTTTTCTCAAAACCTATCGAGTGGGGTAGGTATCAAAATAATGGGGTTTAAAAGGTGATTACAAAAATATATAAAACTTATATGGTTAAAAGTAATTCAAAGTGACAAATCGTAAAAAACACGTATCAAGAACTAAATCGTCTGCGAAATCTTTGTAAACTAAAAAGCTGGAAATAAAATTAAAAAAACCCGACTGCAACCTTATACTAAAACTAACTGAAAAGCTAAAAACAAGCTCAATTTAAATTAAATAAAAGTTGGAAGCAGGCGGGGCCCATTTGAGTTTGAAACTATTAATAATGGTATGGGCCCCGCCTGCTTCCAACTTTTATTTAATTTAAATTGGGCTTGTTTTTAGCTTTCCAGTTAGTTTTAGTATAAGGTTGCAGTTGGGTTTTTTAATTTTTTTATTCAAATTTTGTTGACCCAAAACTTCGTCATTTCCACGGCATCATCGGGGGCAGGGCAGAGGTCACTTTGACTGCATGTTTTGAGACACAGAGGGTTGGATAGGAGGCCTGGTGAGCCTGTGAGACCTGATGTTAACACTCGTGTAACCTGTGTCGAAACGAAAAAGCTTCACCAGCGTTCGTAGTACGATGGCTGACCATAATCAGCCTATACTGTTCCCACTACTGGGACTCAGGCCTCCTCTCTGTGAGCGGGAGTGGGCAATAATTCACCACACGGGCCCATTGCGGGTTGGTGGGTTTAGCGTTCCGTTATGTACACTAATTATTGTGCTTGTGTAGTGAGTGAGGGTAAATAAAAGTGGTTACTTTCTACTCACAGTTGTATTGCACAAACACACATCACAAAAACGTTCACAGAAGAAGGGCACAAGTTAGGTACACACAATGACAGTCACACGAAGAAGAAAGTCTATGTAACAGTTAACAGTTTTTGACAGTTCATTCACTCCGTATACCGAATTACTGAGGTACTGTGATAACCCTGAAGGGTTACAGAAGTTTACAATTCGACCGGGATCAATAATAGGTAGTTGCACGGGCTTCGCGTCGCGATAGCGGGATCGGACTAAAGGTCAGCCAAGGTGAACGTACGCGCGCTGTGTTTCGCGGTCCCCACTCATGCGCATCGACTACGTCACCGCGTGACGTAGACGTACGTGTTTCCACTGTACCTTTATGGTGTTGTTGTGAACGACATAATTAATAATAAATAATATTAAAATAATGTAAGTGGAGATGATATGTTCAGTAGATGTAAGTGTATAAGTTATGTTTATGTATTTTATGTATATGTTATGTTTATGTATGTGTGTAGAGGTAATTGTTTTGTGTATATTAAATGTTAAGGATCGCCACATCACTCCCCTCCAGAGACCGTCCTACGGGCGATAATAATCTGGAAATCGTACCCTTCGCCCAGACCTGGTAATTCTGACGGAAGTGTCCGTTGGCAGTATTTCCTCTTCTTGCACATCTTGGTCGGTTGGTGGGGTGTCTGCCAATATGTATGCGGGTTTGAGGCGGTCCACGGAAACTTTTACCTTTTTACCTTTTACTAATATTGTAAAAGTTTTGTCGCCTTTATGTACAACTTCATGGGGACCGGTGTATGCTGGTTGCAATGACCCTCGAAGTGCATCGTCCCTGAGGAATATGTGACTTGAGGTAGAAAGGTCCCTATGGACAAATATTTTGTCCCTGGAATGGCGTGCAGCTGGAGTGGGCTGCAATTTTGCGGCAAACGAGCGTAAACGAGTGGTGAACTCCGAGATGTCGGTGGTGCCGCAGTCACCAGGAATGAAAAATTCTCCCGGAAGTCGTAATGGCTCACCGTATAGGAGTTCCGCAGAAGAAGTCTGAAGATCCTCTTTAAAAGCGCTCCGGACACCCAGTAAAACCAAGGGCAGAGATTCTGTCCAGTTATGGTCAGCGTGGCACATTATCGCCGTTTTTAGTTGCCTGTGGAATCGTTCCACTAGGCCATTGCATGCTGGGTGGTAGGCTGTGGTCTTCCGGTGTTTGAACCCGATTATTTTGGCTAGATATTGGAACAGTGCGGATTCAAATTGCCGTCCTCTGTCTGTGACAATATCCGTTGGACAACCAAAGCGTGAGATCCAGTTGGTTAGCAATGCTTTACCGACTGTCTCAGCAGTAATGTCTGCAATCGGTACCACTTCTGGCCACCTAGTGAAACGATCCACGGCCGTCAAGCAGTACCGGTACCCCTGTGATGGAGGAAGAGGACCTATGAGGTCAATGTGCACGAAAGCAAATCTTGCACGGGGTAATTCGAATGTGCCCAGTGGTGATGACACATGGCGATTGACCTTGGTGCGTTGACAGCTGAGACACGTTCGTGACCATTGTCGACAGTCCTTGCGGACTCCAGGCCAAACGTATCGCTGTGCAATTAGTTTTGCGGACGTGTTTGCTCCTGGATGGCTGAGGCTATGAAGGCTCTCAAATATTTGCCGTCGTAAAGGTTTGGTCACGAATGGTCTGGGAGTGGCTGTGCTTACATCACAGAGTAACTCAACGGGGCTGCCGTCGATTTTAAGCCTCTTTAGTTGAAGAGATGTTTCTGACTGTTGAAGTTGCAACAGTTCTGGGTCTGAAACTTGGGATTTTGCGAGAACCTCGAAATCGATTGGAGTTTGCAGTTCACTGACACGGGACAATGTATCAGCGACGATGTTGTCCTTGCCGGAAATGTGCTGTATGTCCGTTGTGAACTGCGAAATAAAGTCGAGGTGTCTATACTGACGCGGAGCACAGTTGTGCTTTCGCTCATGGAAAGCGTATATCAACGGCTTGTGGTCAGTATAGACGGTGAAGTGTCTCGCTTCCAACATATGGCGGAAGTATTTTATGCCTTCGTAGATCGCAAGTAGCTCACGATCGTATGGCGAGTACTTCTGCTGAGCGGGGCTTAGCTTGCGTGAAAAGAAGGCAAGCGGTTGCCACTGCTCGTCCCTGAACTGTTGCAAAACTGCTCCCATTGCCAGATCAGACGCATCTGTAACTAGGGCCAGCTTGGCTTGGTAGTCAGGGTGTGCAAGCAATACAGCGTTGCAGAGGCTGTCTTTGCACGTATTAAAGGCGGTGAGCGCCTCGCCCGTTATTTCCACGGGATGTTGACCTTTTACTGAGCCAGTCAGCAGGGCGTTAAGGGGACCTTGAAATTTTGCGGCTTGGGGTATAAACCGCCTGTAAAAGTTCAACATCCCTAAGAAACGCCTGAGTTCCCTGACCGTTTTAGGCGTAGGGAAGTCCTTGATGGCTTCCACCTTGGACTCCAAAGGTCTGGTTCCAGCAGCAGAGATGCGGTAACCTAAAAACGTGACTTCATCTGCTCCGAACACACACTTCGAGGTGTTGATGACGATGCCATATTTCTGCACCCTGGTGAAGAGCTGATGCAGGTGATCCTCATGCTGCTCCTGGTCTTTAGAGAAGATAAGGAAATCGTCGAGATAGCAATAACAAAAGTCGAGGTTGCGCGTCATTTCATCGACAAATCTCTGAAATGTTTGACCTGCGTTCCTCAGACCAAAGGTCATATAAGGAAATTCGTACAGGCCAAACGGGGTTGTTATCGCCGTCTTCTGGATGTCGTCCTCACTGACAGGTATTTGGTTATATGCTTTAACCAGGTCAATAGTTGAGAAGACCTTGCAACCAGCTATGCTGTGGGTAAGGTCGTGGACATGTTTGATTGGATACCTGTCGGGTATAGTCCTGGCGTTGAGCAGCCTGTAGTCACCGCAGGGTCGCCAGCTATTGTCCTTCTTTGGCGCTAAATGAAGTGGTGAAGACCAAGGACTTTCAGACGGTCGAGCGGTGCCGTTGCTGAGCATGATCTCAAATTCCTGCTTAGCGATCTGCAGTTTGTCTGGAGCTAGCCTGCGAGGGGAACAAGAGATGGGCGGGCCGGGTGTGGTACGTATGTGGTGTACTGTGTGGTGTGTGGTTTTCCGATGTGTGCCAGCGGGTCGCGTGATCTCGGGGTACTTATTAAGTATTAAGTGATACCTGGAATCGCCAACTGAGACCTTCACTGAACACGTCGCTGAAGCCTTTGCAACGGAAGCTGTGACAAACATTGAGGTGGTTTTGTCCACCAGACGTCGGTTTCTGATGTCAACAAGCAAATCGTAAAAGCTTAAAAAATCTACACCAATGATTGGCTTGGTGACATCAGCTACAATAAATCGCCATGGGAAGTTACGGCGCAAACTTAAATCTAAGTTTAGCTGAAGATAGCCGTAAGTATCAATTATAGACCCGTTAGCGGCCGATAATTGATAGTTCGACTTGACACGCTGTTCACGTAGAACATGCCGCGGAAACACACACAAATCACTACCAGTGTCCACTAAAAACTGTGTCTTCGATGTCCGGTCCGTGACGAAGAGGCGACCTGTGGTCGTCGGACAGTCGTCAGCCGCCATTACCGACTGCCTTTGGAGTTTCCCGACTTCTCGTAATCACACGGCTTAACGCATCTGTGAGCGTTGGCACCAAACTTGGCATGGTAAAAGCAGAACGGTTGCTTCTGGTGGCTGGACTCGGACCGCTGTCTGGATCGATGACGCTGTTGATGTTTCGAACGCGATTGCGAACGAGGTCTCCTACTCAGCTGCGTTGTCAGACTCTTCACGGCCTTCTTTAGTTCGGCGATCTCATTAGCCATCTCGTGCATGCTAGGGCCCGTAGTCGATGCTGCGGCGACTTGGCATGGCGACACAATGTCCTGGACCCTGTCCGCCAGGTCTGCTAGTCCCTCCAGGGAAGTATGTGGCTGTGAAGCCAGAAGGGTCTGGACGTTGCTTGGCAAACGACTGCTCCATATTGTCCGGAGAAAGTCCTCTGGGACGCTCGGTCCGGCCAAACTTTGGAGATGTCGTAGGAACTGCGAAGGCTTGCGATCTCCGAGCTCTTCATGTAAGAGTAGCTGCTTCACGCGCTTCTCATGCGACGCAGTAAGCCTCCTAATGAGCTCGTGTTTGAGCTTTTCGTATTTGTTGTGCTCTGGCGGGTTGAGGAAAATATCCCGTACTTGTTTGGAGTACTGGTGTTCTAAGTTGCCGATAACGTGATTAAACTTCGTCGCGTCGCTGGTGATGTTCGCGTTCGCGAATTGAGCCTCCACTTGTGCGAACCAAACCTCTGGGTCATCCGGCCAAAATGGTGGTATACGTACCGCAATACGGCAAATGCCGGATGGCTCGTCAATGGACACGCACTTTGCGCGACGAGGTTGTTGGCGCGAACGGCTGGATCCGAACGATTTTGCAGAGTCACTGCTATCACTCATCGTGCCACTGTGTTTTTCCTTCCCTGATCTATGGTTATCGAGCCTTTCTGGCGTATTCTAGGCGGGGTCACCAATTTAGCGTTCCGTTATGTACACTAATTATTGTGCTTGTGTAGTGAGTGAGGGTAAATAAAAGTGGTTACTTTCTACTCACAGTTGTATTGCACAAACACACATCACAAAAACGTTCACAGAAGAAGGGCACAAGTTAGGTACACACAATGACAGTCACACGAAGAAGAAAGTCTATGTAACAGTTAACAGTTTTTGACAGTTCATTCACTCCGTATACCGAATTACTGAGGTACTGTGATAACCCTGAAGGGTTACAGAAGTTTACAATTCGACCGGGATCAATAATAGGTAGTTGCACGGGCTTCGCGTCGCGATAGCGGGATCGGACTAAAGGTCAGCCAAGGTGAACGTACGCGCGCTGTGTTTCGCGGTCCCCACTCATGCGCATCGACTACGTCACCGCGTGACGTAGACGTACGTGTTTCCACTGTACCTTTATGGTGTTGTTGTGAACGACATAATTAATAATAAATAATATTAAAATAATGTAAGTGGAGATGATATGTTCAGTAGATGTAAGTGTATAAGTTATGTTTATGTATTTTATGTATATGTTATGTTTATGTATGTGTGTAGAGGTAATTGTTTTGTGTATATTAAATGTTAAGGATCGCCACAGTGGGTAACGGGTGACCATACGCTTTCTTATTAAAAAAAACGCAAAAAAAATGCAAGTTTTAGAAACAATAAAAGTATATGATCGACAACAGTAGACAAAATCAGAAAAAAAATATGATATTCTTCAGGATATATGCTAGGTAGGTAGTGTGTTGGAAACATTATACAACTAATTTGTTACGATAGAAAAAATTCATGAAGATACCTCTAAAAACTTTCCTTTTACAATAAAAACCATACTAATATACGTACAATAATAATGATTTTTTGTCAGATTATTCTACAAGCAACATACTAAAGCACTAGTGTTTTAATTTTTACGTCCAAACAATAGATTTTTTGCAAATAGATAATTGCTTCATATTTTGCAATAAATTACCAGCGTTGTATCATCGCGCTTCTCTTTCGTTTCTATACAGTCCGACAGTGACCGCGCTTTAGGTCATGCAGTCCCCTAAACACTCGACAATACCGTAAGTAGCTTCCCGTTATTGAAAGAATTTTCGGAATAGGATCCGTATTCCGAAGATGATCCGCTACATAAATAAAACTTACAATTTTTACCTTTTTGTTATATTAGTATAACTACATAAAGTCCTAAGTCTATCCACATAGGTCCGTAAATTAAAAGTAAACCTCTTTTTAATGGTTTATTGTCGTGTCTTCATCATGATAAACACAGACGTTTTTAGAATCTTTTAAGCCCATTTATGCCCGTTGTTACATTTTAAAGTAGCAATTTGGCTCTTTACTTAACTCCTTCACAGATCTTAAGTGTGATTTTATGCATGTAAGCACGTTGAGTTTATTTTTCATCGTGGAAGATTTCTATTAACATTTTTATACCTTGTATTTTTTATAGCAAAAGCTCCAAAACTACGTGTTTACATTATAGGCAAATGATACCTGGTTTAAAGCTATTGTGGAAAAAAATAGGCTTTTTATATGTATCATTAAGTGGCAAATGGCATGATCATGAACCAATTTGCCAAATGGAATATCAAAGGCATCCCAGGAGCGTTGGCATCCTAGCGATAAAGCTGGTACCTATGTCTCATATGCCTGCAATTCTATTGTACCACCCATATTCCTCAAAAGAGAATTTAGCATCTTTAACTGGCTGCAAAATAGGTATGATCTCTTCACAAAAAGCTTTATTAGGTACAACTACCTAGGGTGGCAAGGGGTTGATTTTTGTCTTGGGGGGTTCAAAACCATGTACTGAATCCATGATAACAGAAGGCCAATTCTCGTAATTTAAAACGTTCAAAATCTAATCGCAGTCTCATCTCGGCGACAAACAAATGTCAAAAACTTGTCACAATGAAGGGAAATTAGAGGTATTTTTGACAGATTGAGACTGTGAACGTTCATATAATTACGAGAATTGCCCCTCAGGTTGCGCGTCAAGGCCCATGCCATCCTGTATTAATTGTAAGTATATTACAAGTGCCTATATGTAATGTATTACCTATTTCTGTGCGCGTTTCAAACTGGTAGGTATGTTCATCAAAAGCTTTCCCAAAACGAAAGTATAGTTCATTTCTTTGAACAATAAAAAACTAAGCGGCTTAGCAACACGCGAACTTAATAATGAAATACTTCAATTAAAGTTTATTTCGTTTAACTTGTAACCCTTCGTGCGCTCACCCCTCAACTGACCATGAAAGCCCACAGCTATCAGACATCTATAAGGTCACACTGCGACCTTTACTCAAAGCTCAAGGTCATAAACAAACCCTTAGCTATGGCAATACTTCTCATTTTATGGGAGCATAACTTTTTTTATCGGGATTTATTCCAAAGAAAAGTTTCGATAAAGCCTGCTTGAAGTTTTCCGACGAATGTTTTTGTAATAAATATTTATTGGTGCAGTAGGTATGTTTACATACAAATACATACCGCATTGGACAAACAAAAAATATTTTCAATAAAAATATATGCAAATAATATAATATATCGATCTTTAGGTAAACGATAATTAGTTTATATTATAGTCGATCGTGTACTATTTACTATTTATTTTCTAATTTATGACCTTTTTACGTTTTAATTTTAGTGTTTCCTTATTAGCAGAAACTTGTAAATGGCCTTTAATTTCATTTTTTTTAAGATCACTAATAACTTAACCGTAAGTTTCCCGAACCGACTAAAATACTTGATGTGTAAGTATTCAGTAGCTGTTCTGACAGATGTCAGATTAACTGAGATTAAGTAGAAATTAAAATTACCCCTGTTTCTTGAGATATTTTATCTTTTCTTTTAACAATGGGACAGAGATAAGCCAAGATAAACTGTAGCGTTTAATATAAATTACTTTTATCTTATCCAACTTAGCAAAAGGGTAATAAAACTTTGGAAAAACAAAAGAATCTCAGTTATTTTCAGCCAGACACCGTCAGAAAGTCAATCTACCCGACAATGGTAGAAAACAAATAATATGGGCAGTAAAACTGAGTGACAGTTAAGTGAACGTGAAACTACGTCGTCCGGGGAGGGACGACGCGCGACCTTGGTCCGAGCTTACGCGTCGCATTTGTTTTCAACCCGACCGGAGAGGGTTCGATTACAATTTGAAATTCCATTCATAGTTTAACTATTTTTGGAACTTTTTGTTTTCGTTTGATTATTTTAGTCAGTTTTTGGACTAGTGGTCAGTACGCGTAGCATGTTTACCATAGAAACGGGTCTTGTCGACGGCAGAATAGACAAAATGACAGATTTCTTTAGAAATCAGAGGGGAAATTCTCGTAATTTTAAGAACGTTCACAGTCTGATCTCAGTCTCAATCTGTCAAAAATACCTCTATTTTCCCTACATTTTGACAAGTTTGTGTGTTGCTGAGATGTGACTGCGACTAGATTTTGAACGTTTTAATAAATTACGAGAATAATTGGCGTTCAGATTGTTTGGATGTCTACGTTCTGTCATTTTGTCATGCTACGCGTGCTGCAGCGCGAGTAGTTCGTCAACTCGTCCTACATGCCTACGGCTCATTTGGGGCGACTTGAAGAAAATCAAAACAAATTTTATTTTGGGCCGTTGGCATGTACGACGACTTGACGAATCACTCTGCAGTGCGAGAGTGTTCCCCATTCGGGTTTTTCCATTAGGAATTTCTCAGACACAGCTCGGAGTTGATTTGTGCTGTATTTGGCTCGCCTTTTATTGCGTAGGTCTTTTATTATCACAGTTAGTAGACTGTGGGAGTACTATACAGGGTTATTACGGAAAGGGTATATCAATACAAACGGGTTGAAGAGTGTATCTGGTCTAGAATCTCTGTACAAAATTTCAGCTCAAAAGCAGTACCTAACTTTGAAAATGCTTAATATTTTTTTATTTCGATAGATTATTAAATTGAAATCATAACAAACGTGTCACCGCACTACGAGGGTCATTATCCATTATCTATAGTGTGTCTGTGCGCCTAGTACACGCACATCACGCCGCCGCGCGCCAGTGCAGCGCCGTGATGTCGAAATAAAAAATATAAAGCATTTTCAAAGTTAATGCTTTTGAGCTGAAATTTTGTACAGAGATTCTAGACCAGATACACTCTTCAACCCGTTTGTATTGATATACCCTTTCCGTAACAACCTGTATACAGGTGAAATTGAATTTATGGGCATCCTTTTTAGGGGGTCATTGTACTCATCAATATGAACAACTTTTACTATGAGACTAAATCTAAAATCGCGAAAAAAAATCTGCTGTTCCTTGCATTTATATTCACATAAGCGGTCAAAATGTAGGGAAGAGCTGATTTTTTGTTCACAATGATGGTTACAATGACCCCTTAAAATGATGCCCATGAATTCAATTTCACCCTGTATACATACATACATAGCTTTTTCTACTGATTTATTTAATACATTAAGCACACAAATATATAGAGTCCTACTTAATGCTATAGGCACGTCTACCCCTTCGAAAAGTATTTTTGGTATGTGAGCTTTGTAAACACCTTTATTTTATATACCGACTTTCTAAGTAAATACATGAGTATGATTAATGTATGACGCGTGTAGCGATGTATTCACATTGTCACGTGCTATGAATTAACTGCTTCCACTTTTCCAGTGTATTAGAAGGCTTATAAGGGGTTGTGTTAACAGGGTGGACGACAAAATCCTCTAAATAGACGCGGGTGAAGAGGGATCATGTGAATATGTCCTCACGACTGTTAATTGTAGCAAAGTAGGATAAAAAAAGAGAATGCCATCAAACACATAACTTGTAAAAAGTCATTTAAAAAATTAAAAAACCCGACTGCAACCTTAAACTAAAACTAACTGAAAAGCTAAAAACAAGCCCATTTTATATTAAATACAAGTTGGAAGCAGGCGGGGCCCATATCATTATTATAGTTTCAAACTCAAATGGGTCCCGCCTGCTTCCCTCTGCATTCTCTGCATTCTGGCGCACTCGGGTAAAAAAAGCCAAGTCTCGCAACTCAGTTCTTCTACCGTAAAAAGTTGTGAGATCCATGCAATACCAAGTCGTTTAATTTATTCAGTCCCTACTTAAGGGAGCTTCTGTCTTAAGTTATTACGTAATTAGCTAACCTAAAAACATCTTATAGTGACCATAATTATCAATATTGAAAATCTTTTATGTTTTAAATAAATAGATTGACTTGGCCATCGCATGAAAACACAATGTACCTCACAAATAATACATATTATATTAAATTAGATTGTTTAGTTAAATATACCATGTTTATACAATGCCTGCTTGGTTACTGAAATTCAGGCTTCTAGTTTTATCCACAACGAAGTTATAGGGGGTCGAAAATGGCCTGAACTGTTTCGAGAAATGGATGGTACGGCCGTGCAGCTTTTTGCTCGACTTGGCGGAGGCATTGTCGTGCCCCCAGATAGGAATACGTATTATGGAACTCAAATGGAGTTGGGTAGGACACCTGGCAAGGTGCACTGATGATAGGTGGAGTAAGGGTGTGACAGAGCGGCGTTCAAAGACTGGAAGACGAGTGTCGGTCGTCCGGCGGCGAGATGGGCAGACGACATTGTTGCCATCGCGGGTAGAACCTGGATGAGGCTAGCACAGGAGCGTGGGGAATGACACAAGTACAGAGAGGCCTGTGCCCAGCAGTGGGTGAGGTCGGGCTGCGGATGATGATGAGGAGAAAGGGTCGGTATAAGATGGTACACCCTGTATCTATAATTCCAAATCCAGCAAATCTTTTCCGTTTTTTTTTTCTAAATACGAGGAAGATATTTGTTAAACACATCCTTGAGGATTTTGACATTTAGAGAACATTGGGCTAATTGCGTAACACACTATCGGTAGCAATGGGTTTAATTTTGACAGCTAAACTACATACATTGCGTTGTTTACGTTGTTCAGCAGACACATTTTTCGAATATATGAAGTAATGGATTAGCAATATCTTTCAAAATCATTCAGATTTAGATTAATAATGTGTTACGCAATTAAGGTGCAGAGCAACAAAATCAAAATCGCCAATTTTTCTGCTTAATTTAATTTGTCTGTTTCTGAATCTCATTTCATTTGAAAACCAATTTATAATCTTTCGTTACCACAATAAGCATCAAAACAATTAAGAAAGATTAATCAAGATTAATGAAGAAGCCTGGGTTTAACTGAGTAATCAAGTAAAATGAAGGCGCTGTCAAATCGTGACTTAATTGACTCCTTCGTTTAACTTTGGCGGTAATTACCCAAAATTGCGGCTATAATTACCCTGTCATTGGCCAAAGTTACCCTAGACGGGCAGCGTAACTAAAAGAGCGAGCGATTATTGTTACCGTTACGCTTGTAATACATTTTATTGCTAAGTTTCTGTTGGCTGTTATTGCTTGCTTGTTGTTAAACCGACACGCAATCCGTACTAAGAGCTCTTACACACGAGCGGCATGTACCCAACGGCAGAGGTAACTGCAGCCGTCGACGCGCGCCGGCGGCAACCGTGGACGCGTCGACGGCAACCGTTGACACGTCGACGGCAACCGTCGACGTGTCAACGGCAGCCGTCGACATTTCGACTTCGAAGATATAGGTCGACGGCTGCCGTCGACGCGTCAACGGTTGCCGTCGACGCGTCCACGGTTGCCGCCGGCGCGCGTCGACGGCTGCAGTTACCTCTGCCGTTGGGAACATGCCGCTCGTGTGTAAGAGCTCTTACAACTTTTCTTCTTAAACGGTTCGATTCTCAGGTCAGGCAAAGTGTTATTAGGTTTTGTTTTTTTTTTTCTGGTATTTTTCAGTAGCAGCCCGGAGTCTGGATTGGTGCCGGCTGATGGCAATAGGCTCACCCTCTATCACATGGGACTCAAACATAACTGGTAAAATATGGGTGAACTATACACCTACTAAAACTGTCTAACCCTTCGGGGTTTACAGGCGTGCTGTTACGTAGTTTTTTTTTTTATTGCTAAATGGGCCCGCTCTTGACCTCGATCACGCCTGATGGAAAGCGATAGATGAGGTCTATGATGGAACGAGCGTGCCCAGAAGATGCCTGTTCACTCTTCCTTTGAAGCCAGACGGGTTAAATGTGGAAGGGAACACAGATGCCGGCAGAGAGTTCCACACTTTGGCTGTGCTATTAAGTAATTATTACTTTGCGTTATTAAGTAATTATTACTTTGATCCATTTTTTGAAGGACCGATTCTTGAAACAAAAGTATAAGTACTACTTCTTGGTAATAAATAATTTGTAGCAAATAATTGTAGGCAATAGCTAAGCAGGCATTGTTTTTGAAGTGAAAACTTTTTTAGGTGCGCTGGGCATTTTTTGAGATGGGAAAAAACATTGAATTCGCGCCACTGCTACCGCAACGAGACCGCTTCGGATGTGTTCGGCCGTCCTCGGGATGTACTCGGTTTTAATATATATCCGATATGTCAGTGAGTGATGGCAAAATATTCTGTTTGTGCTTTGTTTTCACTTCTGCCGCCACTCCCGGAGTGCCATTGTTTTTTAGTTCCATGCGAGATGAATTTATGGCCAGAAACCGGGCACAAGTCTAACCGAACCGCAAAATAATTGTGGCATTTATTTAAAACTCTCTCTTTACTTATTTATTATTATTATATAGCAATACTTTCACTGTGTTCAGTTTTATCAGCGTTCAACGGAAACTGGGCCATTACACTACTTTCATTTATTTGGCTCCGAAACAGAAATAGCAACTAGTGCAATAACTTAAGTTCGTTCGATTTCGTTCATTCTTTCGTTCATTCCTTCCCGGTCGTTCCCAAGACACTTATTACTCTTGGAAGGTAATTTACGATTCGGGACCATGTGTTTACCCATACCGTAGGGGCAGGGTTAAGATTTTCGAGAAAAGTTTTTAAAAGTTCGTCGTTACTCCGGGGAGGGAAAGTTTTAAGCGTTTTGCAGTAGGTACCTATGTTTATTAATAAGATTTTTATGTAATCTTGTGCTAATAGCTTTGTCTGTTTTCAAGGGGAAATGTTATTTAGTTCTCAGCATAAAATAAGGCGTATGATGATATGCTGGCTGTTGCTGAAAACCAGCGCTGGGGCTCTGTCTTGCATAGGGTCACAGCATAATGCTGAGCGATAGCCGTTTTGCGTGGATGTGACGCATGTTTCCCCCTACCTTTTTTTTTATTTTTTGTGTTTGTTTTTTTTTTTTTTAAACGTATTTTCTTTCTTTCTTTCTATGAGGCTTCTGACATCGTTGGCCATATTCAGAAAATCATCGAGAGCGGGTTTTTTTGCGTGACTTGCCATTCCAAACTTAAAGCTGAAACTCATGTCCTTCGAAGTTATTACAGGAGCATGAGTATCAGTTTTAAGTGTCATCGTACAAACATTACATTGGTTCAAATTCAAATTATTTTATTTCACATAAACCTACAAGGGCACTTATTAAAACGTCAGGAGCAATGTGAACGGTTCCAATTGGTCGTTTCCTTTGGAGAAGAGCCGATAAGAAATATGACAGTCACTTTTTTTTTTAAATTTGGCTTTTAAAATGTTTTCAAATTACAGTGTTAATAGATATGGGAGGACAGTGTAGGCCTGACAACAAGTACCAGGTACTAAACAGAATAGGAAATGGCCAACAAATCGAAACATCTATGAGTCAACCCGGCTTGGTACAAAACAACAGCAAATTACCTTTAATAACCCTTCAGCTATCCACAACGAACCGTTACCCTTCCTTACCCCTCGACCTTGACCTTCAAACCGGTCATTGAGTAAGTTTTCACCCCACGTTAGTTCTCGTTGTATCGTGTGCGTGACTGCGCGCCATTTATAGCGCAAACAAATGCTTGTTTACACGACCATTGCATGTTATGGATGCCCCAGACATGGCGGCATTGGCATTGCTAATGTTAGCACGTGTGTATGTTGATGGCGGTAATAAACTATGGAAATGTGTCAGAAAGAAAAGTGTGAACGGTTTTTTTGCGTTTAAAAGTTGGAAGAAATCCTAACTTAATATTATAAATGCGAAAGAAAGTTTGTTTGTTTGTTACTTTTCACGCCTAAACCACTGAACCGATCATCCTGAAACTTTGCATATACGTTGTCAGGTGTACAGTAACGGACATAGAGTACCTTTCATCCCGAAAAAAGTGCTGTTCCCGAGGAAAACAACAATAACGTTATTATGATAATAGATGGCGCCACGTGTCTATTGAACTTTATCACATTATTTAATTCTGAGGCGGTACGAAGTTCGCCGAGTCAGCTAGTCTACACTTCTACACTATATAATATAATAGATAATATATAATATAATAATATTATAAAGAGGAAAGATTTGTATTTTTGTATGTTACGAATAAACGTAAAAACAACAGGACCGATTTCAAAAATTCTTTTGCCGTTAGAAAGCTACATTATCACTGAGTGACATAGGTTATATTTATTACTGGAAAAAATTAGGGATCCTTAGAAATTCTACTAAAACCAACCCAAGGTGTAAAAAAATTGCCATAAAATGTCTTTCATCGCATGCGCTGCGGAAAGTGTTGATGATAGAACAAATAAATGTTCTACAATATTATAGAACATATCAATATCTACAAAAAACTTTGCGAGACCATATGTCCAACTATTGTAGTTATGTCACTATAATTTGTAATGATCGTACAACTCAAAACCTTATAAACAGCTAAAAATATAGGGTTTCTTTACAAGAGTTTTTTAAAGTCAAGAGACATTTAAACGTCCAAAATGTATGGTTAAACAGTCGCTAATCAATACTTAACTTTATGCAACGTTTATAAATATAGGGATGAGTGTTTCATAAATAAATAATAATGTGAAATGTACAGGAGGGGCTCGTGAATAAGTAATAACAGCCGCATGGGTCGATCGATCAGGTTAAGCTACGCTTGCCGCGGTTGGTCCGTAGATGGTTTACATGTCAAGACCGTCTTTACTTCTCATACCATGACCAAGACCCCTCCGAGCCTCAGCAAGCACGTTAAGCCGTTGGTCCCGGCTGTCATTCGTGGATCTTTGGCAGTCGTTACGGGTCGTCAGTAGCCTGAAAGTCTGACAACCAGTCTTACCAAAAAGACCCACAACACACCTCTACAACACGGTAACTGTGTTGTGGAGGTCAGACAGGCAGTCGCTTCATGTAAAATACTGGTATTCAGCTGCTATAGGCAGCTGCAATAGACTGGAAGCCGACCCCAACATACTTTTAAAAGAGTAACGGTGGAGTTTCTTGCCCATTCTTCTCCATAAGAAAACTACCTTTTGGAAGGGGCGACTAGAATCAATTTTATTTTAATGTAAATTTTGACGTTCAAAAGTACCTTTTATGTGCCTATTTGAAATAAATGCTTTGACTTTGACTTAGTTGGGAAAAGACTAGAATGTGAAACATATGGGCGTTTTGTTGTCATCGGTCAATAAGACAGGACAATAAACTTGAATTATGGATAGCTTATATTTCACTTCTACCTACCCCATTTTAAAACACGGGAATAAAGTTACCTATCAAACACTTCACCCCAGGGTAACACGAACATGACATATAGCTAGCTATGATATTACCACACCTTCCGTGTTTAATCAACACCATCGCATCTGACACCGACCCTCGGATCGAAGGTCACTAATTGGATCAAGGTACCCCACTCAAGGGCAGTGATGTCATCCACCCAATATTTAAAACAATCCGCCTTTCAACCTTTTGTTTTTGTGGGTTTAAAACTCGAACGGTTGTGTTTTGTTTTTCTTTCATTTTCGCGTTTGTTTTTTTTTATTTCATTCTTTATAGCTTCGTTGTTAAAATCCATGAGCTCTTCGTAATTAATTCGGGGTTGTTAATACACCATTTTTCCTATGCGTATTTGTCAGTTTTTAATATTTACTTCCGTATAGCCAATATCGTCCTTTACACAATCCTTCTATCTTGATATTATCATAATTAATTGCCAAAAACATTTATACATACATAAACTCACGGCTTCATCCCATGGGCGTAAACAGAAACTACAGCAAGTCACCTGCTACGATCCTTACATACTCCTTTTGCTTCGTTTACGTTTTTACATCGAATGGCCAATTTTCGTAATTATAAAAACGACCAAAATCTAGTCGCAATCTATCTCAGCGACCATCAATTTAAAAAATGAAGGGAAATTAGAGGTATTTTTGACAGATTGAGACTGAAATCAGTCTGTGAACATTCTTAAAGTTACCAGAATTGCCCCTCTGGTCATACACGCATCGGTTGCGAGTACTGCGCACCTGACCTTACTAAAAACCATTAATATTTTCTTTCATTATCTGCAATTTCATTCAATAAAAATAAGCATATTCATACCAAATTACGTCTTCTATAAATGATTAACCTACTAACCAAAAAGCAAGTACAAGATTTCCCAGTAAATTGAGCTTAAAAGCTCCCTTTATGTAAGAAATTAGAGGGTTAGATATTGGCGAGTGAGGGCCGATGGATTGGAAGGGTTCCTTGTGAGGGTCGGAGGACTATTCACTCCTTTATTACAAGTGCTTGAGATATTGTGTGCGTCTGGGAGTTTCCTTATCCCTTTGGTATGTGTAGGTATTGATCTTTTTAACTGAATGACGGACAATGCCCAGACGTAGGTACATCATCAAAGAATGGAATATAGTTATTTTTCAATGGGTTCTTACATCAAAGAGGAGAGAGAATTCTGATATGGAAGATTATTCGATATATGGAGTGCTGAGAAGACTTAGAAAAAGCTTTTTTTTGATATAAGTGCTTTGACTTTGCTCTATTGCAAGGCAAGCTCAAGATTATTTAATTATATGCTGCACTGCTAATTAACTTCAAAATTACGGAATAACAATTTTTTTTCGCAATATGTATTTGTAAAAGCTTTTGCAAAACTTTTTCATAACTTTTTCATTTATGTTTACGAGTAAATCAACTGGCATCAAAATCCACGCGAAAATCAAGAAAAAAATTCTAGTGTTAAAAATTGCCTATCGTCTATACCGTTTATAATACTTACTTACCTACAAACTTCTGCCCGCGATTTCGTCCGCGTGGAATTTCTTTGTTCCCTCGACCCACCCCGTCGCATCGCATCGCTTAGAGTTCTTTACGTCTTTTCATTAGCGCTCAAACGAACAAACAAACTCTTTAGCTCTATTATTAGCAGTGATCGGAATAGGCTGAGTATATTTACCTAAACTTCGGAGAACGGAGACAGAAAGTGGAGACTTCCTTACGACGACATTTTTATGTAATGTATGATACAACGATTAGTTTAAGGATCGTAAATATAATTCGAATACATTAATTAAAGTTAGAGTTAGCTATTTATTTCGCGATTTTACGTGAAATCCCGAAAATTTGGTAATTGCAAGTTTAGTTAAAAATAGCCTTTACCCATCTTATTTCCAACTTATTCAAGACTTTTCCCGAATTCCAGGAAAAAAAAATGTCGTCGTAAGGAAGTCTCCACTTTCTGTCTCTGTTCTCCGAAGTTTAGGTAAATATACTCAGCCTATTCCGATCACTGCTAATAATAGAGCTAAAGAGTTTGTTTGTTTGTTTGAGCGCTAATGAAAAGACGTAAAGAACGCTAAGCGATGCGATGCGACGGGGTGGGTCGAGGGAAGTAACGACTGCCAAAGATCCATGAATGACAATGTCTTTATATGTAAAGATGGTCACCCATCCACGGACAAACCGCGGCAAGCGAAGCGTAACCTGATTGATCGACCGATGCGGCTGTTATTAATTAGCCGCAACACAAGCCCCTTCACTCTATTATTAGTATAGATTGAAAATTAAACACAAACTTACTAACATAGAAAAGCTGTTATCTCACGTTGATAACAGGCCGCGTCCCTCCGGGCGTATTAAAATTAAAAAGAAGGCCGAAGACTAAGATTGTTTTAATCACAGGCCACAGCATCTTGTACTCTGATAAGATTACACTGCGCTATGAAAGGAGGTCAGACTCGGGGCAAATAGGTCATACTGGTAGTGCTTCGGGAAATAGACACTTCATTATGAATTTGTAATTTATTTATTTATCAATTTGTTTCAGGCATCAAGGCCCATATAAAACACATAAAATACAATATTAATATAACTTTAAAATACTATAAATACATACATTTGTCGATAGATAGAAATACTAGTGCTATGACATTCCGGCTAGGTACTCATTGGTGATTTGAGTTATGTAGCACGTTACTTAGGGCTTTAAGCTAGGGTTTTCTAAGACTGCCGTGTCCGCCACGAAAACTCCGCTATTTACGGACAAATGACGTCACTGAAACGTTATTTACGAAAGTAAGTTTGCGAGTATCCCTTGAGAACAAATCAAATCAAGTCATTTATTCAAATTAGGCTGAGAATCAGGAATTTTCGAACGTCAAAATTACAAAAGACAGTCCCCCAAAACGCCCGCCCTTCGCCACTACCTAGTGCTTTCGCTGGGGAGAAGAAGTGGTGCAACAAATTCCCGTCTATCTTTCAAGGGAGTTTTAAAAATATCGGTTTGTGACAAACGTATAGACATCGAGTACTATGAATTCTTAAGCATTCTGAAAGTTGGCAACGTCGCAAATAGCTGTGAAATTTCCCATGTAATAGGGGGCCAGCCTATTGCCATCAACCGGGCACAAATCCAGACTCCGGGCTGCTACTGAGAAATTCCAGATTAAAAAAACCCAGTAACATTTTGCGCAACCTAGGATTCGAACCCAGGACCTCATGCTCAGCCGAAGAGCTACACCAATCCAGGAATAAGGTGTTCAAAAGGCTGGCAGCATTGCCATACAGTGTGTGATTCTTTGGCAAAGAAATACCGGTTAAAATGAAATAACTTTAACTTATCAAATAACAGAACACAATCCCAAAACTCCAGCCCGTATCATTTCAGTACGGACGCGACAATCCTCTTATGAGGCGCTTGCTCCTTTATACTATCTGTTGGGCGCGCGCCCTTATAAAGGCAAGTTCACACAATGTTATCTGAGCTCGTCACTCGTCATGCTACCCTTGTCGACGTGTCGACGTTTCACTCTCAGGTTTCCTAATTAGGGTTGTCGGGAAAAAATATTAAAGTTTTTTTTTTGTTTACCTTGTGATATTTTTGATAGGTGACATCGTGATGGATGGACCTTTGTCTGGATATTTTGTCAGGATTTTGTATACCTACATTGTTTTATGTGCGACTCATCCCAAATTGTCACGGTTTTTTCGACTCGACAAAACATCGAGGATGCTTTATTATATTATGAAAGTTTAATATTAATTGATGTATTATAAGCATAAACCTAAATTCCCTAAACGATGATGAAAACCGCAGTAAAAAAACGGTGCGTATATATTTTGGTAGAACAACGTGACCACACAGACAGACACGAAAAGTGACTTTAATTTATAATATGACTTTATAATGTGGTTATACATAGATATGGATGTAGAGGTCACTATCGTAGTTAAGTGTATTATTCGACGTTGATTTATTAGAATATAAGAAAGTGGTTATAATTTTATTTTACCCGTTCTCCCGTGAATCTCACTATTCAATCAGGTTTTTATAAATGATATTTTTTCGTACGACAAATAATAATAATAATATTTTTGATTATAGAGGTATGAGGAACAGGGTGTAAAGTTCACTCAACCTCCATAGAAAAGGGAGGATCCTCCGACCAGACGGGTGTTGTGTCTGGCGGGCAACTGCCCAATGATTCATGTCGGGGTGTTGTATCTATGCTAGTTGCGCGGTAAACTCTGCTTGCGCGATGCAGGATTGGCGTGACGTCAGTATGACGTGTTGTTCGCATGTGGCGTTTGTAGATACCGCTACATGATATTTATATTTTTTAATAAAAATGATATGAAAAACTGTAAAATTATATTTATTTAATATCTATTTTTTTTCTTTATTTACACTTCAAGATACAAATATGCAGCCCTGACTTTTGTACCTACTAAGTAAGTAATTCCTGTATTACAAGACCATGTTTACGTTGCATTTATATTAGCAGCCTTTTAGAACAAGCTTCAACCACACTACACATGCACACCACATTACTACCTTCCTACAACCATACGACTCCATTGCAAACATTTTTCAATCTTCCACACATTTCATTTTCGCATTTCCATTAGAATTAATCCGGCCAGTTTCCTCCATCCTATTTCCTGCCAGCCCTAGTCACAACGTACCATAATTCCGTGGAGCTCGGCAAGTTTTCAGTTCTCGTAACAATGGGCGGGAAGCTTTGAGGCAAGTTATTGCCACTTTCTACCGCCAGGCGGCTCGCACAGGGTTGACTGCCAATTAGATCGTGTGAACCGGGGCTTATAGACTTCATGAGAAAATTGGTTTGGAGATGTCGTTTGGCATACAGAATGAAATTGAATGTGTGCGCCAAATTAAAATATCTAATTAAACGTGTTATGAAGAAAATTTAGAGCATTTCATTAAGGAAAGGGATGTACACGTGCGCGTAGGCAAGCGATTTGGCAACGTCGCCGTCGTCGCGCGCCCGTTTTTTCTTAGGAACAGTCAAAATTAGGTAAATACCGCTAGCTAGTTCATTGCGTTGCCAACTTGCTTCATGTTGTGAACTCTGCTATGAATGGATTGCTTATCGGGCGCGCGCTAATATTGATACTTTAATTTTCTTATTTGTTTTCCTTGTTTGTTAACGGCGATAATTCGTGTCTACTTGAAGGCAATAACTTAGTCTGTACTATCTAAGACGATAATTACATGATTTTTTTCAAGAATTTAGAATTCGGCAATTACTATTTATAATGATTAATTATGTCACACTTATTGCACCTTCTGTTTCGATTTGGCTTTTCGATTTCATCCTGTGTTTGTGGTGTTACTGTCGATTTTACTATAGATACTATACCATTATATAAAAACTGAAAAGTGAATAGACAGAGGTGTATACGTACAGTTTGCTTGCCAGTAACGGTTAATTCCCGTTGCTCCTAAAGTTTTGTCTCCACCGGGAGTACAACCACAGAATACTTAATAGTACTACGTACAGAAAGGACACTCCCTTCCCCGCGCTCATATCAGATACCGCACCACACCCCGCACTTCGAGGTATTCGTCGCCGACTCTTTAGCAAGGGCGCTCGCAAACTGCAGCGCTGTACTGCTGACACGAACACACAATTTTGCGATTTAAAAGTTTCATTTGAGTTTTAATCACGATGGTTGGATATTGTGATGATTTTCCGAATTCGTATTTACGTAAACTGTTTGTATGATTTCGCATTTTTAATACCATGCGATTTAATAACCGATTATTTACAAATAGGTAAGTCATTTAAACTAAACTATTTTAGTGTTTTTATTTCATTACGAACCCGACTATATAAATAAATAATTGAACTACAAGGTTACTTTATATCATAATAATGCACACGTTCGGGCAGCGCCGTCGTCGTTCGGTTCCCCGACACAAATTGCTTTCCGCGCCATTTTTTTTACGCTACGCGCGACAGCCAACCCTACTAAGGGTGTATTCCGAGTTAGGACTGTAATCGATATTATCGATTTGAGTGTGCTTAAACCCGTACCGAATTAGGTTTAAGCACGCTCAAATCGATTTTATCGATTACATTGCTAACTCGGAACGCGGCATAAATTTCACGCACACATTTGCACGTATACAAACGTCACTTGTTTATTAATGTAATATGTAATTATTTTGCGAGCGTTGTATGGAGTGTCCGAGGTGTGGTACAACTTAGGTAGTAACTCTGCCCATCCCAAGTAAATTGAGACTGTCAGCGCATATATAAATTCGTATTTGTAAAATAGGTCTATAAGTACTTAAATATTTATTAAATAAATCGATTAGAACTCTTTTCTTTTACCTTATTTATTGAATGAATTTATTTCCTTTATTGCTTGTTTACTTGCAACATCTTCCATAATGGTTAAATTACATTTCGTTGCACTTAGACACTTTTAGGATAATTAGATCCATTAGCGAAAACAGCGAAAAAACAAATTGCGATTACGTGACGGATGACAGGGGAGAATTGAAGAAGAAAACGTGTTGTTCCGACCCCATGTAACATGGGACACAGCCAGGAAGATGATGATGAATTACCTAAGAGTTCAATTCTCCCAAAAAAACTTAAAAGCTTACCTACTAAGTACATTTTTTATTTGACAGTCAAGTAACGTAGTCTCGAAGTCCTAATAACAGTCTTACTTGATTATTTGTTCGAACAGAATTACTTACACCTAACTTAGTCCTAACTTGGAACTTAGTTCAAGTGTACATTGATAGATTCAGAGTTCATAACACCTAATTTAAGTTTTGAAGTCTGAGCTGAAGTCCGGGATTCAATTCCCGGCTGATGGAAATGTTTATGTGTGCTTAGGCTACGTTTCACTTGGGGCTAACTTAGATTAAGTGTGATGTTTGGTGACTTATTAAACTATGTATGTCCATAGTTTAATAAGTCAGCATGTATCATCAATTAGTAGTTTCCATAGTTAGACCGCGCTAATGTGTGGTTACGAGGCTTATTCGAGTTTAATATCCGTTCTTCTCCATAGATTAGCTCCTACGCTTTGGAATACGCAACTAGCTTCATCTTTCTGACTGACCGACTCCTTTGCAATTCATAAATGCGTGTAATTGGTTGAATTGAAATAAATGCTTTGAGTTTGAGTTTGACATTGGTTAAACTGAAATTATTTAGGGATTTTTATGGTAAACAGAGAATGAAATAATATGAGGACTGATCCCAAAGATGAACTAAAGGACGATTGGTTACCTAGCTCGAATAAATCTTAGGGTCAAATACCAAATGCCTCTGCTGCCCAAGTCCATCCCCGAGAGTCTTCCAGAGACTTCCGAAATTAAAGTTATTTTTCAATTTGTAGTGTTTTTTTCTGAAGTCGGTTGTTTTTTTTTTTGTAAAAAAGTTTTTGTCGTTGATATTTTGGATGACAGTAGATTTCTAGCAACATCAAAGTTGTTTGTTCATGACTATAAAAGGGGGAGCTCCGAGCGGGGATCAGCAAGCCCGGTTAAGTAGACGACGACGAGATGCCAATACCAAAATAAAAATGGCGGGGATCATTCTTGTTCGAGACATCGACCAGAACGGAGCTCCGGCCTATGGGTAAGTTATTTCATTTCTGATAGATTATAGATACTATACACTATGACCTATATTATTTATTAATTTCTAAAATTTGTTTGTTTTACTATTGTTATTATATTTGATAGCTATTGTTATTGTGTTGCTGTTATTCTGAATTCTCTTGTCCCATTGTCCAAGAGATGGAATTAGTTGTTTTTAAAATAACGATAATTTATATGACCTAGATTTGGAACGGACAACTAGCTTTCTGATTAATAACTGACAAGCCTAAATTGAAATACCTAAATGTCTTGCTTGTCTTTCTGTGCTTTATTTCGTAAATTCCTTTCCTCTTATACCATATACATAGTTACTTCTACACGTATTAAGTAACTAGTATCCATTCTGATATTCAAGGCTATATATTTGGGTAATATACATATAGGCTTTTAAATAGATTCTACCCCATTTTCTTACACCTTCGTCTCATTGGAATTGGTGATGTTCTTCAGAAAGGTCAGGTGCGTAGTACTCGCAACCGACGTACGTGTATGACCAGCCAGCAAGTCAATTCCCGTAATTAGATACATTCAAAATCTAGTCGCAATTTCATCTCGGCGACCATCAATTTTCAAAAATGCAGGTAAGTGCTATACAATTTTTGACCGAGATTAGAATGTAAATGTTCCTAAAATTACCAGAATTGTCCCACCAGTACCTATATGTAAGGATCTTAAGGAGGAAGGAAGAAGAAGGCGAAGAGGAAGAAGGCGCGAGTTTATATATGTGCAACTGTAGATATTGTAGGTAATGTTATACCACACCCCGTGACACTCCATACAACGCTCGCAAAATAATTACCTACTACTACTACATTTAAAAATTATGTTTGTATACGTATGAATGTGTGCGTGAAATCTAGTAGGGCTGGCAGTAGTGCGTAGGCGGCGGCGGCGCGGCGCTGCCCGAACGTGTGCAACAATGGGGCGCCGCGCGCCGCGACAAAGTTAGTGCGCACTAGGTACTCACAGAAATCTAATTAATAGGGTAGTTTCCTGGGTAAAAAAATAATAATTAGATTTACTCCGTCAGTTAGATTATCGAAAAATAATGGACCCTTATTTTTTCTTTTGTCAATCAAACAAGCGCGTCAAAATTTGGGAGTGGGGGGTCGTGACGTCATGCCGTGCTAAAAAGTGTCGCACGGCGTGACGCTTCATCATTTTTTATATAATGGACAAAAGAAAAAAATATAAGGGTCCAATATTTTTTGATAATCTAACTAACGGACTAATTAGAATTTTTTAGGAATCTTGCCTATTACATTTCTATTGTACTACTTTTCAAGTCGACGAATGAATAGAACGTGAAAGAAAGAGACATAACTAAGACAATAAAGAGAGAGAGCAATAATTTAATAGTTGGTATGTTAATATTACGGAAGTTTGAATGGTTCTAAAACGAAGAAAACTTGGCAAATAAATGAATAATAGAGAAAATTATGAAAATAAATTATTACAGCACTTGCTTAACTTGTTTGTTAGTAATATATATATATATATAGCTTTATTTTTTATGGGTTTAAAGCATATTTGAGTTGTTGTTCCTTCCTTCTTTCATGTTTCGGGAACCGAAAGAAACTCCTGTCTTTATCGTTCCTCGATGAAGAAAAGCATCCAAATAATGCACAATATACAACCATCGTGATTAACACAAAATATAAAACTTTAAAAAAATAATGTGTTCGTGTCAGCAGTAGGTAGGTACTACAGCGCTGCGGTTCTTGTGTTTGCGAGCGCTCTTGTTAAAGAACCGGAGACGAAAATGCCGAAGTGCGGGGTGAGGTGCGGTAACTGATGTTAGTGCGGGGAAGGGAGTGTCCTTTCTGTACGTAGTACTTTAAGTATTCTGTGGTTATACTTATAATCTGGTGGCGTAGTTTTATCTACTTTTAATTGATAAACTGTCGATCCGTCATCGAGTGTTGGGTTCAAATGAGAAAACTTTCTGTATATGTCATGATAAGATATTATTACTTTCGATAAGAAAATGCTGTTCTTGATTGAGTTATCTTTTGAAATTAATCAAATATGGCAGAAGTCTTATATGTTATGATTGTATCGTGCTTTTAAACTTTTACAACAACATACAAATGATACGCTACATACACTCTTATGCAAATAAAATGCGGGAAAAATGTAAGTGGTTCTCTTTGAAACTAAAACTTGCTATTTTATATAAACTTTTGCTCTGCGAAATATATTTTGACTGCGTAGTAATGTTTCGTTCTTATGTAGCTTCTTTGTAATTATTTTTAGTTTTTATATTATTGTTGAAGGTAGATAATATTACCTACTATTTATTTGGTGTGTCAATAAGGTCTTAATCACTGCACATACCATCACAACCGACTTCCACACAACTTTTCAGTCACCGGTGCCATTTTCAGGCTTCCTTGGTGTCATATTGTGTCATGGCCATCGTTATCGTTTTTTAGTAGTAAAAAATAATTATGATCCGATATGAATACCCTTTGCGATCGTTTCTTAGAATAAAAAAAAAAGACGGGGTGCACTCCGGGAGTGCCGGCAGAAGTGAAAACTTGAATATTAACGTTGAAATAAATCAATTATTAATTGAATTAATATAACTCAATTTTTTTCAATATTTCTGCGTCACTTTTTTCATTAATAGATGCACTTTGTTCAATTTCCATATTTTAAACACTTTATATACACGAATTTTATGAATACACAGCAGTGTGGCTACTACACAGACGGTCGAGCCATCAGCTGTCCACCCATCCATCCATCCATCCATCCACGTCCACGTCCACGTCCACGTCCACGTCCATGTCCACGTCCACGTCCACGTCCACGACCACGTCCACGTCCACGTCCACGTCCACGTCCATCCATCCATCCATCCATCCATCGATCCATCGATCCATCGATCCATCGATCCATCGATCCATCGATCCGTCGATCCATCCATCGATCCATCGATCCATCCATCGATCCATCGATCCATCCATCTATCGATCCATCCATCGATCCATCGATCCATCCATCCATTGTCGTGTGTCACTTGGTTCACTTCGGTTGGCGCCGCCGTAGAAAGAGAGGGGGGGGAATCTCTCCTGACGGTCACTTGTCCTGACGCGAGTTTAACATTTTTTACCCATTACAAAAAGTGTGCAAAGCCGCTAAAGAAGTTTTCACTTCAATAATAAGTTTATTGTACAAAAAAAAACAAATAAAGTTAGTCATATCCATATCCATACTAATATTATAATAAATGCGAAAGTGTATGTCTGTCTGTCTGTTATCTCTTCAAGCTTAAACCGCTGAACCGATTTAGATGAAATTTGGTATAGAGACAGTTTGAGTCCCGGGAAAGGACATAGGATAGTTTTTATCCCGATATTCCCACGGGTTCGAAACTTATGCGGGTGAAACCGCGGGGCGCTGCCCGTACTAAATATGATTGAACAAACAGTGGTAAAAAGCAGGTTGAACAGTTGACTCCTGCCTGAACTAAGTAAAAAACCAAAAAGAGGTGATGATACAAGACCATTTTCTTTTACAACCATGTTTTGATAAAGTATCTACCTATAAAAGAGATGGTGTTACGTTCATTACTGATTGGTGCCTAAAATTCAGCCGAAGGCCGAAAGCCGGAGGGCCAAATATTATAAAATTCATTTCCGAAACTCAAAATAAATTGATGAAGGGCGTCACTTAAGCCGTGGCCGCGATAACTCTGACAGAGCGACGCACAGTGGGCCCATACTGAAAATTTGTGGACTTAGGCAACAAAGTTCCAATATCGATGCGATTTTTTTTTATATGACGTGTTATGATATTCCTAACAACTTTTATTCTTATAAAATTTCGTCTAAAGTTGATAGTTTGTCTTGAAAAAAATTTATTAGTTTTTTTTTGTATGGAGCGAATCACGTTTCATTTTTTTTCTTCAATTGTACTAATATGTTGAGTGTGTGGCGGTGAGTATATGATAGCTAGGGTCATTCTCTATCCATGAAAAAAAAAATCAGCGCCGGCTATCTGCGGCATCGCGAGTAATCATTCGGTAAAAAAAAATTATTTTGTATGAAATTTTTTGCCATTTAAAATAAATTCAAAGTATATTTTTTGTCTCATTTGGCTGTTTTGACCTTCTTTTTAGTTAAATATATAGTTTTAATAGCGCATAATTACATATAACTAGTAATTCTGGTAGAGATTTAGTTATTATTGCATGTTATCGGTAGCACCTGCATTGTGATTGATGACTCATTTGTTTGTGCGCTCGGCTAAGCGCATAACTAATGAGTTTTCAAAAATGCTCGTCTCTGATTGGCTGTGTTATTTTTTTAACTGCACGTTATCTATTGTTGAATAAATATCGTAATAAGTTTCAGGTTATACTAATTTTGTTAATGATAGGTGAAATAATTTAAATCTGTACGGGCAAGTCATTGATAATTACCTACATAATCAAGCGTATGTATATTATAGTATAAGTTATCGTACGTATGACCATGACCAATATGAAACTGTGAAGTAATTGTAGCCCTGAAAAGGGCTGTTTGTCATATTCCTAGCCCTGATGGGCTTTTGTGGGAATAATCTAGAGCCGGATCACATTATTTCTTGTTCCAGAAGTGCTAGTGGGTCTGGCAAATTTTCGGACTCTGCTATGAGGCATTCTTCTTCCTCCATAATCTCACTGCCACAGGGAGGCTCAGTAGTCTGTAACAACTGAATTGCTTCAGGCAACAACTCATTATGAACCTTCTTCGTTATTTTAGGCCTTATGTAGGATATGTGGGGATCAGAGCTTATTAGAAGTCCATGAAGGATGTCTTCGTTTGTTGCTATTCTCCCTGTTTTCCGAGTGTGCCTCTCCCTGACGTTTCTGAAGTCCTTATTACGGGCTTCCGAAGCTTCTTCAGATAAGGTACCTAAAACGAATAAGTTATGTACATTTTAATTTCAAAACGCAATCGAGTCAAATATAATACATCATACTATATTTATTTTTTACTTACCGATTGGCAAAACACCAAAGTGGTTACAGATGTCTGCACCGTGCATTAGAAGTTTATGTACACTAACTGGCATGTAGTACCACGAATAGTGTTGCACGTACACATCAGCTGTTTCTCTACAGTACCTTCTAAATTTTTCACAGTCAATGTTTTTGCCTGATGATATGGCTTGTAGAATAACGGAAAATCTGAAAATCAGATTTTCGTCAATTCCCGTTATTCTGGAAGATCTTTTGTAATCTTGGAAAAAGCGCCTCGCAGTATTCCCGTCATTTGTAGTTCCAAAACCCTAAAATGGGAAAACAATACTGTAATATACAATATAATAGAGATATAATACACAAACAACATAAAAAGAGCGAAAATTAAATACATACCTGTTTGACTATATCAATCAGCATTCCAGTTTGCTCACGAAATTCTTGTTGCGTGGTATTTTTTTTAGCTTGTTTCAAAGCCTTATGTTCGCCTCGAGCAGTCCATCGCTGAAAATCCAGATTATAAGATATATGGAGAAGACATTCCATACACCGAATCTTCATATGCAGTGAAGAAATTCCTTGTTTGTAAATTTCTTCACGAAGTGGTTTGGAAGCCAAAGCGTCTAAATTATTCATTTCGCTCGGTTTTGCCAAGCAAATGGGACACGTTGCAAATGATGGTACTTCAGCAATAATATTGGCCACTTTTCCATCAATCATGGTCATATGCAATTCATGTGATACAATAATATTTCCAAACTGTGTAGATATTCGTTCATCAATTTGTTTTTTCATCTCAGATTCTTCAGACTTTATAAAATCAGCTGTCTCTGAAGTGAAAGTAAACTTCACTGGTCGACAGTAAAGAGTTGAGCAAGGTGTGGGGTTCTCCCAAACTATATTTTCATTCCCAGATGATGGGCTAGTAGACACTAGCCGAAGAGGGACGATAGTTATCATGACTACTGATGAATCATCGAACTCTGTAGCTGTGTTTGACGTTTTCTGTTTATAATTACTCTGCGACGAAGAACCATCAAGTCCCCATTTCCAGGTTAACTTGAGTTCTTCATTTTGAGACCTATCAACAGAATTCATATCTAGTAAAATCCTCTTCACAGTGTGGTCCAATAGCGCTTGCAATTTAATGTGAGCTCCTTTTTCAGTAATCTCCATACTCTCTTGTGGTGGGTAACATCTTTTCTTGGCATTTACAAGATTTGGATAAGATGGAAAGGCAGCACAGTTTTCTTCTTTCAGAAATTGTCTAAGAGCTAAGTATTTCCATTTCGAGAGCGCAAGTGATGTATAAAGAGCTAAACACTTATCTTCAGAGACAGTACTTAAGCTCTGCTTCTTGAATAGTCGCTCATCTACTTCGGATAGCGCATCTGGATTACTGGAAAGGTATTCGACCACTTTTGCCAGATTCGTTTTGCCGTTGTCTTTCAATTTTGTTATGTACCAGTGCTGCAACTCTTCCTCGGAATTTTCCTCTACTATGGAAGTAGAACGTCTTTTTTTTTGCTTATTACTTAAGTCTTCGAACGGTTTTCTGTGCTCCTTTTCTGTAGATGTTCCCGCTTCCTCAGTACATACTGCAAGAGTAGGAACATGGGAATCTATATCCACAGGCTCAGATAAGGGTGCGTCTGAAAAGCCCATCTCACTTCTCAGGTCAACAGTGTCACAAACAGGCCATTTGATGTTTTTTTCCAACCACTTGCGATTACTTTCACGGTTCATAAAAGTTTTTTGATGTCTACATGACTCTATCCACTTTTTATTTAGATTTACACAAAAAAGTCGACAGAACTCCTTGATTCGGTTCTTGTCTTCTTCAGAAACTTCGGTAGTCAAGACAGAAATGATACTTTCATATAGAAACATATGATTTTTCAGATCACCGCCACTTCTTAATTTCACAAAAAGATCTAGGTTGGTACAAAATCCAGCCATAGTTCTAATGTAAATATAAAAATAAAAGTATTTCACTGTGTTCACAAATAAGCGATTTATATTTATAGTCAGTGTTAATTACTCAAGTAGTGGACATAACAGTGAGTGAAAATTATTCAGCCAATCAGAGACGAGCATTTTTGAAAACTCATTAGTTATGCGCTTAGCCGAGCGCACAAACAAATGAGTCATCAATCACAATGCAGGTGCTACCGATAACATGCAATAATAACTAAATCTCTACCAGAATTACTAGTTATATGTAACTATGCGCTATTAAAACTATATATTTAACTAAAAAGAAGGTCAAAACAGCCAAATGAGACAAAAAATATACTTTGAATTTATTTTAAATGGCAAAAAATTTCATACAAAATATTTTTTTTTTTACCGAATGATTACTCGCGATGCCGCAGATAGCCGGCGCTGATTTTTTTTTCATGGATAGAGAATGACCCTAGCTATCATATACTCACCGCCACACACTCAACATATTAGTACAATTGAAGAAAAAAAATGAAACGTGATTCGCTCCATACAAAAAAAACTAATAAATTTTTTTCAAGACAAACTATCAACTTTAGACGAAATTTTATAAGAATAAAAGTTGTTAGGAATATCATAACACGTCATATAAAAAAAAATCGCATCGATATTGGAACTTTGTTGCCTAAGTCCACAAATTTTCAGTATGGGCCCACTGTGCGACGTCGCGCATCGGCTGGCGAATTAACTTGATCGGTGTTGTAACTGTGTTACTGAGCGAAGCGGTGCTCTTGTTCGTAAATTAAATAAATGTGTTGTTATTTTGACTAGCTTAATCTCGATCCCCTGCCCCCCTGCCTGACCTTATCTATACCTTGTACCTTAGAGGAACCTAAAATTCCCTTGTCGTCTTTTGTACCCGTCTGTTCCTTTGTTAGACACACACTGCAAGAGATTTAAGCAAATAACTATGATGTTCAATTCTATCTACAAAAATATAGAACCAAAATATAATACCAAAAATATAGAATAATAAACGCAACTTGAACAACGTTGTTATTCGATATTTTCTTGGGCATTTTACCAGTTGACAGCGTTGCGGATAAATTTTTCGACGCCACATTTTAATTTGCTGTTAGGTTTTGTATTTAATGTACACAATTAGTCGCTTAATTAATTAGGCAAAAAGTATTAATTAGAATTACTCCGAATATTGTTGTATAAAAACACAGCATCATTCTAATTTATACTTTATGATAATGAGGTAAGAGTTACATTGCAATGACTTATAAATGAAAAAATATCGTGAATGTGCTCCTTAAATTGTATTTTTGTTAAAATAAAATTATCTATATCTTTCGTCAAACATCAGTCTCCTTAACAATTAAACAAATTGTGACATCAAAAATAATGTTTTTCTACTGCAACCGCTTTCATTCTTCTAGTAAGAATGAATTAGTAAGACGGAGCGCTGCGCTGCCTTGACCTTAAGGTTAAATTCAATCATATAATTATTTATGATATTACTGGCACGTTGTTTACACAAACAACATTGATCTAATTTACATAATTATTCGGGCATATTTCAAGATGATTTACATTTAGAAACAAGCTCGGTTTCAACGACAAGACAGCCCGTTGGATCACCCTATATGTAAAATTTCTACATATATATTATGTCTGAATTTTATATGTTGTAGGAATAATAAAGAGAATTCTATTATATTCTATTGGTTTGATTATAAAGTCGTTCAGCGCACTATGGAGCGGGCTATGCTCGGAGTTTCTTTGAAGGGTAAAATCGGAAACGAAATTAGAATAGAATACTCTTTATTATGTAGGTACACCATATAAATTACAGACACAAATACAGAAAATCCCAATCGCAATTTTCTGAATTATCCGGAAACAATCGGAATTACCGACATAGCTTGCAGAATAAGCAAGCTGAAGTGGCAGAGGGCTGGGCTAAACTGTCCTTTTAGATAGTGTTGGCTATAGAACGAATATGTGAACCGAAACCGGATTTTTGCGAAACTGAAAACATCCGAATACTTTAAGATAGAAGTAACGTCAAAGGCACAAAATTTAAAAACCGAATCGGAATTCTTACCGTAACGCTGCACTGTATCTGCACGCTACAAGAGTTGATAGACGCTACTGAAGGTGCCAAGCTCGTTGCCAAATTTTTGCCTGACTGTATACAAGATGGAGACGACAATGAATTAAACTTCGTCCTATCTCGTGCTGTCCTCAGTCTGCATACAAAAATTCAATTTACGAGTATATCCAATATTTTAGTCACTAATCGAAGATTGGCAAAATCCATAGTTTTGTGTATCTATTTTTTATGTTATCCCCATACCATAGCTTTTTATTATTTATTTATTTTGCAATTAGTATCATTTTTATTTTTTATTCTTTTTGACAGTTTTATAAATATTTTTACATTTTGACATTTTATTTATTTAGATATTTTTATACGATTCTGTCATTTTTATAATTTTACTAGCTGCGCCCCGCGGTTTCACCCGCGTAAGTTTCGATCCCGTGGGAATATCGGGATAAAAACTATCCTATGTCCTTTCCCGGGACTCAAACTATCTCTATACCAAATTTCATCGAAATCGGTTCAGTAGTTTAGGCGTGAAGAAAAGACAGACAGACCGAGTTACTTTCGCATTTATAATATTAGTTTGGATGAGTTGTTGAACATTTCAATTTAATTAGTCACAATTGTGTTTTTGGGTTTTTAGCTGTAATAATTTAATATAGTTTGTAAGTAATTGCATGAATTGAAACTATGGACTAGAATTATGTCTGAAATAAAATAATGATTATTATTATAGTCGGCCCATCAGTACTATTTAGTTTGTTAGAAAAAATCACGTTTTCAATTTCATTGTTAGTATTTCTTTGATAGTTCCTAAATACTCATAGGCATTAGTATTGCCAGTGCGGAGTTTTCATTTATTGTCGTATATTTGTCTCCACATTGTGTGATTGCCTTCGAAACGCTAAGGAGAAGACCGGAACCAAAAACCTTATTTTATTTATTTATTTATTTTACCATTTATGTACACACAACACATATATAAACAGACAAGAAAAAACAGAACAGAAAAAATAGGTACAAAGGATCACCTTTGTACCTATTTTTTCTGTTCTGTATGTGTTTTTTATGAAATAAGCATCAGCTTATTTCATAAGAAATCTCTTCCAGCATACCTGCGATAGGAAAAGAAATAAAGAGATGTAGACAGCGTGTTAAAGAGTAATGGAGACGAAAAAAAATACATAAAACCTAAAAAACAATTCACTTAATAAAACTAAACAAATAATACAAGAATATACTTACATACATACAAATAACAATACATACTTCTAAAATAAATAACACTAGAATTCTATTCTTAGTGACTGGCTCGTTGGTCTAGAGGTCGCAAGCGCTACAGCTAAGCATGAGGTCTTGGGTTCGATTCCCAAGTCGATAAAAGCATTATTTGGTTTCTCCATCTGGAATTTCTCAGTAGCAGCCCGTAGTCTGGATTTGAGCCTGGATGATGGCAAGAAGCTCGCCCCCTATTACATGGGACAAGAACATACTGGCAAAATGTGGGTGTACTATTAGGCACACCTCTGCCTAACCCTTAGGGTATATAGGCGTGATGTTATGTTAGTTTATGTAATCCGAAGGCTTAAATCGAATGTTTTACTGTAATGAGGTTCAGAAGTTGGTGCAATCAATCCGTCGGGCGGACGGCGAGTGACCCAATTTGATTGGTCAATCGTAATTATGTTGCAATATTAGGGCCACTGCTGTTTGCACGAATAAACTACCTTCCTTATTTACTAGACTGAGTTGGAAATTGTAGTGTTTTTGATGAGATTCGGAAAGGGTAGTAGTAGAAGGAAGTTCATTATTTTCTTCTTTACTAGCAGCGCCCCGCGGTTTCACCCGCATACATTTCTCGTGGGAATATCGGGATAAAAGCTATCCTATGTCCTTTCCCGGGACTCAAACTATCTCTATACCAAATTTAATCTAAATCGGTTCAGCGGTTTAATCGTGAAGAGGTAACAGACAGACAGACAGACTTTCGCATTTATAATACTAGCGGCGCCCCGCGGTTTCACTCGCAGAAGTGTCGATCCCACAGGAATATCGGGATAAAAAGTACCCTATATGTTATTCTGATATATAAGCTATATTACTGTAAAGTTTCATAAACATCCGTTTAGTAGTTTTTGCGTGAAAGAGTAACAAACATCCATCCATTCATCCTCACAAACTTTCGCTTTTATAATACTAGTAGATAGGATAGGATAGTAGGGAGTAGGAAGTAGGATTAGTATGGATTTAATTAGGGACAATAATAATAATATAACTGCAATGCGTATGAATACTTACCCTGAATACACACTGCTATGAATTATATTTGTGCCATGAATTTGAACAGGCTCTTCGCATCACCACCATTTAGTGAAGACAGAATTCAATGAAATGTGCTTTGAAGCCGGTTTAACCTCATAGAAGTGACAGAAAAACGAAAAATTTAAGAAAAAATTGTCTACCTAGGTTGTACCTTCCTAAGAAAATCCTACATCATTTTTTGCTGTAGTTCTGTAAATAAAAGTAGAAACAATTCTGTAGAATGGCTGAGCTTTACAGTTTTGAAGCTTTTCTGGTTGAACGCCGTTGTAGATTCTCATATTCAAGGGTTGCAGTAGTGTGGCGGGAATAGAATAGAATACAAAAAAAAAAAAGAATAGTAAAATGTATAATGTGAGCTCCGCTATCATTGTGTCGATTGTCGTATCGGCCAATGGCTTTATGGCCGAAAGCCTCGATCAGCATCTATCGAGGCTCTCGTTAGGCGGTTGGATCAAGGGCCTGATTCAGAAGGCAGTACTCCTCGATACGGCTCGCATTGTGAGGAGGTTCCTATCTCTGGAGCCCTAACCACGGGTAGCTTGGACCCTGCGCCCGACACCGGCGGGCGGACTACTATTTTTTTATATTTTTAAATGTTTTTATCCTTATTTTTTATATTTTAAGAAATATTTAAAAATGTAATAAAATATGTAAATAGATGAACAAACGAAAGAATAATATAAATATATAATATGGACTTGTATTTAAATTAGTATGCTGGTCTGAAATAAATATTTTCAATTAAAAAAAAAAAAAAAGTTAAAAAAGGCGGAAAATAGTTATGGAATGAATCTAATAAAGTGTATCACATACAATATGTCGTCATATAAATGTAAGGATAACCTACAGATCAACAAACTGTACAACTTTCTCCACGGTACCAATATTAAAAACTAATCAGATGTCCCATACAAAACTTCATTATTTACTCGACTCAAATGTATGGGACAGCTGATTTTTTTTTCTGCTGTCTTTTAGCTATATCATAAAATTATTTTAATTATGAACACAATATTAATAAGAAAAGAGTATAAGTAATAAAAAGAAAGGAAAAGAAAAACAGGAGCTCATTGGGCATCAAAAAATTCGTCCGCATTACTGTCAATGGGATAAGTGCCCAAAAGGCTGGCAGCATTATCACTTTGTGTAAATTATTTCATCACCACTGCTCTCAAAACGGTGAAGGAAAACATCGTGAGGAAACCGGCATGTCCTAGAACCAAAAATTCGAAGACATGTGACATCCACCAACCCGCACTGGGCCCGCGTGGTGGATTACGGCCCACTCCCTCTCACGTTGGATGGCAATGCTTATTCTTTGGGCTAAAAATAGGCCAGCCCTCCTGTCACGCGTAGAGTCAACCACCGCTTGGTGATGTCTCGAAATATTCGATGAGCACTCGGACCCCAAGCTGATTATTTTTATAAAAAAGTTGTTCATCTGGACGGTCTGTACTACATCTTTATATGACCATACATTTCTGATAAACGCTATAAAGGTAATTGATTTATGTAATCATATCGTAACTACATAATTAAGGCTATTTATCTAACGAAATTTAGGCTAAAACTAAGGTCAATATTCGCATTAGTGTTGCTGTTAATCGTCGCCGAAGTTTCGCCGAAGCCGAGTCGGCTATATACTTCGTTGCAATAAATCTGTCATTGTGAAGTGCTAATTTGACCCAATTAGATATATCTTCATATAATTCTGCCACTGTTGAACACGGACTATCTAATAACTGCTACAGTAATCTATTAATACTTACATCTGTTAGAGAGGTTGAGTGATATAAAGTAAAATAGGTTTATTTTTCACAGAAATATATGCATAAGTACAAAAATATCAGTTTTACTCGAATAAAAAGAAAAAACAAATAGATACTTATATAAATCACAAGCACATAACATAAATAGTCGACAGCTGCACGTCATGACTGCGGCTTCCACTCGGCATAATGCTGCGCTATGGGGGATCCACAGCACAGCGCTGATTTTCAGAACTCACCTAAATAAAAATTACCTACGGAAACCAAATTGTGTATTGCAGTTTGTTATTAGCTGACAAGAATACGGGTTCTCTTGACTTTAGGGAAGTTGCCTTTTATATCATGATGAGATGGCTTTTTTGCTAGGTAACGACATAGTATAAATACCTATAAAGCACATAAATACTTTCATGAATAAATTGGTTACCACCCACATACATCGTTGCAAATGAGGTAATCATTGGAACAGGGCGCTACATTCATTTCTTTCTGTGCTTATTTGGGATGTTTAAAAAGCAATATATCTCGGTCTACTGCTGAGCATAAGGTTTTTGGCTCGATGCCCGTGTAGGGCAAAGTGTTATTTGGTTTTTCCATATATTTTTTTCAGTAACCGCTCAAAGTCTGGATTTGTGCCCGGTTGATCACAATAGGCTCGCCCCCTAATACGTGGGACTTAAACATAACTGGTGTAAATGGGTGTGCAAAAAGAACACCTCTGCCAAAACCCTTTGGAGATTACAGGCGTGATGTTTTGTTATCTTTAGATCACTATAACGAAAAAAAAATTGCAAATTATTTTTAGGTAAAAATATACAGTGTAGCGATTAGGTTATCACATTAATTGAAACCACGTATTCTACATCACGTATTTAAAATATACACAATTAAAATTATTAATTACACTTTTACATTCTAGCCGTGGTAGGTACCTAATATGAAAACCATAAAAATGAACTGAAACTGCTTAATGTGATAACCTAATTGCCACTCCGTATTTTTACTTACCTACTTATAAATACCTTGCAAAAAATTAAAGCCATAAATATCTGGCATCCGATAACTCTGGCTAGCCGGCGGAAGGCGTAGATCACGAAACGGATGGTATTTACACAATTTATGTAGATAAACAAATCCCGAGTGTTTACCGAGGCGAGGGGTCCGTATTGTAAATAACACTCTTAGTGTTAAACATTGATCCCGAGTTCTCGATTTTGGGAAATGATTTTCTGAAGCACCGCGATGGACAGATTAGTTCGTTTTGAATAACTTCTCCGGAATAAATACATGTTTTTTAGTAGAAAAAACTTTTCATATAGGCAGTTCCTGAAGTAAGTTTTCTGCCTTCTTGTTTATTTATGTAAAAAGTTCAACTTACTTTAATAATTTATTGGTCTAGTGAGCGGGTAATCAGAAGCCCAAAAGTTTGCCAACCAGTCTTACCAAGGGGTGTTATGTTACACCGTTTCTGGTTTGTGGAGGTCAGATAGGCAGTCATCATCATCTGCCTAGCCTTTTCCCAACTATGTTGGGGTCGGCTTCCAGTCTAACCGGATGCAGCTGAATACCAGTAGACTGGAAGCCGACCCCAAGATAGTTGGAAAAAGGCTAGGTACCCTAGCTTTTTTAAATTTTTCTAGTGGTCGCAAGCGCGAGACTTTGGAGCATGGGATTTTGAGCGGCACGTGGGGTAACTTCCCTGGTCGAGCAAACAGCTTTTATTTCAGAAAAATTTTAACATCAGCTCAGACTGTTATTTTACGCGATTGGTTTGCATGTTTAATGGTATTTCGTATTTTTTAACACAACGGTTCAAAATCAAATGTCATTTATTCAAACTAGGCTGAGAATTAGTACTACATTTTAAACGTCAAGATCTCATAAGACCGTCCCCAAAACACCCGCTCTTCACCACTTCCCCACCAGATTGAAATATGGGATGAACCCTTATTTTAACTTAAGAGGAATACTTACATGCAAGGTAGACGCCAGCACATCAAGTTACTACAATCTGCCGAATTTCTTTATTAGATTTTCATCTTTATCGCTAAAACATAAGGTTCAAAGTTGATTGGAAATATTTGACAGTTTCGGGTAGCTTGATGTGCTGGCGTCTGTACATTCGAATACATAAATAGCCACTGTTGACGAAAAATCTGCCATGTTATAATCAAAACTAAGTACGCCCCAAGACAATTCAATTTGTTTAGGTTCAGTCAACTACAACAAAAACCACTTTTCACAATAAACACTCGAGATTCAGTATTTATTATTCTCACAAATTGTGTAAACGGTATCGGTTTGCTGAACCTACAATAATGTATTATCTTTGTCGGCTTCAAATAAACGTGATGTGACAGATAAATATCACTTACAGTACGTAAGTTTTGTATACGCAAACTATCAATCGTATTTTAGGAGATCGATGTGTAGGTATAATTTGTAATAGGATTGTGGGGGTCAGACGGCAGTTGCTCAGTTTATCAGCCGCATCCCCTAATAAAATTGTGTAACACAATTCATGCACAATCTGAATCATTTTGAGGATATTGCTAATCCATTGCTTCATATGTTTGAAAAATTTGTTTGCTCAACAACGTAAATAACGCAATGAATGTTGTTGAACTGTCAAAATGAAAGCCCTTGCTACTGTTGGTGTGTTGCGCAATTAGGTACACCGCGGGTTAGATTTGAAGCCGAACTTAACGTTGATTTAGTAAAAGGCTCACTACAGATAAATCCCACTAGCAGAATTGACTTGATTTCCTACTACAGGGTGAAATTGAATTCATGGGCATCCTTTTAAAGGGTCATTGTAATCATCATTATGAACAACTTTTATTATGGGACTAAACCTAAAATCGCGAAAAAAAATCAGCTGTTCCTTCCATTTATGTTCACATAACTCGTCAAAATATAGGGAAGAGCTGATTTTTTTTACGATTTCAGGTTTGGTCCCATAGTAAAAGTTGTTCAAAATGATGATTACAATGACCCCTTAAAAGGATGCCCATGAATTCAATTTCACCCTGTATAACAACATGAAATAGCTATCAGGCAGTAATGGGAGTGAGCAAACCACAAAGCTTCATTCATTCATGTCAATTAAATTGATTAAATTGACTCACTACGCCAATTTTCCGTTTTACAGCCAATTCATACAATAATTGTTAAATAAACGGACAATTCAAGTTAGTTCTCAATTTGCTAAACAATTATTATTTGGTTTATTTTTACTTTACTGTTCTAGTTTATTAGTTTTTGTTTTTTTTTTTATTTGTTGGAATGGCGACGTGCTCCTGAAGTTGGCTGCAACACAGCTTTTAGACTAATGTCGCTGTTAGTGAACCTGCTTTTTATTCCATTAGAAGATTTAATTTGACTTATTTTACTTTCTTTTTATGCAACATGGCTTGCAAAAATGTCTAGAAATGGAACTAATTTATTTATTGCAGAGCTTTCAGTTATTAAAAGTCAGTCCTAAACCAAAATAAAATTCTGAAAAGTAGGTAGTTTTAAAGTTAGTAACATGGCATGCAATGCCTTGCAAAACACGAAGCCTGCCTCGTCTTTTAACTATTTGTAATGTCACATTTTTACCTTTTTTTGTGGATGGGAAATCATCAAATGATCCCTCCCGCTCTGGGTGGAGCGGGAAAGGGAGTGTCGGACTTACTGACTAAAACCCATCAGTGTTCCTTCCTTAGCCCTTTAGGTATGTTCCGGGGTAGCGGTAACCCTTTCGAACAATCCCGCTACCCAACACATTTTTACTTATTTTTGCCATGTCAACTTCAACCACAAGTAATAAAATAATCAAACAAAACAAACGACTCCCAATTGTTTGCCGAACGTAGTAAATTACAAAACAATTTGGCGTTATTATACATGTTGTGTTAAACAACATGAACAACGAAATGTACGTAATATCCGTTATTATTCGCGACACATCCGGAGTACAAGCGTATGTGTGTAAGCTTACGTGAAATGGAACGTAATTTAGTACAGAACATAAGTACGAATAAAGTACAGGCGCCAGCACATCAAGCTACCCGAAACTGTCAAACTTTCCCAATCAACTTTGAACCTTACAATTTGGCGATAAAGTTGAAAATCTATTAAAGAAAGACAGATTGTAGAAGCTTGATGTGCTGGCGTCTGTACGGTGGCCTTACGGGGCAAGCGGTAGGGTAGCCCGAGAGGGTTGTTTTGATGATTTTAATAATTATGTCTCTGTAAATACATGGGAGGGGCCCGTGGCTAAGTAATAACAGCCGCACGGGTCGTTTGATCAGGTTAAGCTACGCTTGCCGCGGTTGGTCCGTGGATGGGTGACCATCTTTACAAACCGACACCCCTCTGTGCCTCCGAAAGCACATTAAGTCGTTGGTCCCGGCTGTCATTCGTGGATCTTTGACAGTCGATACGGGTAGTTGAAAGCCCGAAAGTCTGACGACAGTCTCTAAGAGGTATCGTATTACCCAGTAACTGGGTAAATAAATGTGAGAAGTAATCATACAATAGATATAATATAAGGGTAGGTATGCAATTACACTTTCATTTTCCTCTTTGTTGGCTTTGCGGCAAAACCGTAAGTTTCACAAAAATGTACATAATAATTATGATATGTGGCAGTCGTAACCAATTTCCATTATTCATAATTTCATTAAAACATTAACCACTTTGTCAGGTTTCAAATTACCAACCGAAAAAAACTGTTTTATTTTTACTTTTTAACCGACGAAAAAACGGAGGAGGTTATCAATTCGACGCGTATATTTTTTTTTTTTTTTTTTTTTAACCGACGAAAAAACGGAGGAGGTTATCAATTCGACGCGTATATTTTTTTTTTTTTTTTTTTTTTTATGTATGATCACGCATAACTTTTTACAGAGCAGTCCGATTTTGATAATTCTTTTTCTATTGGAAAGGATATACCCCGAAGTTGGTCCCATATAAATTTGGAAAAAAAAATCCAACCCTAAGGGTAGGAAAACAGGGGATGATTGATTGTTCACTCACTGATTGTAATGTATGAGCACGCATAACTTTTTACAGAGTAGTCCGATTTTGATAATTCTTTTTTTATTGGATAGGACATACCTCGAAGTTGGTCCCATGTAAATTTGGAAAAAAAATTCCTACGCTAAGGGTGGGAAAATAGGGGTGATTTATTGTTCATTCACAGATTTTAATGCTGAGCTTTATAAAGCCTGTTTTTTTAAGTATTTTATTATACAAATTAAGCATGTAGTAATTAGTAAATTATAGCCTCCAAAAATTATAAAATAAAAACTTTTTAACAAAAAAATTAAACCTCCGAAAAAACTGAAAAGCAAAAAATAAAAACCTTTTTTATTTTACCTTAATAAATAAGTTCCTAAACTAATGCAAGTATACCTAAGAAATTTTGAGTCGGCGCCAAACAATCAATGAACAAAGATCACTAAAATACCTTAAATTTAAAGAAATAACCAAATCAAATTAATAATGCAACGTGAAATCTAAAGCGATAAATATAACATTCCAAACAAAAAATGCGCTCTCCGCACGACCACTCGCAACGACATTAAGTTGCTTGTTTGGCGCTGACTCAAAATTACTTAGGTATACTTGCATTAGTTTAGGAACTTATTTATTAAGGTAAAATAAAAAAGGTTTTTATTTTTTGCTTTTCAGTTTTTTCGGAGGTTTAATTTTTTTGTTAAAAAGTTTTTATTAGTTGTAGAAAACACGAACTCGTATACATTCTACTTGCTAAGTAGGTACTTGCCTAACAGTGATAGAAAGATAATTATTATTAAAACATCCTGCAAAAATACGTATTTTTTAAGCTGGCTCAAAAATCACCCATCAGAACTTTCAAACAAAAAATAATTTTTCAAATGACAGTTCTGAGGTAACAACCATAAAAAAGATACAACCAAATTGAAAACCTTCTCCGTCTTTTTGACTTCGGTTAAATTACAGTCCTACTAGTCCTACTAATCCTACTTAATATTAATATTAATCACACTTATTACACTTCACACTAATATTATGAACGCGAAAGTTTGTAAAGATGGATGGATGGATGTATGTTTGTTACTCTTTCACGCAAAAACTAAAGCACGGACTTGGATTTTGGCACACTGATAGCCAGGATTAACACATAGAATACTTTTCGTCCCGACATTTCCACGAGTTCGACACTTATGCAGGTGAAACCGCGGGGCGCTGCTAGTCGATTATAAACTGACCCAATATCCTTTTCACGCTGACAAACGTCTACGTAAATGTCACCTTTAAATATTAGACTCTCAATCATCCAGCATCCTTCATTTAGCGTCTCGTGCTCCGGGGAGCTCCGGGAACATCTGGGAAGATCCGAGTTCCGTCCCAGTAAAGCTCACGCTTCAGAGGAGCTTCTTAAACGAATTCCGCCTAATTCTGCTGAATGCCACGACGACGGAATACTAAGTGCTAGGTGCTCCTGTTTTTGACTGACAAAGGACGTTTGAGGATCTAAATCTAGGTTTATTGTTACGCTAATTATAATTCTTTACACAATATTATCGTTGATCATACTTTTAAACCTAGTACGAGGGGCGTTCAATGTATTCTCGGTATCGGCATGACAAAAGACGTAAATTGAATTAAAATATTTTTTTCTTGTTTGGTGAGGAATTTAATAACAGAGCGGTGCTCGATTTTCTTCAACATTGTCACTTTAGCCATTCCAGTTGTCATTGACTAAGGATAACTAGCAAACTAATGATCACAATTATATGAAATTTTACCTTTATACCCTTAGATAATGTCATTAATTAATGAATTAATCAAATTACCCACATCATTAGTAAATCACCCTGATACCGATAATACATTGAACGACCCTCGTACCTACTGAATGTATAAACATAACGGCGGTTCCCCGGCTATTTGATCTAAGCGACATTTTTTGCGAAATTGAGTTATATACATAATTGGAATCAGAAAAATTCGCCGATTCCAATTATGTGTATAACTCAATTTCGCAAAAAAGCTTAGATCAAATAGCCGGGGAACCGTCGACAATATATCTTGCGAAATGTGGATGTATTGTACACCTCTGCCAGGCACAGGCATAATCAGCCTGTTTATTCTGTAAATAGGATATCGCAATGGCTTTTTCACGTCATATTATAAAAAAAATAAGCTAGATAAGGTCGGCGTTCCCTATCTGACAACTCAGAGAAGAAAGGCCGAAATCAACTCCGATTACCATACATTGTGAAGCCCGTGATCAACAATGGACCTTTAAGCATTAGCATGAATAATTATGACACACAAAGCTCCTATTACTAAGATGGTCTTAGATCCCTAAGCTGCCCCTATCACCAACAACATGTGGGTACGTAAGTAAGGTATTACAATATGTAAACTCAGCTTAACTCACACTTAAGGTCGCGCGTTACTTCACATAGTTCTGGTAAGTTTGCTCCAGCTATGCTAACTTACGCTACAGGCTATGCAATATTGCTCCGTAGCCTCTTCGTTGAAGTTACTTCAGCTATTTCAAGGACTAATTTCAGACTGTAGTGTAAAACAGATTAGTAAGTTGAGAGTACGCTCTTGTTGTGTTCGTGATATTGTATTTTATTGTAGACAAGCTGCGCCCCGCGGTTTCACCCGCATAAGTGTCGATCCCGTAGGAATAACTAAGCCTATATGTTAATCCAGGGTGTCGGCTACCTCCATACGAATTTTTATCAAAATGTGTCCAGCCATTTGAGCGTGAAGAAGTATAACAAACATATAAACACACACACACTCGCACACTTTCGCCTTTATAGTATTAGTGTGATATAGTTTCAACTCGCGACTTCGTTCGCGTGAAATGTCTTGTTCCCCCGCTTCGTTTTCACTCAGCGTTCTTTCAGACTTTTTTTCTTTTTGCTCGGTCCCTAAGGGTCCTAGCATGACGTTAAATAGCCTATAACCTTCCTCAAAAAATGGGCTATCAAATGCAAAAAGATTTTATCAAATCCGATGGGTAGTTTCAAAGATTAGCGCGTTCAAACAAACTATTCAGCTTTATTGTTAGTATAGGCTACTTACATATTAGTTGAGCTCTTTGAAGGAGTTCATCCAGGGTACCACTCCAACTTATTTCTGCCGTTCAGCAGCTCTGCTGTGGTCCGGTTTGAATAGTGTGCATACAGGCACATGACTCATGAAGCATTTCAGCTGTCTCTGGAATGGCAATGCAGTACCAGTATAGCTTGCTGGGTGGTTATGACTGTGGCGACCGAGCGGTCGCCAAGGACAGATGCCAAGGACAGTATATCAGCGGGGCAATTGCGTAACACATTATCAATCGGAATCGGTTTCATTTTGACAGTTCAACAACATTCATTGCGTTATTTACGTGTTCAACAGACAAATTTTTCGAACTTATGAAGCAGTGGATTAGCAATTGGCTTCGTAATGATTCTGATTCCGATTGATAGTGAGTTACGCAATTAGGGTGCAGATTCATCGTTTCAGTGAGTACCGTAGGACTACCAGCTTGATCGACACGAAATACATGTAGTTTTCATATTATTTGCTCCGCAAAAGCTATCGTAACAGACAGAAGGATAGACAGTTATCCTTGACTTATAAATAGGTTGCCATTCGGTACTGGACGTATACTTTTTTAGCACGAAACCGAATCTAACCCTTTTTTACACACTGACAGTTGATGGAACCTCTTTTACATGACAGGTCCATTATGGACCATCCGTCTATTACCCGTCCGCAGTTTGATTTGACAAGAAACATGTTTAGAGAGCAGTGGTGGCCCAGTGGTAACGACCTGAAGGCCAATTCTCGTAATTTAAAACGTTCAAAATCTAGTCGCAGTCTCATCTCAGCGATAAACAAACGTCAAAAACCTGTCAAAATGTAGGGAAATTAGAGGTATTTTTGACAGATTGAGACTGAGATCAGACTGTGAACGTTTTTAAAATTACGAGAATTACCCCTCTGGACTTGTAGGTCGCAGGTTCGAAACCCAGGCAGGCGCTACACTTTGTGTAAATAATTTTATCATCACTGCTCTCAAAACGATGAAGGAAAACATCGTGAGGAATCCGGCATGTCCTAGAACCAAACATTTTAGGACATGTAACATCTACCAACCTGCACTGGGCCCGCGTGGTGGAATACAGCCCACTCCCTCTCGAAGTGAAGAGGCTTGTGTCCCAGCAGTGGGAACAATATAGGATGATTAAGCTTTTGCTTATATGTCTAGACGAAGTTAAATACAGTTGAAACATAGTAGACATGACCTTTTTTTTGTTGTCGCGGGGAAACCTTCAAAAGGCACCCGACCTCCGGGGAGGGAGGTCGGGGAGTGTGGGATTTATACCTCACTAAAACCACCCCGGTGATCAGCACATAGGGGCGGTCCTGGTTCCTCTTAAAAGTAGTAGACATGACCTAGATCTTATCTAAACTGTTTTGACAGATCTAATAACTGATTTCAATGTTTATTGTCTCATGATAACTGTCAGACGTGACAGCTCAAAGTGAGTGGCTGAAATTATGTTGTACTAGCTGCGCCCCGCGGTTTCACACGCATAAGTTTCGATCCCGTGAGAATATCGGATAAAAAGTAGCCTATGTCCTTTCCCAGGACTCAAACTATCTCTATACCAAATTTCATCTAAATCGGTTCAGCGGTTTGAGCGTGAAGAAGTAACAAGCATATAAACACACACACACACACACACACACACTCACAAACATTTGCCTTTATAATATTAGTGTGATTAGGCTTCAAACTACTCACAATTGTATGTAACCTAATACAATTTTGTGTGTCAAACATTACCCTTTGTGTCCTTTGGGTAACTTATTATTTATGACGTAACGTGCTGGGTAAAGTTTGGTCTCTGCAGGAATATTCACTCGCGTGAAAGTCAAAGTTAAATCATTTATTTCAAATAGGCACATAAAAAATACTTTTGAACGTTAAAATTTACAAAAATATTGAAATGTTTCTAGTCGCCCTTTAATGAATGGCTTGGCTTGCTGAATGGGCAAGAAACTGCACCGTTACTTTTTCAAAATGTTTTACAATATATTGTTTACATTAATTATATGTGAAGAGGATGCACCTAGAATAAAATTACTCTACCACACGACACAATAACACAATAGATAAAAGAGTTGAAAATAAAGCAATGACAGATAAATAAATTATATGATAGATACGTGGTGCTCACATATTTACAAATATTGTAAAAGTAGATGATTTTCCTAAAATTTTAACAAGTTATAAATTAGGATGTGAATTTAAGTAATCACAGAATGTAAAATTAATGTCATAAAAAATAAAAATTATACATAGCAACCATTTTGATTATGTGACCACAGAAAAACTAAGAAACCCTACTATCTTAGTACCGAAAACCGTCCCTTGAACAATACCAAGAACATAATATATACCGTTCACAGTTCGCGTTCATAGCAATTAGAACAAAGGAGGTAATCCGTCAGCCGCTGCAGCGCTTGATAGATTAATCCTATAGACGCTCCGCAGCGGTGCAGCTGCTAAATATTCAGCTTAGCGGGATTGAACCGTCTTGCTCAATGAATCTTATGAATATTATGCTGGGGGTTGAAGAAAAGGATTAATTAAAATTATAATATTAAAATAAATTGCTTCGTTGGTTTAGACCTCGCATGTTCTACTGCTGAGAATGAGGTCTTGGGTCCGAATCGGGGTCGTGCAAAGTGTTCCCAGGTTTTTCTATGTCTCAGTCCGGAGTCTAAATTGGAGCCCGGTTGATAGCAATATGCTCGTCCCCTATTACATGGGACTTATAGATAACTGGGGAAATGTGGGTGTACTATACTAAACAGGAGTTTTGTTGTATAATATACATACGCCCGTGACCTAGGTGTCACATGAGAGTCTGCAAGACCCTCACACATCCACCATGTGTGAGAGTCTTGCAGACTATGTGACGCCTGCGCCACGAAGGAAACTGTATTACGGAATCAAACTACAGTTAGAGTTTTATATCATATTATTTAGGAGTCTTTCATCATATTATAATAATTATAGACTTATATCTAAGACGTCAAACCTACGACTCCTATATGACACATGCTTGAACGTTCGAAAGGAACTTACTTCAAATATAACCAGCGGCCTGACCCGCAAGGATGTCAGAATCTCTCAAAGAGGTCTCTAAGTAGGTGTACTTAGGGTTAGGCAGAGGTGTCTGCCTAACCCTTTTTGGGATACAGGCGTGATGCAACACTTCCGTAACTGTCATGGTGTGTACCATCATCATCATTTCAGCCGAAAAATCTCCACTGCTGGATATAGTCCATTTTCACTTCGACCGGTTTTGTGCTTCTCGCACCCAACGAGTTCCTGCGGCCTTCACAAGGTCGTCGATCTTCCTTGAGGCCTTCCAACGCTACATCTCCCGGTACGCGGTCGCCACTCCAGAACCTTTCGGCCGCATCGGCCATCTATTCTGCGAGCAATGTGCCCTGCCCACTGCCACTTAAGTTTGGCAATTCTTCGGGGTATGTCGGTTACCTTGTTTCTCCTGCGGATCTCTTCATTTCTGATTCGCATGCATGGCGTGTATTTTCAATTGCTTACTAATTTTGATTCTTATAACTTACCTACCCGTCTTTATTAACTAGTATCTAATTTACAAACCATCACTCGTATTTTCTTCAATATAAATGTAATGTTCATGGTGTAAACTGGACCCTATTACGTCCGTCCGTATATGAAAGGTGTTTTTCGGGCAAAAATAGCCGAAAATTTTAGCTTTATTTTGAAAAATATGTGCCCTTCAATATTGAAAGGTGATCGCTTCTTTTGAGGTGGCTTCGTTTGCAAGTCTGACGTGCACGTAGCCGCTTTTCTTCTCTTGAAATCGATTTCAGGTTAAATTTTCCTCTCGGTAATTTCAAAGGAATTTTCAAATAAACCAACAAAAAAATTATAAAATTAGTATTCAAAACGAGTTTTCGGTCATAGAAACCTTCATTAAACGTTAATTTTATTGACGGCTTCTCCCAACCGACATCTTATTTCTTGTTCAACGCCATCCTCAAATTACTTGGCTGTTTAAATACGGGTCACGTTTTTTCGCTTACTAGGCTGAATGTTCTGTTGTACCTCATTTATTTTTGTGTTCTGGTAACATTAAGGTTTTCCTTAATTGTTATCTGTTGTTATTGCTGACCTTGGAAAAAAGGGAATTGCCTCTGAAACTAAAAAACATTCCCAATGCTCATTGACTGTTTCAACATAACAAACTCGCGTCTTCTTTCCATGAGGATAGACAGAAACTACAGAATGCCACCTGCTACGAACCTTACATACTCCTTTTGATTATTTTCCATTCATGCATCTAGTGCTACTACGCACTTGATTTTTCTGAAGAAAATCACCAATAAGGTCACTTTATTATAATTATTATAGAGGTATGAGGAACAGGGTGTAAAGTTCACTCATACTCTATAGAAAAGGGAGGATCCTCCGACCAGACGGTGTTGTGTCGGGCGGGCAACTGCCCGATGATTCATGTCGGGCCGTTGTATCTATGCTAGTTGCGCGGTAAACTCTGCTTGCGAGATGCAGGATTTGCGTGACGTCAGTATGACGCGTTGTTCGCATGTGGCATTCAAAATAATTATATGTACTATGAAATTACTTGATAAATAAAACGCAGGACAGGTCTATAAATTGTTTACTTACTGACAAAACTGTCAATTCCAAAATCTATCACCTGCTTACCCTTTTAAGCCTTCAAACGACCAACCTAATTACAAGCCTGATATAAAAACCATAAATTAAAAAACCTATTTCTGGTCCCGCCCGAACTTCGGCCATAACTTTACGAGCTCGCCAAAGTTCGGCGTTCACGTGGAAATGGCGGCCAAAATAAATAATTAATGTCGAAATTAGTTTTACAACGATACTGTAGATTTAGACGGTTACAATTTGATTGATTGCAAAGAGTTAATCTGTTTGGAGTTATTTTGGTATATTTAGATAGATGGAAATCTGGTATTGATTAAAAAAGGTTCACACAGTAGTAAGTCGTGTCCACCACATCGTTGTTCACTTTTATAATTAAATAATCATTTTAGCATTTTTATCAATATCAAGATAATTACGTACTAATGTAGGTAGTAGGTACCAGAAGCGTGCATTGCATATAGCCATATAAGCAGTGCCTACCTTTTTTTTTTTTTTTTTAATGTGTGGAAATCCTCATGGATGTCCACCACCCTGGGGTGGGTGGAGGGGTCTGTCAGACTCTTACTGACTAAAACCACACGGTGTCCTGCTGCTACCTTTAGCCGGGGTGCTGGAGTGCTTGCGCATTTCATCACAGTGCCTACCTCGATATAAGTATCAACATAAGCCTGTCAATTACAATTTAGTGTGTGTGCCCCACAATTAAGAAACTCACCAAGTTATCATACCTAACAAAAAACAAAATCTTTCATACAAACACGCGCGGCAGTAGGCAGTCACCGGACGGCCTACTCGGCTTCCGTACTATTCGCACATTGTCATTGGTCTTTACTCGTTCAAGTTAATACGACAAAATTAAAAATACGTACGTCTCACGCGTAATACCATGACGTTCGACCTTCGCAATTTATCACCCTTAAGTAGGAATGCCTACCCAAATAACCACACTTTTGACCTCATTTTTTTTTTTCTGATTAGTGGTCGCGTTTGCCTAGACTAGACACGGCCTAGTGCCTACCTATTCTAAAAACCAATGCACGCCACTGTTAGGTACCTAATTATTTATTGGTATAGGTACTGTGAGGATGAGCTTTCTAAGAAATCAAACAACGTTACGAGTTCTTCACGTTTATTTTGAATAAACGTCTCTATTTGGGATGCATGAAGAAGCCTCCTCGTGTAGCGCAGTTTGTTCCGCCAGTTACTTAACTGAACCGAGCGCTCGGCGCATCCTGGACAGTTATACCCAACACCTTATTTGACTGGCCAATTCTTCGCTTGCGGTGGTAGGGCTAACGCCCGCCTGGTTTGTGACCACCCTCCCACCGGAGTCCGGCGTCAAGCAGCCTGCTGTGTTTCGTCGATGCGTGGGAGTTCCAGTGCCTTAGACATCTTCTGGGCACGCTCGTTCCATCATAGACCTCATCCATCGCTTTCCATCAGGCGTGATCGAGGTCAAGAGCGGGCCCATTCAGCATTAAAAAAAATAATAATAATATACTAGCTTCATCCCGCGACTTCGTTCGCGTGAAACTTCTTGTTCCCCCGACCCACCCCGTCGCGCTTCGCAACGCATCACCTGCCCGCGCTATCACTTAGCGTTCTTTCTGACTTTTTTCTATTTGCTCGGCTCCTAAGGGTCATAGCGTGATGTTAAATAGCCTATAGCCTGCCTCATGAATTGGGCTATTAAATGCAAAAAGTATTTTTCAAATCCGACTGGTAGTTCCAGAGATTACCCCCCTACATACAAACTTACAATCAAAGAACAATGTCAGATTTCGGCTCACACAACTTTTAAAACTAAATTCACACGGACACGAAGTTTTTACCTAGGTACAACAATTTAAATATAAAATTCCAACTTATAAAAAAATATTTATTTCTTTTCGAGAACTGTTCGAAAAGAAAATCATTTTAATAAGTAATCATTTTACTAATCATGTTCTTGAATTCCAGGTTTTACTTTTTTTTAAATAAAAGTGTCAGGTAGTTACCTATTCTGCCACTGTAATCGATTATTCTAAATAATTAAAGCGATTTACTCTTTAGTTTTCATTAACCACCTCACAATTGTCTTTTATTATTAATATTTTTTATCTAAATAATACGTTCGTCGTGTTTATTAAAATACATTTATTATTTTTTAAAGAATATTAGAACGAAATTCAAGAAATCGATTTTCCTGATCTGTATTCGATAACTTAATCGCCTTGTAATGGCAACCAGCAGTTCGCCATTAAAAAAAAAACTTGCAGTTCTGTCAAAATCGCGCGCGCCAGTTCAAACATGTTGTTGTTGTCGGTGTTTTTCTATGTGATTGTGTACGTTTGGTTCCTTCTCGAATTCATCTGCGTTTGCTTTATAGACTTATTGTGTTATATATTCATACCACACATTTTGTGACAGTGTACCATCAACTACGTTGTATTAATTGTGGTATAAATGTGTTCCGGATGGAACGGCATTTACTTGAATCTGACGATGTTCATTCATTGTTACGGCAATGGACTTCACTTTCTGAGGTAAAGTACGATTTTTATTAATAGAATGTCAACTGTTTTAACTAAGCTAAATGTTAATTTGCAACACAACCGTATTTTGTTGGTTTTAAATTCCAAATGTCAGTGTTGTTTGTCATTACTGTTGGTTATTTATTAAACAAACAAGTAATCCAACAAGTAGCAATGCGCCAACTGAATCAATTGTGCATCGAAATCTTTGTATTGGTTGCGGTCATTCATTGCATCGTGTAAAGTCTCACGCCTTAAATAACAGTTCAGAAAGAGAAGATGCTATCAGACGCGTGATAGAGCAACAATAACCTCCAATTTAAAATGTCTGAATAACTTCTTCTATAGAAGTTCAGTGTAAAAGTGGATATTACAGAAAAGCTTTTCACATTAAACTACACAAAAAAACGTAAGAATTTTCACTGTCCATGACAAATTAATATTGAGCCAAAGTTACTATGGACATCTGACATTGTTCTTTTACCTCTTTATAATATTATATTAGTAGGTATAGATGTTCCCGACTATCTGTTTTATTCTAAACAAAAAAAAACCTACCTAATATAAAATATTTGACACCTCCTTCTAAACTTGCTTACCGGTTCGTATATGCCAGATACCAGAAGGCCAATTCTCTTAGTTTAAAACGTACAAAATCTAGTCGCAATGTCATCTCTGCGACTGTCAAAAACATGTCAAAATGTAGGGAAAGAGGTATTTTTGACAGATTGAGACTGAGATCAGATTGTGCACTTCTTAAAATTACGAGAATTGCCCCTCACAGCAAATTTTTTGCCAGCCGCACTACATAAGGTCGACTTTAGCGGGCCACCTTTAAAATACCTGACCTAGGTATGAAATGATGAATATTACTCACGTTATACTATTTTTTTTATATCCACACAACTGCAAGAAAAAATTAAGGATCCATTGGAGATCTTCTTCGTTCCTTAATTGTGTGGGTACACTATCAGTCCCGATTTCTTTATTATTTCTGGAATGCTAGTGTATAAAACTCCTTCTTCAAAACTCAGCAGTTTCTAACATATTCAACATAACATAAGAACACGCCTATGTATCCCGAACGGCTAGGCAGAGGTGTAACTATGTACAGTCATCATCATTTCAGCCTAAACACGTCCTCTGCTGGACATAGGCCTCCCCACCGACCTCCACTTCGACCGGTTCTGTGCAGTATGCACTATGCACAGTACCTACACGCATCTCGCCAGGTAAGTTATTTAAATCAGATACTACTTAGGCGAGAAATTCTCGATGGAAAACCCAATAATACTTTGCCCGACCCGGGAATCGAACCCAGGGCCTCATCCTCAGCTGTAGCGCTTGCAACCACTGCTATTTAAAAATAATACTAGCCTATAATTCGGAGTTAGTTATAGCCTGTTTGAAAGCGGCGCTGTAGGCTTTGCCCAGCCGACTGGCACTAATTAGGCTCACTGTTGCTAAGCTTGAAATAGTCTAGGTTAGGTATACTATGTGAATATAGTACTTTGTTTTGGGGTGCGATAAGATTAAATGTTCGTCATGCGCTTTCTGCCAACACCTATTGGTGGGTTAATATTTTTAACACAGCAGAAGCAAAGAAGAGGCACAAAAAACAAGAGGCAAAAATGAGAAGTGGAAAAAAAAAGAAGAGGCAAAAAGGAAAGGCACACAAAATAAGAGGCAAAAAGAGAAGTGGCACAAAAATAAGAGGCAAAAAGAGAAGAGGCACAAAAAATAAGAGGCAAAAAAGGAGAGGCACAAAAAATAAGAGGCAAAAAGAGCAGAGGCACAAAAAATAGGCAAAAAACGTGAGGCACAAATAATAAGAGGCAAAAAAGAGAAGAGGCACAAAAAATAAGAGGCAAAAAGAAAAGAGGCACAAAAAATAAGAGGCGAAAATCAGAAGAGGCAAAAACGAGAGGAAATAAAAATAAGAGGCCAAAAGAGAAGAGTCACAAAGAATAAAAGACAAAAAAAGAGAAGAGGCAAAAAATATTAACCATTTAATATTTCACTATGAAATGATCTATTGTATAATAAGTTCTTCTAACAGAACAGACAGCTGTGCTGCTGGGGAGTTTGCTGCGGCACTTTTTCTTTCCAACTAATGCACTAGGAAGTAGTGAGGGCAGGCGTTTTGGGAAACTGTTTATTGTAAACTTGGCGTTCAAAAAATGCTGATTCCCAGCCTAATTTGAATAAATAATTTTTGATTTCGAATTTGATAATTTTTACCATAATGCGAATTAGTGAGGGTATGTCAGGGTCTACTCCATATCTTTCGCACGGATCTTATAATCCCCACAAAGCCCCGTGAACATGGAACTACCCCGTTAAGTGGTTATCTGGTGGTTAGCGTATCGTCGGCAGAAACCGGACGTGCCGGCTCCATGTCCACGCCTGTCTAATCTGCCACATAAACCTTGCTGATAAGGGACGGGCCATGTTACGGGCGGTAGCGGGGCGATTCACAAAAAGTCTAAAGGAAAAGCAAAGTCTGGAAAATTCATTGTTTCCCAATTTAAGTACCAACTTGATTTGTCCGTATATTCAAATCACAACTGTCATTCCTTCACAGTGGTATGAAATGGCTATAACATTGCAAATTGACGTAGGGTATTTATTTTGATTGCTACTTTCTAATATTCTTGATAGCTTAATGTTACTTGTAATTGGAGTTTAGGTCGCAATAAATTAGTTTGGCTAATTCCAAGTTGGTCGCAGTTACTTGGCTTTTTATGATTAGCGCAAGCAAGGTGCGATCCGTCTCATACAAGTTTCATACCAGTTCACAATTTATCGGTTTTCCATCGACAGATTATAAACTATCGAAAAGTAATGCGTTCAACTGTAAATGGTTTGATGCAGCTCACAATATTTCGATAGTTTATAATATCGCGAAATAGATTATAAACTAACAGTGTTCACAGTCGTACGACAACATATACCTACTCGTACATGAAATTATTTATTTATGTCCTTAAAAGCTTTAAGCACTACAAAGTCAAACATACCTTTAATTAAGTTACGTCACAACTAAATAAGTAGGTACTTAACTCTCTGACGCACAGTTTCGTGTATGTACAGAACTAATTAGGTTCCACCTACCAACTTACGCATCTAGCTTCCGAACTATAATTAGGTCTGTAATGTACTAACATTACAGAGGGGCAATTCTCGTAATTTTAAGAACGTTCACAGTCTGATCTCAGTCTCAATCTGACAAAAATACCTCTGATTTCCCTAAATTTTTGACAAGTTTATGACATTGATTGTCGCAGAGATGAGTTTACGACTAGATTTGGAACGTTTTTAATTAAGGGAATTGGCCTTCAGATCTAGTTATAGTTCAGGAGCTAATTAAGTTCACAGTTCCTAATCTAAATTGCGCACGTGATTTTAAGTTAGAATAACACTGTAAGCTAATTCAAGTTAAATTAAGTTTTGTTTATTATTCACGCCAATTATACGGACTGTAGTCGTACTGTTGCTGCAAAGCTTTAGGCTATTCTAGCCAATTTTATTGTATTACTAGCTGCGCTCCGCGGTTTCACCCGCGTAAATGTCGATCCCGTGGGAATATCGGGATAAAAGTAGCTTATATGTTAATCCAGGGTGTCAGTTATCTCCATCCAAAATTTTATCAAAATTGGTCCAGCCGTTTGAGCGTGAAGAAGTAACAAACATATAAACACACACACTCACTTCTCCTTCGCCTTTCGCCTTTATAATATTAGTGTGATGTGATAGTTTCTGTCCGCCACTTCATTCGCGTAAAATTTCTTGTTTTAACATAAAATATATTCTATGACACTCGACAATACTGTAGCTTCCCATTAGTGAAATAATTTTCAGAATCGGATCAGTAGTTCTGAAGACTACCTCCTACATACAAACTCACACAAAATTAACCTCTTGGTAATATTATATTTTACTAGCTTCTGCCCGCGACTTCGCCCGCGTGAAATTTCTTGTCCCCCCGACCCACCCCGTCGTATCGCATCGCCTGCCCGCGCTATAACTTTTAGTCTTTTTACTCGGCTCCTGAAGGGTCGTAGCGTGATTTTATTTATTTATAGCTTTCCTGAAGCATTAGACTATCAAATACAAAAAGATTTATTCAAATCCGCCGAGTAATTCCAGAGATAAGCACGTTCAAACAAACAAACAAACTGTTCAGCTTTATTATTAGTTTGGAGTTCACTAAATCGTCGTAACTTTAAGGGCCCCTTTGTACACCCCCAGATAAGTTTCCTTTGAACGTAATTTCCAACTAATTCTGCTCAATTTCTATTTACTAGTGCATAAAGTGATTACCAGAAGGCTTAATTTAAAACGTTCAAGATCTAGTCGCAGTGTCATCTTGGCGACAAACAAATGTCAAAAACTTGTCCAATTTGTAGGGAAATTTCAGGTATTTTTGACAGATTTAGACTGAGATCAGACTGTGAACGTTCTTAAAATTACGAGAATTGCCCCTGAAGTCTGAGCCCGGCCTTTAACTAGTCTGTAAACATTAATTTGATTACTTCATCTCTTTTGTTAATCTTCGTGCTAATCTTCATCATTTCAGCAGAAAGTCGTCCACTGCTGGACATAGGCCTTCCCCAAGCACCACCACTTCCAAAAAAGACAAACTAGCAGGGGATCGAGGACTGGGAGGCGGAGGGGGGTTCAGGGAATCAACCGGAATAAATAAAAAAACACTACAAAGTGAAAAGTGGCATGATACAAAAATACAAAACCAAAGACACCGAAATTAAAGTAATGTTTCACTTAGTAGTGGAAGTCCGATTTACTAAACATAACGCAATGGATATTGTTCTACATTGTACACTTACTTACACTTTTTAACAAAGGTACACCGCGGTTACCCCACCAAAAACTAATCAAAACTTGTACACAGTGCATATTAATATAGTAACAGTGCACGTGGTAACCAAACATTTAAAAGTTCCTCAGTTAATTGCGGACTGACTGGCCAAAGTTTCCAAATTACCAGGTGCAAATTGAAATCCGTTTCGGAAATGTATTTAATATTATTAACAATTCACGGAATCGTGCGCTAGTTAACATCGGGCTTCCAATTACTACTAGGTATAATTAACCGTTTAAACGAAATACGGCAGCAGGGAAATTGGCGATCATAGTTTGTTGCTAGTCTTGTAAAAAACCGGCCAAGTGCGAGACGGACTCGCACACGAAGGGTTCCGTACCACAAGGCAAAAAACTCCGAAAAAACACGTTGCTTGTATAGATCGCCTATAATTTTCATTTACTTTATTAAATGTTTTATTATTTCTTGCTATAGCGGTAATAGATATAACACATTCTGTGACAACTGTCTAACTATTACGGTTCATGAGATACAGCCCGCTGACAGTCAGACGAACGGACGGACAGACGGACAGCGGAGGCTTAGTAATACGGTTCCGTTAAAAGAGGTTTTATAATTATAAATGGTGATTACAACGAATCAATCCGTCTTCCAATTTGGTAAAAGTAGGTAGGTACTTGACCAACTTACACTTATCACTACTTATTTTTTTTTAATCTATGGTATCATAGAAGTACAATAGTAAATCCATTTTACTACTCGTAATTCCTATTTTGCTTTATTTTTTGTGTGTCATTCAAATATCAACCTGAATAAATAATTCTATTTCCATTTACGAAAAAAAATCAAAACCCTTTTCCGATTTAAACTTGGACCTTGCTCCCTCTGCCCAAGAAATAGGGCGGCGGCGGCGGCACCCTGACCTTGCCGTGCTTACTTCCGGTGCGCGGTAATATAATGTCCGCCCTACTCCACCGCCCGCCCACTTTATAAGTAGGCGGATAACCCTCAGAAAGTGAGCCTACTTTGAAACGTGTTGGACTATAAATCAAGAAGTTTGTTCCTGTACTTTGGATGTCAAAGGGATGTCAGATTGTTTCGTATTAATAAACCATAAATTGTATGAGACAAAAAAAACATGGAATAAACCAGTCTAGCGGTATTTTTAAGCTCTTTACATATTTTCAATTAGCAGCGCCCCGCGCTTTCACCCGCATAAGTCTCGATCCCGTAAGAATATCGGGATAAAAAGTATCATAGGTGTTATTCTGATGTATAATCTATAATACTGTAAAGTTTCATCAAAATCCGTTCAGTAGTTTTTGCGTGAAACAGTAACAAAGATCCATCCTCACAAACTTTCAAATTAATGTCGCCATGAATGCGCCATGCTGTATAATCATAAAAGTGAATTATATTAAACATGGTTAAGTTTCGGCCCACAGCGTTCAGAAAATAAAGAGAACCCGATGTAAACCTCAAACAATAATAAACAGCACCCTACTTGCGTAACACACTATCAATCGGAATCAGAATCATTTCGAAGCCAATTGACAACATTTCATATTTTTAACCTGCATGTATTATTACGTTATATAAAAGTAAATTCAAATCTAGGGCACCCATATTTTTTCGTTTTTCGAAATTATGTACTTTTCATTCATAATTTTAACTTTGAAATTCGGTGTATTCTAAAAAGACGTAAGTGCCAGATGACGGTAGAATGGCGATATTACCTTTGGTTTATTGTGACCCGTCAAAAAAACTGTTAGATGTCACTTGTCTCAGTCGTTGTTTTGGTTCCGTCATTGGCGTATATTTTTCATTGGGATCCATTTTATTGGCGAAATATCAATCAAAAATTGATAATATTAACAGTAAGCAGCGTGTCGAGTTGATAGGAAAAAATATTGTTGAATTCAATTCAGTTTTTTAGTTGTTTTCTAGTTACACTTCTAAGGTGACATTGACATGTCTTGTTTGATATAATGTTTTCAATCAAAGACATTGGAATGCGCAAAGGTAACTACCTCATTCCGCCGTTCATGTGACGTCATCACATGTTTTTTATTTTTATTTTTTTTCTCAGAAATTTAGAAATAAAAAAATAAAATAAAAATATATTTGAACTCAGGATACGAAAATAAAGAAATAGTATTTTTGTTTTAAGGTCGTGTCAGGTTTGAAATGTTGTCAATTGCTAATCCATGGCTTCATAAGTCGAAAAATTTGTTTGCTCAACACGTAAATAACGCAATGAATGTTGTTGAACTGTCAAAATGAAACCGATTCCGATTGATAAAGTGTTACGCAATTGCCCCGCGGAACATAATATGTCCAACAGATGACACAGTTACTAGAGGTGCTCCTCCCGGAAGCACCGCTCACCTTGACCGACGGACTGCAAAGGACTCTTTGACCTCACTCTTTCATTACATTACCTTAGATAGGTCCCGGGGGAGACTGGAGTTTACAGTGAACACTTGTTCTTGTTCGGTTTCTAGTGTTTTTATCAGAATCACTTTATTTTTACTTTGATAGGCTCCTCTTACAGAGAGGAGGCCTGCGTCCCAGCAGTGGGAACATTATAGGCTGATTATGACATAGAATCCATAAAAATATTATAAATTAGAAAGTAACTCTGTCTGTCTGTCTGTATGTTACCTTTTCACGCCTAAATCGCTGAACCGATTTAGATGAAATTTGGTATAGAGATAGCTTGAGTTTCGGGAAAGGACTTAGGACACTTTTTATCCCGATGTTCCCACGGGATCGAGACTTAAGCGGGTGAAACCGCGGGCGCAGCTAGTGGAAAATAAAATAGAAAATAATAAGGACAATTTAAAAAAAAAATTGAATAACTTCTTATAAGCTTGTGGCGTTTTTATTATTTTTGGCCCAGAGGTATTAATTAAGTAGTCTACTTCAAACATATTATTTCTTTATTGCCCACCAATCATCAATGCTCCTACCATTGCTTTGATTTATTTTGGTTCCTAAAAACGAATTATTTAATAATTATTTTTCAATTAAATATTTAAATTTTTTCTTTATTTTATTTCTAGAAAAGCCAAACACAATAAATTATGATAATATTCTTTTTTTTTTAATTGGTTCAAAAATCGCTTTTACACGTCAAAAATAACTTACGAGTATGTTTTAAAACTGAAATGATCGGTGTTTGCCACTCTGCGAAGAAAGACCGAATCAAACTTAGAGGTCACAGTCTCTTTTAAAGTCCAGGCATAATCTTAGTCAGCCCAATGAGGACCATGCAGGTTTATATCTGAGATGGTCGTTTGAGGAAAGAACCATACACATTTGAGTGGACCTCCAGTCAGTGCATTTGTTAGTAACTTTTCCAGTAGTTTGTCCATAAATGAAGTGGCCACAAAGTAAATCCATTTCACTGGTACCTATTTTGGTTTCATTATTCAGATTGACTTTTCCTTTAGTATCACACTAATATTATAAAGGCGAAAGTTTGTGAGTGTGTATGTGTGTGTGTGTGTTTATATGTTTGTCACTTCTTCACGCCCAAACGGCTGGACCAATTTTGATTAAATTTTGTATGGAGGTAGCTGACACCCTGGATTAACATATAGGCTACTTTTTATTCCAATATTCCCACGGGATCGACATTTACGCGGGTGAAACCGCGGGGCGCAGCCAGTAAAACATAAATCATGCTTGCATTTCCCTCGCTGTGGGCAACATTTCAATTAATAACAATCCTGTAATATGTGTCTAAAGATATTTTGACATGCAACATCGACCCTCCCCGCCGGTGTAATAGCACCAATTACCCATAAATAACACAATTTACCCGAGACATGCAATTAAACACATGCAAAATCTTTATACATTGTTGTAACAGTTTAAATTATGAGCCCGCAATACATTGCCGGTTTAAAACGTGGCAGTAACTGGCAGGCCGGTACTTAGCCGTAAATAAGCTACAAACGGTGATGTATAGGGGTAAATCACGCTATGTCGAACACGCGATTGTATTAGAACATCTGTGTTGTAACAGTCGGTAATTATATAATATAAAACTAGCTGCGCCCCGCGTTTTCACCCGCATAAGTGTCGATCCCATGGGAATATCGGGATAAAAACTATCCTATGCCCTTCCCCGGGACTCAAACTATCTTTATACCTACCAAATTTCATCTAAATCGTTTCAGTGGTTTAGGTGTGAAAAGGTAACATACAGACAGACAGTTACTTTCGAATTTATAATATTAGTATGGATGGATGTAACGTCTGTTTTTATTTTGTCCCTTAGATTGTAATCTAAAAGGCAAAATGTTAACAGCCGCACGGGTCGCTCGTAGGTTATGCTACGCTTGTCGAGGTCGGTCCGTGGATGGGACCATTACCGAGAACCCTCCGTGCTTCGGAAAGCACATTAAATCGTTTTTACCGGTTGTCATTTGTAGATTTTTGACAGTCGTTACGGGTAGTCCGTGGATGCGTGACCATCTTTACATATCAAGACCCCTCCGTGCCGTCCGCTAGTTCCGACTGTCATTCGTGGAACTTTGGCAGTCGTTACGGGTCGTCAGAAGCCCAAAGCAGTCTGACAACTAGTCTTACCAAGCAATATCGTATTACCCAATAACTTGGTTGTAGATGTCAGACAGCAGTAGCTCCATGTATAACACTGGTATTCAGCTGTATCCGGTTAGACTGAAAGCCGACCCCAACATAGTTGGGAACAGGCTAGGCAGATTGATTGATTGTAATCAGAAAATTTACTGCACGGCAACGATCGTACTCTCTTTATGAGGTATGCAAATTGGTGGCAAACAAGTAGGTGATCCACCCAGTGCCTACAGCCTAATGACCCACCGCCTAAAGATGTCTACAATACCAGAGGCAAGGCGGGGTCACAGGTGCCCTGTCATTCCAAGGACAGAACTGAAATGTCTCATGCTCCTCTATTGATACCAGCACTGTCCAGGCACTCATGCCCTTCAAGGCCAGGCCTCCTCTCTTCGAGAGGGAGTGGGCTGTAATCTTCCACACGGGCCCAAAACGGGCTGGTAATGCCACATGTCTTCGATTTTTTGATATGCCGGTTTCCACACAATGTTTTCCTTTACCGTTTTAAGAGCAGTGGTGATGAAATTATTTACACAAAGTAAAGCGCCTGTCTGGGTTCGAACCGACGACCTACACTCGTAAGTCGGGGTCTATACCACTGGGCCATGATCTTACAGTAACACAGCAATGCTCCTGATATCAGTAGGCGGTAGAAATAGCTATACATCAATATGGTGATTATTGTAATCTTCTTCGTTATTCCAAGCCAAGCCACGCGAAAAAGCGAATAGTAAAATACAACGAAATTAGTTCTACAATGTTTCAATGCATATAAATTAGCCTAATATTTCCTTGTTTGTATATATAGGCCTATAAACTACAAGATATAAATCTGTTTCTTTGATTTCTTGGCCCCTTGCCAAGACCCGCTAGTTAGGGGCGGACGGGCCAAGTCTTTCATCCAAGATTATAATGGCAACTTTTATATTTTTACTTTAAAATTGCCTAGGTAAAGTCAGGGAAGCAAATAGACTAACATCTCAAATTGCTCGTATATTCAAAGAACAGCTGTATGAAATGCCTATAACACGGCAAATTGACGTTGTGTGTCAATTTGCATAAAAAATAATTTCCCTGATTGTATTAAAATGAAATGAAATTGTTTATTCTGTAAACAGGATATCGGAATCAGTTTTACACCTCATATTATTAAAAAAATAAGCGAGATGAGGTCAGCGTTTCCTATCTGACTACTACGAGAAGAAAGGCCGAAACAAACTCAGAGGTATTACTATAGATATCCGAGGTATTACATTCATTGTTAGTCTATGGAAGGCTCATTTTCGACTGTGAAAGTTTACTTTATACTACTAAATTCTAACATAACAACCCCAAGTACTAACGCCAGTACATCAAGCTACCCAAAACTGTAAAATTTTCTCAATCAACTTTGAACCTTATATTTTAGCGATAAAGTTTGACAGATTGTAGTAACTTGATGTGCTGGCGTCTGTACGTTTACCAACATTGTCCGTATACTCAAATCACAACTTCAGTCTTTGTATGTCAACTCTAGGTAAAAGACTTGTTTTATGGGGGGGTGAGCCATATAACCAACTTAGATTACAGAATGCTATTGCAAATTAGAGAGCAGTAGTGACCCAGTGGTAACGGCCGAGTCTTACGAGTTTGTAGGTCGTATATTCGAACCCAGACGTACGCTTTTCTTTGCGTAAATTATTTCATCGCCACTGCTCTCAAAACGGTGAAGGAAAACATCGTGAGGAAACCGGCATGTCCTAGTACAAAAAATTCGAAGATATGTGACATCTACCAACCCGCACTGATCCCGCAATATAGATGACAGCCCACTCCTTCTCGAAGAGAGGAGGCGTGTGTCGCAGCAGTGGAAACAAAGCTGGTTATGAATTGCAAAGTCATCATGATAATCAGAAGGTAGGAGTTTTTCCACTCAAATTGATGCAAAAGTGAGTTCTGACTACTTTCTACGCCATCTCGGAAATTACTTTGCGTAAATTTGAAAGAAAAGTTTTGATTTTTGTCTAAATACCCGTACTTTTATTTTTTATTATTATTTATTATTATTAGCCTGTGACGTCCCACTGCAAGGCAAAGGCCTCCATACTCTCTTTCCACCTCTCTCTGTTCAAAGCTGCTAAGGACCAGTTCTTGTTGAAGGAGTCCAGCTCATCTCGCCATCTCTGTTTGGGGCTGCCACGATGTCGTTTGCCATTGTGTTAGATTAATTTAATATCTTGAATTATGTAGCTTCACATGCCATAATAAGGCTAAATAGAATATAAGACCAAATAATGTAACATGTAGAACTACCAATTGTATTTACTCTATTTAAATGTGAATAAATGAATGAAAGAAAAATAATATTAGGCCCGGAAATGGCACAAGGTATTAACGTTTCAGAAAATAAACTACTAAAGTTATGTGGATGGAGCTAGAAAGTAGAAAATAAATTCCTAATGAGAAATGTAAAGTAAGAAAGTACGTATAAACTTCCACTCAATGTTAAAGACTAACTTTATTTTATACTTTCTTTTGTTTTCGTCTGGAATGGAAAATAATTTGGAACACTGCACTCGTGTATGTTACAATTTTTAGTTTTTATTGGTTTTAATACTTTCCAACTACTTCCTTACCCAATTACTTAAAGGAAAGGATAGTGTGCACGACAGACTGAGGTATGAGGTCACCTCGCTCCAGGGCGGAAGTAGTGCCGGCACCTTTGTGCATTTTTTGTTAACTTTGTGCAATAATTTAGAGTCATGTTAAGTAAATTATGTTTTGTGATAATTCTATGTATGTTATCGTAACGAATTAATGTAATATATAAGCCATAGCGTTAGCCGACCCTCTTGTATTGTTAAAACTGTAAGAAAACTAGTCTCTGTAATAAAATTATGCCTAAATGTTAAAATTGTAGTTTTACGTAATATCAAACTGAAATTGTCGTCTTTAAATATATAAGTTAGATACTTACTGTTATATACCATGTGTTCCTATGTAAAAATAAACAAGTTTACCGTATTGCGTTTCATTCCCTTGCCTCTACGACGGCCACAATTCAAATGAGAAGCGCGCCGGGGGGCCCGCCGTTTTAATACGGGGTAGCGGGGGGTAAACAATATTTATACCTCGGCGCGCGAAGAATCACATTCCTGTGACATGGGCCGTCGTAGAGGTAAAACAATTAGTAAATTAAGTAGCCGGTGGGCACTTATGTAAATAAATAGTATTAAGAATGAAAATTGTAACGTAGAAATAAGGAAAATCAATAAAAATTAGAGTGCGGGGGAGGGGAAGGGGAGCGACGGGGGCGGTAACGCGTTCTGTATAAAAGAAGGCGCGTTTTGCCGCCCCGCATGGCTGATTGCGGCGGCCTCCCGATACACTCCTTCCTGCATAAGTAGGATTCGCCGACCTAGGCATGTTCTCACCATCCCCGACGACGCTATCACACTCCTCCAGGAGAGTAGTAAAGCCACCAGCACGCTCAATAAACACACACACAAGACCCGTAAGCCGTCCTTCCGTCCTCGCCGTCGAGGACGCCCGTCGCGACGTCCCGTAACTTGTCCACCCCGACCCTTGCTCGAGCCAGCCCGCGCCGCTGAGCCTGTAGCTTTCAATTCGCCCCTAAATAATTCCGATCCAGCCTGTCCCTTGCTGCCCTCCCCCAGCGACGCCCTAAGCCGAGGTCCGTACCCCACAGGGGGTGCCCTTAGCGTGTAGTCGCTTAGTTTTAGTAAGCTTTTAAGCCCTGGCTGGAGGCCTTAATTATGAGGCATCCACAGGAAAGACCGGTTAAGCAGACGACAACCTCATAGGTTGAACTGCGAGATGCCATAGTCAAAAAAAAAAAAAAAAAAAAAAACCGCCCCGCATGACAATTCCGCGTCCGGCTGCCGTAGCGCACACTCGTGCTCTTGGCTCCGAATCGCTGTCCGTCCCGCGCCCCGCGCGCCCCCCCCGTCTCGGTCTCGCTGCAGTGCTACGCCCGTAGCACTCGCAGCTACGCCGCACCCGCGTAGGCCACCGGCCTCGCCCCGTTTCGTAGCAGTGCTACGGTTTGTGCTCGCGCACAGACTAAGTGCTGCTACGAGCTCGCGTTTTTAGGCTCCTTCAGAGCAAAAACCACCGTTTTAAGTGGTACTTGGGGGAAACCTTACGGTGCCAACGAACCCAAGTGGGTGGTGACCCGCCACACCCGCCGACCCCCTTCAGGGCTAGGCAGATCGTCGGAAGGGCTCCGACTGCGGCCTTGGGGGGTCTCCTAGTCGCAGTCTGGTAGCATTCTAACCCCCGTTTGTCCACAGCTGCACCCGGGACGTCTGGGTGTTTCTACCCCAGCGGCCCGGACCGGTCGCAAGACCCTAGGGCCCTACCGCACATTGAGATTGGCGGTAGGTTTACAAGCTTAGGGCTCACCCTAGGTACTCACCTCCCTGCCTAAACCCGGCAGGGAGGGTTACTCATCCCCGGGCCCACCCACCCGGGGAGTTAGTGTTAGTGTTAGGTCTCAGTACGCTAGACGTACATAGTCCCCCCCCCCCCTCTAAGATCATGCTGGACGCCACGATAGTGGCGTTCTTTAAGGAGGTCCTCCTCAAGGACCCCGACATCATCGCCAAGTATGGCCCGAAACTCGCTGCCATGCAGCAATCCCCTCCCTCCCCACCGACTTTTTCCGACTCGGAAGAGTCGGTGCACTCGCCCGTCCTCATGGACACAGAGGAGGCCTCTTCTAAGCGCCTCCTTGACCCCCCTTCGGACGTGGAGTCCCTCCACTTCTCCTCCCCCGCCCCCTCCTCCGACGACGACGGCTTCACGCTGGCGTCAGGGAGGAGCAACAAAAGGCGGAAAAAGTTCTCTTCCGCCCAAAAGTCCAAGCTGGTGGCGACCGAACCGGCCCTAGCAGCACCCTCCCCCTCCCCCGCCACAGTGACTTCCTCAGCCACTGCCCCCCCTCCGACTCCCTCATCATCCCAAAAGGATGCCTCTCCCAGCCTCAGTGCTGGACCGACCCCGACCACTTCTACCCAGAAGAAGGTACCCCCCCCTCCCCCTGTGTTCATCCAAGACAAGGGGCGATGGACCGATGTGTCCAAATGGTGCGCCGAGCGCAAAATTAATTATACTAGCGCCCGCTCTACCCTCCAGGGTATCAAGGTGTCCATCCCGACATCGAGAGATTACCGGGACCTCACCCTACTTCTCCGCCAGAGGGACGTGTCTTTCCACACGTACTCCCTGCCGGAAGAACGCCAAATCCGAGTGGTGATTCGCCGTATCCCAAAGGAGATCACGGTCGCCGACATTAAGGCTGACCTCGAACTCCAATCGGTCCCTGTGGCAGAAGTCCACAGGATGCACCGTTCACGAGGACAAGTCCCCTTCGACATGGTCCTCGTTGTCTGCCCTCCCACTGAGGGCCATCACCCGATTTTTCAGATCAAAAGTATCTGTAACCTCACAGGCATCTCAATCGAGAAGCCTAAAAAGTCTGGCATCGTCGGTCAGTGTCACCGATGCCAGCTATATGGCCACTCTCAGAGTTTCTGCCATGCCAAGCCTAGATGCGTGAAGTGTCTGGGTGAACATGGCACGGAAAACTGCCCCCGTCCCAAGGACCGTACCCTGTGTACGGAACCTCCAAGCTGCGTACTATGCGGCGAGTCCGGTCACCCAGCCAACTACCGTGGCTGCCCCAAGGCCCCCAAGTCCTCTTCCTCCAAATTGACGAAGCGCGCAGGCGCCCGTCAACTTAGGGAGACCCCCTCTCAAGGACCTCCTGCCCTTCCCGAGCGGCTAAGCCCCCAAAGGCCCAGCCCCTGGAACCTCCTAAACCACCAGAGTGCTTTCCCAGCTCTCGCGGCTACCAAGCCACCCACGCCTCCCGCCCACACTAGGTTGGACCCCCGTTTAACCCGCTCCGCGGCGCCCAACCCCGCGCCCCCCACCACCACACCCGCACCCGCTGCTAGGGCTGCTCCCGCTGCACTCCCAGCGCCCCCCCCGACCACAGCTACTCCCGCTCTTGATCCCTTCAATGTGATCACGAGCACATTCCTGACATTCGTCAGCCCCCGCGCCAGGAAAATGGCAAGCGAAATCGTCGCTGCCAGATACTCCGGCGACCTTTACCAAATTCAGGCGATCTATAACGCCTACCCTGATATAACTCAGGCGCTCACCTCTTTCGTCACTAAACCCAGTAATGGATAGAGGAATTGTATCTAGAACCAAACCCCGATCCCTCAACATAGCCTATTTCAATGCCAATGGCATCCAAAGTCAAAAAGATGAGATCGCCACCTTCATCCGCGACCATCAAATTGACATCTTCCTCGTTCAAGAGACCTTCCTCAAGCCTAGTCATCGCAACCCGTCAATCGCGAACTATCGTATAGTTCGCAACGATAGATCGCGATGCCACAAAGGCGGCACTCTTATATACTATAAAAAAGAGCTCTACTGCATCCCAATGGATCCGCCCCCTCTTTCACGACTTGAAGTGTCCATCTGTCGGCTAGGCATGTCAGGACACCAACCAATCACAATAGTTTCAGCCTACATCCCTCCCACGACCTCTGCAGTATTCACAACCTCTGTCAAACGACCTCTCAGCCCTTCTTGGCTTAAGCGACTCCGTAATAATAGCGGGTGACCTTAACGCCAAACACCCCGCCTGGAACAGCACCAGGGTCTCCTCCAGAGGCAAAATCCTGTTTGACCTCTCCCCCACTCTGAACTTCGACGTCATCGGACCGATGACTCCCACCCACTTTCCGAACATTCCCAATCATACTCCAGACGTCCTCGACGTGGCACTCCTAAAGAACGTCAACCTACGGTTGAACGATTTAGAAGTGGTACAAGAGCTATCCTCTGACCACCGACCAGTCATCATCAGACTGACCCCCCGTATTGGTCTCCCCGACCCCAATCATCCCCCCCAGACAAAAGTGGTAACGGACTGGAGGAAAGTAAGCGAACACCTGAAATCCACCACATCCCCCCACTTAGACTCTATTCCTGATCAGTTCAACTCTATCGCGGACACGACGGCCGCGATCGACTCGCTCACGGAACACGTACAGTCAGTCCTGAACGACTGTTCAAGGGAGATTCCAGCGATGGATGACCATCAATGGAAACTGCCTGACGACTTGCGCGAACTACTGTGTGAGAAGAATGCGGCTGTCCGTGCTTACAGCAGCTTTCCCTGCGATGCGAACAAAGCCCATATGCGTTACTTACAGAGATCTGTGAGGACTCGCATATCGGAGTGGCGTGAAGTCAAATGGGATAAGACGCTGAGCGATCTTGAACCCACACATCAGGCTTTCTGGGATCTTCAAAGGAGACTCAGATCTCAAGAGATAGTCTCCATGCCCCCACTGACCCGCCCTGACAAAACCATTGCCTTCGACGACAATGACAAGGCCGAATGCCTGGCCGACAGTCTCGAAGCCCAGTGTACACCTAGCTCCCTACCCGTAGACCAAGCCCATCTCTCTGAGGTTGACGCGGAAGTCGAACGCAAAGCCTCCCTCCCACCTGTCGAGGACCCTGATAATCCTCTGCCACCCGTCACTCCAGACGAAGTGCAGGATATCATCAAGCGCCTCAAACCTAGGAAAGCCCCTGGCTCAGACGGAATCACCAACAGAGTGATTCAACTCTTCCCTGCCCAAATAATAATGCTACTGGTCACCATCTTCAATGGCGCCATGAGCAACAACATCTTCCCACAAGCGTGGAAAGAAGCCACTGTTATCGGCATTCCCAAGCCCGGCAAACCCAAATCGGAACCTTCGAGTTACCGCCCCATCAGTCTGCTCAATGTTCTCGGTAAGGTCTACGAGAGGCTTATTTATAAGCGTCTCAGAGACTACGCCGAAACAAAGGGCCTTATCCCTAATGAACAATTCGGTTTTCGGACCCAACACTCCTGCGTCCAGCAGGTCCACCGCATCACCGAACATATACACGCAGGTTTCCTACGCGGGTATATGACAGGTGCAGTCTTCTTCGATATAGCGAAAGCCTTCGACAAGGTCTGGCACAATGGCTTAATCTACAAGCTATACCAACTCAAAGTGCCTGACCGTCTCGTACTCATCATACGAGACTTTCTGTCGAACCGCACCTTCCGCTATAAAATTGAAGGAGCGATATCCTCCCCACACCCCATCCGAGCAGGTGTACCCCAGGGCTCTGTACTTGCCCCACTCATCTTCACGCTGTTCACCAGCGATATCCCCACAAATAAAAAGGCCCAGTTGGCCCTGTTCGCTGACGACACAGCCATTTTCTACACTGGTCGCAGCCTAGTCCAGATCTCACTCACACTCCAAACCGCTGTCAACAAACTCGCTGACTGGTTCAGGAAGTGGAGAATAGAGGTCAATCCCGACAAAAGTCAAGCGGTTCTCTTTTCGAAACCGCGACATAAACCCAACCCCCCCCGACCTATCACCCTGTTCAGCAAGCCGATCCCTTGGGAAAAGCAAGCTAAATACCTAGGAGTAATTCTCGACAGGCACCTTTCCTTCGCAGAGCACATAAAGACGGTTCGCTCGCGCGCCGCTTTCGCTCTCGGCAGACTCCACTCCGTTCTCAATGCACGCAGCAAATTGTCACTAAGATGCAAGATGCGCATCTACACTGCGTGCATTAGACCCATAATGACCTACGCCTGTGTAGTCTTCGCTCACGCGAAACCCCACCACATCCACAGGATGCAGACCCTCCAAAACCGCTTCCTCCGTAAGGCTACGGGATCCCCTTGGTTCGTTCGAAATGAGATCCTCCATCTTGACCTCAAAATCCCCACCATCAAACAATTCATGAAACGTCTTTCCAAGAGTTTCTTTGATACCGCCGCCAAACATCGCAACCCACTGGTTGTCGAGGCCACCAAATACACCCCATCCCATATCAGCAAACTTCGCCGTCCAAGGCATGCTCTCTCCGAACCTGACGACCCCATAACTCTCCTCCAGGAGAAAAACAAAGCGACCAGTACAGTGCACAAACACAGAACTCCGTCATTCCGACCTCGCCGCCGAGGTCCCTCGCGACGTCCCCAAGTAAATGCTTCCCCCCGACCCTTGCTCGATGAACGGCCAGCCCGCGCCGCAGCTGAGCCTGTAGCTTTAAATTCCCGACTGTGACCTCTGAGTTTGTTTCGGCATTTCTTCTCAGAGCAGTCAGATAGGAAATGCCGGCCTCATCAAGCTTAAATAATATTATTATGATCCAGCCTGTCCCATCTTGCTGCCCTCCCCCAGCGACGCCCTAAGCCGAGGTTCGTACCCCATAGGGGGTGCCCTTAGCGTGTAGTCGCTTAGTATACTAGTTTTACGCCCCTGGCTGGAGGCTTTGAGTTTACTTAAGGCAACCACAGGATAGTCCGGTTAAGTAGTCACGACCTCTATAGGTCAACTACGAGATGCCATATAGGAAAAAAAAAAAAAAAAAAAAAAAACCGCCCCGCACACTCCGTTCCAGACCTCTACAAGCAAAAGGCGAAGCTCTGTCACTCTGCTTCCCCACCGCCGCCTCGCCTCCCATAAAGAAAATCTCCGTGTATTTTAATCATCACCCCATCACCAACAGATAGAGGTGAGCGCATTTCAACCGACTTTGTATGCATTATGTGTCGCAAAAACTATTAACCCTTCGGATTTTACGTGAAAATCCCGAAAATTTGGTAATTGCAAGTATAGTTAAAAATAGCCTTTACCTGTCTTAAATAAAGCTTATTTTCAATTTATTTAAGATTTTTCCCAAATTCCGGGAAAAAAATGTCGCCCTAAGGAAGTCTCCACTTTCTGTCTCTGTTCTCCGAAGTTTAGGTAAATATACTCAGCTTATTCATATCATCATTCTCCTGCCCTTATCCCAATTTATTTGGGGTCGGCGCAACATGTGTTTTTCTTCCATAGTTCTCGCTTATAAATGAATTATGGCGATTATAATTAAGTTCAACTTGCCACATAAAAAACAAGACACATTCATGAACAACTAACTGACCCGGCGAACTTTGTACCGCTTCAGAATCAATAAGAACGAATTTACTTATGAGAAAATGAATTAAGTACCTTTCTTTTGATTTTCGTGAAAAGTTCCCATGTTTTAATACCTACCTAGTTATTCTGCTATTCGGGGCCTACAAAACAAAGAAATAAGGACCAAAACACACACGCTACTTTTAGCATCGGCGATCGGCGATTTAGCTTCTTTTTAGAAGCTAAATGCAGCGATCAAGCATTCCACACCGCACACATAAAACGCCAAACGCGGCGATTCAGTCGCTTTTCGGAAGCTCGACACAGCGGCCGAACGCTACACTCCGCACACATTTGGATGCCGGTCGCAGCGATTCGGCATATGCGCCAGCATCGGAACAGTCGCTAAAACGCGCGATTCCGATACTGCGTACGAACACACACTGAGAGAAAAATATTGTTGGGTGTAACAATAAAACTTTAACAGGGGAGAGCCGTTTAAGGTCGACAGTTACCACTACAACGTTTTTATTGTTATCTGGTTTTTGTTACATTAACAACGTTATCGTTCTGCGGAAGGAATTGTTAGACCAACAAAACCATTATATTGTTATCGCAACAGTCAATAAACTGATCTTGTAACAATTTAAAAATGTTTTGGCATTAATTTAAGTATGTTCCTATAACAACTGAGCTTTAATAGAGTAAAAATTTTTCCTTTGTTTTTGCACCTACCGTCACATAAAAAAGTTGATAAGAATACAAACTTATTTTGTTACTGTAATGACATTAACTTGGTACTACAGCAAAGGTGAATATTTTCTACGGCAAACTTAATTTGTTAGGATATTTGTAAGTACTAAATTAATGTCATTACAGTAACAAAGTAACTTTGTATTCTTATCAACTTTTTTACAGAATAAATTTATCCTAACAAATTAAGTTTACCGTAGCAAATATTGACCTTTGCTGCAGTACTAAATTAATGTCATTACAGTAACAAAATAACTTTGTATTCTTATCAACTTTTTTTTGCTACTCTAGCAAAGGAAAATTGTTACTGTGGCAGTTTTAAAGGTATGATTCCGATCTCGGCAGCACGCAGCAGTGCTGCCGCGGCAGTGCGGTCGCAGCACTACTGGTCCTCATACATTTTCTATAGGTTTATATGAGGTTACATTCCGAGCACGGCAGCAATGCTGCGCGACATTGCTGCGTCACATTGCTGCCGTGCTCGGAATGTAATCTCGTATAAACCCATAGAAAATTATGAGGACCAGTAGTGCTGCGACCGCACTGCCGCGGCAGCACTGCTGCGTGCTGCCGAGATCGGAATCATACCTTAAGACGGCTACTCCTGCGACAGTGGCGCCATTCCGTAAAATTATTAACTACTCCCTGAAAACTGATTAAAACCAAATTTTCTAGAAAAATACTAATGAGTCTCGTGTGATTTGACACTAGAACTGGATAATGTCTTGTTTCAATAATTGTATTGGTTCTAAATAATCTTAAGTGCTTTTCTAGATAGAATTTGGTTTTAATTGATTCTCAGAAAGTAGTTAATAATTTTACGAAGTGACGCCACTGTCGCGGTAGTAGCCGTCTCCAATCCATTACCTGTGGGAAATAATATAAAGGTTTTTAGTAAAAGAAAGTTTAAATAGGCAAATTAAAATATTTATTCAACATAATATGTGTTATGATATTAAAGATTTTTTAAACAATATAAGTACTATAAATTACTGGACTTTTGTAATGCTGAGATAAAAGTATCATATTATTGTATTGATCCTGTGACATTTAACTAATCATTATTTTACATGCAATTGATACATATCCTGTATAGCTAAACATTTTTGATTAATATCTGACTGTAACAACTTTATACCATGTTTATGGCAAATAAAGACTTATCTAACATAATCACAATCAGTGCAGAAAATATTTGACATAGATCACCAAAATGGCGGGACCCATGCTTTTTTAAATTTCTTGTGAAATTGTACATTTAATACATTAAATAAAAAGATATTCAACAAAAAAGGTCGACATGTCTTCGTCAAAGTGGTGGGATCACCATAATATATTACCTATTGTAGTATCAACTTTAACACACCAATGCTCTCATGTATATTATAGAAGTAATAATATATTTCAGAGTTTACATGCCAGACCAAGCCACGCTAAGTAATTGGTATTAAAATTTGAAGTATTAGCTTTAAGTATTCTGTGGTATTAGTTTGGGGCTACAGAATGTTATTTTCATTAAGTGATGGTGGTCCCGACACTTTTACAGCAAAATGGCAATCCCACCATCTTTGTTGAATACCTATTCATTTTTATTAAATATTTGTATAAGTACTGTAAAGTAATAAAATCGTACTAATTGTGAATTAAATCCTAGACACAAGAAATATTTAATAAAGAGTGGATCCCGTCATTTAACATAAGTAGGTACATGAAAAGGTTCAAAAACCAGCACAATTTTTAAGTGCAGCAAAAAGAAATTGAAGCGAGAATCAGACACTAGTCACACCGCGCATCGATCGACATAGAACAAAACGGCACAATATACATCTCCTGCGTCGGTTCGCAGTTTCGTCTGTTCTTCGTAAAGTGTAATCAGTTTTGAGGAAAATATTAACTCCATGATATAATTATCTAACAGAACTTGAAGACAAAAACGTTAACTTTTCGATAACGCAAAACAAAAAAAAAATATTAGTTCCTAAACTTCCTAACCTATACTGAGCGTCAGCTCAAAATTCTAGCATGGAAGTCATCAACATGCTTATAAACAATGTCTAATTACTTTAGAAACAGTGTTTTCAATATTTTAGATGATTTCGTGGTTGATGCACAACTTTAAGTACTTATATCTAAAAAGTTCTTATAATCTAACTAATATACAGGGTTTTACAGAAAGGGTATATCAATACAAACGGGTTGAAGAGTGTATCTGGTCTAGAATCTCTGTACAAAATTTCAGCTCAAAAGCATTAACTTTGAAAATGCTTAATATTTTTTTATTTCGACATCACGGCGCTGCACTGGCGCGCGGCGGCGTGATGTGCGTGTACTAGGCGCACAGACACACTACAGATAATGGATGATGACCCTCGTAGTGCGGTGACACGTTTGTTTTGATTTCAATTTAATAAACTATCGAAATAAAAAAATATTAAGCAATTTCAAAGTTACTGCTTTTTAGCTGAAATTTTGTACAGAGATTCTAGACCAGACACACTCTTCAACCCGTTTGTATTGATATACCCTTTCCGTAACACCCTGTATAAAAAAAAACTCCTAGCAATTATAGAGGTTTGAGAAACGTGATGACAAATCACTATAGTTTATTCAGTGTAAAAAAAAATATATGATTCATATTTCACAGTATGTCAAACATTTTTTTTACACTTTAAGGTCCACTTGCAGCAACATTTACTAAATCTCGATTTTGCTAAACCTAGATTTTGCTCATACGAATATGTCAAATTTTTAAATCTACATTTAATATTTTGACAGTTTCATAAGGGCTACATCTAGGTTTAATAAAATCGAGATTTAGTTAATGTTACTGCAAGTGGGCCTGAATTACTCAGAATTGTATACTAAACTAAATTACTTAGTATCTAATACAATAATAAGCAATCATAAAAAGGTTACAGTGGCTTACGCAAAATGACATATTATTAAGGCTGGCTTGGTATACCTCTAGCTTTAATCAACGCCTCTCTGTCACTGCAGTACCTTTCGACGTCTGAAGCAGTTGCAACACGCCCGAGAAAATCAGACCGAACTTCTTCTCTCGAAAGTTTCCACACTTTTTTGCGCGGCATGCAGATGGTAGGCATCTGTCGTAGATGAGTAATTATTGATAAAAATGCAGCGACGTTAGCCTGCTCCTCTCCCACTGAAAACAAAATAAAATAGGTACTTGTTTTCATAAAAATAAAATACGTACTTTTTAAATTACATGATAATAATAATAACTTGTTTTGGCAAGGAAGAAGAAGAATAAGTTCAATTAGAAATTGTGCTATACTCACCAGATGCCAATTCTAATAAATCTAATGTGGGTTGGTCGACTCTCGGGAGTTCCCCTTTAGCGGCAAGTAATTGTGATAATTTTGTTTTAATTAACGGAAATTTCTCTACGAACTTGTTATTTGCGCCAGGATTGATGATTTCAAAATCTTCGGAAAGCTGAAAAATAAAATAAAAATATGAAAAACTGATTAAAACCAGGTAAGTACTTGTCACCTACCTACTAAGGTAGGTAAATAAAAGTAGCTTCAAAAAGAAGGCTTCGATGTCACTCACCAATTTATATCCATTAGGTAATCCCAGTGCGGGAAAGGTGTTAAAATATTCTTCGAATGAAAGTGTCACGATTAGTTTATTTCGTAGGTCTAAAGTAGCTTTCCATTTTTCAACCACCACCTCGGGCGGAGAAGAAGAACTTTGTAGCCAAGTTAGTTGCTCGTCTAAAGATGAATTCTCAGTGGAAGAGGTGATTTTAAAACCGTCAGGAAGAGGTCAAACTCTTTTATTTCCACAATTACTAGCTTGCCCTGAGCTGTGACCACTGTCGCATTCACTACTACCGGTGCTGCCTTTTCTTTTACAGCCTTCAGGAGCCAATGATCTTCTGTGCGTAATAAGTCGGTTATGTATTAGGCCACTCGCTTGAATCACTTTTCCTGCGATGACTTTGTATGGCACGTAGTATAACTCAGTTTTTTCACCATTAAATTCTTGACTTATCTCATGAGCCCATGGCATCCATACATCTTTTCGAATAGTAGAATTCAATTTCTCCAATTTTTTAAGTTCTGATTGGACAATGCGTTTAACAATGTAAGCCCGATCACGAGAGTTCAAGCCGCCGCCTTTTTCTGATGTTTCTAACAATTTTTTGTCTGTTGTTTCTGCATTTAGCAGACGTCGTAGGATTTTGTTTGTGTCTTGAATAGGGTCTATATTATAAAAAAAATCTGCGTTGTCAAAGAATCCTGCTTCAGGCTCCAGTGAAAATGAAATATCCTGAAATAGATAAAATCATTATTATATATACAGAGTTGATACGACAGAGGGGCTTTCCTTTAAACTGCCTATACTAGGTACCATTTCCAAGCTCTGTACCAAAAATCAATTAAATAGCAGCAGTAGTTTAGTCGCAAATGATTTTTTAAGTTTTTACCCCGTTTGAACACGATGTATCTTTCGTAACAGCTGAGTATGTCTAACGCATAGGTCATGCACCTTAAAACGATAAATCTGAGTATAACCATACGTTGTTGCCGCTCTGACGCAAGTCACAAGTACAACCAAATATTTCACAAAAAAGTTGGCAATGCAAACAAGGAAGCAATAAATACACATACTTGCTCTTTCATTACGAGAGTGACAATCATAGCAAAACATCCCGGGCGTAAAAGAAATAGAAATAGGTCAGTGTGTTGCTATTGCATCCTAGATCCTTGCGATCGATAAGTGGGGCTTCCCGACCTTTAAAAAACATGTTTTTTCACTTTCAGTGCGCCGACGCCACCCTTCCGGTACGTACGGTGCGTTTGTCGAACTCGCGACAATTATTATCGCGAATTATTAGCGCGCTGACAATTATTATTGTGATTTTGTTTAGTTATTGTGATAGGACACTAAATTATAAGTTTAAGACAGTATTTGAACTAAAAAATAGGATTATTTTAGCATTCTTAGCGACGGACAGTGATTTAATTAGAAAAATAAATAACAATCTTCTCCGTCGGTATGATTTGTGCATTAATGTGAATGGAGGACACATCGAGAATTTAAAAATTTAGTGTTTTTGTTGTGATTGTTGTTTTGCGCGTACTTCAAAACCTTACCTAACATAAAAGCCGCCTACCGCGCCACTGCCGGCGTCGGACCCCCGCCGCGCGCGACGTTGCCAGTTTTGTTACCCAGGTATCTAAGTTCAGTAAACTTCATTTACAAAGGCTGTTGCGTTTTACTCTAATTTGTAAGCTATTTAGTTTGTTTGAAAAAAACAAATTCTAGTTTTTGGCGCTTTTTATTTTTAGACCGTATTGAATTAATACTAAACACCTATAGTTACGTACTGTAATTTAAAATCCCCTCTGTCATATCAACTCTGTATATAAAATATATTACCAACAATTTAATATAATTTTAAAACTAAGCACCCGTTTACCTGACCCAAAGTTACGAAGCTTAGGTCATGAGTCTCTGGGGTTTCTTTTTCGTTTGTTAGCACTGGGTTAGTGGAGGTGGATGGGACGTCCTGGAAATGCCATGAAAACTTAAGTTAATTAAACTTGCTAAATTTAGTTTCATATAACAATTAATAAATTGTGCAATGGCCATTTTCTAGTGACTAAAAATTAATCAATTCACTTTAGTTGTCTTATATTATGTAACAGTTTAGTTGACCATACATGACTAATTGAATTGCAAGTAAATAAGAACATTGTGTTTTAAAGTTTAGGTAGGTACCTGAAGTGTTATATTTTCTTTCTCCTTTTTGGGTACAATGACAGTGTTTTGCCAATGAGGTATAGCGACACTTGTGATGGAACTTCCAGAAGCTGATGCCAATATTATTGGGTTCGCAATGTGTTGCAAACTTGTCTAAAAACAAGAGAGTATGGAAATAAAAGGCTAAATATAATATGATAAAACAAAAAAAACAAAAAAAAAAAACAACCTAATGACGTGTGACTGTACATTAGTTAAGTTAGGTACAGTTTAAACATGTTGGGGGGCTTAACTTTACGTTTAACATACATGACTAAAAAATGCAAATAAATACGAACATTACTGTTTTGTACTTTACCTGAAGTGATACATTTTCTTTCTCCTTTATGGGTTCAATAACAGCACTTTGTGTATGAGGTAATGCGACACTTGTTGAATTTTCAGAAGGTGATGCCAATATTATTGGATTCGCAATTTCTTTCAAATTAGTCTGAAAACAAGAGAGTATGTGAATAATAGTTATTTATGCAACTGTCGTATTATAAGGGGTATTAAAAGTGTCACATGAGTGTTTTAATAAGTACCTTATTATGTACAGTTGCATACAAGACTTGTATCTACATCCATGTTATGAATCCTCTATAAAAGTTTCTGAAACAGTTTTTTGCAATACTAATATCGAACAAATATGGCGGCCGGCGGCATACGCCGTGAATTCGAATAACCTATGCTAACCTATGTTCTTTTTTTTTTAATTACGGCGCTGTGGTAGTGAAACGCGCGTGCATGACAATGTTCTTTTTCGAAAACGAGTTGCATAATGAAATTTAGTACAATATTATAACTAATAACACTCGTTTGGATGATATTATGGTTACTATGACACGGGTTGTTTTAATGTTGGCAATAAGCTAACTGTTTCAGAAACTTTTATAAAAGATTTATAGCATAGGTGTAGATAAAAGCCTAATAAATAACACCTAGCTTTGAAATCGTGAGTTTACATTAGATAAGTTACAATTTGACCGTATTATGGAGAAAGCAGTAATGTCGGGAAAGTATAAATAGAGTTATTATAAGCATTTTTCTGTGGATAGTTGCACTTCGGTTGTATATTAATTATACATACTACTACTTACTTATTATTTATTGTACATTATTACAGAAAAGTGCAACCATCGACAGAAAAATGCTTATAACTCTGTTTGTACTCACCCCAATTGCGTAACACACTATCAATCGGAATCAGAATCATTTCGAAGCCAATTGCTAATCCATTGCTTCATAAGTTCGAAAAATTTGTCTGCTCAACGCGTAAACAACGCAATGAATGTTGTTGAACTGTCAAAATGAAACCGATTCCGATTGATAAAGTGTTACGCAATTGCCCCATCAAGAAAAATAAAAGGATACTTACCGATCATATGATCAATGCACTTTTCAGTAACACCAATTTTCACTAAAAAGTCCCTTAATTCTTCATATAAACAGTCTACACTCATTTTTCCGTGCGTATTCATGAGCACCCGTAAAACAAATGAATGCCAAATAGATATTGTTGCGTACAGCACGCAGGTACGCGATTAGTCGGGGTAAATGAGAAACAGTTGAGTTAAATGTTGAAAAGTGTGAGGCCTCGCTACGGCGAGATCGCGTCGGGTGCAGCCAGGTGCAGCGTGCAAGCTATACGAGATCTGAAGACGAACTAACTGCGCGTGACGCGCGCGCGCGTGCGATGTTCGTTCGCGACTGACTAGTTTAAACTAGTTTTCTAAGCACACACAGATATTATAACAAAGTTTTCCATTCCCCGCTACTACCCGCATACCGTCAAATATTTTTATCACAACAACGTTTATATTGTACGTTGTTAAATTGACAGCTTACGTTTGAACTCCATAACAAACGCTTTCGATGTATTGACTTTGTTACCGTATTTACTTCACATTTATTTAACTTCACAAGATAATCCTGTCATCACAACAAAATAACTTGAACTTTTTGGCAGAGACTAATTGTTTATTGTTCGTGCTACAAAGACAACTTAACAAATTAACTTTGTTGCACACTTGTAATAAATTTACGGCTCAACCAAGTTAGTTAATGTAGTTAAAATAACAATGCACATATTATTATTATAACAGTATTTATTTTGTTAGATTAGACTTCAATATTACATCAAAATATACTTTCTTAAAAAAACAATGTACTATTGTTATCTATAAGAACTTTTTTATGTTAGCAAATTGCGCGCTGTTCTTATCACAACAAACCCAGAACAATAAAAAAGTTGATATGTAAACTAAATGAGCCTGGATGTTGTAACAGAGGTTTTAGTTTCTACAACAGGAAAAATTTAGCAAAGCTTTTATTGTGACTTTGTTAGCCATTATTTTTCTCAGTGCAGGAAGTCGCGAAATCGCGACGCAGCGTCGATCCAGCATCTGAGCAGTCGCTAAAACGCGCGATTCCGATAAAACGCGATGCAGCATCGGTACAGCTGCAAAATCGCCGATCGCCGATGCTAAAAGTAGCGTGTGTGTTTTGGCCCTAAGTCGGTCCAGCCGTTCTTGAGTTATAAATGATGTAACTAACCCGACTTTGTTTTGTTTATGTAGATTGCTTCCTGTTTCGCACGTTCACACCACTTTTTAATTGTTTCTAATTCATCTGTGGCTCACGTATGGCCGCCGTGTGATACAGAACACTAATTAACTGCGTCTATTCATTGTTGTTGCTTTGTGTTGGTGAGTTGTTAGGCTGTGTACACATTTGCACGTCGGGTACAGGTTGTCTGCCTTTGAGTTTAAATTGAGCTTGTAGAGTTATGCTTACCACATAACACATCATCTTTGCATGTATGTTTTATAAGAGCGTAAAGGTACTATTTGGAACCGAGCTGCCAACTGCAACTGCCGACAGCACGTGCAGCGGCTGGTAACCACGGCTAAGGTAACGGCTGGTAACCTTAGCCGATTGCATGCAGCCGCTGCACGTGCTGTCGGCAGTTGCAGTTGGCAACTCGGTTCTAAATAGTACCTTAAAGGCTTTCATTCTTTCTTCCTCAAATTTGTGTATTATTAAAATTCTGTTTTACGTCGCTGTTGCGGACGACAAAATACACTATTAATTTATAGTCAACTAGCTGCGCCCCGCGGTTTCACCCGCGTGAATGTCGATCCCGTGGGAATATCGGGATAAAAAGTAGCCTATATGTTAATCCAGGGTCACCCTGGATTAACATATAGGCAGGGTGTCACCTACCTTCATACCGAATTTTATCAAAATTGGTCCAGCCGTTTGAGCGTGAAGAAGTAACAAACATATAAACACACACACACTCACAAACTTTCGCCTTTATAATATTAGTGTGATAAAAATTTATTTAAAATTCCAGTAATTATAATTTAGTTGTTGTTTATTCTGAAAATCCTAATGATTAACTACCTATTTAACTGGCTCTTTACCCACTTAGGGGTTTATAAAAATTATAAACGATGATTTAAAAGTTAAGTAACGTTAAAACGTCAAAAATGTAGAGTTAAACAGTCGCTAATGACCACTTAACTTTAAGCAACGTTTATGAATAAAGGGGACAATCTATACTAATTATGACGCTGAAGAGGTTGTTTTGTTTGTTTGAACGCACTAATCTCTAGAACTACCTGTCAGATTTGAAAAAGTATGTTTGCTTTTGATAGTCCAATTCTTGAGGAAGGCTAGATAGGCTATTCAACATCGTGCTATGACCAATAGGAGCCGAGCAAAAAGAAAAAATTCAGAAAGAACGGTAAGCGAAAAATAAATAATAGCGACGGGGAGTTTTATAAGAACGTGGATGTTATTTTAGTGTAGGTATTGTGTTTCTTACGATATCCACGCGAACGAAGCCGCAGGCAGAAGCTAGTTATAAATAAAAGGGAGAAAGCTCACAACTGAAGTTGTAAGTTCTTTGTAGATTGTATAGCCGATAATTTGACACAAAGCGGCGATGATAAGACTAAAAAAAAGAACTTAAATTCTTATTATTTTCTAGATTACAATATTAGACGCGAGGACAGCGTAGACACCAGACAGATAACAATAAGACACAGTAATTATGTCTGGTAACTTAACCTTAATTTCTACTTTAGCGGAAAGTAAAACGTTGTCAAATTGTCCTGGTTTTATGAAAAGAACAAACAGGGTGATTAACCTCCTCACCCAGGACTTGCAATCACATTTTAAATTACATTACACTATTACACTAATATTATAAAGGCGAAAGTTTGTGAGTGTGTGTGTTTATATGTTTGTTACTTCTTCACGCTTAAACGGCTAGACCAATTTTGTTAAAATTTTGTATGGAGGTAGCTGATATCCTGGATTAACATATAGGCTACTTTTTATCCCGATATTCCCATGGGATCGAAACTTATGCGGGTGAAACCGCGGGGCGCAGCTAGTAATACATAATCTTATAGCCTGAATAAACTGGAAAAATTCATATTTTCAGCAAAAGTTACTTAAACTGAATTCACCGCTTCTCCTGCTAAACAAACTTTAAACTTAATATGATTTTATCTATAGTTATGTATAATTTCTACAATACCTTTATATTAATTGCTGAATCCTGGATTCCCTAAGAGCAGTAATTCACACAAGTTTGTAGACGGCACATATTCCGTTGGGACACCATTCGTATTTACTACCTTATTCTATTTTAACATAAGAGATGCCAACAGATTAAACTCAATATGCTTTCAGTAAGAGTAGTTATGTCTAGGCCGAAATTATACCAAAAAGAATTTAGATACAACAAGCAAAATACTAAGTTGAACGACCTTGACCAGACAGCATAACGGTATGACTTGGCAATAACTTTCAGTATTCGGGCTGAAACCCAATATGTAACTAGGCTTAAGTGGGTTGAAAAACAGAAATAAATGCGACAAGCTGGGACAGTGCCAGTAGGAAGGGTACTGTACTATGTCCTGAAAAAACAATTTGTTTTACATATTTTAGGTACTGTAAAGGTTGTCTGCAAAAGTCGACCTTATGTAGTGCAGGCTGGCAATAAAATAACTCTGGTTGCATTCGAACAGTCAAGCGCCGCGAGTATAGAAGAGCTTCTTTTTTAGGTTTTTGTTTAGAAAAACGAGTGATAATATAGTCACGGTGATGTAAAGACGTTCGATTGAAAAAAACGCAGTAAATATAACATATGTAACAATATATCATGAAATACATACACATACTACAGTACTTACAAAATTAAAAGGAACTTGTCGTGAGAAAAGTTTTGAGTATAAATGTTGAGTAGAAATTGTCATTCGTCTTATTTATTGCTAGCTTCTCCCCGCGACATGTTTTTCATCAAGTGTTGTTTTGGTGTGAGCCCAGGCACCTATCCCGCCAGCGGCCATAAAGCGACTAGCTAGCAACGATTTTCTCGCTCAAAAAACGTACAAATCATTGCAGGTTTCGTGTAAGTATAAGAGATACATATATTAATATTTGATCGCTGACTGTTCATACTGCCGGTAAGTACTTGTTTGTCGCAGCGACAAGTGCTATGAAGGAGAGTACTCGCTCAGCGACGCTCGCTCTGTGGGCAGCACAGTCGCTGAGAGACTCACGCTTGATACAGACGCATACCAGAGAGAAACGCGGTGTCCTGCGTGAGCGACGAATACGACGCGACGCGACGCTGCGAACGCGACGAGCGCGATCAACTCAACAGCATACCTTGCTTGCGGCCTATATGACAGTCTGCGGCACAGATTAATATACTAATAGTCTGCGGCGAGACGCGACGTAACGCGCACTTGTTTTGAGGGCGACCAGACGCGACACCACGAACTACATATGAATTTTTGAGCAAAATTGTACTGTACTTCTCCATGATTCGGGAAGTAATGATCAAAATCACGTAGGACATTTGTTGCGTGTAGCATCGCGTCGCATTACGTCGCGTCGTGTTGCGTCGCGTCACGTCGTATTCGTCGCTCACGCAGGACACCGCGTAACGCAGGTCGCCTTCGCACACTCGCTGCTCGTTGCTCGCCAACTCATTCTTAGTTGCTAGCTCTACTCGCTTCTCGTTAATCGCCGGCGGTGAGACACGTGCCTTAACCGCAATAAACAGTTTTACAATATCAAAATGGCCGTCTCACCACTTCAATTGCATTCTGATTGCATGTCCCGGACAAAATCTACCGTTTTCACAAATGCTTGATTGGAACTCGGAATATAATTCAATTTCCTACGGAAACTTTTCCAATAACCACCCGATTGAATTCGTGAATAATGGTGGAATCTATTCCGTTTTATAATGAGTCCGGTCTATGAATGCCTATTGAGAAGATAATCCGATATCGGGTTATTCCCGAGTGCCGAGGGCCCCGTCCCGGAGAACATTGGTTTTCTTCTGTATATTGTGACGTAATTGCGCGGTTTACCTCCTGCAGTGGACGTGTGCAGAATACTACAAAATTGTCAGTTATTAATCACCCCAGTTCACAAAGGAATGAACGGAAGGAAAACTATGAATGGAGTAGAAGAATAGAAATGAATGGAGGATGACAGTAGTGAATGGGAAAATATAAAAATGTAATTAATTTCACCGCCCCTTTATAAGTTGCTCAGCAAGAATATAGTAGATATAAGAAAGAGGAAAGAAAGAAAACAAACGTTTATTTACACTAAAAAAGTAGGAATAAAAATAAGGTACTGATGAAGTCGTTTAATTATTACACACAAATACAGCAATTATTATTATTATTTTAAGATTGTTAGCTTTTTAAATTATGTAAATATGTAAAGAAGACTGAATAAAAATTGCAAGAAAAAAAAAACACAAATACAGCTGATAAAAAAGACAACTTAATTTTAGCGCATGTTGTTGGATCATTTACAGAACAACCTGTATTTTAAGTAGGTAACTAGGCAGGTAATTAAAAGACGCAAGACGCGACCGGGAATCGAAATCGGGAATCAAAGCCAAAAGGGGGTTATGATTTTAACAGGATAAGTATGTATGTGTGTTCATCTGTTCCCTCAAAACTCCTAAATTATCTTCCAATAGCTTTTCCACAGTGAATCATAAATATTTTCACAATCTTGATTGAATTCTTACCACAATATCCATCGCATTTTACCCCTCACAACTTCGAGTCTACTCTGAAACATAATAGCTCGCCCTTTGTAAAACAATTTCACGATCAAATTACTGATACATATTTAAGAAAAGGGTTGCAGCCTTTCTAGCCTTGCGAGTGTCTGTAAGACTCGATCTATTTTATGTTTTATGTTGAAGAATTTCTTTTGTTCACGTTTGCGTTTTCTTTTATTCATTGCTTGTTAAAAAAAACGAAAGAAAATACATTTATTTATATAGTGATCATGCTAAACGCTTATCCAGAACTAGCTTGTGCCCGCGACTTCGTTTGCGTGGAAGTCGTAAGATACACAATATACTAAAAAAGCCGGCCAAGTGCGAGTCGTACAAACCTGTTTAAAATATTTTTATTATATGATGTTACTAAAAATTTACGGTTTTCGCAAATTTTTCTTTATCTGTGCTATAAGACGTTGCTTCGTACCAAATTTCAAGATTCTGAGTTCTCGGGAAGTACCCTGTAGGTTTTGATTCCATTGCGAGTGTCGAAAATTTGCGGGCGGCATAAACGGCTGTATCTTTTGATTGCGATGACTTAGAAGTTTGATTTTTTTTACAGCTCCAAGGGACAGTAGACCTGAGTTTGTGATATAAATTCCAGCTTGATACCTTCACGCGTTCTTGAGAAAGAGGGTCTTGACAGACAGACAGACGGACGGACAACAAAGTGAACCTATAAGGGTTCCATTTTTTTCCTTTCGAGGTACTGAACCCTAAAAACAGCCACGTTTTTATAAAACTCCCTCGCCCTCCGACCCACCGCGTCGCATCGTATCGCCGGCCCGCGCTTTTACTTCGTTTTCACAACATTTGCCCGACCTGGGAGTCGAACCCAGGACCTCGCAGTAGCACTTGCAACCACTACACCAACGAGGCAGTACACCAATTATCCCCCACTAATGAGTTACTGATATTGTTCGTGTAATTAATGAATCACACGAACAATATCAATAACTTTCCGAAACAATTTTCCACAAAGGCTATAAACGGTATTTCAGACACGGGTAGCCACCCTACTGGCATACAAGGAAGATGTTATCAATAAGGCTCTTTCTCCAGCGATAATTTTCAATTTGTTATGTGTCTAATAATTTTGCTGTCTACATAAAGCCTTGTTCACGCGGAGTCAGTGGGAGTTTATTACTTATATGTTAGTGAGAGAGATACGGGTACGTAACAAGATAAAAATGTGTTCAGATGTAGATAGAATGCTTTAGTTGCTGGGAACTTACTTTATATTCAATGAAGTTGGAAGGAACGACATAATTTTATTTGACTCGAAGGCAAGACGACAGAGAAGGAGAGAACTTTGATCACAATATTTTATCCAATTTCTAGAAATTAGTTAAAATACATACAAGTCATCATTTATTATTCTTGTGATATTAATATTTGCTAATATTTCATTATTATTTGCCACGGTGAAATTACCAAAATTGTGTTATTAATTATTAAATTAATGTTGCAAGTATTGACTTGTATAACAATGTTGTGATACAGTAATATTTAGCTTGAGATTTGCATGCCTCAAGGCATAATAAATGGTTGATCTATGCTCTACTTTTTTTAACAACTTTATGTAATTACCCATATTAGCAAATAAATGATTTTGAATTTGAATTTTAAGTATAAATAAGGTATACTTATTAGGTACTAAAAAACGTGTGCGGTCAGAGACCTCACTCAGGAACGAAGTTCCTTACGCAATACTCGCACGCACACACACACACAGTCGTATATAACCTTTTGAACGCCAGAGTATAAACGTATCGCCGTACCCCTGACGCCAGGCCACTTTAACAAAACAACAAATTTCTCGATATTGGTGGTTTATTTATATTAGTTTCATGCAATACAATATAGACGGAAGCTTAAACTTTTAAATTATATAAATAAAAACACACAAAAGTAATGATTAAATTGTTTATTTCTTAATATGGTGTGACCCGTGCGACGTGTATTTTGTCACATATTTGTGACGTTGGCGTTCAGGGTAAGATTTCGTTTGTCACATATATGTGACAATGGCATTCAAAAGGATAACAGACAGAAATGGAGAGAAATCGCAGGGCGGGCGGGGCATAACGCTTTTTCATGAGCGTGAAGATTTCTACCAGTCAGCTCCTACCACAAGCTTATTAAGCCCAGGTACACACGAGCGATTTTTTCACGCTGTAATTTTTTTTCGCACACTGGATTTTCAACGCTCTGCTAAGCGCCAAGAGTTCAAAATCCAAGAGTGTGTTTTTATGACGCGCTGAGATGCGCTCTGTTGGATTCTCAACCCTCGGCTCAACACCAAGAGTTGAAAATCCAGTGCTCAATAAAATCCCGCCGCGATATTTTTCCGTGCCATCGTGAGCTTAAGGAACTTCGTTCAATTAAACAAGGTAAAGTAATAAATACCGAAAACTTTTGAGAGGAATTCAATCACCCCTATTCGTAATAACCAGCCCATTTAAAAAGCCACTTTAACTTCACAATCAGTCTTTTAAAAGCATTTAAAAATAATTTACTATAACCAAACAGACAGATGTCCCCCCACTTTGCTCGTAAACACTGCTAAAATGATAATATTGTATTTGACAACGTCTTACTCGACTTGCCTACATCGCATTAAAACATCACTGTCCTTGTGTGAGCACGTCCTTCGTGACATGTTGTAATAAAGAGAGAGAACATGTTCGGAATGCGGGACATGTTGATAAAACGAGGTAACGTAGGAATGAAAGAAAATATAAAGATAAAGGCGTGTTTACGTTGGGAGGCAAATGAGTAACTCCGTTTAAAAACCTAGTTTACATACATGCTTGGGCTTGAGGTTGCCTGGAGCTCATGGTTAAATAATAACGGTTGCATGGGTCGATCTTGAAGGTTACGCTTGAATTGCAGCTATGAAAATACATAACAGACTTTCTTTTTCTATGTCTAGATGAATAAAACCACATGTCAAAAACTCCTCATCACTTAGGTAGATCTAAAATGTATTTATTTAAACTTTTCGCACAAAAAGGTACAAAGGCGGACAATGCCTTAGGGTCAGCTCACACCGCGACGCGACGCGGCGCGCAGTTTTCAAGATAGCAATACAATTATAGACCTTATCTACTACACAAAAAGGTACACATCAGTGAGGAAGGCCGCGCGGCGTAGCTCGACGTAGTAGACACAGAATTGTGTACCTTTTTTTGTGTAGTAGGTAAGGTCTATAATTGTATTGCTATCTTGAAAACTGCGGCCGCGTCGCGTCGCGGCGTGAGCTGACTCTAAGGCGATTGGCACACCGCTGCGTTTCACGCAGCGGGGTGCGGGAATTCCACGCGCGTGAGTGCGTTTTTATTGAATTTGTATGTAAAAAATCACGCGCGTGGGTGCGTTATCTGCGCCCCGCTGCATCATGCGGGGCAGTGTGAGAATCGCCTAAGGCTTTTTACATACAAATTCAATAAAAACGCACTCACGCGCGTGGAATTTGGCTCCGTTTCCCGCACACCGCTGCGTGAAACGCAGCAGTGTGCCAATCGCCTAAGGCATTCTCTACCAGTCAACCAAGGGTGGTGACTATTAGTTGGCAGGTGCTCTGGTTGAGAGGAAAAGTTATTTAAAAAAACTATTAACACTACATACGAGTAGGTACACCAATACATAAATAGGTTTTTCACTTCTCATGCTCTAAAAGTTCGTCTTTATGTTGTGCTTAGGCGACATAAAATCGCTTTTTATGTTCTAGTGCATAAAGTAGTTTTTTTTTCTGAGACTGAGGTAATCAGGCCCAACAGCCACACGCACAATAAAACTTCGCAGATTAAAGTCGTGATTTATTTCATTTTCTTTAATTTATACCACTTCCGTGTTTTCTATCGTTAATTTAATAAAATCAGGTAAAATAGTTGTCATTTATTATTTAAAAACGCAAAGAAACGTTTTTATGACTTGGCAGTATGAAGTACCCAAGTCGAATGACAAATGTTGAAATTAAAAAAAAAACTTTTAAAAAGTTTCGTGGCGGTATTATCTGTGGTGGCGGGAATTAGCTATGCTTTGCAACATTTTTGATTAATTACGTACTGTATACTTTATGCCTGTTTCATTTTCTCGCAATCGAAGTGAAAAGCAGAGTGTATAACTCAGGCATAAACGAGCCATTTTACCCCTCGACTTAACTATCCACCCTCGCCTGCGGCTCGCGTGGATATAAACGTCTCGGGGTAAAATAGCTTCTTTTATGCCTTAGTTGTACAATCTACTATTAAACACATACATACTATTTACTATAATATATACTTATATTTATATAGGATACGAATTCAAGGAAGAGAGATGTTGAGATGACTACGCTATACTTAATTTGTTTAAAAAAAAAAAAACTGCGATTGTCGCTTATAAAAATGCATACCGACTGGTGGCTGTCCTGATTAACATAACATCACGCCTGTAACCCCAAAAGGTTAGGCAGAGGTGTAGGTACTTATAGTACCCCACATTTCAGCAATTAGATCTAAAACTAATAAATAATCAGCAGTAATAACAAATTGCATTGAAGCCACCACCCCACCATTGCATCTGATTCAGTTCTCGTGTTAGCCGAGGCTAAGCTCCAATACATTTCAGACCTTATTCGTAATGCAACAAACCTTTTAGTGAGAGTAACACAGGCCAAGTTTATCGAGAAAATGTGTTAGGATAAAAATCCTTAAATCCTTGAGTCCCCCTGTCCGTTACATTTCAGAACTTAAGATTAAGGGGTATTTCTTTAAGACGATAAGCTTATCTGACAATTATTCTTGTTGGTACTTTATTTTATTCAGAGCTAGATTTATTTCGGACAGCTTAAAATCTTAACGGAGGCATTTACAGACGTTGTTTGATTTAAAACAGGGTTATTCAATTAATGCCTTAGTGCCTTTTATGTGCCTATTTGAAATAAATGCTTTGACTTTGAATGGCATAGAGAAAAATCATTCAATTTAAGACTTAATCACCCTGACATCTAAACTACTAGTATTATAATTTGTCAAATGAGTACCGGACTATTATCATATTTAATTAATGTAATCAATAACTTTGCATGCTAGCTTTAGCGAATTGTTTTAGAAGCTGTTAAAAAGAACCCGACCATCTGTAATGTACTACAATTCTTACAAATATTCATTTCATTTATAACACCATTAATAGTCTTCATCTCGATAGTCACCTCCTTTTTACCCGACTACGGCGAAGCAAAAAGGAGGGTTATGATTTTGACCGGTATGTATGTATGTTCATCTGTTCCCTCATGACTTCTAAACTCCTTGTCATAATTTGACAAATGAGGTATCGTTGGAAGCGTCTTGATCGTCCGCTGGTTCTAAGCTATGTGATGTCACATTGAATTAAATATGGCGCTCTCTAGCGGAAATAAGTAATGACATCAAAAAAAAAAATTAACCTGCCGTGTTGGGTATCTAATTAAACGGCTTAATTTGTTAATTAAGCCGTTTCAGTAATACCTTATATGTTTGAAATGTGTTCATTTCAAACATATAAGTTTGTGTGATTTTTGTGTAATTTGTTTTTTTTTTTTGTGTGTTTGTGTGTTCGACCCCGTAAAGATCAAAATGATCTGACAATTTAAACTAAACAATAAATTCAGTCAGATCATTTTGATCTTTTGAAGGTGCATTTTGAAAGCTTTCGGTATACCTACTTATCTCGATTTTGGCATGTGTGTGGATTAGTTCCGTCTTGCATAAGTAGGTCCAACTTCTCTTATAAACAACAGATTAACCCGTCTTTAGTTAAAATCGAACCCGTCGTAACCCCAAAAAGCACCCACAAACATCACCACTCCACTTCAAACACATTTAGCACTCACAGTACAGTCGCGGAGCGTGGGAACATTCCGCGACACTCACGCACAACACATGTAGACGCGGAGCCAGCGCCGAAAGCGAGCTCTTTATTCTCTTTGTCACGCTATGTAAACGTTTTCGTGTAAACTGAAATATTGTGTTGTTCTGTAATATATTATGCCAGTTTCAGTAGTTGAAATATGTGAAATAGAAAGGGTAAAAAGGGTCGTTTAACGGTGAATAATTGTAGGTTAAAGGTTTTAAGGTAGTAAAGGGGAAACTTTTATCTAAGTTTGTAAAGACTCACACATTCTCATTCTCAAATCAGCTATTGATAATATTTGGGATAGATCTCAAGCTTCATTATTTTCTGAATGACTGTAAATGCCAGTGGCGAAGGTACCTAAGCACTGGTGGCCAAGTGGTAACGGCTGCGACTTACGAGTTGTAAGTCATAGGTTCGAATCCAAACAGGCGCTTTACTTTGTGTAAATAATTTCACCACCACTGCTCTCAAAACGGTGAAGAAAAACATCGTGAGGAAACCGGCATGTCCTAGAACCAAAAATTCGAAGACATGTGACATCTGCCAACCCGCACTGGGCCTACGTTGTGGATTACGGCCCACTCCCTCTCACTGAGAGGAGGCCTGTGTCCCAGCAGTGGGAACATTATAGGCTGATTATGTTGAAGGTTCCTAAATGCAGAAGGTCAAACCATTCGAAGCTGGGCGATTACGCTGTATTAATCTGCAGAACTTTTCTTATGCCTCTTCGCACGCCAGTTAATTTTTCCAGTGAAAACTTGGGCTAAACTTACAGCAAACTTTAAACTACCACACCAACCCAATGAGCTGCCAAAATAACCACTATGTGGAGCCCACACAGCCAGAAGGCGTCTCGGCAGACCGTAAAAGATGGCGGGATGAGCTGAATAAAACAAACGACCAGTGGTCCACTTTAGCCCTGGATCGAAAAAGCTGGAAGTCATGGGGAGACGCCTTTGTCCAGCAGTGGGATGATGCAGGCTAACAGTAGTAGTAGTAACTACATTACAGTACTCGGGCGTTTATACTACATAGATATGCTGCCAATGCGGTGAAGGTGTCGACTGCCTCGGACACCATGGCTTATCCTGCAGTAAAAGCGCAGGCCGGATAGCACGGCATGCCAGCATCAATGACATCATCCGTCGTGCTCTTGTCACCGCTGGGGTGCCAGCTGTTTTAGAACCCAATGGTTTGGCACGCGACGATGGTAAGAGACCAGACGGGATGACCACGATGCCTTGGAAGGTAGGTAGGCCTTTTGTGTGGGATGCAACGTGTGCCGACACCCTTGCGCCATCCCATCTTCCAAGCACGGTAAGCTGTGCTGGGGCGGCTGGTGCAGGTGCGGAAAACCTCAAACGGCGCAAATACTCCAATCTCTTTGGAACTTACATATTTGAGCCGTTTGGGGTTGAAACACTATGGCCATGGGGCCCGAGTGCCCACTTAGTATTCCGAGACATCGCCAAGCGGTTGGTCGACTCTTCACGTGACCAGAGGGCTGGCCTATTTTTTGGCCAAAGAATCAGCATTGCCATACAACGTGGCAATGCTGCCAGCCTTTTGGGCACGTTTCCCGTTGACAGTGATGCGGACGATTTTTTTGATGCCCTTTGATTATTTTCCCTCCCTTTTTATATGCTTGTACATTATTATTTTAAGATTGTTAGCTTTTTAAATTATGTAAATATCCAAATAAATAAGTATGACCCACTTTATTTCGAAATTATAACATAGATATTGAGCTGTAAAACAAGATGACCTACAAAGCTGTGCATTTTTTGACGTGAAAACTTTTTTTGGCGCGTTGGGCATTTTTTGAGGTGGGAAAAAACCATTGAATTCGCGCCACTGTTACCGTAACGACACCGCTTCGGATGTGTTCGACTGTCGTCGGGATGTAATCGGTTTTAATGTATATCCGATATAATGGGGCCTAGACAAAATCCAAGCGTTTTCCGTGCACGCGTTTTCCGCACACGCTAAGGAATTGGCGTTAGCGTGATGAAAATGGTAGACAAGTTACACATGAAACTCAGAACGCCCATTCCGCAGCGTTACCCGAAACACTCTATATTAATCTATGAAATAGTGTGTAGCAAGTGTCACAGTGACATCGCGTTTAAACATTCTCTCTGTCACTGTCAAACGCAATCGCGCGCTAACAATAATATTCAAAAGTGTTGTGTGTTTTGAAAGTAATTAAAGTGTTTTATTACAAAGAAAGTAAGTGAACGGCTTTAAATATTATTTAAAGTTAATGTGAGAATTGTGATCTAATTAGTAGGTATCTTTGAAAAATTGAATATTAATATTGTTAATTTATTTTTATTTTAGATGGATTCTAGACTTCGTGCGAGTCCCGAGCAATTTACTTTGCTGATAGAATTTATAGAAAGGCAGGTTTTTTACGATATTTTTCATTTATTTCAAATTCTTACCCCATTTTTAACTAGTGTTGGGCCTACTTGAGATTATGGAATGCATAATGTAAACAAACTCTCAATGGTGCACTTATATGATTGTGGTTCTTACATTTCGATACCTTAATCCGCAAACCAGCCAACTCCATTTTTGTCAAAAAAAATATTATGATGTCGTTTTTTAGTCTAAATAAAAACTAGAAAGTTTTAAGTGTCTCCTGTAAACTATAGCAAAATGGAGTTGGCTGGTTTGCGGATTAAGGTATCGATTTGTTATTTCTTTAAAGATAAACTCGATTCCAAACCTTATTACTTGTTTCTTAGATAGGGTATTAGAATGCTAGTAGCAAATTTTGTTTACTGGCTCTTATTCGCACTGTACCTACACTAACATGAATATTATTTTTAGCCATGGTGATCTTTCAAGGCTACAACTGGACTTCAAGAAAAGGTACGGGGTGAAGGTCTGTGGCAGGAGATAGCTGAAATTTTAAACTCAGTGGGTGCCTTTTAATGAAGTTAAACGCCGAAGAACATCACATAGATGCCGAAAACTTTGTTTATTTAACCTAAAACGATGAATAAATTCCAATTCCGACATCCCCACAATTTGCTCCATGTTACGACGATGTATTCTTGTTTAACGTCTTTGCAATGCTGCTTCATTATTAGCTGCCCATAATAATCTCAAAGTATGCATTTCCACTAATTAATTTGAATTGAATACACAAAAATGGTTCACTGATTACTTTTTTTAAGCGTTAGCGTGAGGGTCCGATCTCCCGCTAATAAAGCGTGTTGCGGAAACGTCAAAATATCATTAGCGTTTGTCAGAAGTGGCACTTGTCTACCATTTTGATCAATATTTTGATGAACATTTTTGTCGTTTATCTGTCACTCTCGCTTCGACGTTCCTTTCCGCATGAGGAATAATGACTTTGTCTACGAATTTAGCAGCAGTCACGTGACATCTGGTAAGCAAATGTCAACTCCATACAATTTGATTTTTCCGTTGGCGTTAACGCTTACAGAAAAGGGATTTTGTCTAGGCCCCAATGTCAGTCAGTGATGACAAAGTATTCTGTTTGTGTTTTGTTTTCACTTCTGTCGGCACTCCCGGAGAGCCACTGTTTTATTTTAACCGGTCAAGCGTCGCAGTTTGCCGATCGGCGACGAAAAAATAGAAAATCAATTGTGTCCATAGATATATGAAAGATTGTGTCTCATTAGCGGCGCTTGACAGATTAATTCTATGTGCTATATTAACTGCAGCGTACTCTACTAACCTTTGGTACTAACTGTCTCTTAACATGTAATATCGCTATAAAATCTATCTCTTTGTTCACAGGTGGGCGTCCTGCCGCCCGTGCGTCGCGCGCGTCCACCGCGCCTCGCAGACATACCCAGGTACACATCATATCATGTTGAACTTCGTACACCAGTGCTGTTCCGGAGTGGTAGTTGCTGATATTCCAATAGGTTCGACGTCTTCTGATTAACCTTAAAAACTCATCGTCTGCCTAGCCTTTTCCCAACTATGTCGGGGTCGGCTTCCAGTCTAACCAGATGCAGCTGAATACCAGTATTTTACATGTAGCGACTTGGTTCTAAGACATGCCGGTTTCCCCACGATATTTTCCTTCACCGTTTTGAGAGCGGTGATGATAAAATAATTTACACAAAGTAAAGCGCCTGTCTGGGTTCGAACCTACGACCAACAACTCGTAAGTCGCGACCGTTACCACTGGACCATCACAGTTGTTAAGTTTCCTTATTCAAGTTTCCTATACATTTTTCATACCTACGTCATAACGCAAGAGGAAACCCCATCGTTGATTATTTCCTATCCAAAATTGATGGGATTGTGACCTTCAACGTAGTACATTACTCTCCTGTCTCATGAGGCTCGGTATTATGTTATTGATTTTATAATCATACTAATGATATTACGTAATATTTAATAATATCAGTTGAGTTGAAAAACTCTTTAAATATTGTGTTTTTTACTGCTGCGCGTATTACCCAGTAACTGGGTTGTGGAGGTCAGATAGGAAGTCGCTCCATGTAAAATACTGGTATTCAGCTGCATCCGATTAGACTGGAAGCCGACCACAACACAGTTGGGAAAAGGCTAGGCAGATGATGATGACTGCTGGCCCGCAACTGCTTCATTTAGTAGGGTAAAATTAAAAATTATCTTTCCTATTAGTAACTATAATATATTTTGAGGGAGGAGAGTGCACCTGTGTTTGCGCATATACACTTGTGCACTATAATTTATCTCCCGCGCCGAAAGCTGTTCTCCGCTGAGAGTGGTCGCCATGGCCGAACTTCGTTCTGGAGGACCTTATTTATTTTATTTATATTTCAGTCCAGGTCATTGTTTACCTGTTTGACAAATATCATCCAAATTTGTTTAGCCGTTAGAAAGAAAGAAAGAAAAACATGCGGTTATTGGCATTACAGCAAAATAAATACACCTTAAAACTATAAAAACAAAAAACAAAGATTATAATACCAAAAGGGCCTCAGCTCAGCCGTTAAAGCGTGATGGGGTGACAGACATACAAATTTTCACATTTATAATGTTGTAGTAGGAGCGATAAGGGGACCAAAAAACGTTGGATGGACTGTGTGAAAGATGATAATTATGGCCAGAAAGGGGGTGACTTTTGAGATGACGACTAATAGAGAAGTATCGAAGAAGAAGATTATGTTGCGCCGACCATGATAACACAACTTTGAGAAGGAAGCTGACAGAAGGATCCAGTTGGGTTGGGCAGCATTTGGAAAACTCCGTCAAGTCTTCTCGTCGCCTATCCCGCAGTGTTTGAAGACTAAGGTTTTCAACCAGTGCGTCCTGCCCGTCATGACATACGGTGTTGAAACGTGGACACTGACGGTCGGGCTGGTCCACAAATTCAAGGTCGCTCAGCGCGCTATGGAGCGAGCTATGCTCGGAGTCTCTTTGAAGGATAAAATCAGGAATGAAATTATCCGGAAAAGAACCGGAGTTACCGACATAGCTTGCAGAGTAAGCAAACTGAAGTGGTAGTGGGCTGGCCATGTCTGTCGAAGGACTGATGGCCGTTGGAGCAGGCGAGTCCTGGAGTGGAGACCGCGTACGCCGGCAAGCGATGTGTGGGACGCCCCCCAGCTAGATGGACCGATGACCTAAAGAAGGTGGCTGGGGTAGACTGGATGCGGAAGGCGGAGGACAGGGTGCTGTGGCGCAGTCTGGGAGAGGCCTATGTCCAGCAGTGGACTGCGATAGGCTGAGTTGATTGACCATGATGATGATGATGAGGAGGGATAGGCAGCCTCGTGTATAACTGTCTTTTGTAACCTGCTACTCACATAATCATACATAATCAGCCTATAACGTTCCCACTGCTGGGACACAGGCCTCCTCTCTGTGAGAGGGAGTGGGCCGTAATCCACCACGCGGGCCCAGTGCGGGTTGGTGGATGTCACATGTCTTCGAATTTTTGGTTCTAGGACATGCCGGTTTCCTCACGATGTTTTCCTTCACCGTTTTGAGAGCAGTGGTGATGAAATAATTTACACAAAGTAAAGCGCCTGTCGGGGTTCGAACCTACAACCTACAACTTGTAAGTCGCGGCTGATACCACTGGGCCACCAGTGCTCTCAACCTGAGTGCTGAGAACCTGCTACTCGGTGTATAAAAATTCATAAGTCTACGATATAATGAGGTAAAAAATAATGCTCTTCTATAAACAGGACACGTAGTACCATCGGCAAACTATCTAACTTGAGATTAGTTCAAAATAAGGTATTATCTCTCAAAGAAACTAGGTTTCTAGATCAAACTTAGATATCTATTAAAAGCTCTCTTGGTAATGGCAGAATGCTATTTGGAATTTTGGATATATACGTATATGAAATACGAGTATGTCTAGAGGTCCCTGACGGTATGAAGTGTTTAGGCAAATTATATTTGGTCAATATGTAACGAGTAAAAATATCGAGATGGCTCAGTTGCTAAGGCCACACCTCTCATGCATAAGGTTCAAATCCGGGCAAGTACCAATGCAACGTTTACAATTTATATGTACTTTCTAAGTTTACCTTGGAGAAAACTGACATCGGAGAACGAAAACACCGTGAGGACACTTGGACTTACAGTTAATATGAGTCTGAAATCGCCATCCTGTCTTGAGCAAGCGTGGTGATCAATGTTCGTGCCTTTTCTGTATGAGAAGAGCCCTTTGCCCAGCAGTGGGACGGTAGGGATTATATATATAAAAATATTGTCGAACCGCTTCATATCTTCTATAACACAGCAGCTTGATCATTGCAAACGGCTAACAGCTTTATAGAAGACTAGCTGCACCCCGCAATTTCATCCAGTGTCGATCTCGTGGTAATATCGGGATAAAAAGTAGCCTACCTAATATGTTAATCCAGGGTGTCGGCTACCTCTATACAAAATTTTATCAAAATTGGTCTAGCCGTTTGAGCGTGGAGAAGTAACAAACATATAAACACACACACACAAACTTTCGTCTTTATAATATTAGTGTGATAAACTGGCTGTTGCCAGCCACTTCGTCTGCGTGTATTTTGTATTTCATCATTTTTATACAAATATCCAGGATGACAAGTATCCTACGTCCTTCTCTAGGTTCAAGGCTACCTATTTGTCAAATTTCATAACAGACAGTGAAAACTTCACAGACAGAGTTACTTTTGCATTTATAGTATTAGTATGGATATCAACAGCAGGTTTAAGCTACAGTCATTATGTTATTGGTACCTACCTATTTGGTATCTACTGTAGCGGTATCTACAACGCGTCATACTGACGTCACGCAAATCCTGCATCTCGCAAGCAGAGTTTACCGCGCAACTAGCATAGATACAACAGCCCGACATGATTCATCGGGCAGTTGCCCGCCAGACACAACACCCGTCTGGTCGGAGGATCCTCCCTTTTCTATAGAGTATGAGTGAACTTTACACCCTGTTCCTCATACGTTTATACTAACTGTGTACTTTACCTGACTAGCCATTTCTCGTTTTATCAATGTTTAATTGCTTTAGTAGTGATGTTCTTAGTTCGATTTCTGTGAACAACATAACGGATTAATAGTAGGCTCATTTTAATCTCCAAAATCTGTTACATTTGTAAACAAACTCGACAAAATACTTCAAAGAGATTTCACCATCAAAGGAAAGTGAATGAAACGAACTAAAAATGATTCCACTCACAAATTAGGCGCCCTCTGAACGTCTGTATACTTTGCTTACCTACTCGTACATGCAAAACTTCTAATGTATAAGCCTCCCAAGAAAAACAAATTAATTCAAACATTCCGAGTTTTGCGTTTCATTGGGTTCTTTAGGGTTTTGTTTATATTTCCATATAACTTTCTGTTCAAATCTGATGTTGGGGTGTAAATGTAATATTTATGGAAATGAATGCTGTCGAAATATTATGTTGCCACGTGAGTTTACAGCCCTACATTTTGGACATTGTTGCGGAAATGAGATTGCGATAAGATTTTGAACGTTTTTAACTATGGGCATTCTGGTCATACACATACGCCGATTACGAGTTCAACGAACCTGGCCTTTCTGAAGAACGTACAATAAAGTACAATAAAGTATATATAAATAAATAAACGTAATTTTTTAACCTCTTAAGAAAAAAATTAAAAAACAAAAGCTCTAACATTATCAAAGGACCAAAGAAGTTTTTCATGAGGTTTTCACTTTGTGGGCATCATTCTTGCGTCTTATACCTATTAGAGTGCTGATGGAAGCTTCCAAGGGGAGAATTTTTGAATAAAAATTGTTTTTCGCAAGTTCGCGGAGTTTCATTGGATTCTTTGAGAGTTCCTTTGTGTGAAAAGAAATAAAATGTTGGGGTGTAGAAATGTTTTTATGATGAAATGATGCTGGTGAAAAATGGTCGTCTCGCTCGTGTATTTTTTTCTTATAAAGCAACATTTTTCGGTGAGAGCGATGAAATAAAATGAAATTGTTTATCCTGTAAATAGGATATCGTAATCTTACATGTCATATTAAAAAACCGGTCAAGACCGAGTCGCACTCGCGCCCCGAGGGTTCCTTACAGATTTTTAGGAATGTAAATAGTTCATCACGGGTTTTTTTTTAATGTAGCTAAAAATTTACGGATCGAATGTTTTATGGAGTAACTTATATACTTTTTGTCCCGGCATCACGTTCCCATGGAATAACTTCCGACATCCGCGCGGGCCAAGCCGCAGGTAGCAGCTAGTCCACAATAAGGACATCCTCAACTTTTGATTTTAAAAGAAAACTTATTTTACTTATTTAAATACAAACTACTTTGATTTTAATCGGCTTAAACTCCATAAGCCACTAAATGCAACACAGTCTTTACAAAACACTTTGTAATTTAAGGTCAAAAAGTTAAGTAGACTTCATGAGTGAAAAAGTATTACTTATGTCATATAATGTAAAACGGCCTTATACAAAATACTCGGAAATAAGGTCAGAAAGGTAAGTAGGTACCCACTTTAATGAGAATGGCTGCCTGTAAGCTTCCGGTATGAGCGGAAGTGACGAAACAAGGTTGTGTTGGTAGTAAATATTAAGCTAAATTGGATCTTGAGGGTTACTAAGTTAGTAAAGAAACAGTTTCTTGTGCATAGTTATGGTGGAGGTTAAAAAAAACAATCACACAAACAAAAATAGTGGAATTTTACAGTTAATAAAGTGCCACTATTATGGGTACCTTTTCTATATTTGCTTATATAGGGTGAAATTAAATTCATGGGCATCTTTTTAAGGGGTCATTGTACTCATCATTATGAACAACTTTTACTGTGGGAGTAAACTTAAAATCTTGAAAAAAAATCAGCTGTTCCTTGCATTTATGTTCACATAACTCGTCAAAATGTAGGGAAGAGCTGATTTTTTTTCGCAATTTCAGATTTGGTCCCATATTAAAAGTTGTTCATAACGATGAGTACAATGACCCCTTATAAGGATGCCCATGAATTCAATTTCACCCTGTAGAATATGCGTAAGAATCATACTATTATCTTGAATGTTGAGTGAAGGCATGAAAGTAGAATAAATGCTGTGGAAATGCGTTCCTGGCAGATCACGTGACTGAGGAATTATGTGATTAGTAAGACAAGTTTAAAAGTACATTTGGTGACAATAACTGAAAATAGTATGGCCATGTTTAAAGTATTCTTCTTTACAAGGCATATTTGAGTGGAAGCAGTAGTGGCTCAGTGGTAACGGCCTCGACTTACGAGATATAGGTCGTGGGTTCGGAACCAGCCAGGCGCACTATACTTTGTGTAAATAATCTCATCGCCACTGCTCTCAAAACAGTGAAGGAAAACATCGTGAGGAAACCGGCATGTTCTAGAACCAAAGAACATGTGACATCTACCAACCCGCACTCGACCGACGTGGTGAATTATGTCCCACTCCCTCTCACTGAGACGAGGCTTGTATCCCAGCCGTGGGAACAATATAGGCTGATTATGAGATGATGATGTGAGTGGAAACGCCGCCCTAGAAAGACTTTATTGTTGTGACAAATAATAGTGCTTACTAATATCGAACAAAAATGGCGGCCGGCGGGATACGACGTGAATTCGAATAACCTATAAGTTCTTTTTTTAAATTACGGCGCTGTGGTAGTGAAACGCGCGTAGATGACAATGTTCTTTTTTTGAAATCGAGTTGCATAATGAAATTTAGTACAACATAATAACACTCGTTTGGATGATATTATGGTTACTATGACACTGGTTGTTTTAATGTTGGCAATAAGCTAACTGTTTCAGAAAGGGGTTTGAAGATTTTTGTATGGAAGGTGGCCCTAAGGTCGGCCGCCATTTTGATTTTTTTTCAGAAATGTTATATATTTAGATAGAGGACACTTAAACAAACAAAAAATGTTATATAACATAATATCCTAAAGCGTCAGGTTTCGGAGCTATTCACCGAAATTTAAGTCGAAAACAACAAGGATTTTTTTTGTTTTTTTCCCCTACAGGTAACCATATTGAACTATTGAGGTAATAGAAACGTTATAAAAACCTTTATGGAGAAGAAACAAATGAAGAATAGGTATTTTTTTAATAAATAAGTAAACACGGCAATTTATTGATCCTTTTTTTAATCCCAAAGACTAAACTGACATTTAAGTCTTTTGTGTTTTCGTTTTTTTTAGTATAGAACTTTGACATTACACTCGTCAGATTAGTCTCTGGGATTAAAAAAACGAACTATAAATTGCCGTGTTTAATTATTTATTTAAAAAAAATGTCTATTCTTCATTTGTTTCTTCTCCATAAAGGTTTCATAACGTTTCTATTACCTCAATAGTTCAATATGCTTACCTGGAAGGAAAAAAAAAAACAAAAAATCTTAGTAGTTTTCGACTTATATTTCGGTGAATAACTCCGAAACCTGACGCTTTAGGATATTATGTTAATTACATTTTTTGTTTGTATAAGTGTCCTTTATCTAAATATATAACTTTCGTTGTGCACCGCGATTCTGAAAAAAAATCAAAATGGCGGCTGATTTTAGGGCCAAAACCTTCAAACCCCTTTTATAGAGGATTTATAGCACGGGTGTAGATAAAACATGTTACATTATAAAACCAATATAAAATAAAGTTATTACATCGTATACATTTCACAGCCCCTAATAAGATCACATCCCGAAGCTTACTACACTAAAAGTTAAACTACCAAACTTAGTTTACTACCGACACTAAACTACCGCGAAACTAACTAAATTACATTAACAGTTCATTTTCTAACTCACCAGCTAAACGAATATGTAATAAGTTTGCCTGAGTTCCAAGTAATGTAAAAAGTTACTAGTACGCCTGTTTACATAATGTAACACAGCAGAGAAAATTGCATTGTGCTTAACGGAAAAATGGACCAGTAGCGTGTAGGAGGATGCTGCTTCTTACAAGCAAAAATTGCTCATTCTATGGTAAGGAGAAATGCTACTGAGTAAGGTATATGATACGCCCAGAGTCCGGCCCTGGTTCAAGCCATGGTCCGGAGCGAGAGGGAGTGGGAGGCAGTCACCTCCTTCTGCGAAGCAGTCATGCTAGCGAAGGAGATGGCGGGATGGCTGAGGGAGAGAGCCTCACGTCCCAGCCGCCGCGGGAGACGCTCCGGGCGTCTTCCAGCCACCGTAGGCGCGGGCCTGCGGACAGAGAGTAATGAGTAGCTCAGCGTCCGATCAGGACCAGGCCCGTGAAAGGAAGGGGCCTGTTAGGGCCGAAGCCTGCCGGGGTAGCGGGATTGTCCGAAAGGTTTACCTCTACGCCGGAACATAAAAGGCTAAGGAAGGAACACGGATGGGTTTCAGTCAGTACGAGTCTGACACTCCCTTCCGCTCCACCCAGAGCGGGAGGGGTCATTTGATAATTTCCCATCCACAAAAAAAAAGGTATATGATACGCCATCCGGTGTTAAGATGATAATAATATCCTCCTGTCCGAATTTTGGTCATAGCGTCCAGTCAAAACAGAGCAACTAACCATGACCCAAGTAACCATGAGGTAGTCGAGTGTACAAGAGTTCGCGCAAGTATTGTGTACCTACTCGGGACTATTCTAGTTTTTAATTATTATTATTATTTAAGCCTTATTATTTCCCAAAAACTTTTAAAATTAGTTACAATATTATCATAAAATATGGATTATTCCCCTTTGCCCCACCAGCCGCCCCACTGGTGGGGCAAAGTGAAATGCCTAAATTATCTCGTTCCTAAATATAATTTGAGCGATAAATACCTTACCAGGGGTACCTAGCCCTTTTATTTAAATGAAACTCCTATCGGATTTCATGTAAGATATTATTTTAAGAGTTTTGTTAGCCCATCTTATTTTTACACGTCAAACCTAATCTCATTGAATAATTTTTTTTTTTTAATAAACGACAAACTTTATACGCTAGCTAAAGGTTCTAGAATCACGCGCTGAATTAAAGTCCCTGTCACCCTGTATACAAGACCTTGTATATTTTTTTTTTTAATTCAAAACCAACATGTATTAATTAGTTTCTTACATTCTGTCAAAAGAAACTGACGGGACACAAGATGAGATAGCGGGAGGTCTGTTTGAGGCAGCCCTCTTATCGTTATGTATTATATTATACTCGTGCTTATATATATATGTATTTATATAACGTTTATATACGGGAGAGGTAACAGGACGTGGTATATGAAATGGGAAATTGTAAGTATGTGTTTTAAATTGATTATTATAATCTTGTAGGTATATCTTTCTATCTATACTAATAATAGAGTTGAAAAGTTTGTTTACGCGCTAAACTCTAAAAGTACCAGCCGGATTCGATTTTTTTTTCTTTGATAGCCCCATTCTTGAGGAAGGTTATAGGCTATAACATCACGCTACAACCCTTAGGAGCCGAGCAAAAACAAAAAAAAAATCAGGAACAATGCTAAAACGAAGAAAAAACGCGATGCGACACGGTGACTCGGGGCCGAAATCACACGCGGGCGAAGTCGCGGAATGAAGCTAGTATTGTAAAAAAGTATTTTGCTGGGACCAAAGTAATGTACAGTAGGTACCCGATCGTTAATTGGCACATACCCCCCTATTAATAACCGCGGAGTAAAGTTATGCCAAACTTGTACCACGGAAAATGTTTGGTTAACCTCAGCTTCACCTACAGGTATTGGTTGAAACTTTACCACGTTTATTTGGAGTTTCGGAGTTTTAGAAGGAGGCACATAGAAATGCAAGACGGAGACCCGACGCTCTACACAACCCAATATTTAAGTTTTACGTTACAAAATTGAATTTTGCATGCTACCTTACCCTTTAATCATCATCTGCCTAGCCTTTTCCCAACTATGTTGGGGTCGGCTTCCAGTTTAACCGGATGCAGCTGAAATACTTGTATTTTACATGGAGCGACTGCCTATCTGACCTCCACAACCCAGTTACTGGGTAATACGATACCCCTTGTAAAACTGGTTTTCAGACTTTCGAGCTTCTGACTACACGTAACGACTGTCAAAGATCCACGAATGACAGCCGGGACCAACGACTTAACGTGCTTTCCGAGGCACGGAGGGGTCTCGGTATATAAAGATCCATCCACAGACCAACCGTGGCAAGCGTAGCTTAACCTGAACGATCGACCTGTGCGGCTGTTAATAATTAGCCACGGACCTCTACTAAACCCTTTAATAATGGCGGTCAATAAGACAGGAATAGCGATAAAGTATTCATTAATTTTTATAACATGGGATCCAACGTAAATAACGTATTTGATAGGTCTTTATCACATAATCAGCCTATAATGTTTCCACTGCTGGGACACAGGCCTCTTCTCGCTGAGAGGGAATGGGCCGTAATCCACCACGCGGGCCCAGTGCGGGTTGGCAGATGTCACATGTCTTCGAATTTTTGGTTCTAGAACATGCCGGTTTCCTCACGATGTTTTCCTTCACCGTTTTGAGAGCGGTGGTGATGAAATAATTTACACAAAGTAAAGCGCCTGTCTGGATTCGAACCTACGACCTACAACCTCGTAAGTCGCGGCCGTTACCACTGGGCCACCACTGCTCTTAATCACACCAAAGAATAAAAATAACTATGTTCAACATTGAACTATTATAATATGTTCAACATTGAACAATAACGAGCAAAAAAGCTATATTTTTGTTTCGCGACAAAGGCTCGGTAACCCAAATTCAGTCGCTTTTCAAGCCACTGAACTAACAAGTGATACTGTTTCTGTTTGGTTTATTTGAGTCGCCAGGTCGCCTGGAATTTAAATAGGTATTCGCTTCTCATGACCCAGTATATTATGTTATTCGCTTGATTCAATTTTAGAAAATTAAAAAAAAGCAAAATGTCAACATAACATTTACCGTCAAGGCTCCCGCAGACAGGCGCGACACGAAGATGGTGCAACGCGATTTTGGTAAAGCAATTTCCAAAAGTTTTCATAGAATTTTTTCTACTAGCGTCGCGTCCTGCCTGTCTGCGGGAGCCTTTATGAATTACCGCAACGTAACGCCTGATTTTATAACTTAATTTAAGTATTATTTTTTAAAGAGGAGATTCTCATTTCTTTCAAAGAGTCGTATGGACTGGTTTAGTATTTACAATTACAATCTTGTTCTCTTTACACAGTTTAAGGCGAATGGTTACGCCAAACTTCAAAGTAGACCTCTCTTTGAAGGCCTACTTCTCCCAAATGGATAGCCCAAATATATTAAAAAAAATATATGATATGTGACATATGTTTACAAATATAATTTAAGTTTGATTTTTTTAATATTACTATTAGTTTTAACGATAAAAAATCATATCCATCCTCTTATTTTACGCAAGAATTTTCTTTCTACTTTCAAACGCCTGAAGCGATTTTGATGATTCTTTCACCAAATTATAGCAAATTTAATGGTTTATAAAAATTAAGTTTGTTTTTTTTAATAATTATTATTTAAGTGGGAAAAAATCAGTAACACCATGGTTTTACCTATACGGGCGCGGGCAGCTGCCGCCCGGTCAGTCTCGCTGTATCGTTCGCACGGGGAGGTTGTGTCGCATGTTGGCTCGCTCCGATCTGCATTTTTGTGGCAAAGACTAAATAGCGCAGATAGTACACTCGGACTGTTCGTTTACGCTTGGAAGTTGATAGTATTAGTAGTAGTGATAGTTCGTTTGCGAGTGGACGCTATTTTATGGTCTATTGAATAATTTGAATACTAATAAGTATAATAATAATATCAATAAAACACGTTTATTCAGTATACAGATCGTTTATTCACGTATACAGTTTATAAAAAAATACAATTACAAAAAAAATATTTAAACTGAATTATAACTAATACCACTCTTAACAGTGGTAGTTTTTAGGGTTCCGTACCCAAAGGGTAAAAACGGGACCTTATTACTAAGACTCCTCTCTCCGTCTGTCTGTCTGTCACCAGGCTGTATCTCACGAACCGTGATAGCCAGAAGAAGGGTTATGAATTATACATACATAAACACATATTATGTATGTATGTATGTATAATTGTTTGGCACGCTCTGCGGCCTGAACGGCTCGATGGATTTTAGCTTGAGAGGTGTCGTTAGATTCGTATGTACTGTGAGAGTGACACTGGGTATATCAAAATAAAAAATACAAAATGGCGGATTTTTGGCGCAATATTATTTCTTCAAAAAATTTTATTTTCTCATAACCAATCGAGTGGGGTATCAAAATAAAAGGTTTTAAAAGGTGATTACAAAAATATAAACAACTTATAATATGGTAAAAACTAATTCAAAGTGACAAATCGTAAAAAATACCTACCAAGAACTAAATCGTCTGCGAAATCTTTCACATTTGTAAACTAAAAAGCAGGAAATAAAAAAATTAAAAAACCCGACTGCAACCTTATACTAAAACTAACTGAAAAGCTAAAAACAAGCCCATTTTAGATTAAATAAAAGTTGGAAGCAGGCGGGACCCATTTGAGTTTGAAACTATAATAATGGTATTCTTCTGGCAATCACGATTCGTGAGATACAGCCCGGTGACAGACAGACAGACGGACAGAGGAGTCTTAGTAATAAGGTCCCGTTTTTACCCTTTGGGTACGGAACCCTAAAAACTAGCACTGTTAAAAGCGGTATAGTCATGTTTTTTTTTTTTGTAATTTTATTTTTTTATAATCGGTATACGTGAAAAAACGAACTGTATACTGAATAAACGTTTTTTATTGATATTATTCTTATTTTTTATTTGTCTCTAAGAAAGCAGTATTTTTACTGTACAATAGCATTCATACTCACAACATAAATATTATACGTATTCTCGATCCATCTACACTCAGTAGGTAGCGTCATAAAACTGCCTAAGACAAAATGCGTCCCACGCCGCATCTGCATGCGCTACGTACGAGTACGACACTCTTTGACATTGGGGAGGTAAGCGGGCGCGCGGGGTGAGGCACTGAGTTCGCCTATGTTCCGCCCAAACGCTCAAGGACATTCGAGGCTATAATCGCCTTAAGAAAAAACGTTTCTCTGTTCAATTTTTTACCCGACTTCATAAAAACAAGGCGGTTCTATAAAATTGAATAACAGTAATATTCAAACTAACACGTTAATCTATGTGGGCAACTACACGAAATATGTATCTTTACTGCATTAATGTATAAACAAAACATAAACACATCACTGGGTCAAATTAAATTAGCTAGCATAACTCCACAGACATGATGGGTATAGTCTTATAATGATCATCATCAGTCAGCACGATGCGGTATCAGTCAGCGCGATGCGGTATCAGTCAGCACGATGCGGTATCAGTCAGCACGATGCGGTATCAGTCAGCACGATGCGGTATCAGTCAGCACGATGCGGTATCAGTCAGCACGATGCGGTATCTAATATGTAATAGATGGTCACCCTCACACGAACGGCCCGCCGACCGACCCGTGCCACGAGCTCATAATTAATTTGTTTTAACTTCAAATCCAATCATAATAATATTGTAACAGTATCATTATTTCCAACTTATTGGGGGATATGATATTTCACGCACGAGCAACCAATATAACCCTTTCCAAATAAAATTCATGAAATTCCCTGAAGCTTTATTTTCAGGGACGAATTTCTCACATTAGACCAATTTAAAGTTACTAAGTTTTACGAAAATTATCATTGAAAAGGAATTATGGGGGATAAGTTTTAGAAATGGGGTAGATGGGGGCTGGGGGGTAGTAGAAAATAAATGATAGGATGGTTATCATAATCATAATACTGACCAACAGGGACAGTGATAATATTATTGTAATAAGAAAAGTTTTCTAGTAATGAGAGCAGTGGTGGCCAAGTGGTAACGGCCGCGACTTACCGAATTGTAAGTCGTAGGTTCGAATACAGACAGGCGCTTTACTTTGTGTAAATTATTAATTCATCACCACTGCACGGTGGTCACGTAGAAGGTCACAGGCCTCCGATGGCAATGATTGAGCTAAGCATATCTGGTTCAGTTACCCACTAGTTGTCATACTCGGTTGTAGTTCAAAATATACGCAGTATAAAAAAGAATTTTGACGATTTCTCTGTTCTCATGAGCCGGCTGCTTTTTATGCCCGATATAATTATTTTAACAGAGTGTTGGCTTAAAGACGGTCACGCCCGTTTCGAAATTGATAACTACGACTATCACTGTTCCCAAACTTACCTTAACCAAAACGATGGAATAGTTGTTTATACAAAGTCAACCCTCCAGGCTTCCGTCGTAGAACCATCCTGCAAAGACTCGAACTGTTTGGTTGTCAATGTCAGTAACGAACTATCTCTGATAGCCATATACAGGTCACCATCATTTTATAATATAAACAACTTCTGTGAATCCTTAACAGAACTGATGGAGACATGTACGGCAAACACCTGTGCTATTGTAGGGGATCTGAACATTGATATAAAATCGGGCAGCTCTGACAGACACGCCTCCGACTACTTAGACTTAACTGGTCACTATGGGTTTTTTCCAGGACATACTTTTCCGACGCGTGGAGGCAACTGTTTGGATCATGTCATGATCAAAACCCTAAAGCCGGCTACTGTAATTGTTTGTGATACTGGCATAACAGATCATGAGACGGTTATCTTTGGCATTCACCGAGAATTAGTTAGGACCGGGGTGGAGAAACGACATACGCGAATCGACTACAAAAATTTAAAAAAAGATATTGAAAATGTAAACTGGGATTGGCTTCTTGAATGTTCAGATGTTTCTAATGCATTCCAAAAATTTGTCGAAACACTTACTAGTAAAATTAATCAGAACACCACTACTCGTGTATGTCGCAGCTCTGACGTCATTATCAAGCCATGGATTACTAAAAACCTTCTGAAGTGCATAAGACGACGTGACTTAATGCACACGAATGCGAAGAAAGAGGTAAATCGCGATAACCCTGTCATTCAGCAAGAGTATAGGAAATATCGAAACTATTGCAACAATATACTATCCAATCTGAAACAAGATCATGATCGCAAACTACTAATGGAAACTAACGGCGACTGTAAAAAATTATGGTACGAAATTAAGAAAATTTGCAATATCAAAAATAAAAAAACTGGAAAGTCTGAGCTAGTAACTGATTGTGACAACCCAGTCCCCACACTAAATAACATTAATGATTACTTCTCAATCGTTGGCGAAAACCTTGCAGCCAAAACTCTTAAACAACTTGACATGACTGAAACTGAATTAGCCTCTAACAATAAGCAATATAGTACGCTACACACTAGTCCAAACTCTCTCTTTCTTGCTCCAACTGACGAAAAAGAGATATCTACAATTATTACTCATCTCAAAACTACGTCAGCATCGGGTTATGATAAGATTAATAACGCATTCCTCAAGCAGTGTGCACATGTATTGGTAGGGCCTATTGCCTTCCTATGCAATCTAAGCTTAAGTACAGGTGTAGTACCCGACTGCATAAAAATTGCAAATATTTGTCCAATATTCAAAAGTGGAGATCCAAAAACTCCCGCAAACTATCGCCCAATTTCTCTGCTGACAGCTCTCTCAAAAATCCTTGAGAAAGTTGTCAACAAGAGACTACTGGCATACTTAGAAAAAAATAAATTATTATCGGATAATCAGTATGGTTTTCGGGTTGGCAGGTCCACGGAAGAAGCAGTAAAGAATTTAGCCGACTATATAACGTTGAACCTAGGTCAAGGACTGGCATGTACTGGGATCTTCCTGGACCTTGCAAAAGCCTTCGATACTATATCCAGAAAAATTCTCATCAAGAAAATCTCTCTTCTAGGAATTCGTGGCGTTGCTTTGGACTGGTTTACCTCATATCTCTGTGATAGAACGCAAAGGGTTGTGCTAGGGGAACATTGTAGTGACTCAACCACCGTACATTTTGGTGTTCCCCAGGGAAGCGTGCTGGGTCCCACTCTTTTTATTATTTATATAAATGGACTATGCAGCATGAACCTTCCACAGGCTAAAATTTTCACTTATGCCGATGACACCGCCATAGTTTTTCATGGGAAAACATGGGATGAAGTGCAACGCGCGGTTGAAGACGGGGTAAAGGCTGTTGCGAATTGGCTCCAATATAATCTTTTGACGCTGAACATTGAAAAAACCAAGGCAATCAACTTTGCCATTTCCGAACGTTCATCACCTAAGTCAGTATCTTGCTTACGGCTACACTCTTGTATTAGTTCCGACCAGTGTTCTTGTCCCTACATTGAACAAACTGACTCTATTAAATACCTAGGAGTAATTGTGGACAACAGACTGACGTGGTCCGCACACCTGAGCGCTTTAAAGGGCAGGATTAGAACGATGCTGCGTATTTTTAAACAACTGGGCAAGATTGCTGATGACTCTGTCCTGAAGATGATCTACTTCTCCCTTTGTCAATCCATTCTCAATTACTGCATAGTAGCGTGGGGAGGTGCGGGCAAGACCTCGCTAATTAAAGTAGAACGAGCTCAACGTGCTCTACTAAAAGTTGCCTATAGACGACCGTACCGGTACCCCACGAATAAACTCTATACTGAAGTTGGAGTACTAAGGGTCAGACAGCTTTACATACTGTCTGTCACCTTACGATTCCATAAAACTGCCTTGAGCACTTGTGTCATCTCAAGTCGAAGAGTTAATTGGGATAAAATCCGATGTCGTAAAACCATCGGCAGAAGGTCTTACGGTTTTATGGGACCTCACATATACACTAAACTCAATGATCTACACAAAATACTAAAACTAACACAAAAAAAATGCAGAGTGACGGTAACAAATTGGCTTCGAACACTGGACTACGATATGACAGAAAGTCTCGTAGTATAAGTAAAATACACACAGATTGACAATACACAAATACATAAGTGTACTCGCTTATATACATACCTATAGCATACATACACTATATCACAACACTAACACAATCTGACACAAACACCACCATGTATAACATAACTTCTTTTATTTTAAGTTTTAAGTTTAAAAATGTATCTTAAATTACATAAAATTGTTAACGGAACGAAGGACCCTGGATCTCACAACACAGGGAATCCTAGTGTGAGATCTAGGAATTCAATTCCACACGAATGTAATCTTAGCTAAATAAATTTATTATTATTATTCGTTTATTTGTCTATTTTACTTATTTTATCTGATTCAGGGCTAAGCAGAACCAAAGTGGACTCAAACTGTCGCCCTGAAATATTCCCCCTTTAATCCATACAGGCTCATCATTCCTTTGGATCTGCCGACATCCTGGATAGCGAAGGACCGTCTTCCATTGCCCCATACACGACTCAAGGAAGGTGCGTAGAGTTGCATCTATCTTGTACAACTCCAGCACCCTCATGAGCCATGTATGTGGCACCGAGTCGTAGGCCTTCTTATAATCTATCCAACATGTCGACATATCCTTGCGGGATCGACGAACCTGTTGGCTAATGGCCATGTCTATGAGGAGTAGCTCCTTAGTACCGCGGGACCCATTCCTACATCCATTTTGAGAGGCAGACATAATCGAGTTACTTTCAATGTGCGTATTAATTTTCGCTCTCAAAATGGATGTAAGAAGTTTATAAATCGTCGACAAACACGTGATCGGTCTATAATTCTTGGGTTCCGCGGGACTACCTGATTTATGGAGCAGGTGGGTAACGCCTGTTGTTAGAAACTGCGGTAGCGACCCAGACTCTAAAGATGACTGGAATTGAGATGCCAAGCAAGTGTGTGAACTAATTAGCCATTTCAACCAAAAGTTGTGCAGTCCGTCCGGTCCCGGTGATTTCCAATTCGGTAACGGACGGACCGCTCTGGCAACGTCTAATGGCGTAATTAGTACTGTTTCCATTTCTGGTACAGTCTCACACACTCGCTCGACATCCCGTATCCAGCCAGCCTCAGTGTGACAGACGGGCACCGACCAGATGTTGCGCCAAAATGCACTCGTGGCGGCATCATCCGGGCGGTATACATCTGTCACATTTTGTTCAGGTCGCTCCCAAGCTCTATACACCCACCTTTCATCGCTCTGGAACATGCGATTCTGCGTGTATCGATCAATCCGCCGCTTATACCGCCGAATTCGGCTCGCCCATGCACAAACTTTCTGCTTCAGGAAGTCGATGCGCTCTGTGACACGGGATATGTATTCTCGAGGGCTGATTCCAGTCCCCGAGAATGCCCGCCTCACAAAGCGCATCACTCGTGGTCGTGTATTGCCCTCCCGGAAGCAGTATAGTTTGCCGATGAGTGCCCTGGTCCCATCGATACGACGCTCGATCCTGTGCTGCCAGGCTGGTACGGCTGGTTTTGGTCGAGTAGCTCCGTCACAACTTGGAAACTTGACGTGAGTTAAACGACATGCCGCCACAGCCGCACAATACAGGATCGAGTGTGTATCAACGAGATCCTCGCTGCTCTCGAAGAAATTCTTGAGCTGCGAATCCAAGGCACACACCAGCGCCCTATTTTTTTTGTGCATGGGTAACCGTGGTAATCGGGGTCTAAGTTCGGTCGGAGTGAATCTATACTCGAGAAACGCATCCTCCAGTGCGCTCCTCAGTCGGTCGTTGCACTGGCTACTTACTGTGTCAACCCTATCATCCTCTTCTTCAGCACGATTGAACCGCGGCGGGATGGCATCAATAGTTGACGCTTGTGCCGCGGTTTGTGCCGGGGTCGGGACGATATGGTTGCTCAGTACCTCTGAGCGCAGCCTATCAAGTGCGACATCGTCCAACCTGTGATTGCGTTGGATGACCCGCACCTGATCCGACAGTCGTTGGGTCGAGACGTTGACGGTTGGTTCCAGTTCCTGGAACAGAGACAGCATCCTATCGCGGTACGCAGTGAGGTTAGTTCCCCCCTCTGTAGACCCGTAATATGCGCGCATGACGTTCTCGTTCATAGACTGAGTCCATCTCATGCGCTGCACACAACCACCGGTAGCGGGGACCCGGCTCGGGGCCGGTTGGCCCCTAAGTCCCAAGCTCCTCGGTGGCCGGCCTCTCCCCTGCCGACGTACAGGTGTTGGCGACGTCGGCGGGGAAAAATACTCGTCGCTCGAGCTCGACGCAACTGCCGCGGCCGGTGTCGTCACAGCGCTCACAGTGGGGCTGGGTACCGGCGGTGCGGGCGGCGAGGCGGAGCTGAGCGAAGAGTCCGGAGGTGGTAGGCGTGCGCGTCTTGCGGCTGATCTTGTCAACATTTCTTATTTCTTTGGTTTTGGTTTTATTGGAGGTGACATGACAGATGTCACCTCCGGTTCGGCAGTTTTTGGTGAAAGTTTCGCATATTATTCATTGTACTTTTTCTATTTAAATTAATAAAAATCGAGTATTTGAACTTTGGTTGTAAAATATCACAATAAACCTGCTTCTAAAATTTAATTATTCTGAAAATTACTCTGAAAATATTATAAGAATGAAATTGACATGTTGACGTTGGTGTTGCCGTTATTATTATGATTATTATTATACTACCTGGGGCTATAAAAGTATAAAAATTTGACAAGCAGATACATGGCATCCTGGGAAAGGACATAGGCTACTTTATGAAAAAATAAAGAATTACATGTTTTAGACTTTTTTTTTAATCGCCCTCTAAGGGGGTAAAATACTTGAGTTAATTTCCGACTCTCACGCGGGCAAAACCGCGGACAAAAGCTAGTAATTTATATGAAGAAAGTTTTGTAATGGATTTTAATTCATTGGTGGATTTAGGACCAAAGAACCCTTCATTCCTCGGAGAGAACGATATGCCTTTATTGCCTTTGGTGGTTACATGAATCTTTGTATAGTAGACCTCGAAATTGTTACCACTTTGACTACAACACATACACACAACATCACGCCTGAATGACCTGAAGAGTTAGGCAGCGTTGTACCTATAGTACACCCACATTTCGCCGGTTATGTTTAAGTACCAAAGACACCAATTCCTAGTCAATTGAAGCTTCACTTAGGTAACTGGAACTATGTAACTATCATATAGACAAACTAGCAGCACCCCGCGGTTTCACCTGCATAAGTTTAGATCCCGTAAGAATATCGGGATAGAAAGTATTTTATGTATTAATCCTGGTTATAAACTATCTGTGTGCTAGATTTCATTCAAATCCGCTCAGTAGCTTTAGCCAAACATCCATTCATCCATCCTCACAAACATTCGCGTTTGTAATAATAGTAGGATAGACGAGTCGTTTTACGACCTGCAAGTGAAATTAAACCTCAGGGAGGTTGAGGCCGACTGCACCAATAAAAAAATGGGAAAATGTCTGTCTCAAAAATCAATATGCCTAGACTTTTCCCAATTATGTTGGGGTCGGCCTACAATCTAAACGAATACAGTATTTTACATTACATAGCTATGCAAAATACAGCATCCGACCTCCGCAACCCATTTACGTGGAACACGATACCCCTTGGTCAGACTTTTTGGGCTCCTGCTCTAACCGTAACGACTGTCAACGCCCGCCCTTCACCACATCCCAGTGATTTCTTCCTTTGAGGTACAGTTGTGCAAGGATTGTTTGGCGCGTGACCAAAATCGGAACTAAAGTCACCATATTTTTGTTTTTACAATTCAATTTCGTAAAACAATTTAACAATTATACAAATGATAATAATAATAAAAAAAAAAAAAAAAAAGACAGGAGTTCATTGGGCATCGAAAAATTCGTCCGCATCGCTGTCAATGGGATAAGTGCCCAAAAGGCTGGCAGCATTGCCACGTTGGATGGCAATGCTTATTCTTTGGGCTAAAAATAGGCCAGCCCTCTGGTCACGCGAAGAGTCAACCAAACGCTTGGCGATATCGCGAAATATGCGATGAGCACTCGGACCCCAAGGCCCTAGAGTTTCAACCCCAAACGGCTCAAACATATAGCTCCCAATAAGGTTGTTATATTTGCGCCGTTTGAGGTTTTCTGCTCCTGCAGCAGCCGCCCCAGCACCGCCCGCCGTGCTAGGAAGATGGGATGGCGCGAGGGTGTCGACACAGGTTGCATCCCACACCAAAGGCCTACCCAACTTCCAAGGCATTATGGTCATTCCATCTGGCCTCTTCCCATCGTCACGTGCCAAGCCATTGGGTTCTAAAACAGCTGGCACTCCGGCGGTGACAAGAGCCCGACGGATGATGTCGTTAATGCTGGCGTGCCGTGCCATCCGACCAGCGCTCTTGCTGCAGGATAGGCCATGGTGTCCGAGGCAGTCGACTGCTTCACCGCATTGACAGCGATGTGGAGCTCCGCAAGGAGCGCCCAGACGCAAACATGTAACGAGCCGGAATGTGGTGTCACCCAGCATAGTGCCTATGTTGGGTGACGGTAGCGCCTGAAGCCAGAGGCCCGACTCCCATTCACCCACAGCCAGCAGGCGGGCACGCTCAACAGTATTGGTGGACGTATTAATAAGTTTATTCCGTACCAACCTGCAGAGCGGCTCGTCCCACTGTCTCTGGGAAGACGGGTTCTCGGGCTGAACCGTGTCCGGGCAAGCCACTTTCCAGGCGTTCACCGCATCGGTCAAGCACGGCACTTCAGAGTCAACCTGAGCAGGAATCAGAATTATTTTGGTTAACTTTTCTGTGCTGTGGACCGAGGATAGGAACGCCGGTAGGCTTACACTAGAAATTTTTCGGACGCCGAGCCCACCAAAACGAATGGGTAGTGTGGCTTGTTGCCACGCGCGGTCGTCCAAAGCTACATTCAAAATGGATGAAAGAGTGCTGCGAATAATATGATCGATTTTGTCTAAAAGGTGTGGCTGCTTCCATAAAGAGGAAGAGCGGAGAAAATACATGAAATTTGGACCGAAACAACAATATCTGATAAGGGTGAAAGCCGAATGTATATTAATTTTAGATAGTCTATCCGAAATATCGTTAAAATGATTAATTTTGTCGTCGACGAATGGAGAAAAACTGTCTTCTAAAATTGGGGAACCTAGGAGGTGCAATGAACTTTTTTCCAAAACTTTGATGTCTGGGGCTATTGTGTTAAATTTCTGTATAGTCGATTGTCTGTCAGTATTGTCACAAATGAAAATTTCACATTTTGAGTAGTTGAGGTCAAGGCCGATAGATTGGAACTGCTGCTTTAGGAATTGAAGATCTTGTAGAACGGTGTCTACGTCACCTCCTAGTGTTCCATCATCTAAATACCACACATTGAATTTTGAATTTAGTTGTTGTATTATGGGATGGATAGCCAAACTAAAAATGACTGGCCCGAGAGGATCACCTTGTTGGCACCCGACAGCAGATTCCAAAACGTTGTCTTTATACAATAATTTTGAAGGGTGCCTGTAGCACTGCCACATAAAGCCGTAAATTTCTGGTAACTCTTTTTTTACTTCAGCCAACAAGGTGTCCCTGTTGACAGAGTTGAAGGCGTTTTTAACGTCAACCTTGAGGATGACCTCACCTTTATTGGCATTTAAAAAACTAGATAGGGCGTGTACGGCAGCCTCGCAGCCCCCTTTGGAACCAAAGCCAAGCTGTAGGGGCTGGAATTTATTCGACAAAATGTCGCCATACAGTTTGCAGCATATTTTGGCTGCCGTACGCCTGTAAGTGCACCCAACGGCAATGGGACGAATGCCGCCGTCCCTCTTGCGCAGGGCGCATAAATTGGCCCCGTACAAGACATCGACGACGGCATCATTCACACCGCCGTTGAGCATCAGATTAATTAGAGCCGCAAGCTCCTTCAAAAGCGACTCGCCAGCTTCCCCGGCGCCTGAACTCAATAAATCTTTTAAATGCTGAGGAGTCAGGCCGTCGAGGCCGCCGGCGGAACCACTTCGGAAGGAGCTCACGGCTGCAATTAGCTGGGGGGCAGTAACATTAAAAGGCGTTGAATCCGGGTCGAGAGGGAGGGGGGGGTTGGGAAAGGTGAGACCATCCGCAGGCGCTGGATGTTTACTCTCCAAGGCTGAAAGGGTTTCTGGAGAGTAGGGCGCCACCACATCGCTACTGAAAAGTAACCTGGCCGCTCCCCTGATATCACCTTCGCTTAATTTGGATTCTACATGTGAACATAACCCTCTTCCTGAAAGGTTATTGAAAACAGGTAATTTTAAATCCAAAATAAGAGTCGAATTATTGCAGTTGTCTTTAATTTGGGTTGTCAATGTTTTTTTAGTTGCCAAATTTTTTTGGACATGCAAAATCCTATAAGGGAAGGTGAGTAATTGTTCCCAGGCACTTTCTGAGTTCTCCTGGGTCGCAAGACGGAGACATCGTGCCAAACTCAATGCAACAGACCGCCTCGCGCCCCGGGGAACTCTCTTTAATACTGGGGTTGAATTTTTGAATTTTGCCAACGTTTTCCACAAACTTTGATCCGGAGATGTTGTTGTTGGGGATGTGGGTGGGGGGCACAAAGGTACACTATGAGGTTTGTGAACCTTGCCATAGTGTATCCGTAGCCCCCGTTCGCCTTTAAAGAAGCGTGGCTGGGAGCAATGGGGACATCTCACCTGGACATCGAGCGATGTGGCAGGTTGACTGGCACTAATTCCGGCATCGCTACAGCCGGCATTTAACATAAGTATCTACACTTACCTAAAAGTAAAATATTTAAAAACACACTACACGAAAACACTTAAATTACTATTTACATTGCAAAAAAACAAATATAAAAAACCACAATAAATTAATTAGACTGTCACGTCACTTGGTGACATACGAGCTTGACGGCTTCAGCGCACTGGCGCAGACAGGAGCAGAACGACGCAGACGCGCGGGCCTAGGGCGCCGCGACACGCCGCGCTTTCAATAAGATTCGCGTATGTTAGGGCCAAAGCACACACGCTGCTTTTAGCAACTGCGATAGGCGATTTAGCCGCTTTATAGATTCTGAATGCAGCGACCAAACATTCCACACCGCATACTTAAAAACGCCAATCGCGGCGATTCAGTCGCTTTTCGGAAGCTCGACACACGGTTGTTGCGTATTGTAAAGTTTGCGAAATTATTTAATCTTTATCTTTATTGAAAATTCATTCCGCCATCTTCAACGTATTTTTTTTATATCGTGAATTCATCATGTGTCATGTCGTCTCACAACATTGCGCCACGCGCCCCGATATAGTATATTATAGCATATTTTGTAGTTTGTGTGTACATATGTAAGTAATTATAAATAAATATTTGTCTTTTATTTAACAATTACCCCCTTATTCATAATCCTATTTTATCTCTATTTTAGCTAAAATAGGTTTATAGGACGTTTGTCTTTATCTGTCACGTTGTCTTCTGTGTGTAAGAAAGAGACAAACCCCATTTTAACTAAAATAGGTTTGATAAGTTTTATGAATAAGGGTTAGTGTTTACCAATAACGCCCCCTGTAAATGTCATTCTAATGTCAAAAGAGCAGTGTTATACTTCCCCTTCAGCGCCCGCGTCTAATTACCACCCTGGGTAATAATACCCTAGTGTTGATGCGTAGCAGCAAGGATATAGGCGACGACAGCGTAGCGGCGTAGCTATGTCATTATCAGCACGTCAGCTACGCCCCGTAGCGGCCGTAGCGATCCTTGAATCCCGATCGTCCTCTACGAACTGTCGTAGCGGATAAATTCTAGCTACATAATTGTGTTGACATAGCTGCCTGGTACTACTGATAATTTTGAAGCTTTATTAAGAGGACTACACGACCTAAAGCGCGGTCACTATCGGACTGCATAGAAAAGAAAGAGCAGCGCGATGACACAACGCTGGTAATTTATTGCAAAATATGAAGCAATTATCTATTTACGAAAAATCTATTGGTTGGACTAAAAAATTAAAACTAGAGAGTTTTAGTATGTTGCTTGTAGAATAATCTGTCAAAAAATCATAATGATTGTATGTATTATTAGTATGGTTTTTATTGTAAAAAGAAAGTTTTTAGAGGTATCTTCATGATTTTTTTCTATCGTACCAAATAAGTTGTATTATGTTTTCAACACACTATCTACCTAGCATATATGCTGAAGAATATCATATATTTTTTTGATTTTGGTTACTGTAGTCGATCATATACTTTTATTTTTTCTAAAACTTGCGTTTATTGCGTTTAGGTCCTGTAAGCTCCTTAAGTTGCAAACAAGCAAGCAGTCCACCTGAAGGCTATTTCCGTAATTTTAGGAACGTTCACAGTATGATCTCAGTCTCAATCTGTGAAAAATACCTCTAAAATCCCTACATTTTTGACATGGTTTTGACTTTGATTGACGCTGACATGAGATGGAGACTAGATTTTGAATTGGCCTTCTAGTGAGGGTCGGTGTCTTGATGTGGTAGTGGTCACCGCCGCCTACGGATAATGGTGCCGATTCCTTTGTTCACAATCAATCAATCAACTCAGCCTATCTCAGTCCACTGCTGGACATAGGCCTCTCCCAGACTGCGCCACAGCACCCTGCCCGCATGCCCAGCGTGGTGACTACACGGGCATTAAACCTCCCACATTTGTTCACAAATTAAACTAAATTTAAGTTCAGTGCATCTTTTTTGGTTGGAACTGTGACAACCGCGCGGGAGCCGAGCGAGCACAAAAGAGGTTCAATCGTTAGTGTTAAATAATATTTTTAGGAACGCAAAATGGGAATTATTAGAGTTTCGATTAAATGCTTGCCTTTATAAAGGCATGCCCATTCGGAATACAAAGAATCTCATGTGCTTTACACTTGCTTACATATCCTTCACAACCAGGACGCAGCAGTAACGCTGCTTGATGGCAGGAATAAGTACGCCGCCGGTAGTACTGCCCCCGGCGAGCTCCTTATGCAGCTAAACGTTTATGTCAATATCTTCTAGGAATGTCCTTTTCGTTATTGAATAATATTCTAACAGGAATTCTTATTAAAACTTACTCTGAAATGTCGGTATACCTACATGGAAAAAGTTAGCTTTTGTATAAATTGAATAAATTTGGCAAGTTACGTCTTGAAAGCCTAAGTAGGTATGTCCTTGTCATATAAATGGATATACCTACTTAGGCCAAGCACGCACTACGATAAAAAATCGCGCGTTTATCGCCATTCTGTAACACATGGTGTGTCATAATATTATGTATCTACACGTACTCGTGAGTTCAAATTTGCGCGGTAAAAATATGTGGTGGTTCAGATTTTGTGGAGTACCTATGGATCGCTTTGTGAAATAAAATCGGCGCGGGCTATGAATATTTAGTCTTTCTGTAATATCCAAAAAAAATTCAAGTAAGTTGTATTTTCGCAGGTCTAGATATTTTATGTGGAAAAATAAGTTCAGCCGAAAGGCCGTTATGGGGGATGGGGGGCCTGTGTTGATGACATCTATTGTTTCTTTTTTTAAGCCGTATTAAGAGCGTTTACGACGAACAAACAAATAAACTTTCAAGCCCTTATTGTTTTTCGAAATGCATGAACCGATTTTAATGAAACTTCAAACGCATAAGCAGGATACAAATGGTCTAAAAAGTTAGCAAAGAACATTTTCTAAAAATAGTATCACAGCCAAATTAGACCGATTAACAAGTAAATAAAGATTTTAGTTCTGTTGTCCACTGTAGACATGCGTGGCAGCTGGCAGCTAAAATCTGCATGAAACTGGAAAAAATAAGCAGTTTAATTCGAAATGTGTGTTAGTGTGCATACACACGAGCGACACGCGTCGACAAATATGGCCGCTCGTGTATTTGAGCACCGTACTCGTAGCGACACGTTGTCGACGGCAGCCGCCGACGCGTCGGCGCGTGTCGACACTGTCGACAGACGCAGTTGCCTATGTCATCGACGCATGTCGCTCGTGTGTATGAGCACTTATTTCATATTCTGTTCACTGAATATAAACTGAGAAAATAAAAATCGCGCGGTGTGATTTCGCAGTGCGGGCTTAGCCTTACTTGTGGCTAGGCTTTTTGTGTTGTAAACTTCTCGAGTACCTGATAAAGGTCATGCCACAAATTTCGTGATCTTTGTTCGTTTGTTTTTTTTTTGGCATTATGACGGTGCGTACGTGGCATTACAACAACGCCCTCCATCATCTGCCTAGCCTTTTCCCAACTATGTTGGTGGCGGCTTTCAGTCTCACGGGATGCAGCTGAATATTTTACATGAAGCGACTGCCTATCAGACCTTCTCAACCCAGTTACTGGATAATACTATACACCTTAGTAAGACTGGTTGTCAGACTTTCGGGCTTCTAACGATCCGTCACGACTGCCAAAGATCCACGAATGACATTCGCGACCAACAAACAGTACGGAGGGGTCTTGATATGTAAAGGTGGTGGTCACCCATTCACGGACCAACCGCGGCAAGCGTAGCTTAACCTGATCGATCGACCCGTGCGGCTGCTCAACGCACGCATTGCAACAACGCACTTCTCGACCTATGTTAGTAAACACTAACAGCCGGTATCTCAGTGTTGTGATCAACAGGATGCCTGCACAATTCATTGCGTCGTCACTGCAAGTACCTGAACTACGTCAATGCGTTTAACTTTGTATTATTTGTCGTGTCGTGTCCTGTCACGCATTCGCACCTTGAATAAGGAAGAAAGAAAAATGCGTGTTTGCATTACAACATAAAAACACATTCAAGCGACAAAAAGAAACGAAAACAATGCCTATATATAATGCCAAAAGGGTCTCATTATCATCATCATCTTCATTTCAGCCGAAGAACATCCACTGCTGGACATAGGCCTCCTCCAAACAGCGCCATTTCGACCGGTTCTGTGCTTCTCGCAACCAGCGGATTCCTGCGGCCTTCACCAGGTGATCGGTCCACCTTGTGGACGGCCTTTCAACGCTACGGGTAGATGAAGGATCTCAGTCAGCTCAGCATAATGTCAGATGACAATACAAGTTAAATAACACCTGACGCTAAATTACAAATCTATCCACACTCTAAATCTCTCCACGCTCTCTTTACATGAATGCAAGTCTAAGGTTAAGAACTGGCTTCTAACTCTTAACCACGAAGAAACGGAAAAATATTTTACTGGGTAAAGTGAACACACCCTCACACACCCACATATACACCCACACTCCACACCCACACTCCACATCCACACACTACTTTCACACTACATTTCCAATACCCTCTAGTACTATCTCTATTGTAATTTCTGCTTGCTCAAAATTATCGTGTTCTTTTAAAATCTTAGTTGGTATAAATAAATAAAAGTATCATGTAATGAATTGGGAGAAGGCGCTGAAATCCGACATACAGGTTTTTACCTAGATTGGGTTTCAGAGGCTTCATAGGTTTTTGTAACACTAATTTATTTCAATAAAGATTTATTATTATTATTTATTAAAACGATATTCATAATAATATTATAAATGAGAAAGTAACTCTGTCTGTCTGTTACCTTCTCACGGTTTAACGGCTGATCGGATTTCAATGAAAGGCACACAGGTAGAATATGACATAGGTTAGGACGCTCTCGTGGGATAATTTCCAATCACAACGCGGGCGAAGCCGTGCGCAAGAGCTAATCTTGAATAAGGATTGTATTCACTAGATAATCAGAAATACAATCATCTAATACGTTTTTGGACATTCTCGTTGGTATAGTAGTCGCGAAGGCTACTGCTGAGCATGAGGTCCTGGATTCGAATCCCGGGTCAAGCAAGTCATTATTGGGTTTTTCTATCAAGAATTTCTCAATAGCAACTTGGAGTCTGTATTTGTGCCAGATTGATAGACAGACCCGACGTGTCCATGGGACTAAACATAACAATGTGGGTGTACAAAGGTACTCCTCTGCCAAATCCATCGAGGAACAGAGGCGTGATGTTACGTCGTGTTACTTTGTTATGTTACAAACGTTTTCACAGCAAAGAGAAGGTGCTAAAGTCTTGAAATGACTTGTTTATTTTATTTGCTGTTTAGCTTATCGATCACATGCTTGTTTGCCGTGCCTGTTCACATGGACTATGCTATTTTCTTATTTATTTTTGTTACTGAGACATTAGTGTGCTATCGAGTTCTATCTTCGGCTAGTCTTTAAAATCATAAACATTTTGTTTCACCAAACGCCACCAAACAAGTCTGTACTTTGCCACTCCTCCCAAATAGATGGATCTAATTGTATCTCTTCATATGCCTTTCTGAACGTCTTTGTATCTGAGGAACTGGTCGCCTTGTCTCCACTCCACTTGCCGTCGTTGAGTTCAGAAAAGTAGATGCGCTTAGCTATCATCTCTTAGGCATTCTCTTTGTAAGAGGGAGTGGGCCATATAGGGTGCATATCACAAACGTCTTCGTATTTTTGGTTCTAGAACATGCCGGTTTCCTTCGCCGTGTTGAAATCAGTGAGATACTTATTATAAATTAAGTATACAAAGTAGGTGCCGGTCTAGGTGCAAACCCACGACCGGGCCCCGGGTCCCGTAAGTCGGGGCAGTTACCACTAGGCCACCGGCCCTCCCTACATACCTAATGAAATCTATAATTAATTCAAAATGAAAACGCACGCAATACAAATGTACCTACGTATAGTCAGGAATTTTGCCAGCTTGTGTAAACACATAAAGAGATATTAATAAATTAGCCACTTTATTAAGTCAACAAACCTATGCTAACTGGCTTAAAAATATTATACATATACATATAAGTGTAACGCCTATTTATTTAAAACATCACCATATTGATTGCCTAACAACGCCATCTCGTGGTCGATCACTTAACATACTGCGGCTAAATAAACATCATCATGACGCCTAGCTCTGTGAGTTATTCAATATTTGTCTAAGTTATGAGTTACTTTGTTTAAATTAAAAGTTAACGTATTAGGTATTATAAATGATTTTTACAGAACTGGTTTCAATGACAGAAAGGTAATATTTGTTGAAAGACGAATAATGCTGACAACACATGATGTGTTGCAATGTAAGAAGCTAGGTTTCTACCTATTAAAAAAAATGTGTCCATCATTAGAAGGTAAGTTTTTAGAGGATCATGGAAATATTTCCGTTTGCTACCAATCGCAGCACTTAAAAAAATTATCGAAGATAATCCGATCTCCATTTCAGAATGATAAACTTAACTATTTAATAAAAGATTCTTACTCTTGGGATGCATGAAGAAGCCTGCTCGAGTAGCGCAGTCCGCCAGTTACTCAACTGAACCGAGCGCTTGGCGCATCCTGGACAGTCACACCCAACACCTTATTTGACTGGACTGGCCAATTATTTCCTTGCGGTGATAGGGCAAAACGCCCGCCTGGTTTGCGACCACCCTCCCACCGGAGCCGGGCGGTTTCGTCGATGCGGAGGAGTTCCAGTGCCTTTGGCATCTTCTGGGCACGCTTGTTCCATCACAGACCTCATCCATCGCTTTCCATCAGGCGTAATCGAGGTTAAGAGCGGGCCCATTCAGCAATAAAAACTCTCGAAGATTTTGGACAAATTCCGTACAAATGAGACATTACTCTTACATTTGTATAGAGTTTGTCCAAAATCTGCTGGATTGATAAATTATAAATGATTTTATTTCCGTAAGTAGGTTTGTATAAACACTTTTACCCGTCCATAATGTTTTAAAAACTAGACGAGGTCGACGTTTCCTATGTGACTACTCTGATAAGAAAGGCCGAAACAAACTTGGAGGTCACAGTCTCTTTTAAAGTCCAGACATAATCTTGGTCAGATGATGGGAAGACCATGTAGATTGGTCTTTTGACAGAATCACACAAATTTGATTAGACATGTCCTGGTAGTGCACGCATTTTTGAGTAATCGTGCAGCTCAAATCAGAACTTAAGGAGCTCGATGATCATTAACCGGTCAAGCGGCGCGGTTCGCCGATCAGCGACGAAACAATAGAAAATCAATTGTGTTTCATTAGCGGCGCTTGACAGATTAAAATTGAATATCTGTTCCATTCGCCTCCATTTCCTTTCAAAATAAAAGATAAATTAATACGGATCTCTCATACCCAGCTATCACATACAACGAATTAACGAATTAGTTTAGATTAGAAACCTGTTGCTAAGTGAATAATCAAGGAACACGAAGCAGTCACTCCTCATGACTGACATTAATCTCACACGATTATTCAAGGGATCAACTTAACTAAGATTCATTATTATTTACTCAATCCTTATTTGTTTGTAAATCCAGGATTTATTAACATGCGTAGGCACGTCATTACACACAGTTCTTCGTTTTTCTATTCCAATACTAGCTGCTGCCCGCGACTTCGCTTACGTGAAATTTCAGAGCCCGGCCCACCGTATCGCATCCCGCCCGTTATTACCTCGTTTTCGCTTAGCGTTCTTTTAAAGCATAGATAGAAGATACTCAAGACTAAGGGGTAACGCATTACCCAGTAACTGGGTTGTGGAGCCCACAGACAATATCCCAATTTCCATCCTGCGCCGCACTGTCACCTGTGGAATTTATGACCTTATGACGTCAGTGAGCGGAGTTCACGCAGCTGAATTTTGGGCCAAACATGTTTGAGCGTTTTGCCATCGATAAGCTAAGACCAAGAAGATGAAGACGGCATCTGGTTATATTGGAAGCCGATTCCAACATAGTTGGAAAAAGTCTAGGCAGATGATCATGATGATTTCCAAACAAATTATCTCAAATCGATTTAAAAATGTATGGTCTATACATTTTTAAATCGATTTGAGATAAATCATCCATCGCTTTCCATCAGGCGTGATCCAAGTCAAGAGCGGGTCCATTCAGCAGTATAAAAAACATACCTACGTTTATCTATTTTTGCCACTACGTTTCGGGTCGGTTTCCAGTCAGTATTGTTGATGCAGTAATACTGACTACCGGTAAACTTTTAAAATAATGTACAAAAGGCAGCATATCAAGCTACCCGAAACTGTCAAATTTTCCCAATCAACTTTAAACCTTATGTTTAAGCGATAAAGTTGAAAATCTATTAAAGAAATTTGACAGATTGTAGTAGCTTGATGTGCTGGCGTCTGTACAACTGTAGTTTTAAAGGAGCATGATGTCAACAGATTAAAAATCTGCAAACGGCCCTTGGCTGTGTCTAAAAGATACTCAAACTTAAAGCATTTATTTCAATTAAACCAATTACAGGCACTTTTGAATTGTCAAGGGGTCAGTCAGTCAGAAAGATGATAGCAGTGACCACATCCCATCGTGTGTATCATCACCGCGTTGGCATGGCCAACCTTAAACCACTTATAAATAAACCATAAATAACAATATAACATCTAATATGAATATTAATTCGAATGTGTCGCAAATTAAGCGGGATCCCGGCTGTCACCGGCGCAGTTGATAATATTACTATTTACTGCAAGCTGAGATCACCCGCGGGGCGTAAACAACGACTAGGGATGGGACGTGATTACTCACAATTTTTTTTAATAAAAGATGAGGTCATGAGGTCCCCAACCCGCACTAGGCCCGCGTGCTGGATTACGGCCCACTCCCTCTTACCGAGAGGAGGCCTGTGTACCAGTACACTACATGTACATTATAAGCTGATTATGCTATGAGGTCCCAGGGGCCATATTATGACGTAATAATGCCACCGTTTTTCCAGCGGAACAATAGAAAGCCGATAGCACCATCCCGACAGTGGAATAATGATGGCATTAATAGGTACTTTATAATATGTCCGCAGGTCGGGCAAAGTGCTATTGGATTTTTCCATCAGGAATTTCTCAACAGCCCGGAGTCGGGATTTATGCCCGGTTGATGGCAATAGGCTCGCTCCTTATAACATGGGACATAAACATAACTAGCGAAATGTCGGTGTCATTTAATTTTCTTAAGCCTCTTCCAGGTCAATATGACCTCTCACGTCAAATGTTCTTATTAGGAGGCCATGTCGCGTATTTTACCCAGGTTTTAACACGACGAGGTTTAAGCATGACGACGTTAATTTGTATAATTGCACATTGGCACATATATAAGAGTTAACTTACCTGACACGGTGAAGAAAAACATCGTGAGGAAACCGGCATGTCCTAGAACCAAAAATTCGAAAACGTGACATCTACCAATCCTCCCTGGGCCCGCGTGGTAGATTACGGCCCATTCCCTCTTACCGAGAGGCGGCCTGCGTCCCAGCAGTGGGAACATTTTAGTCTGATTATGTGTACCTGACACTGGTGCTGTGGGATTCGCGCTTCGTTCGTCTTGACTTAAGCTTTCTCTTGCAAGAGGCGGACCTCATCATGTAAATTTAATTCCCCGGGATTAGGTAACTCTTAGGTTAGGTTAGGTAGGTAGGGTTTCCCCCCCGGTGGGTTCCCGCATTGTCGAGGCGGGGGGGCTCAGTAGCCGTGGCTTGGACACCCACGGTGAAGCGAAGAGGAACCCGAGGAGGGGCCGCTCGTCAGGGTTTTGCCGGTAAGCCGACGACGTAGCGGCCAACAAGTAGGTTGCGGTGCCGCTTGAGCGACATCGCAGCTGAGGCGGGCCGCGATGTCGTATCGGAGGCGTCGCGGCTGAGGGTTGGAGGCCGCGGTGGGAGAGGAGTGCCGGTATTGCGGTGCGCCGCTCTCCCTACCTTCCGCGGCCTTAACGGGGTCGCCACCGTCTGATGGCGGACGCGGTGGGCCGCAGAGGAAGAGGAGTGTTGGTATGACGTTGGCCGCTCTCCCTATCCTCTGCGGCCGAAAATTGGCAGGCGGCGGGGCTAATTACCTGACCCGTCGCAGGGGGACCAAGGGTGCCCAGACACGGGGTCGTCTGGCGCCCATGTGCTGGTTTGGTCTCTGGGGTGGTCACGGCGTGCTATGTGTTCTGGTGCGCCGGTGCTGGGGAATACTTCCCAGAGGAGGGTCCGGTGACGGACAGCCGCGGCGGGTTCACGGATGAGTGCTAACGCGTGCCCGTGTTCCCGCCGTAAGCGGCAGAGGAGGACACCGTGGAGTTTTAGTGGGTTGGAGTCCCACATAACTGCACTATCTCCCCGTGGTAGTGCAGAATGCATGAGCATTTCTCCACGTTAAAAAAAAAAGGTAGGTAGGGTTTAGATATTCGAATGGTGTGAATAAAAGTCTTGTTTGGTAGTGGAGCTATGCCAATCCTTTTATTCAAAGGTGGGCGTAGCTGATGTAGAGGTTCTCTATCTTTTGAAATAGAGGCTGGTCATATTTGAAGGCATGTTCCATTCGGACGTTTAAGCGTGTGTCATTCAATGAGAGTAGGTTTGACGTGTAAATAATAAGATGGGATAATTTCATGTATTTAATGAAATAACTCCTAAAATAAATATCTTATGAAATCCGATAGGAGTTTCATTTAAATAAAATAACTCTCCGTACTGTAGGAACTAACTACAGAAGTTAGTTCCTACAGTACCTACTATAGGTAGGTACACCTCTGCCTAACTCTTCGGGTATAACAGGCGTGATGTTATGTTAACAACTAGCCTTTCAGTCTTGTTCACGAGTACTATAATAGACCACTATAGTGTCTAATGAAAGCTTGTCAACTCAGTTGAACAGCTCTTTGTAAACACGATTCGACATTACAACCGACTAGAGGTACTTTAATATCAACTTCACCCAAAATGAGCCGCTCACAGCCAGTTAATAGCTCAGAGGTATAAGTGTCCCAACTTTACACGTTGGTAAATAAGCCAGAGGTGCTCAAACATGGCGGGAATTCTTTGCTGGCCATAACTTTTGTGTGCGACGTGCTATGACGATTAAGTTGAATTTAGTTAGCAAAATGCATGGGCAATGGGCACATCCTATGCATTTTGGTAATTGAACCCTATAAAGCAGTTTTGTTTAAAAAAATACTAAAAATATAAATTGTGTTTATTCTGCCATTTGGACCCAATGCACCACAAATCATTACTTAAATACATTTAACGCTAAGAAACGTCGTCGGTCGTGCTTTATCATTCAATTGTTTGATGTTGACAAAGGTAGAATGATGTTCTAAACACGTTTAATGCGAGTGATTTCTAATGCAATCGGTCCTAAAATAGGTAAAAAAATTCTAATTGTGATTTTACATTCAAATAAATATTAGCAGTCTGCAGTCATAAAACTAGTGTCCTGCTAATTTCACAATAAAATACACTCGTTTGCAACAATTCAAAGCAAGGACATAATACTAATTTGTTACCTCATAATTATTAGATTTTTTTATTCTAGAAACTTCTTTTCATTTCTAGTTCTGCAAGGATCTATTGGAGCTCGAATGACGGTGACAGAAAGGCAGAGTTAGCAAATATTTGTGAAACGTATTGGAAAAACAAGATGGCGGTGCTAGATTCGAATTCGGCCACGCGCCAAAAGATCCGTCCTAAAAAAGGTTGAGGTCGTCTGTCTAGGATACTTGAAGTTCTCAGGTGTCACCTAATGATTGGATATTGGAGTTTTTCGACAGTATCGTGTGTTAAAGTCGAGGCTCACTTTATAGCGAGGCCAGAGTTCCAGGGACCTTCGAGGGTTTTTGTGAAGTTTTCCAATAGATATCCTCTGTAAAGCAATATCTTTTTATTTAGTTAGTATTAGAAAATTAGTTACACTGGGTTACACCACGAAGTTTCTATTAATTTAAAGTCTGCAAACTTGAGACTTAGAGACGTTTCTTTTGGGTTCTTGGAGTTTGAAGGTTACGAATTTAACTTACAGCGGCTGGAAAACCTAGTTTTTATTGGAAAATCGATTACAATGTTTTTTTTTTGTTTTGTTGTTTTACAAGGCAGATTTGAGTGGAAACGCCCGGAGGACGCCCTAGAAGGACAGTGACATATATCGCTCATTTGGAGAAACATCGACGTAACTGCTACTTTTTTTTTTAGTTTGCTTTCCTAACGTACCTAAATACGCTTTCTAAGTGCTTTGGTATATTTAACTCATTTTTGGTAAAAAAAATAGGTACATTTATGTCGATGTTTCTCCAAATGAGTGACATGGTGATGTTCTCCAGAAAGGTCAGGTGCATAGTACTCTTGATAATGAAGAAGATCTAGGTATCGCTTTCCATCAGGCGTGATCGGGGTCAAGAGTAACAGAGAGAGTCCATTTAGCAATAAAAAAAAAATAAAGATCATTTTAGTGGTGGTTCTTATTATTTGATTGCAGTATTTCGACTAGTTTTATTTTTTATACTAAATTCAATTCTATCTCTTAGTCAATAAGTAACATTCAACTCACTTCCTTTGCAGTTTTGAAATTATTTTGTTGTTACACACACTACTCGCGAGAGTAACGTGTCCCATCACTATTTGAGTTCATTAATTAATTCTTGTTAGCGCTGTTCCGCGGCTCAGTCGTAAGATGGATCGTTATTTAATTATTTGTTGTTATATTATTATCACACGATAAAATAAGTGCTGTGAAGTGTTGGTAGACTGTTGACTTGTTAGCCATAGGGTTCATTTTATTAGAACTTAGTTATTTACTCTTAAAACTTAACATTACATCGAGCCCGCGTATCACTGGTCAGTTTCCCTTAGTCGTCAGTTTATTTAATTCGCCAGTTTCGTTGATTAGTCAGTTTCACTGATTCGTCAGTTTTACCGATTAAACAGTGAGTAACAGCAGTCCACTGCTAGACATAGGCCTCTCCAATTGCACGCCATTCAGCTTGATACTCGATTCTCATCCAGCTGCAACTAGCCACCCTGAGAAGATCTTAGCTCCACCTAGCCTGAGGGCGTTACGTTTGCCGATTCGCGGCCTCTACTCAACACATCTACCTTAACGGTCATCGATTCTACGGCTAATATGACCGTCCCATCACGCTTGAATTCTCCGAAAGGCTCGGCTTTGTATTTGGCCATTTATATTAACCCCCTTACTAATAAACGTATTATATCAGATGAATAGTTACACACCGATTTCTCTCTTTCAGTCGTCAGTAATTTTACTTTAGAAAGAAGAAGACAAAGCGTTGTGTAACTATACAACGTTTATTAGTATGGGGGTAAGTATGGGTCTGAGTAAACTTAACGAAGATGAACTGCTGGGGAGTTTGTTGTGCCACTTCGTTCCAGCTAGAGCACTAGGAAGTGGTGAAAGGGGGCCTTTTAGGGGACTGTCTTATGTCAAACTCAAACCCAAAGCATTTATTTCAATTAAACCAATTACAGGCACTTTTGAATTGTCAAGGGGTCGGTCAGTCAGAAAGATGAAGCTAGGTGCCCATATGCATATGTAATGTTGACGGTTAAAAAGTGCTGATTTTTAGGCCTAAACAAACAAACAAAAAATCAGATCAAACTCTTTATAATATTAGTTTATATGTATAAAGTAATATACATAAGTAAATAGGTTTTTTTTTCAGTTATGAGATATTTTACTGTACACGAAAATCCTTTTACTCGGCATATTTAAGTTTACGAGACCCAATCTTTGCTTTAATGAAACCTTCACATGTTGATTTTGTGCACAGACATCTTGAAGCTTCAGTTACAGTTTGACTGACAACACATAACACATCTACTTGAGTACTTATGAGAAGGAAAACGCAAAAAAGCCATTTTGGTATCATCTCTTTGAGTAATGAGAGATTCAAGTTTATCATTAGAGATTTGTTTCAGGATCGGTGGTTCTGTAACATGGATCTGCCAGTTAATAAAGTCGTAATAAACTTTTACATCCATGTTTATGTCTGGAACTTGAAATAACATAAGTTTTTTGTGTTTTTTTACCGCGTGCTTTCAGAATGCGACGTAGAGCCAATTCTCTTGTATGTTTTTTAGGTCTGATAACATTGCTAGCAGTAGATCTTCAGGATGGGCGAAGTAACCGGGGTCCGTGGCTTAGGCCCCCAGTGGTCGAGGCACCTGTGGCCGACGCCCCCGATCCGATTAATTTAATTCAAAGCAATTTTTGATCAAATGTACTGTCAGGCACAAACATTTTTTCAACAAGTCTAGTTTTACCTATATTGTAAGTATTTCGCACGAGCCCTTGCGAAGGACCGTCGCTCGTCATTGTGAGATGACACACTAAACTTTCTTATCTGTTGCAATATTCAATAACTTGACTCTGTTATGAAAGAGATAGACATTTTGTGGACAAAAAGACGGACTTTTTATTGTTACCATGAACTGCTTTGGCTCAGTTAATTGACGAGTTGGTTGAAGTTGAAAGATAACATTTCCATATGGTAATTTATTATAAATGTATATTAACAACATTCTATAGAAGTCTTTTTTTATGTTTGTACATAATAAATATGCTTTTAATGGGGGAAAAGGTGTGTAAGGATAAGGTTAATTGGCGATCTATTCTCTCTGCTATTTGATAGATAACTTTTTTTTAGCAAGGAAAAATACTTTATTATTATGGTGAAACACTTTTCTCATTTACTGTACTAAGTGAAAAAGCACAAAAAAAAGAAGATATTAAATAAATAGAATCGGGGGCGTCGGCCACAGGTGCCTCGACCACTGGGGGCCTAAGCCACGGACCCAGTAACCGTTGCGTTGTACCGGATCAAAAACAACCTTCAGTTCTGTATATTGCTAAATATATAAAGACATTAATTGCCTATCTCCATCTTTGCAACTTGGGTGGCTTTTCAATTCTTCGTCAAGATAAGTTGCTAATAACTAACAAGTTTATTAGATGGATGTGATGTTGAAGCGATGGCTTGATGCCAGATGTGGCGAGATATTTTCCCAGGTGATTTGTGAACTAAGTCTTCAGGGCATTCACATATAACGGCCGATACTAGTCTGTACAAATACAGTATGTATATGAAAAAATAAGCAAAAGAATCATAGGGCATCAAAAAATTCGTCCGCATCGCTGTCAACAGGAACAGTACCCAAAGGGCTGGCAGCATTGACACATTGTACAGTCGCCAGCAAAATTGCATGGGTACCTTAGTGTCTATTTTCCCGTGAACGTTTGAATTCAAGTTTTCGAAAATAAACTAGATGGCGTTGGTTTCTTCACAACTATGACTAATTTATGAAACGTAAGTAAGGAGTTAGGAAGAAACGAAGGAATTACAAGGCTAATACATTTATCTAATTATTACATTACAATTACCAGCATACGTAGCTTAAATGATAAAAAATAATAATAGAAACCGATAGAAATATATTTATTAAGCTAACGAGTGGGTATTTTAATAATTAATTTAATATTCGAATTGGTAGGTAGTTACTTAGCAACAGGAAAAAAGAGCATATTCATCGCAGGTAAACAGGCTCGCCTTGTGGGCTCGCAAAAAAAGGCACTATAAAAAATTATAGAGGTTTATTTCTTACAGTTTATTATTCAAATTTAATAGTCAGTTTATTAAATATTATAGGTATAACATTATAATATTATGAAGTTATTGAGGCGATAGCTTAAGTATTCGTTTCCAAAATCGGAAAGAGGACCTGTTTGTTTTTATGTAACCTCAATAAAAACAAACAGGAGACCAGGTTATTTTATTACAAAGGTCAAACGGATTAAATGGATACTAAATAAGTAAGCTAAAAACTACAAAATTGCACAAAAACATATCAAATGGTTAGTAGGCAACATAAAAAACTAAAAACTATGTTGTTTAAACTTTTTAAATTATTAAAAATACGTAAGTTACAGTTTATACACACATAACCAGGTCTCCAGTCAATATAAATAATATTATCTAAGTATAATTATTTAGCTCGTAGCTACGTAACCACTTGTGTATCGCGTATTATTTCGACGCCACAAACATAAGCGTCCGTGTTCACTAGACTTAAAAGTTTTTTCATCTGTAAAGATGACATTACTCCAATCGAAGTTTATGTGATCCAAAGCGAACTGTAATCTTGCCCTTTTATGGTTTTCCGTGAGCAAGGGTTTCCCAGCATGCCTCCTTGGCCCACTATGAAGAGCACAACGGACAGTGTCAACAGTTGTGTCAAATAAACCAGCATAGTGGTTCGTCGGCACAAATCCATTTTCTTCATACATCCTTATCATGGTTTGATGCTGCAATGTGTTAAGTCGTGGTCTACCAGTTCTTTGATGGTGTTTCAAAAAACCCTCCTCTTCAAATCGTCGTACTCAAAGAACAACTGTTTTTCTCTGCAACAATAAAACAGAAATATATAATACCCAATAATGATTATTATGTAGGTAGTATAGTAATAAAAAAGTAATGCAGTTTTTAATATAAAAGTGTAAAAATAAAACTACTTACGTTTACACCGGTCTCTGGCTATTTCTGACAAGTTTTTGGCTTGATTATTCAAAGCAATTATTTCAGCTCTTGTAACGAAATCAATATTATAACTCGTGCTCGTTTTGGTAAAATAAGTAATACGCCTGATCATAAATAAAAACTGAACAAAAGGCACTCGAACGAGGTAATCGAATGAACTTAGCGAACGATCAATTGAGCTGTCATAAATCTTCGATCTAAGTATTATTCATACCACCTACCAATTATTTATAAATCCATATTTAACCTACCCTCTCAAGTTTGAAAACTAAAACTTAGAAAATCAGATACCTACCTACTTATAAATTGATATTCAATTTTAACATAGTAGGTCAATCAATCAATTTCAATCAATCAATTTTCTTTAAAAGAAACTATTAATTATAAATTGTTTGAATGTTTGAAGAGACAAAAAGAAACTGCAAAAATATTTTATCATATAAAGCAAAGCAACGCCATCTAATAACAGCATAATTCAATTTTGTTAGTCGTTAACTGGTTTTACGCTAGATGGGGTCATTTCTCGCTTCATACGATTTTGTTTCTGTACTACCCATGCACTTTTGCAGCCTACCGTACGAGTATGGCAATGCTAATTCTTTGGCCAAGAAACAGCCCAGCCCTTTGGTCACGTGAAGAGTCGACTAACCGCTCGGTGATATCTCGAAATTCAGTCCGGGGCAGTGGTCCAACTGCTCTGTCCAACTAGTTGGACCATGGGTCTTTACTAGGGGCAGTTGTCCAACTTTAAAAATAGTTGGACCACAGCACCTTTTGTGAGTTCCGTGGTCCAATTCATTAAAAAAATAACTTGCCAAATCTAAAAACCTCATCTGCATCTTTATGTGTGTATGTTACCAACTGTCTTACGGTTATATTGAATCTCTTTGCAGTAAAATAACAAAATTAAAGTCGGGTGACTAATTTTTAAACTTTATTTTTTTTAAATGTTTTACAACATTCAACGAAATTTATCTAAAGCATGACCAATCAATGCATGATCATCATCAGCCTATAATGTTCCCACTGCTGGGACACAGGCCTCCTCTCTGTGAGAGGGAGTGGGCCGTAATCCACCACGCGGGCCCAGTGCGGATTGGTAGATGTCACATGTCTTTGAATTTTTGGTTCTAGGACATGCCGGTTTCCTCACGATGTTTTCCTTCACCGTTTTGAGAGCAGTGGTGATGAAATAATTTACACAAAGTAAAGCGCCTGTCTGGGTTCGAACCTACGACCTACAACTCGTAAGTCGCGGCCGATACCACTGGGCCACCACTGCTCTAAATGCATGATCAATGCATGTAATATCACCTGAAATCAGTTGTAGCTGAATTTCTCGTATATAATCATCATTCTCAATTTGGACCTTACGTCTTTTGTGTGCGAGGAACTCAACGATTCGACGAACAATACCAAAGAAAGGACATTTGGGTAGGCCGCGTAAATTACTCAAACTGCCAGATCATGATTAAAACTAACTAAGAAGGAAAAAAGAAATACAGAAAAAAGAAATGACCCACATAGTCTAGTCATAGTTTTGCTTTTCTCCGGTACCATACACACATAAAGATACAGTTGAGGTTTTTAGAGTTGGCAAGTTATTTTTTAAATGAATTGGACCACGGAACTCTCAAAAGGTGCTGTGGTCCAACTATTTTTAAAGTTGGACAACTGCCCCTAGTAAAGACCCATGGTCCAACTAGTTGGACAGAACAGTTGGACCACTGCCCCGGACTCTCGAAATTAAAACCAACTAAATATTTTGGCACGATACTCCGTCAAATCGTATAAGATTTCCCATCACTATAGTAATAAAGTTCATTGATAGTTCCGAGACACTGATTGTGTAATTAATGGTTATTTCATTAAATTGTTTCGGAACACAGTATGTACTAATAGTAGGTATTTATGGCTTATTTATTGCCGTGCTCGTGAGAGTTACGTCATTGATATGAATAATTTTCGTAATGTAATCTATACTAATATTATTAAGAGGTAAGTTTTTATGTAGGGGGTAATCTCCGGAACTATCAGTCGGATTTGAAAAATTATTTTTTTATTTCATAGCCCAATTTTTGAGGAAGGCTATTTAACATCACGCTATGACTCTTAGGAGAAAAGAAAAAAGTCAGCAAGAACGCTAAGCGAAAATGAAGTAATAGCGCGGGCAGACGATACGATGCGACGGGGTGGGTCCGGAGAACATGAAATTTCAGACGAAGTCGCGCGCAGAAGCTAGTTCGAGATATAAGGATAAGACATGCTGTCAATCAACTCAGTCTATCGCAGTCCACTGTTGGACATAGGCCTCTCCCAGACTGCGCCACAGCACCCTGTCCTCCGCCTTCCGCATCCAGTCTACCCCAGCCACCTTCTTTAGGTCGTCTGTCCATCTAGCCGGGGGGCGTCCCACACTACGCTTGCCGGTACGCGGTCTCCACTCCAGGACTCGTCTGCTCCACCGGCCATCAGTCCTTCGACAGACATGGCCAGCCCACCGCCACTTCTGCCACATGCTGTGCTGACCACAAATAAATTGTACTCAGGGTAGGAGGAAGATGATGCTGTGATTTGAGAAGAAATGACATCGCCCTCTTTTTACCCGACTAAGGCAAAGCCAAAGGAGGGTTATGATTTTAACAGGCTATGTATGTATTCGCCCTCTTTTTGTTGGTTTTGGTCAAAACTTGGTCACTTATCGCCAACAATTGGATGGTCCTGGAGATGGCCATTTTTTCACAATACTGCGATGCTCCTTGTTGCATTTATTGAAATAAAACATCCAATTATACCGATACTTGTGACTTTTCAGCACTATACGTCGTAATTTCATTCGTTTTATTTTCCCCTTATAAGTAGAGGGTATAATCTATTAGGCTTTCTATCTAGAATTTCTCAGTAGCAGCCCGGAGTCTGGATTCGTGCCCGGTTGATGGCAATATGCTCGCCCCCTATTACATGAGACTTAAACATAACTGGCGAAATGTGGGTGTACTATAGGTACACCTTTGTATAAGTCATCAGGGATTGCAGGCGTGATGTTATGTTATATCTAGATATTGATTCAATACCTACTTGCTAAAAATCATACATCCTATTTCATGTTATAGCGTTACTAAGCGTACCATTTTATTAGAGTCTACAAACCAACCTACGTTTTATTTCTTGAGTATGTTTTTATGATTTTGCACAAATGCTAGAGCTATAAAATCGACTGGAATGGTCTGAAAGAACACAACAGTCGCAATACCAACACAGCGGACTATTGACACGACTCCGTACTACTTCATAAACAAATATTTACCTTCCAAGCGTCCTTGACTGTCGAAAAGCGATGCAGACAGAATCGTTCGTTTGACAATCACATTCGTTTATTGTTGTAAAATGTCTGTTTCATCGAAACGTGTAGATAAGCGATTTTATGTGAATTTAAAGCTAGCAAAGGATATGTATTTTATAGTAGTTTTCTTTGTTTGTGATTCTCAGAAAAATTCTACGTCACCCGTTTCGCACTCTGCCCGGGTACTGTTGTACAAAATGCAGTGTTTACCTATAGCAATTCGTGTATACAATCAGTTACTGCCAGCTCCTCATCTGCCTGCCTTTTCGCAACTATGTTGGAGTCGGCTTCCAGTCTAATCGAATGCAGGTGAATACCAGTATTTTACATGGAGCGACTACCGATCTGATGCCCCTTGGTAAGACTAGTTCTCAGACTTTCGGGTATTCTGACGACCTGTAACGACCACCAAAAATCCACGATTGATAGCCGGGACCAACGGCTTAACGTGCTTTCCAAGGCACGGAGGGTCTTGGTATGTAAAGATGGTCACCCATCCAAACACACACAGATCGACCCGTGCGGCTGTTATTACTAAGCTACAAGCCCCTATTAACCGGTTAATTGCCATTATTACAGACACAATTAAAAAGCCATTGTGTCTCGCGTGGATCCATGGTTAAGCATACGAAGGGTTAAGCATTTAAATGGCAATATGTTTAAAACAAAGTTTAAAAAACTGTTAATAGATAGGTAATATTTTGGGAAAATAGAATGTTAGTATGCAATTTATAATTCATTTTAATACATGCCAACTAAGTAACTGCGACCAACTTGGATATATCGCTCGGGCGGATCGCGCGGCTGGTCATAAACCTAACCAAACCTAACCCATTTGGTCGGTATGTCCGGGCTTAGTTGCTGCGACCAGTTCGGCTTATGCATGGTTGGTTACAGTTCTTACGTAACCAAGACAAGCTCAACAAGTTTCAGAGGTTCATTAATTTAAAAAAAAGTGTTCATCATTACAAGCTCAACTATTTTCCGATACCAATGACCCCAGATGCCTCTGGGATAGCACGTGACCGACATCATTGGCACTCATCATCTATCCGCGATGGTAACAATAGCTCGCTCGCTCCAGTCCTTGGGCTTCACCCGGTATTGTAGGCACTAGTAGATATTTATAGGCATTATTAGTTAGTATGAAAGATGGTAATAATGGTGGTTATAACAGGCCCTACCAGAACGACATAAAGACCCTAGAGACGCCGTATTACGTCGGAAGGTCACATCCATACTATACCTAATATTATAAATTCAAAAGTAACTCTGTCTGTATATTAGCTTTTCTATCTCTGTTCTACCAAGAATAGACAAAGTTCTTTCTATCCAACTCGATATCTCTTCTGCCCGAGCACGGGCTTAGCATTTCTATGAAGACAAAGACATATTAATTTGTTATTTCCATAGCAACGGGGAGCTAATTTGCTTTAAAATCCATGCAGATTGTTGTCTAGGCCCAATGTGATGAAGACTATAACGTTACCCCCTTACTAATAAACGTTGTATAGCGTCTGTGTAGTTTCATGACGCTTTGTCTTCTTCTTTCGAAAGTCAAATTACTGACGACTGAAAGAGAGAAATCGGTGTGTAACTATTCATCTGATATAATATGTTTATTAGTAAGGGGGTTAGTGTTTACATTCTCATTGATGCACACTATTTGACAATTGTTGCGAAAGTGTCAAAAATAGAGAAAAATTGGTCGTCATGCTTGGCATTGTAGACTATTGTCGATTGAAGAATAGACACATTCTCATCGCCATGCTTAAGACGGTAGAAATCTTTCTACATTTTGTCTATTATGCCGTCGACAAAAGCCATTTCTATGGTGGTCAGGCATAAGCTACATTTTGTATCGATAGCACGTTCATGTGGGATAATTTCCGACATCCACACGTACGAAACAGCGGACAGAAGCTAGTCTTTGCATAAACAGGCACAATTTACCTCGCCACCCACGCAAGCATTATCATATTTACTTCAGTTTACATTTATAGGATAGTAGGCCATTGTTGCTAAAAATAAGCAGTTTATTTCTGGTGTTGTTATGGGCTATTATTAACCTTTAAACCGCTTACGCCGCCGGATAATCCGACAAATATTTTCGTGTCCATTTCGCCAGAGTCGTTTTATTTACGACCAAATACCACAGCTCATTTAATCTGCTTTTTTTTTATTAAATTACGCTGAATTCTATCAGGTATTTATTTTTCGGTTTTTTCCTTTTTTTTCGGGCGCTGGGGGCACGACAACTGATATTAAGTCGAGGGGTAAAAGGTTACAATGAGAATAAGGCCTTGGGAATTGTAAGCAAAGAAGCCAGCACCCTAATTTGCGTTACACGTTGATCTGAATCTGAATAATTTTGAAGGATATTGCTAATCCACTGCTTCATATGTTCGCAAAATGTGACTGCTCAACGACGTTATAAACGGAATGAATGTTGTTGAACTGTCAAAATGAAACCCATTGCTACTGATATTGTGTTAAGCAATTACCCCGCTGTTTGTTTGTTAAATATTAACATTGTGACAAACCTTAGGAGAATGATGTCTTCTTCTCTTGTATTGTAAAAATATTTGCCAGTCAGTCAGCAAGATGGCGGACTTTATCCAGTGTGCGGTGTGTTTTAACTTGAATAATACAAGTTATAGAAAACGACTGGAATAACACTAACACCCAACTTCACACACACACATTCATTAATTACATGAACATTATCAAAATTCACTAATAATGTGCTCTCCCGCCAAAAGGTGCCTATTTCCGCCTCAGCGTCTCTAATGACGTTCGAAATTAATATTCAAATTCAAACAGGCAAAGGTCTCGAAACCAATCTGCCTAGCGTATAGCCAGCTTACACCATAATCAATTTTAATAGGTAATCAAATTAAACCGCACATGCATAATAAATGATGACGTTGACAAATACATAGACAGCAGACAGCTATGTCTTGCCTTAATTAAACATTTGTTAATTACAAATTGAACATCTGTGCTTACATTTATTATGACTTTACTGCAACAACTGACACTGACTGACACACACACCGACACACTCACTGTCTGTTGGACTGTTACCGTGTAACTGTGTTTTATCACATCAATTGCAGGGAATAGGCGCACTAAGTGGTGTAGTGTTGGATTCAGAATAATTCAGATTGTAAATAATACAAATTATTGTTATTTTGTAAGATAAAATATATCAGACAAGCAATTCCAGGAATAGTCCGTACGTTCTTTCTAATCTCTGTGTCAGTCTGCGAAAACCCTCTAATATATATGTTTGACATTGATTATCGCTGAGATGAGATTGCGATAGATTTTGAACGTTTTTAAGCCTTTTTTTTATCGCGGTGGAAATCCTCATGGACTTCCTCTATCGCGGGGGTGACAGAGGGGCATGCCGGACTCTTAACGGCTAAAACCACCGCGGTGTTCCACCTCTACCTATGGCCAGGGGTGCGGGATTCGCATAAGTATTCACCGCTCCCCCGACAGGCCTCGACCCGCTGTTCCTCAGCGGGTCCCACCTCCCCGTGCGCCCATTCCTGTAATGGCCGCACCCACTCTCGAGTGGCGCGCGTGGAACAATGCACCGCCAATTTGGTCCTGTCTGGTTGGATGACGGACGCCTCTAGTCCGCCAACCGCAGGCCACCTCTCATGGAGGTCGCAGATCATTTTGCGCCCTTCTCAGGCGCCCGGTGCGCCTCCTGCGGTAGGGGAGAGAAGATGCGGCTTTTTTCCCTCTCGGCCGCCTCCTTTGCAGACATGACATCCTCGCAAAAGGAAGCAACAACGTTTTTGAGCCTACAGGTTCGCTATTCCCCTGTAGTTGCCAAAAAGCTGTCCACTACCGTCATCTTTATCAATCTATATCGAAAACATATACAATAACATGTCTAATGACATAAGACCCTACCAATTTCAGTCACAACATCACTAAAACCTAATCACTTTAACGTTCATTAGTTTTAAGATATCCTTAGATGGCATAATATGTATACGGGTTCACAATTTATAAATAATCACCTAAGCATAATTTAGGTTCTCCAAAAAAGGCTCCAAAGAATCTTAACGAAGCCCCTAATTAGTTTCTTCATTTAATAGCTTCGACACGATAACTAGGAACAAATCCATATTAATGTGTCCAATCCTTATTGGGATAGTAAAGCTACCACCACAGATACACTATGAACTAGATAATATATTGAATTAAGAATTTGAGATATTTTTCAGGTTATGGAACAACAAACTAAATATCATACTCAACAAAGTTCAAATTCCATTGCAACCAAAAAAGTATGAGGACCTTTTTGTTACAAATGGTCACTCAAAAATCAACTTAGAATACATTTCGCTAAAATATATAACTGATTAAGTGGCGATGGAAGGTAAGTTATGCACACTAACTACTATAGAAACTCGTAGTAAATTTTATAACCAAAGATGTAATAGCTATTGGTTTGGGTCCGTGGCTTAGGTCCCAAGTGTTCGAGGCACCTGTACCGACGCCCCCGATTCGATGAATTTAATAAAAAAAAATTGTGCTTTTTCACTTAGTCGTTTGATGAACTGTAGTGCTATTCTGTAATTTATCTCACTGTGAAAACATTAGTGAGGCGAGCTTAAAGTGGGCTGTCAATTGTGTCACTCCATATGCATCAGTTGGAACGACAGCTCACTTTAAGCTCACTTCACCTAAGTTATCACGGTGATCTTTTTACAGAATAGCACCACTGTATTTTATAACTTGTTCAAACTGGAGCGAGTTAATTGGCATACTCCTATTTGAATGTTGGCTAGCTATTAATCGGTCAGTAACTAGGTAAAAATTGCATTGCAGGTAGCATTGAAGATTTGTAGTTCTATCTGATTATTGTAGTTAGATATTTAGAATTATTATATGATTTATGTAATTAAATTAATTTTGATATCAATGTTCTTTGTGTGTAATTTAATTTGTTGATTAAATGACTATAACAAATGACCTAAAACATAAACAAAAGCTATAAGATATACTTGCCAGCTTATTGAATTCACGATCAGTTTGGATAAGCTTACCAAGACACAACAAATAAATACAACAGAAACAGGATGAGGTTTTAAATTGCAGAAGGCAGAAGCTAGTTATAAATAAATATAAGTAGGTATGTCTATCAACAGGGCCTGATTTACCCACAGGCTAATTACTAGGCTCGAGCCTAGGGCGCAAAGACCGAGGCGGCGCTGAGCTTGCTCTTGACAGCACCACTTATTTACAGAATAAAATTTGGTAATTTGAAAATGCGCGCCTAAATACCTGATTTTGAATTGCTAAAGCTAGGCAGAACAGGCCTTTGGCGCATATTAATAGTTAGCCTGGGGCTATCAGAACTCTATATCAGGCACTGTCTATCTGTAGTGTAGTCTTTCATTTCTACAATAACCCATCGATGAGCGGCGTTCTCGCACACGTTCGCTAAACAATACATTTATATTCATTGTTTTACGTGACACGAGGATAAATAAGAAAGAAATACCAATAGGTATAAACTATGGAGTTCTATTGAGAGCAGTGGTGACCCAGTGGTATCGGCCGCCACTTACAACTTGTAGGTCGTAGGTTCAAACCCAGACAGGTGCTTTACTTTGTGTAAATTATTTCATCACCACTTCTCTCAAGACGGTGAAGGAAAACATCGTGCGGAAACCGGCATGTCCTAGAACCAAAAAAAATCGAAGACGTGTGATATCTACCAACCCGCACTGGGTCCGCGTGGTAGTTTACGGCCCACTCCCTCTCACAGAGAGGAAGCCTGTGTCCCAGCAGTGGGAACATTATAGGCTGATTATGATGACAAACTATGGGCATAAATAAAGGGATATTTTGGGTATGTTGTAGATCGTAGGTTCGAACCCAGGCAGGCGCTTTACTTTGTGTAAATGATTTAACTAACTGTGTGAAAAGGGGTAGTTAATTTTACAGGCGAGAATTTTACTGCGTGGTTTGATTAACTCGAAAATTGGTATAAATAATCTTTGAGTCACGTTATAAACACATCACGAACGATTTTTCAAAATTCCACCCCTGTGGGGGTAAAAAGCGGGGATACAGTTTATTTGAAAAATCTGATTCCGTTGATCTATAAACTTAAAAATTGGCCCGAATACTTATTTATCTAAATCATAGTATCTATGATCTAAATAAATAATAAAGATCATACCTACATACATTTTCGAAATTTTTAGAGGAAAGAACGCATTTCACGCGGACGAAGTCGCGGGCAGAAGCTAGTAATACCATAAAATAAAACATGTTCCGTCATTTCAATATAAAATATATTATTCAATCGTCATCGATGTAGGTAGGTACCTACTAGGTACGTGAGTGTTCCCACGTATAGTACAAACAACGACACATCGAGCTATACATTGCCAGATTTAGCTAATCTCGCACTGTATAGGCTTTTTGTACAATGCGAATTCAGCTTATACTGGAAATGTATAGCTTGATAACATTATGTCGTAACATTTTTATTGCATTAGTAAATGAAATTCCAAAGAATCAAAAGACAGTGTTCAACCACAGTATAATATACAGTACGTTATCTAAGGCCGCCCGCCGAGTTATTAGCCTACTCTTGCGTTGATCCCCAGGGTTGTCACTTTTACTTTTAGTTAATATTTTCGAACAAGCAGCACTTGATCTAAATTTATGAAATAAAAAGCATATTATGATTGAATATTTTACCAATTTATAAATTTAGTAAAAATAAAAAGCCTTTATTCACATAACATTTATAATACTAAGTTACAAATTTGATACCGAGAAAATTTACAATTAACCGTAGCCACTGTAAGCGTCTGAAACAATTAAACAAATTGGTTAAGTGAAATAAATAGAGAGTTCCATACGTATTTTCGCGAATATGCAAAAAATATTTATCACCTATTATTTTAATTAAGACTATCTACCTACTTAACTATATTACTAAATAAAATACCTAGTGTGCAGGACGATCGACCTATTAGTTTCATTAATTTTACTTTCGGTGGTTGGGAAACCCAATTTTATGCAATTTTGAAATAATGATCACGCAGAATTCCCACGGTGCTGGGGCGACACAGGGTAATTATTGGTTTTCCCAAAACTAAAATTCATTGTGTTGTTTTATTATTCTCAACATGTTTTATTGCTGGTATTGTAAACCAAATTGTCGGCACCCTTTGATAAAAATATGTCTTTGATAGTTTGCTTGTGTATTTAATCAGTTCCGGCTTAGATCTCGCACAAGAGACTTCAGTAGTAAGTAGTTCTGAGTGATGTGATGTGACAAGCTCTCAAAATAATATCAAGCAAGTAACTCATCAGTTTGTATTTATTATTGATTTAGCTCCTTTGTTGCCCTTATTTATTAGTAAAGAATAAATAAATAAAATAACTACCCAAAATAGCTACATAACCAACAATTATACCGTTTTTAATACAACCAAAAAATAAGATGACCATAAAAAGTACTTAATAATTTTGTGCTCGACTGTACTTGACTCGAAAATGTATGTAGAAGTTCACGTGGATATTTAACATACTTCCATATAGTAAACCAGGTCGAAATTATCATGGTTGGAGACGACTATTTCTTGACTATTTTTTGACACCAAATTCAAATTCAAAAACCTAAGCGTTCCGCGGTAATCAGGTGAGGATTGTGGCGAGAAAGGCTCACCACGTAATCCTCACCAAGGCACCTTTATATCTCTGGAATCACTTATTGACTATTTTCGAGATTTGGCATAGCGTTACGACTATTTCTTGACTATTTTTTGGAATTGAAACCAAGTCGATACTCCCAGCCGTTTGGTTGCATTAGAGGTGAGGATTGTGTGGAGACCTTCACCACACAATCCTCACCAACCTATAGCTATAACTTTGGAATCATAATGCGACTAATTTTTTGACCTTGGTGACTATTTATGACTATTTCTTGACTATTTTTTGGCGTTCTCAAAATTGATTTATAAGAAGTTTTCAAAAGTGAGGATTGTGTGGTGAAGGACACTAAAAACTAGACTTCTTAAAATAAACTTTAGCTCTAAACATAGTATTCAGAAAGTAAATTTGGGAATACATTTATATGGAAAAATGCGACTCGGCTACGCTCTTAATAAAGCAAATAAACTGTGAAATAAACAATACAATACCACATTTTCTAATAATATTTAAGTATAAGTAGGTACTTACATTTCTGGTTGAGTAGGAACTATGAAGAATGATAAGTCCGGGTTTGCGAAATCATTATTGAGGCACCCGAAAACACTACAATATTTTTTTCCCCTTTTTGAAGTCATGATACTCGTAATTTAAGTGGCCGCCGCCGGCGAGAGTTGACGAACGCAAGCGGTCATGTAGCGTACGCGCGTGCTCACAGTCGCGCTGCACAGCCCGCACTGCCGCCACCTTATTCCCTCATATATTATGCTAGCGTGTGCGTGAAATCGCGTGCCGACACGGCGCGCGGCGCGCACGCACACATTCAAACCGAGAGCGGCACGTTTGTATGAAGATGTTCTACTGTATATTAATTATACTGTGGTTCAACTTTTGATTTACGACTGAAATAAAAACATGGATTTTCCCGAGAGGAGTTATTAAATTTTATTGAGTCTTATTTTGTTGATCACATAAAAGTCGCTCGGCGAAAGAATTGACGAGGTTAGCTTGATTGGCACAGTGGCTCTAAGTGATTGGCTTTTATAATGCGGTCAGCAGGTTCCATTCTCGCATTTAACAGAAATATTTTTATGACCTCAATAGACTGGGTCTGATTGATACATAAGAATAAGCTTTTCAATAAACTTAGACAAACCACAGAAAAAATGTCTTAACCTAGTTCAAGGTTTTCTACGAAACATGATTCAGACTAAGGTCTTAATGTCTGAATCACGTCATTCTGAGTTCTTAGTGAGAAAAAATCGGCTCAGCTAGAATATTGAACTCAAGGATAACTGTAGACATTCTATTCAGGATAAAGTTTATTAAAATAACGTTAATATTCTTATTTACATTATTTCAATAAGCTATGTTATAAAATCATGGTTTTACCTTAGTATGGAAGTCATCATCATCTGCCTATCCTCTTCCCAAGTATGTTGGGGTCGGCCTCCAGTCTAACCGGACGCAGTTGAATATCAGAATTTATCATGGAGCGAACCTCCATAACCCACAGTAACTGGATATCATGATACCCCTTCTTGCTAAGACTGGTTGTCCAACTTTCGAGAATCTGAATACTATTAGACTAAAATTAGGATGGCAGTATGCAGGGCCGTCTTTACCCAGGGGTGCAAGGGGTGTGTGGCACCCGGGCGCAGGGTCTTAGGGGGCGCAAGCCAATCCTTATACTGCACGTGGACGTGACGTACCATGCGTAAACCGTCTCAAAATTGAAATTAATAAAAAAATACGTACCATTAACTGTGACTCGAGTCAAGATAGATTGACATAAATTTGGCTATAGTATACCTATCGAATTGAAGGTTGATTACAAAACAGACGCTGTTATAAAAAAGATTCCCGATTTTAAAGTCGGAAAAATTGAAAATGTAAGTACCTAATTTTACTGAAGAGTAAGTATTAAATAAAAAATAAAACACAAAAATTGGGGAGCAGGCTGATTTTCGCACCCCGGCGCCCAATATGGTTAAGACGGCCCTGGCAGTATGGATGAATTTATGACAAACTCCGAGCCTTTAATCACACAAAATATACCAGGGATCACTAACAACAGTCTCGGGGATAATTAGTAATACTCAATTCGTAACTACATACTCGTCGCTCGAGTAAGCTGAGTATCAAATTCGTATCGCATCATTTTGCCTGTCTCCTCCCTATCAGTAGAGGTTATCTGCGAAATGTCAAATAGGCACCTACGAGTACACAAGTTTACTTTTAACAAGATTAGTAAGTAAATCAACTGTTTGTGCAATTTATGGCTGTTGTTTTGAAGTTTTGAATTATTTACAATGTACTGAGTGTACCTACTGGGGTTTGTTTGATTAAACTAATCTGGGGTCAGTTCTATAGAAGTGTTGAGAATAATTTATTACTATAAAATCATTATTATTATAATTTCCTTTATTTCATTATTTACATATAAATTAATTTTTAAATATTAGGATATAAAAATATATAAAAACATTTAAAAATATAAAAAATCCCACCGGTCGATGCGGTAGCTCGGACCCTGTTTCCGATGGAACAGGGTCCAAGCTACCAGCGGTCAGGGCTCCAGAGAGAGGAACCTCCTAACAATGCGGGCCGTGTCCAGATGTACCTACAGCTTTCTGGATCAAGCCCTTGATCCAGCTGCCCAACGAAAGCCTCCTTAGGTGTTGGTCGAGGCTCTTGGCTATCAATCCATTGGCTGTAACGACTATCGGCACAATGATCGCTGAGCCCACATCCCACATGTCGACAACCTCGCGAACCAAGTCAAGATACCTACTTAATAATATTTATTATTTATTAAGGTCATCACTCATGATAACCACACCTCTCCAGCGTAGTAACCGCTCGTTACCGCCTCGAAAAATTCTACCTGTTTGTCGACAATGCGTCGGCGAGTACTCATTTATCGCAGCAACACTCACTTGGCGGGCTTAACTCCCTTAAAAATACTCACAGACGTTATTTGAAAATAACCGCTAGTTCCCGTAACAACAGTACGTGGGTGATCGTGGGCGGACAGCGGCTTAAGCTAACTCCTTCTATTTTAGCTGAGAGTTAACACTAATCTGCGTTAAATATTGCTTTAGATAACATTAGTTACCTACCATGTAAGATATTCCACTGCGGGGTAAGTGGGTTTTCTTCTTATTACACACTAGCTGCGCCCCGCGGTTTCACCCGCATAAGGCTCGATCCCGTGGGAATATCGGGATAAAAAGTATCCTATGTCCTTTCCCGGGACAAAAACTATCTTTATACCAAATTTCATCTAAATTGGTTCAGCGGTTTAGGCGTGAAAAGGTAACATACAGACAGACAGAGTTACTTTCGAATATTTTGCTCACCACACTGCTCACTGCGTTTTAACGGTTTCAGACCAAGAAAGGCTAGCGATGTTTTCCTTTGTGGCGGCATCTACATCGCCACATGAGAATTACGCAAATTCCTGCATCGCACAAGCAAAGTTTACCGTGCGAATTGCAAATAAACAACGCCTCGACATCAATCGTCGGGCAGTTGCCCACCAAACACGAATCTAGTCGGAGGATCCTCCCTTTTCTACGAAGGATGCGAACTTTACAACTGTTACTCATACCTCGATACTGGTGACCCCGAGTATGAACGTCAGCGCAGTCTTCGTCCACCTACTTCAGCGTGAAGTCATCATTACCACTTTCTCAAGCTTTCGAGCGGTGAGTCACACAGCCAGCCAGCAACCGCGGCTTGAACAGGTATCCGGACAACCAGCGTGGTGTGGACGTGCATTCCTGGACATCACCCTCGGCCTCATCAGCCTTCACTTTTATTCAGTAGGAACCAAATGAAACATAACTTATGTTATTTTGGCAACAAAGGTGTATATCAAAGTCAAAGCATTGTTATATTAATACAGGTTGAAATTGAAAACATGCGTCAAATTGAAATGGGAGATTATACTCATCATTATGACCAACTTTTATTATGGGACCAAAACCTGAAATCGCGAAAAAAAATAATACATTTATGTTCGCATAACTCGTCAAAATATAGGGAACAGCTGTTTTTTTTTTTTGTAAGTAGTGGAGCAACCATAAATAAATAAATTAAAATGATTCTAAAAATATAATAATCAGCCTGTGTTGTGGCACTGCAGGGTAAAGACCTCCCTATCCTTATTCCACTCAACTCGATCCTGAGCCAATATGTACCAATCCCTCATATAATGGTCAAGTTCGTCCTGCCATCAACGCCTGGGTCTTCCGCGATGCCGATAGGTACCCACCCATGCTATGGTAGTCTTAGCCCACAATGCATCCGACATGCGGCAAACGTGTCCGGCCCAGTCCCATTTACGCTTGGCTGCTTTTTGGATGACGTCTGCGACTTGTGTCTCAGAGCGCGGTATCGTGTTCCGTATTAATAATATGACGTTAAATTATAATTGGTAGTTGCCAACCGGAAATGTGCTTAAGAATGGATAAGCGACTAACAATGTTTGCTAACGCAACCGGTTAATTAGCTCATAACAACTGGTTTTTAAATGAACAGGTTAGATAATGTTAACAAGATTATGAATCAGTTCCAAATGCCAATAAGGAATAATAAAATAGCATTATAAAAATCTGACAATAGCCTTGACTTGTTGCTGGGTAGTATGTTTTGTTTGTCATGTTTATGGCATGTTCCCAATTATGTAGAATTCGCCTTCCAGTCTAACTTGATTCAGCTCAATACCAGAGCGATTACAGCCTATCTGCCCTCCACAACCCAGTTATTGGGTAACACAAATACCCCTTAGTAAGACTGGTTGTCAGACTTTCTGGTTTCTGAGGTCCATAATGACTGCCAAAGATCTACAATTAATGACAGCCGGGACCGTCCGAGCTACGGAGAGGTCCCGGCCTAGATATAGGTACTGTTTTATAAATTTCTATGGGTCTCGGTATACATTGATGGTTACCCATCTACGGACCGACCTCGGCAAGCATGATGTAACCCAGGTCGATCAACACGTGCGGCTGTTCGGTCGTTGACCCCCAAAAATACTTGTTTTTTTTTTTTCATTTTTATTTTATCGTGTTTAGATATTGATTGATACCCATCACGTCTGCGCTAATTTAATTTGCACGTGTTATTAGACAGCTCTTAAGTTATAATAAGCTGTCCAATAATCATCAGATGATGATGATTATTGGACAGCTCTTACACAAACTGTTTCATTTCCAATTTAGGATATCTCTTTCCTTAAGCGCCTTACATACACTCACACGCACCACACACCTCACAATTTTCACTAAAAGACCGTTCACACACTCAATCCTTCTCAACCGCATCTTAGCACCTGATCGGATGGTGTGTAAGCTCCCCAGCAATCCCATGAATGGCCGTATTGTGGCAACGTGCGGAGATTGCGCGCGCAACTCGCTCTAAAAGCAACTGGTTTCATCATAGAGCAACTTGTGGATATGTAGACACAACAGTAGGCAGAAAGGTTGGGTGGACTGGTAGATGTGAAAAACAAACTAGAAAATGAAATAATAGTAGTAGGTAGCATTATACATATATTATTTGTCTTTAACTAATGTAATTGGCCTTTGAGTGTTTTACGTTAAATATATTTATAATATGGATAGATAAACAGGGTGAAATTAAATTCATGGGCATCCTTTAAAGAGGTCATTGTACTCATCATTATGAACAACTTTTACTATGGGTCTACCCTAAAATCGCGAAAAAAAATCAGCTGTTCCTTGCATTTATGTTCACATAACTCGTCAAAATGTAGGGAAGAGCTGATTTTTTTTTTTTTGCGATTTCATTTTGGTCCCATAGTAAAAGTTGTTCATAATGATGATTACAATGACCTCTTCAAAGGATGCCCATGAATTCAATTTCACCCTGTATATCTATCCATATTAGAAATAACAACAAACACCAACCTAACTAAACTAACTCTATCTATAGATTATTAACAAATAACTATTATTAACTAATCTACAGGAATATTTTTTATTCAGTGCGCAAACTTTGCGAAAATAAACTTTGATGGATTTTATACAACACCTATTTTTTATTTTGACATGTCTTAGTATAAAAAAATAAAGTTATCGTAAACGAAAGATGTCTACTTTGAAATTGATTTTATGGCTACTCGCTGGCGAGTGGCGAAGCGAAACGTGCTATGTGCAGACGTCAGCACATACAACTTTGAACCTTATGCTTTAGCGATAAAGTTAAAAATGTATTGCTTGATGGGCTAATGACGTCTGTAGAGTGTACCTACCTATCAGCTGTGCGCTCTTGGATCTCGCTCGAAGAAATCGAAAATGGTTTCTTCGATTTCAACCGCCAGTCGAGGTCTGCCTGACAGACCCTTGTGCGTGATTCCGGGTCCTGAACTGACCGTGATCAAGCAGCCTTTGACTGGCTGCTAAACTGGTCCTTTCATTAGGGACCACGGGGTTAAGGATACCATGGGCTCGCATTCGAGGTATGCTCTCCGTCGCATACATTCTGCGAGCTGCTCGTAAACTTTCACCACTTAATAAATACACTCGCACCATCTCATAAAACTCGCGGTTACTAAAGTTCGACATCGTGACCGGTAGGTACGAGTACGACACACGTGCGGCGCGGGGGTTGCACGAGAAAGCGATTGGACGCGAGGTCACGAAGCGCATGCGATGAGCAGACTGTCATGTCGGGGTCGGGAGTCCGGGACTCCGGGGTGACCGCCCGGGCACCACTCTGCCGCCCGGGATTTCCCCGCTGCAACTCCGCCACTCGACGAGCGCCGCCCGGCGCGCGCGCCCATTGTTATTATTACGAAAAGATAGTGTCCATAATTTGCTGATTTAGAGTCGGATAAAAACGTGAAAAAAAGTTTTGAAAAAATTATAGAAATGTGTTCTATTACTGATACTGAACCACCAAAATTTTTTTGCGCACTCCTTAAAAAATATTCCTGTATAGATTAGTTTCACGATAGAGTTAGTTTTAGTTCCTGAGAGTAATGTCCCATCTGTTCTGTATACAATATTCTATGTGTTGACACCACGCGCTACCCGCTGTGAGAGCAGTAGGCACAAACCATCCAGCCAGCACAGACGTGTCACTCTCTCGCTTTCTACTCCCGCGAAGTTTACAAACTTTACAACAGAACTCTTTATACAAAACATAAAATATATTTTTATAATTCGAAGATTATAGTGAAGAAGTGCCTTTTTAGTGATAGTTTTGAAAGTGATGTGATACAGGATGAATGGTGTTGTCGTCAATACTGATGTTTCTAAAGATGCTGGACTTATTGAAAGGTAGGTTTGTTGATTATTATTTTTTTAAATGCGATGCTCCTGACTAAACCATGCATTTGCGTGTCCAAAATATTCATACAGCACTTTTGGAATCTTAAAAACAACTCTCTAATGCCGCGATTGGCGTGGCCACCTGCTGGGCCCAACTCATGAAATAATTTACCATCAACTCGAAGAGAAAAAGTAAAATTAAAATATGGTAATCAGTGGTGGCATTATTTAAGTGCGTTACTTATCAATACCTACTGAAATAATCTTAACGGTTTTTAACATAAAACAATACTAACACGTTTATCGAAATCGAAGTTTATTTTAAGTTACGCAACGGCTGGTTTCGTGGGTTAACGTTTATTTACTTTAAAAGGAATGAGATTTCTTTTGCAAGATCTTTTGGGATAATTAATGACATGTTAAACTTGATGCAAGTTGAGGTTAACTCAAGATATTGGTTCCAATCAAGAATTTAAAAGTTTTATAAAACAGGCCTAAATATCAATCAGAATAAAATATCTTAATTTCTAACCTACGAAAATTAACTAATTCGAAATTAACCAATAATTATTAACTAAAAAAAAAATGTTTCACCTAGTTAAGATGATCGAATATTCCAAAATTGCAGATTATTTATATACTTTATTGTACCAGATAAAACAAAACAAAAAAAAATAACATTACAAAACATACACTGGGCGGCCTTATCGCTTTCTGCCATCTGTTCCAGGTGACCATGGATTGGACAGTGATTATCTTTAAACTCTTAGCAAAAGTTCAAAGTTTACAAAGGCGCAACCAACAGGAGTTCTTTACCAGCTGGTAGAGTAATGCTGATTGACGCATACCACTTCAGAAACTTAAAAAAAAAACTGATCTTCGTCATCATAGTCCAATCTGTCCATCGCTAAAACTTTGCTGATAATTAGCAAAGTTCTGAGTTAATGTCACCTGCATACGTAACACTAATCTCCGCTTTATATTATATTTCTGTGCGGCTCTTTCCTCAGAAGACCATCGTAGACATTAATCTGCATGATCCTCATCTGACCAAGATTATGACTTTAAAAGGGACTGTGACCTCTGAGTTTGTTTCGATTTTTCTTCAGCAGTCAAATACATCGAACACATCTATGTAGTTTTAAAACATATGTTATTCTTGACGTGTATATGTGTTTGTTTAAACCAATTCACTGAAATAAACATCATTACAAAAAATAAAACCATTTTTTTTTTAAATATGATAGAGGCCTTTTAACAAAGTACATAAGTCGCCTAATTATAAATGCTGAAAATGTAAACTCATTTGAAATAAGTTGCCGAACCAACTTCGACAGCCCTCGAAACAACTTTCAAACTTTAAAACTCACGAAAATAATCCTTAATTTCAAATTGGCAAGGTCGCCATAATTTTAAAACTTTAAACTCGAACTATTGACTGGTTTGTCTGGTTTGGTAAAAAATGCTTCTAATTAAGCCTCTAGCTTTTTTTTTTTAAACTGGTTCTACAAGCACAATTAGGTGAGTTTAGGTGATTTTTGTTTAACCAATTGGAAAACAAGCTTAAGGGGGAAGCGCCGCCGCGCCGGGCAGCCCGCGAAATTCAACGAATACTTACTTCATGAAATATCAATCAATAGGATTATGTGAACTTAGAAGGTTTTATTGATGATTTTAATGATTATTTTTCTGTAAATACATACTCGCGTATCATATTTTGTTCAAAATACCACCTGACATTGACCTGCAAATTGAAAAAACGTAAGAAAATTTGAGTTTCGCGAACAACTTAGCGCTAAACATGTGAACACCAGTATGTAGATATAACATAGATAGGTAGTACAAAGTTTGTACTACAAACACTATACCTAGTTCGTAGAACTCACCTTTAACTATCTCGAAAAATGTGAAAAACGTACAACATCAGACGTGTTTGTTGATCTTCCGGGCTATGTACTTAGTTAGTCTAGTACTAAACGAACATTTAGCGATTTACATTTGGAACTAACAATTGGATGTAGCAAAAACAGGAAGCATGGACGTAACACTTTATGTTTAGGATATTATTTTGTATTAACATTAACAATCTATTTTCGTTCACGAAAACCTTTTAGATTAGGTACATTCCTGAATATGCTTAATTTTTACATCTGTTTGATCGTGACTGTACAAACATTTGCTATCAAATATAGGATTACACTGGCCTGGATAATCTATTCAAACAAATGCACGCCATTCTGTAACTAGTTATTTATAACTTCAAAAACATCGTGAGGATACCGGCCTGTCATAAAACCAAAAAGTCGAAGACGTGTGACATCCACAAACCCGCACTGGGCGTGGGCGTGGTGTTTTGTGTTCCAGCAGTGGCATAGACTGATTATTTAAAACTTAGATACTATCAGGTGCCCTTGGTAACCTTGAGAGAGCAGGTTCTTACAGAGTATCTGCAGAATGCATCCCATAAACTACAGATTCCGTAGTGGGTGAAGCTTTACGGTTCCCGCAGACGGGCGTGGCGCGACTCTAATAGAACAATTTCTTGGAAATTGTTCTACCAGAATCGCGCTCTATCTGAGCCTTAAAACCCACTGCGCAATACGGAGTTTCCACATTACTCCAACTTGAACTAACTTTGTTTTTATTAAAAATGGCGCTCCATTACAACTTTGCCCGAGTTATACAAGAACTTATGTCAATCTGCATTTGTTTGGTTTTAAAAAACACAAGTTATCATTTTACGATTTTGCGGTTTTACCTCTTTAGGAAGCCATCCTATATTACACTTAGTGTAAGCAAGTTTAAAGAGGAGACGTGTTTTTATTTTTACATCGTTCTCACATATAATTATAAATTCAACATTAATGATGTAACTAATATTTTTGTAAAAATATATAATTTAAAAGAGTGTCCATGGAGTTTCTTGCTCGTTCTTGTCCATAGGTACCTACGCTTTCGAATGGGCAACTAGCTTCATATATTCTGACTGACTGACTTCTTGACAGTTCAAAAGTGCCTGTAAATGGTTTAATTAAAATAAATGCTTTGAGTTTGAGTTTTTGAGATCTTAAGTTAAATATTGAGCAAGATACTGTCTGGTCAATCGGCAATAGCAGCCACGGTTCTAAGGCTGAGATCTTTAAAGTTACATATCACTTACTTTTGTTTAGCGTAATTCCTGTCACTGTCGCACAATTTTCAAACTACAAGTACAAGATAGAGACGGGAACAAATCTGAGGGGCAATTCTCGTAATTTTAAAAACGTTCACAGTCGGATCTCAGTCTCAATGTGTCAAAAATATTTTTAATTTCCCTAAATTTTGATAAGTTTTTGGACACTTGTTTGTCGCCGAGATGAGACTGCAACTACGAGAATTAGCCTTCTGACTAAAAGCACGTGCTATATAAGTAAAGTTTATAGATCTCGGCCTTAGATGTATGATGCAAGGAAGATGAGCTATAAAAGTATCTAGAACAAGATATTATCTAGCCATTCTGTTAGAGAATTTGCAGAGTACAAAACTGTTTTATCTGTTTTTAACAGAACAAAATCAAAATGAAACCAAAGGTCATTTATTTTAATTAGGCTGAGAATCGGCGCTTTTCGAACGTCAAACAGTTTCATCTTGCTAAAACAAAAGAGCCAATTAATCTCTTTGCTTGGATGTAGGCAAAACAGCATCTGTTAAATAAAAGATAGAAGATAATAATTTGAATTAAAAGAGAGTCCATAGAGTTTCTTGCCCATGGTTCTCCATAGGAATCTACTACGCTTTGGACTGGTCACATCTTTCTGACTGATCGACTCCTTGACAATTCAAACGTGTCTGTTATTTGGTTTTATTGAAGTAGGTACTTAGATGCTTAAACGGCGAAGGAAAACATTGAGAGGAAACCGGCATGTCCTAGAACCAAAAATTCGAAGACATGTGACATCTACCAATCCGCACGGGCCCGCGTGGTAGATTACGGCCCATTCCCTCTCACAGAGAGGAGGCCTGCGTCCCAGCAGTGGGAACATTATAGGCTGATTATGTGTTATGTTATGTACTTAGATGCTTTGAGTTTGACAGTCTAAAGTTAGATTTTCATGCATAAACTCACACCTTCTTCCCATGTGACTGCCTACCCCAGGCAGTAACTACAGCACGTCACCTGCTACGATCCTTACATACTCCTTTTTTGCCACGTTTACGTTCATACATCTGGTCATACACGCTCGCCGGTTGCGCGTACTCCGCACCTGACCTTCCTGAAGAACATCACCAATAAGATCACTATATTATGTAGGCATACAGCTTTATAATTATTATTATTATGTAAAAAACCGAATAAATTAAAACAAACATTTTTTTTCCAGCCTATACTGTCCCACTGCTGGGCAAAGGCCGCCCACAAATCCTTCTAGGATCTCTTTTCCCGCGCCCCACCTCGAACCAGCCCTTGTGGTAACATAATATTAAACAAACATAAATGAAATGTTTTTTTCAAGCCACATTTCAATATCCTGTTAAACTCGTATTGAATATATTAATCGATCAACTTGTACAAATATTTAAATATATAAATTTATCTACATAAGCAATACATAAGTTATGTTAATGAGACATCGGGTGTTTCCGTGAGCAATCGGCTAATGATCGCGTAATGTTGCATTACATCAACAATACTGTTTATGTAAATACGTGGGTACTTACATAATATTACATAAAGATATGGACTTTGTTATAATACTTGTAATCAACAAAAACGATTATTGAGTTTTTGTTCCTACAATATTGTAAATCGTCTTACATAAGGGTTTTTAAGTGAGAAGCAGTTTTACGAAATTATTAATAACTTATAACTTCGAAGCTAAATAAAGTATTCTTATGTATAGCAATATAGAGTGGAATCATTCACGACAAAGTCCAACAGGTTAGGTTCGAACCCAGGACTTCTCGCTTGCCTCTCGGACTCTTGAGCCACTGGGATATACAGGAAGATTTTTTTATCACTATCCAAATTTATACAGAGTGTTCAACCCATGAATATGAACAACTTTTACTATGGGAGTCTTTGGTCAACTGGACCCACTCGAACTGGACCCGCGGGTCCAGTTGACCAAAGGAAAAAATTTCTATATTTTTATTGGTCAACTGGACCCACTGTCAAAATCAGACAAACATCTTTTGTTTTAAGCTACCCGTGGATACAGTCGAAACAAAAATACAATGGCACGAATCTGGTACAGAATCTACGAGTACCTCAAAATCTAAAGATAAAGATAATTTATTTGTGAAACATGCGTTTACATAACATTTTTCTGTTAGTAGATTTCGGATCTTATTTTTAATTTGTTTTGTTGTCATGGCTTTATATGACTGTGGTATTTTTCACTATAGGACCAACTCAGAAATTACGAAAAAAAAATCAACTGTTTCATACATTTTGGTCAAGTAGGTATTGAACTTTTGTATTAAACAGCTGATTTTTTTTTCGTGATTTCAGATTTGGTCCTATAGTGAAAGTTGTTGATATTCATGGGTAGAACACCCTGTAAAAATTTGGATGGTGATAAAAAAATCTTCCTGTATGATAAATGGGTCGACCATCCCACACTGTGCCAGCATTGTGGACGGCCCTCTCACAGAGAGGACAGGAGGGTTGTGTCCCAGCAGTGGGAACATTATAGGCTGATTATGCTAATTGGCTATACGTCTCGATGAGACTGAATATGGAAGCCAAGGGAATACAAGCGTTATGTAAAAACAAAATCAAATTACAAAGTTAAATTATAATCGGCCGACAATTTCCTACGGGATGTTGTAAAGGTGAGACCTTTTCTTGTTTGTTATACAGGGTGACCTTAAATTCACTGGTAATTTTTCAGGGGGTGAAAGTACTCATGAATTCGAACAGCTTTTGCTATGGCGCCAATGCTGCAAAAGTAAAAAAAAAAAATCATTGATCTGATTTAGTGGACTCAGTTTCATAAAATTTTATGGGGTTATTGCATTTTTGTATGAAACAGCAGGTTTGATTGTAAATACTTCAGAGTTGGTCCAGTAGTAAAAGTTGTTTATATATTTCATGAGTACTTTCCCCTTGAAAGGTTGCCAATAAGTTCAAGGTCATCCTGTATTTGATATAAAAGACTTTCGACGAACAAAACAATAAATAAAATAAGGATTGTTTAAACCAGGATACATAGCTGTTGGACAAGATCGTAAAAATTAAGAATTTTAAGCAAATTGACCTCTAACTAAATGTATATTGGAAAACAAGTCAATAAACACATACATCAGAAGGCCGATTCTCGTAATCTAAAACGTTCAAAATCTAGTCGCAGTCTCATCTCGGCGACAAACAAATGTCAATAACCTGTCAAAATGTAGGGAAATTAGAGGTATTTTTGACAGATTGAGACTGAGATCAGACTGTGAACGTACTTAAAATTACGAGAATTGCCCCTCAGGTATATGTATATCTATACTAATAATAAAGCTGTAGAATTTGTTTGTTTGAATGCGCTAATCATTGGAACTACCGGTCGGATCATCATCATCATTTCAGCCGAAAGACGTCCACTGCTGGACATAGGCCTCCCCCAAGCACCTCCACTTCGACCGGTTTTGTGCTTCTCGCATCCAACGAGTTCCTGCGGCCTTCACAAGGTCGTCGGCCAACCTTGTGGGAGGCCTTCCAACGCTACGTCTTCCGGTACGCGGTCGCCACTCCAGAACCTTTCGGCCCCATCGGCCATCTGTTCTGCGAGCAATGTGCGGATATGAAATATTATTTTTGCATCGGATAGCCCATTTCTTGAGGAAGGCTATGTAACATCGCGCATCGCACAAGAATTCCGTATACAGGGTTAAATTAAATTAACTAGTGAAACTCCGCGGATGTGATGGGTATCGCTATCTTAACACGACAAAAAAAAAGAAATTAATATGAAGATTTTTCTGTGGGGTTCCAACCGCATTTAGTGTAGTCACTTGAAATGTCAGTTTAAAAATCAGTTCTTTACTGTGTAAACTTCACAGACGTGATGAGTATCGATATCTCAACACGACAAAACTAAAGAACTCAACTCATACTTTAAGTAACAACACAACCAGTAGTCGTTGAACCTCAAAAAAACAACATCAAATCTATTTTGTTTTATTTTATCGTTTTTATACAGGAAGATTTTTTTATCACCATCCAAATTTTTACAGGGTGTTCTACCCATGAATATGAACAACTTTCACTATCGGACCAACTGTGAAATCACGAAAAAAAAAGTCAGCTGTTTCATACATTTTGGTCAAGTAGGTACTTATTGAACTTTAGTATGAAACAGCTGATTTTTTTTTTCGTGATTTCAGAGTTGGTCCCATAGTGAAAGTTGTTCATATTCATGGGTAGAACACCCTGTAAAAATTTGGATGGTGAAAAAAAATCTTCCTGTATATCAATACGATACCCATCCCGTCTGCAGTTTCGCTAGCTATTTTTATTTAACCTTGTACTACGAAAGTGAACAAGCACTAAGGTAGGATTTTTGAAGACTCATATCCTAAAGGGGTGAAATGAGACGCAAGTTTGTATGGAAGATCCTCGTTGCCAATGAGAAACACATCACTCAACATGGCTTGTCTCATAAATATAATTTGGGAGACGCTGGATGTCTTTTAGCGTATGCCGAAATATAATCGGGGCTCAGTCGCAAAATGTCTATTCCAATGTAATGTTGCTAAAGGGACATTCTGACAAATGGACATTTTGCGTCCGGTGGACAATTTGAGAAATGGACATTTTGCGTTCGGTAGACAATTTGAGAAATGGACATTTTGCGTTCGGTAGACAATTTGAGAAATAGACATAATGCGTCCGGTAGACAATTTGAGAAGTGGTAATTTTGCGACAGAGCCAATTAAAATTGTCTCGAAAGTGGCACTGGCATATCTCCACCATGAAACAACAAGTGGCAGAACCTTGCCTGGCCCAATGTTCGTATAGGTGCATTTTTTTTATTCTGGCTGTCCATTAACGAGATTCAAAGTAAGCTGAAAAAGGTAGAGTTAAGTATTTTTTGGTTTTGACATTAAGTGTAAAACTTTCAAAAACTTATTATTATGTGAAAGTTTTTGTGTATAATTGTTTACGTCACAGCAATAAATAATATAATCTACATTAAACCACCACAAAAACTACATGATTAGTAATCATAACGGACGCAATGCTTTTTATGAAGTTTTTTTTTTTATCCAAGAGTTCAAAGATCTTCAATTATTCTTAAGAGCTCTCCGTTACAAATTACCTAATATTATTACATCATTCATCATTATGATTACCTTTATAAAAACTTAGCTCAAAAACGATGTAGTACGGCAATTGAGACTTTTTTGCCCAAGCTGACTGATCGATGATATGTACGAACGGCTTTATTATTAAATTCTAATTGTTGGACCCATCCGTGGTTGGACCTTACCGTTCTTAAGAATTGAGGCTCGTCCAATCCTTACTAATATTATAAAGAGGTAAAAGAGAGTTTTTATTTAGGTGATCCGTAGATCACCTAAATAAAAACTACTGATCTGATTCCGAAAATTCTTTTACTACATATTACTACGAGCAGTGGTGGCCCCGTGGTATCGGCCGCGGCTTACGAGTTTTAGGTCGTAGGTTTGAACCCAGACAGGCGATTTACTTTGTGCAAATTATTTAATCACCACTGCTCTCAAAACGGTAAAGGAAAACATCGTGAGGAAACCGGCAGGACATGCCGGTTTCCTCACGATGTGAGGAACCAAAAATTCGAAGACATGTGACATCTACCCACCCGCTCTGGGACCGCGTGGTGGATTACGGCTCACTCCCTCTCACAAAGAGGAGGCCTGTGTCCCAGCAGTGGGAACATTATAGGCTGATTATGATGATGATGATGACATATTACTACAGTATTGCTAAGTATCATTTTATGTTACAACAAGAAATTTCAGAAGTTAGTAACTTTAAATGGTGAACTGAGATGGAACTTCAGGAAGACGTCACTGGATTCCGTACCACTAAAACTTTTATGGTTACCTTTCTTTTTATATTATTTAAGATGATACAGCCTATAGTAAAACGTATTCTGTGAAAGTTTCAGCTGTCTACCTATTATGGTTAAAACATTAGGTCTGAGACAGGCAGACGGTGCAGGCAACAAGGCGAGATCTATAAAAGTTACTAAGCACGAACTGTGACTAAGGGTTGTTTTGTCAATTGTCAAATAACTTCTATCTAAGAAATAAATATGAATGTTTGGCAGCTTTTGTATAGAAAATATGACATCTGTAATATTTGTTCTTCGAATAAATGTTATCCGACTGTGGAAATATTACCTCTTAGACATTTTACTGTCTCTATCTTGCCCATGTAGTTTGACAGTTGTGCGACAGTGACAGGAATAATGCTTAGCTATAGTATGTGCTATATAATCCTTTGTGTACTACGGAACTCTTTTAAAAATTGTAATGTGCTCAGTTAGGCAAAAAAAAACAGCTTTAAAAACAATCTGATGTAGATAGTAGTTTTATTAAATTCTCAATATATAAAGACAACAACAAATAACAACACACGTGCAGAAGACACAACAACTTCCAACAACAAGTTTTCAATCCGGACTTTTAAAACGATCTCGTCGAGTTCAACGAAGTCCTCAACTGTCTCGAAGTTTCATGACTATTACGACAGTAACGTTTGTAAGTTTCAGTATTTTCAGAACGTATTAAATGAATAATAGTCTTGAAAGAAAACATTATATTTCCTATTCGGTTTTGGGGCAACCTCTGTTGTGCAGTGGTCGCGTGACTGCGCCTACGCTCAGGGTCTGGGTTCGATAACCGAGTCGGTCAGTGTTATTGGGTTTTCCATCAAACTCTTTTATTAAACGCAATGGAAATTTACCTGCGTTGTTTATAGCCAGTAATAATTTTATTTATAAATAAATAAAATAGCATTAAGATAAAACATTCCAAAGTTTTGCGCTTTAAATAACTTCAAGATCGATAAACAATGTCATTAAACACGGACAAATTAAACTTTATTTATAGACAAATTACCGTGTAGGTAGGTTACACATAAGTTAATTAAGTAACTCAATGCATATCAAATTAGGTAATTAACAAAATGACTAACGAGTGACCCTCGTGTTGTGCAACCTGACATTTACAATCAACTTGCACAGTGAACATGCACAACAAATCTACTCGCTGCATATTTTGATAACTAAAACAAAGCAATAAATCTTGTTATAATAGCAATACCTACCTATTATTGTCTTACTGCAAGGCACAGAAAAGGCATGAACATTGACCACCACGCTTGCAGATCAAGGCGGATTGGCGATTTTAGACATACTCGTACATATAAGTATTAATTCATTGTAAGAGCCCAGTGGTAACGGCCGCGACTCACCAGTTGTAGGTCCCAGGTTCGAATCCAGACAGCCGCTTTACTTCGTGTAAATTATTTCATCACCACTGCTCTCAAAACTGTAAAGAAAACATCGTGAGAAAACTGGCATGTTCTAGAACCAAACACCCGCACTGGGTCCGCGTGGTGGATTAAGGCCCACTCCCTCTCACCGAGAGGAGGCCTGTGTCCCAGCAATGGGGACATTATAGGCTGATTATGTAGCTTAACACTTTGCGGGCTTAACGCCCCTCGACGTAATAACAATAAAACTTCTATTGTGTGTCGCTCAATGTCCTTCAGTGTGTTAAAACTCTTACGCCTCTTACCAACAAAACATAGATTCTACAAAATGCCTGCGGTCATTGACCCCTTGGCCCTGAATTCTGAAAAGTACAATTCCGCTACCATATCAATGTTTAATACATATCAGGAAACACAAAAATACACATTAAGTTACTTAATTGATATTTAAATATTCAGTCGTCATTAACAACGCAATAATCACGTTATATTTCGATTAACTTAATGATATTAAAGTTTACGGAAAATTTTATAAAATTCACGCATGGTCGTTGCGGGTGCGTTGCGTCGTCGCACCGCCATGATTCCAACGCACTGAGGGCCACATGGGCAACGCAACGCCGCTTACTACGACGTCTTGGCCTTTGCCCACTAGTGGGATGATACAAATTAACAGTAACATAGAACGTACTTGTGCTTCCTATTAATATAGAATACTTAATGATTTTAAAGTCTACGGAAAATTTTATTAAATTCAGGCATTGGGCGTAAACCTGAAATCGCGAAAAAAAAATCAGCTGTTCCCTACATTTTGATGAGTTATGCGAACATAAATGTAGGGAACAGCTGATTTTTTTTTTCACGCTTTCAGGTTTGCTCCCATAGTAAAAGTTGTTCATAATAATGAGTACAATCTCCCATTTCGATTTGTCGCATGTGTTCAATTTCACCCTGTATACAGAGGTGTCGGTTACGGTAACAGTGTCGCGAGTTCAATGGTTTTTTCCCATCTCAAAAAATACCGAACGCGCCTAAAGAAGTTTTCACTTCAATAACTTGGTCGAAATTAAAAAAGTATCAAACATACTTCTTGGATGTTCCTTTCAACATCATATTTCTTCTGATTTGTGTATTTCAGCAAAACAAGATAATCTACTCAGCACATTAAAATACATTCAGTATACAACAATATCCTGTTTCTAACGACCTATTTTAAAGCTAAACGCTGCAACAACCCGACCAAATTGAGACACAAACACTCCTATACCACGTTCATGAATATAGGAGTGTTACCCAAATCGGTCGCCTAATACCAGCCGATAACCTATCGATAAACCTGTGACTTATGGAATGATGACGTCGGGATGTTATTTTTGTAATGACAATGCGTCTGTAATTCTATATGAAGTGAGATTGTAAATATTTATATCGCTAGGGATTATTGTGGTGTGGGAATATATTACTTATAATAGTGATTTTTAAAATACCTTATTAGTAGATATAATTTATTCTCTCTATCTTATCCTACGGGGAAATTGCGTAACACATTATCAATCGGAATTGGTTTCATTGTGACAGTTCAACAACATTCATTGCGTTATTTACGTGTTGAGAAGACAAATTTTTCGAACTTATGAAGCAATGGATTAGCAATTTGCTTCAAAATGATTCAGATTCCGATTGATAGTGGGTTACGCAATTAGGGTGCTGATTTAGTGGGAGGAACCTTCGTGTTTACACCTACTCCTCAAGTTCTCAGCTGAGCTGTACGATTATTGACAAATGCTTGCACTGACTGGACAGCTCCACTCAGGTCTGTGTCGTACTTTCCTCAAAAGACTATTTCAGACTTCAGTCTTCATGGTCTTCACATGATCTGACCAAGATTATTTCTGGACTTTAAAAGAGACTGTGTGACCTCTGTTTGTTTCGGCATTTCTTCTCAGAGTAATTTCAGATAGGAAACGCCGACCTCATTTTGCTTTTTTTTTATAATATGACATGTCTAAGTAATTCCGATATTCTATTTACAGAATAAACAATTTCATTTCATTACGTAGTGGTCTGAGTTAGAAATAGGTCATGTCTGAATAGCTTTGTGTAAACAAAAGGTACTGATTTCACGTGGTGAAATAATTTTGATAAAGCTATGTAGCTATGTCTGTCTATATGTATAAGGTGCTAGAAAAATATCTGCCACGGCTTCAGTGGGAGACAGTATTTTGTATATTACAGTAGTGAAGAAATTTGAGAAAATAAAGTAGTTAAACAAAAATTTACTCTATTTTGCATAACGTGGTTCACAAACTACGCGCGATGTGTCCCTTCGTCACATTTTGCAAAATGAAATGACGGTGCGGCAACAGCTAATTATTACAGGACGGTTTCATGCAACTAAATCAATTCAAATTAATACGCACATTTTTTTGTATGAAAAAATTTATGACATAAGATCAATAATGTATCTTTACTATTGTAATCTATATACAGAATACTGTCTGCCATTGCAGCCGTGACAGATGTTTTTATAGCTCTATATAATTATATGCTTTTCTCCAAAAATAAGTATCTGCCACATTGCAAGTTGGATTGGAACCCATAGATCGTAGAATATAACCGAGTTTACTGTGTAGCTGCTGTTAGCTGTACCTTTCGATATAAACAATACAAGTAGCTACGTCACAGCCTGAAGCTTCAGGAACACTAAGGCATGTTAATTGGCATCGCTTCAATGGCTCGGACAACGTTATAACTCAAAGGTGTAGGCAGTGGGGAAGGTACTGTTCTTTAACATAGAGATATAATTAAATTACAGGGTAACCTGGTTAAGAGGGCCCTCGATCTATGAGAAAGCTCTACTACTGATAATTATAATGAGGCCAGACACCTTTGCATTGATATACCTCTGTTACTGGGAATAATTAAACCTTTAATATAGCTGAGAATGCATTTGTTAGATTTTTTCGATTTTTACCTCTACTGGACGAAATTGAATATGTGCGCCAAATTAAAATATCTAATTCAACGTGTTATGAAGAAAATTTTGAGCATGTCATTAAGTAAAGGGATGTACACGTGCGCGTAGGCAAGCGATTTGGCAACGTCGTCGCGCGCCCTTGTTTTTCGTACGAACGGTCAAAATTAGATAAATAACCGCTAATGCTTCATATTGTGAACTCTGCGACGAATGGATTGCTTATCGGGCGGGCGCTAAAATTGGTACTTTAATTTTATAATTTCTTTTGACAGATGTTTTTTTTTTTAATGTAACGCCGATAATTCGTGTCTCTGTCTACATGAGGGCAATAACTTAGTTTGTACTATCTAAGACGATATCAATTTTTATTTATTTAGATTTGTGAAATAACAATTTATACTGGTTATGTAATAGTTACCTACAGCACCTCCTCCGATTTGGAGTTGGCGCAAGTTTTCAATTTCACCTGTATAATTGGGACTTTGTAGTTCAATACCCCAACAGAACTAATAATAATAATATATCATTCAGGGGGCTCTGTTAAAAATACAATTTAATAACAGCCTACGGATGAGTTTCTTTTTCACGTGCATTGAAGGGTCTTACATTACAAGAGTAAACTAAAGTTATTTTTGTATCGGTCAAAAACTCCACACACCACATGTGGGTGTTCTTAAATTACCCTGGACTGATAAAATTTCCGGTTCTATAATTCCCCCCCTGAGAATCCCCCTCAGGGGATTTCTCTCAGGGGGTAAAAGTGGAATAACTCAAAATGAAAAGGGGACTTTCTGGATATTTTTTACATTAGAGTTCACATTTCCCCCCTGAGGGGGATTCTCTTAGGGGGAAAAGTGGAATAAGCCGTTAAAATGTGTGTTAACTTCTCTTGGGAAATATTTTCACAAACATCTGTGGATGACTGTCGTAGCTATTGTGCACCTTTATAATTTGTAAGGAGGATATTACCGTGGACGCCCACGTCCTCGTCATGGCATCACGATACTACAGGGAAGTAAATGTATGGAAATATATGAAGACGCTTTTAAATTTCCGTAACGTTACAACACAACAACATTATAACGGTGGTGACAGTCTTCGAAATTATAATAGTTTCCAACGTAATAGAAATGCTATTTATGAAAAACTAGCTGACCCAGCGAACTTCGTAGCGCCTCGGAATCAATAATAAAAAATGTATCAGAAAATGAATCTTCATTATTATTTTTTTCGTGAAATTTTCCCATGTTTAGTTATTCTGCTATTCGACGCGGAGACCAATCCAACAAATTAAAGATCATAATAATCAGTCCAGTCGATCTTGAGTTATAAATGATGTAACCAAACCGAATTTATTTCATACAAAATAGATGATAATTTTATTTTTTAAACAGCTAATCTAAATCTAAATTAATATACAGCAATATATATTCTAACAAAAGATACAGCCGTTTATGCCGCAAATTTTCGACACTCGCAAGGGAATCAAAACCTACAGGTTACTTCCCGTGAACTGAGAATCTTGAAATTTGGTACGAAGCAACGTCTTATAGCACAGATAAAGGGAAAAATCCGAAAACCCTATATTTGTAGTTACATACCTACAAATTTGAGCGGAACCCTCGGTGCGCGAACTCGACTCGCACTTGACCGGTTTTTTACGTAATAGAAATAAACAAAAGTGCAAAACGGTACATTTATTCAGTAAGTTCTTGAATTAAATAGAACTGTTCTAAAGTTCTCATTTTATAAATAGTTTTTATAAACATCCAATCAGTTTGTTTCAAACAAAAACTTCTGCGTACTGATTAATTTGTTAAAGTTTATACAAGTTCTAGAACTCTATTCTTTAAATTACTTTTCTTGCTGTGACTATGTAGTAGTCTTGCATCCGTAAAATGTCAGAGGATGAACAGCAGCGTCCTTTTATCTGCTTTAACAACACAATGCAATTTCCAAGCTTGCTGGTTATTGCTGGCTGGCCTTTTGGCTACATTTTCATAGCCATGGAAAAAATAAATATTTAGTCTGTGGTTGTAGCTATCATAGATCAGCACCCTAATAGCGTAACACACTTTTGAAGGATTTAGTTTGAAGGATATTGCTAATCCATTGCTTCATATGTTCAAGAAATGTGTCTGTTCAACAACGTATATACGCAATGAATGTTGTTGAACTGTCACAATGAAAGCTATTGTTACAGTTGCTGTGTTACGTAATTACCCCGCAGGTCCATGTTCAGTACGAAGTGAGTGTCAATGAGCTGACAATTAAGTATGAACATTTTACGTATTTGAACCCCAAGAGCAACAACCAACGTTCGTTTGGCAGCCGAACTCGAAACTGAAAAGGAATTGGGTCTTTTCAGAAGATAAGGAATCTTAACACCGGTTACCCAACCTATAAAGATATAATAAGCCCCAGATTAATATCAACAAAAACTAGGTTTATACCAAAGTTTAATTTACTAATTCAAAGCCAGGGCCTGGGCGGTGGCTCGCGTGGGGCTACAACACTAATATTTAGCCTCCATGCTTCTCGTGTGACCAGAACAAATAAAATGGTCGTGGACCCAATTCGTGGGTGCGAACACGCGAATTATGTGTTATTTTCGTTATTTATTTACCTACGTCGCCACCTATATTTGTGTTTTTTTTTTTGTTATTAAGCTTACCTGTTAGGTATTCATCTACTTTGGTAACTGGGCCGTGTCCCTAGGGATTAATTTAACCCATACAGTGTCAGACAAATTAATAAGAAGACCTCCGGTATACCAAAAATATTTTACAGTTTGAAAATAGATGTAGTAACAAAACGTTTAAAGGATAATTATGCTTAGATCGATTGCACATGTTAAGAGGATGAGTGAAACGCGCCGGGAGCCTAGATGGAAATATTGGTAATGTTCTTCAGGAAGGTCAGGTCCGTAGTACTCGCAGCTGGCGTACGTGTATGACCAGATGTATGAACGTCATCATCATCTGCCTAGCCTTTTCCCAACTATGTTGGGGTCGGCTTCCAGTCTAACCGGATGCAGCTGAGTACTAGTATTTTTACATGGAGCGACTGCCTATCTGACCTCCACAACCCAGTTACTGGGTAATACGAAACCCCTTGGTAAGACTGGTTGTCAGACTTTTGGGGCTTCTGACGACCCGTAACGACTGTCAAAGATCCACGAATGACAGCCGGGACCAACGGCTTAACGTGCTTTCCGAGGCACGGAGGGGTCTTGGTTTATAAAGACGGTCACCCATCCACGGACCAACCGCAGCAAGCGTAGCTTAACCTGATCGATCGACCCGTGCGGCTGTTATTACTTAGCCACAAGCCCCTCCAGCACCAGATATATGAAGGTAAACAAGCCAAAAGGAGTGTGTAAGGATCGCAGCATGTGACGTGCTGTAGTTACTGCCTAACCCCATGGAAAAAAGGCGTGAGTTTACGTATATTTTACGATTTTTTCCCTAAAAAAATCATCTTGTCAATTGTCACAATACTTATATGTCTACTTACCCAATAAGGCGGATCGTGCGTGCAGCTATACAAAGGAATGTCAAACCGGTTTGTGAGTCCAAGGTTACTGTCAAAAATAGACATGTGAACTCCGGCTTCGTAAATACTTCATTAGAATAATACTCATTAATAATACCTATCAGACCTACCTACTCATTGATTTCATAATTTAACAATACTGTTAGGTATTGTTAAATTATGAAATAAATGAGTTACCTACAACCTAACATTATTATCCAACCATAGATATATATTTGTATGTGTCCAACAGATATTATTATGCCTAACGCATGTCTTGAAAAATATTTAGGCATTGATATTTTTCCTCATTTCAATTTTTGGTTTTAATTTGCATGAAACTAGCTATGCTTATTGGGAATACCGTAGATAAATGATAGTTGCTATGAAGGTCGGTTTGAGGTATCTATGACGACTCTATTGACTGTGATAAACCTCATTTCCCCCTATTTTTTTGCTGATCAAAACTTGGGGAAATGTGGACTAAAATAACCAAGATGAGCGAGCATTTTATTTCGAAATATGAAAAGTTCTGACAAAAAGCCGGACATTAGAAAAAGTAAGTAAGTACTTACAGACATTTTTTTTTTACTTTTAAAATTTTCCAATACTTACTAATTTAACTTGATTCGTCGTCCAGACAAATGAAAAGGCTGTAAGAACTCCGGACGGAGGGCTAAAAAGCCGGTCATGTCTGGACAATTCTGAACAGACGGTAAACCTTATGTTCGAGCAATTTTGTAGCATTAACGAGCTAATTGCGTAACACACTATCAATCCCAATCTGAATCATTTTGAAGGATATTGCTAATCTATTGCTTCATTTGTTCGAAAAATGTATCTACTCAACAACGAACATAACGCAATGAATGGTATTGAACTGTCAAAATTAAAGCCATTGCTACTGTTTGTGTGTTACCTACGCTGGTTACGCAGTTACCCCGCGGCTTAGTATTATCTTTAATTACATCCACACGTGGCGCCTCCGAATGTTTTATTTCCGCGTGATCGTCGTCGGCCCTGGCCTTGTGCTGATCTGCTTGCTAATCCTGACCGCCGCACCCTCAGGGGCTTCCCAACGCCGAATTAATTTATTTTGTACACGCATCAGGCTTAGGCTACATAACCTAATAAAATACTTAATAGTGATAATAATATTAAGTATTTTATGAATTTATGTACCTAGCGTGTATTTCCCTCTAGAGCAGTGGTGGCCCAGTGGTAACGACCGCGACTTACAAGTCGTAGGTTCGAACCCGGACAGGTGCTTTACTTTGTGTAAATTATTTCATCACCACTGCTCTCAAAACGGTGAAGGAAAACATTGTGAAGAAACAGAGATGTCCTAGAACCAAAAATTCGAAGACATGTGTGTGACATCTACCAACCCGCTCTGGGCCCGCGTGGTGGATTACGGCCCACTCCCTCTCAGAGAGAAGAGGCCTGTGTCCTAGCAGTGGGAAACGTTATAGGCTGATTATGTATGTGTATTTCCCGATGGAGTAGACAGAGGTCTATCGGTATGCATATTATGTGTATGTATATTATGGGGTGTGCAGGGGGTGGGGGTTCCATAAACCGGGCACAAATCCAGACTCCGAGTTGCTGCTGAGTTTGCCGGCAAATACTTCGCGATACTAATTAAGGTAGGAAATCAACACCTTATCAAAGAACTGAGGTTATTTTATGTGGATGTGTGTTTTTATAGGTGCATGAAGGACAAAAGTATTTTCTTAATTTATCACCTCTAAGTGTTTTGAGACAGAGCTAGCTAGAGTCAACTCTAGCTACTCGTAGTTCTGTCTTAAAAACAGATATGAGGGGCGTTCAATGTATTCTCGGTATCGACATGAAAAAAGACGTAAATTGAATTAAAATAATTTTTATTTTTCAATGTAATCCCCCATTACCCCAATGCATTTATTTAGTTAACTTTTCCATACCCCGTAAAAAATTAATTTCCTCTTTCTCTGAAAAATGCGCATTTATGGCCGCCATGAGCTCTTCATCGTTGGAAAATCGTTTCCCACGAAGGTCTTTTTTCAAATTAGGGAACAAATAATGATCACTCGGGGCTAGGTCCGGGTTATAGGGTGGGTAGTTAATTTCGTCGAAACCACAATCTCGCACAGTAAACACGCACCTTGGAAACACGCACCGCCGCCGCGTGGATGGGGGCGTCGCGTTGTCGTGAAGAAGCAACACACCGTGCACCGGTGCGCGGTGGTCAGTTTACCCTGAACCAACAGAGAGGTGGGACGTATCTGCTATAATTTTGATCTTCATTCGGGCATCCTCCAGTATAAGCTTCTCAATTTTTTTTAACGTTTTCTCCCTTAGAGGCAGTAACCGGGCCGCCAGAGCGAGTGTCGTCGTCAATTCTCTCTCTGCCCCTTTTAAATTCACTTGACCCCTTTTGAACCGTAGATAACGAAGGAGCAAAATCTTGGTAAACAGCTACCATCTCTTCGTAAATAGTTTTTTGACTTTTCCTTGTTTGATAAGGAATTTAATAACAGCATTTGTCACGTTAGCCATTCCAATTGTAGTTGATTAAGGATAACTAGCAAACTAACGATCACAACTACATAATTATATGAAATTTAACCAAATTTAAATTTAATGTCATTAAATAATTAATTAGTCAAATTACCCTCATCATTAGTAAATCACCCTGATACCGAGAATACATTGAACGCCCTGTTTAGAATACTAAGGTTTATTTGTAACGCCTACTCAATTTTAGTTCGCAATTGTGCACAAGCACGTCTTACTGCATGAATGCTTAGCTGTAAGAATTATTTTATAAGTACCTACGCATAATACCAGTTTTTTGTTTTTTTTCTTCTTCCTATTGTCTTTGCACGGAATACAGCTCTTAAATCATCGGAAGCCTTTTATTTCAATAATTCTGGATATAAAAACCCAACATGGTCCTAACGAGCGGATATTAATGACAATAATCAGTGGAAATAAGAAAACTACGGATTTATACTGGAATTATAATATTGAAGATTATTGAAGTAGCCCGGTACACGAAGTCAAAAGGTCAAGGCGAAGGTCAACTTGGAAATCTTGCTATATTTGGAGATATTGGATAGCTGGATGTGGATAAATACAGTGTTCAGTGGATAATATTATTGATAAATACCCAATACTCTTAATTAGGTTTGTTTTAAGGTAATATTTCGCATAAGTTTCCGAAAATTGTTAAGGTTAGTACTACCTACCTATTTTATTTTACTTTGATTGTTATAACCAGATAATTAATTTATTTGCAGTTAACCGATTACATTATTTAAACTAAGCTGAATCTAGGTGTATTGTTTATAAAGTGATTATATCAATATATCATTAAGCATTAGTGTAGTTTTTCAGCTAAGTTATTATTAGTGTAAGGTGGTATAAAACAATCTGTTAGGTAGATTACTGTAATCAATGATTGTACTTTAACTTGTTGTATTTCAGCTGCAAGACATACTGTTATTGTGAGGCATTTACTTATACGTTACTTAAGTGTAAATTTTGTATATTTCAGTGTAATACCGGTGTCTCAAAATGACTGACAAGGAGTTAATTAAAAGAAGGGCAAGTTATAAGGGACGTTTGACAGCTTTCTCTAATTATGTCAATGATTTGGAAGATTCGTTGAATCCATCACAGGTGTGCGAATTGCAACTACGTTTGGGTAAGATAGAAAATTTATTTGTACAATTTGACGAGGTTCAATTAAAATTGGAGTGTTTAGTCGACGACGTAAATAGTCAACTACAAGAGAGAATCGAGTTTGAATCTATATATTACAAGATCTTTTCTAAGGCTCAAGAGTTACTCACACGTAATTTAAAAACAACTAAGGATGATGATACTTTGGATAATGATAACTGTTCATCACGATCGCGTAATCGTAGGCTTGTTAAATTACCTACAATACAACTGCCAAAGTTTTGTGGTTCCTATGAAAAATGGTTGGAGTTCCACGACACGTTCTCTAGTTTGATACATTTTAATGATGAAATTGATGACGTCAACAAATTCCATTACCTTAGGGCTTCTCTCGAGGGTTCAGCTGCTGTGGTGATTCAATCTATTGAGTTTTCTGCCAGTAATTACGCTGTCGCATGGAAAATATTGTGTGAACGTTTCGACAATAAGCGAATTTTAATACAAAATCATGTAACGGCAATATTTAATCTCGAATCGATAAGGAAGGAGTCATCTGTTACTTTAAAACGTATAATTGATTCTGTAAACAAGAACTTGCGTTCATTGGAATCATTAGGAGAACCAACAGATCATTGGGACACGCTCTTAATTCATATAGTTACAAATAAGTTGGATTCTAAAACTTTTCGCGAATGGGAAGAGTTTAAAGGTGGTTTACATAAAGAAAAGTCCATCACATTAGACATGCTGCTTGGTTTTTTGCGAAATCGGTCAGACTTATTAGAAACAATTGAAATGTCGCAAAATAATTCAAATAATAATTCTTCTCATTCTATCAATAAACATAAAAGTATGGTGTCTGTGACCAGCACATCAACTAGTCGGCCTAATTCTGGTTCTAATTCATTAAAGTTGTGTCCGAAATGTCAAGGTGAACATAGCCTCAGTAACTGTCCACAATTTTTAGGACTTAGCAATGAACAGAGGTTAGAGTTACTACCACAATATAAAATATGTTTTAATTGTTTCCGCGCAGGCCATTATGCCAATAATTGTAAATCAAGTGGTTGCAAAGTGTGTAAGCGCAAGCACAACACACTTGTTCATGTTACAGATGTCAAAGCTAAGTCGACAATTAAACCATCTACTACCATTGGTGACCGTGATGACAGCGGTGTAGCTACTGAACCATCAGCTAACAAAAATGTAACATTATCGGCACATGTCACGACGAATGTACAAAATAAAGGAGAAGTTCTTTTAGCCACTTCATTGTTAAAAGTTTATGATCGCAATAACCGCGAATATCTCGGTCGTGCCATTCTTGACAGTGGCAGTACTTCGTGCCTTATAACAGAAAAATTCTGCAATTTATTAAATTTACCGACTATCAAAGTTAGCAAGTCACTGATGGGTATAAATAATTCTAAGTCACCAATAGGTAAAATGTGTTACATTCCAATAAAATCGTTAAATGAAAACTTTTCTAAAAATATTTGCTGTTTTATCTTACCTTCTATTACTGATGAAGTGCCTTGTCGTCAATTGGATCTTAATGAATTAAATATTCCGAGTAATATATGTCTAGCTGATCCTCACTTTTATGCACCATCTCCTGTAGACTTAATTATAGGTGCAGATGTTTTCTGGGACCTCTTAGGTACAGAAAAGATAGACCTCGGTATTGGCAAACCGGTGTTATATGAAACTAGACTTGGTTGGATAGCTTCAGGCCCTATACTACATAGTGGCCAAGTTCCGTGTTCGCTTCCTTTACTTTGTAATTTGACAAATATTAATAATCCCGAAACTAATGTTTCAGTGGAAAGCTCTAGTACTGATGACATTCAAAACCTTTTAATGCGTTTTTGGCAGCTTGAGGAAGTTAGCCATCAGTCATCAGTATTCTCTCAAGAGGAGAAAATGTGTGAAGAGCATTTTATTCAAAACACAACGCGACTCGAAGACGGCCGTTTCTGTGTGCGAATACCTTTAAAACAATCACATAATAACTTAGGTGACTCTGTTCATAGAGCTAAGCACTGTCTGATTTCATTAGAACGCAGGTTTAAGGGTCAGCCATCATTTAAAGCACGTTATTGTGATTTCATGAAAGAATATGTTGAGTTAAAACATATGTCTAGATGTGTACCTGATCCACAAAAGGTTGCATATTTTATACCTCACCATGGCGTTGTGCGTGAAAGTAGTTTAACTACAAAACTCAGAGTGGTGTTCAACGCTAGTAGTCCCACCACCTCAGGAGTATCATTTAATCATTTACAAATGACAGGACCTACTGTACAAGATGACTTGGTGTCAATTCTTCTTCGGTTTAGGAAATATAAATATGTCCTCTCCGCAGATGTGGAGAAGATGTACCGCCAGGTAATAGTACACTCAGATGACAGGCATCTACAGCAGATCCTATGGCGGGATGATCCCTCGAAGCCTATGGAAGCCTACCAGTTAAATACGGTTACGTACGGTACCGCTAGCGCACCGTATCTTGCCACTAGATGTCTTAGACAGATAGGGCTCGAATGCACCGACAAGAAAATTGCTGTAATCATAAAACATGATTTTTATGTCGATGATTTGCTTTCGGGAGGGGACACAATTAAAGAGGTCCTTGAAATACGTCATAAGGTAACCGCAGAGCTGGCTTCAGCTGGAATGCCATTACGTAAATGGAAATCGAATAATTCTCAAGTGGTGTCTGATCATACAGATCATTCTTCATTAAGTTTGAACATTGGTTCAATAGAACCCTGCAAAACTTTAGGTCTGAGCTGGCATACTGAGCCCGACGTTTTATGTTATTCAATTAACCCCAATATTACTAATGCAATGACAAAACGCGGGATACTTTCTACAATTGCTCAGATTTTTGATCCGCTAGGTTTATTAGCTCCTTACATTATTGTTATGAAAACCATTATGCAAAAACTTTGGGTATATAAATTGGGATGGGACGATCAGTTGCCATCTGAAATATCAAAAATTTGGTCCAATGTTATGCGTGGCTTCCCAACATTAAATACATTAAGTATTCCACGGATTGTACTTTGTGAATCGTATAAAGATATGGACCTGCACATATTTAGTGATGCATCGCAAATTGCATACGGTGCATGTCTATATGTTCGAAGTACAAGTCATGATGCTAATGTCCTAGTACGTTTGCTTACAGCCAAAAGCCGAGTAGCCCCAATCAAACCAACTACGATACCAAGGCTTGAGCTTTGCGCGGTGTTGGTTGGTGTTCGTCTTTACGGAAAGGTGATTCACGCTCTTAGAGCTCAAGTCAGAAGCGTCACCTTTTGGACTGACTCGACGGTTGTATTGGGTTGGCTTAAGATGTTACCCAACAAATTACAGCCGTTTGTGCGCAAGCGTATCGCAGAAATATTGGACAAGACAGCTGCATGCTCCTGGAGGTACGTCCCTACAAATTTAAACCCAGCTGACCATATATCACGTGGAACAGATGTAAGTTTTTTGCAATCTTTGGATTTGTGGTGGTCAGGCCCTGAATTCTTGAGATACGACATCTCGAAATGGCCTAGTAATCCTACAGTCACAAAGGAAAAACTTCCTGAAACTCGGTCCGAAGTTTCTTTACTTGTGACAACCGCAAGTCCACGACCAGTTATAGAATTTAATAGATTTTCAAATTTCACTACTCTTAAACGGTCGGTGGCATATGTTTTGAGATTTATAATTAATTATAATAAAAAGGATCACCTAAAAATCAATTTCTCAGCACTGACGAATTAAAACAGGCATTAAATGTTATTATAAGGCTCTCGCAAAAGGACTCATTTCCAGAATACACACTTTTATTAAATAAAAAAGATTTACCAAAAAAGAGTCCATTGATTAAGTTCAAAGTTTTTCTAGACGAAAATAAATTAATGCGTGTCGGAGGTCGACTCGAAAATTCACAATTTTGTTACGACAAAAAACATCCTTTATTAATACAGTCCACTCATATTGTCACAAAATTGCTGTTTGAATTTATGCACAAAAAACTTATGCACGCTGGGCCGCAACTGTTACTAGCGTCAATTCGAGAAAATTATTGGCCGATTGGTGGTAGACGTTTATCTAAATCTATTTATAATAAATGTATTTTATGTTGTCGTATGAAAGGACAGGTAGTCTCTCCTCTCATGGGTAATTTGCCACAGCAGCGTTTGATTCCCGGGGGTTATCCCTTTGAAACAGTAGGTGTAGATTATGCTGGACCAATTATGTCAGCCACTAGACAAGGACGTGGTTGTCGTCTTACTAAAGTATACGTTGTTCTTTTTGTATGTTTCACGACTAAGGCGGTACACATAGAATTGGCAGGTGATTTAACAAGCAACAATTTTTTATCAGTTCTCCGTAGATTCATTTCGCGAAGAGGCAAACCTAAACATATCTACTCTGATAATGGGACCTCGTTTGTTGGAGCTTATCACGAACTTGGCCAGTTCATAAAGAGTAATTGCAATTCGTTGTCCAGTGACTTAGCAAATGAAGAAATTAATTTTCATTTTATCCCTCCTTATGCTCCTCACTTTGGAGGTCTTTGGGAGGCCGGTATTAAGTCTACTAAGTTCCATTTAAAAAGAGTACTGGGAAATTGTAATCTTACATTTGAGGAGCTGAACACTGTGTTAGTTCAAATAGAAGCTTTACTCAATTCTCGCCCACTCACACCACTCTCATCGGATCCCAACGATTTGTCGCCGCTAACGCCTGGACACTTCCTAATAGGACGGCCACTGACAGCACTACCTGCACCTAACCTCGAGGACCGATCCGTGACTTATTTGACCAGATACCAGAGGATAGAGCAACTCCGTCAACATTTCTGGTCCCGATGGAGCAAAGAATACGTTTCAGAGCTACAGCACCGAGTGAAATGGCGATCCTGCACTAAGCCATTGGAAAAGGACACTCTTGTGCTCATTAAGGATGAGAAACTACCTCCTTTGAAGTGGCGATTGGGCCGAGTCACGGCAGTTTTCCCTGGACAGGACGGCATCAGTCGCGTCGCTGACATCAAGACGACATGTGGAGTGGTTCGCCGAGCTTTCAGCAAGATATGCCCGTTACCTCTATCTCACAAAGAGGATTCTGGTTGAGAGACGATCTCTCAACGCCCGGGGGGATGTTTAGAATACTAAGGTTTATTTGTAACGCCTACTCAATTTTAGTTCGCAATTGTGCACAAGCACGTCTTACTGCATGAATGCTTAGCTGTAAGAATTATTTTATAAGTACCTACGCATAATACCAGTTTTTTGTTTTTTTTCTTCTTCCTATTGTCTTTGCACGGAATACAGCTCTTAAATCATCGGAAGCCTTTTATTTCAATAATTCTGGATATAAAAACCCAACACGCCCCTCGTAACAAAAATAAAAAAAATTGAGGCAAAACTTTTTAACATTGATTTTAAAAAGTTTTGCCTCAATTTTATTTATTTCATCTACAGCAAGCGTAGCATGGAACCCCCCAGTAAGCTAGAACGACGACCTTCACAAGTTCGGAGAGACTGGATGTGGAAATACAGGTGTTGTGGCGCTAATTATGAGAGGACTATGTTCAACTGACAGTAGACTGGGATTGACCTTTTAACCTTTAAACCAAAAAAAATCTTTAAAAAGATCCTGCTATACATAATATAACGCCTTTTTCCCCCGAAAGGTTGGGCACAGGTACCCCCACATTACGTCATTACCTGCTATAATACGTCTAAAATTATTCTCCTTTCAACACCCACAGGTTGAATAAAACCGGCTATTCTTAGCCAGACTCCCAGTTTAGCCCGCACTATAACTAAACGTTATAATGTGCGTTACGTTTATGATGGCGGCTTATCAATAGTTCATGCGGACGCCGATCCGTCATGCCCAGTGGTGAGCCGGTCGTAAAATGAAAGTATGAATTAAGCTGGAACCGAAGAAACTGTTCCGTGGAACCGTTCTTTCGTACTACTACAAATTCGTCACCGTTCTATTGTACTAGTATGGGAACTAGTTCACTGTATCTGGTATTTAGTGAAGTTTCGTTTGTTAGTCGAAGAAGTTAGAAAATACTTAACAGATTGTCTCGCCAAGTCTGGCGTGGCATGGGGTCTTATACCTAGGCTATGTACTAATTGCCGTGTTCTAGAAGAGAATCGTGTTATTTAGACTGTTCTTCTGGTAAATAAACCTTTACAAATGTCTGGCAAAAATCAGGTCTGGTAAATGTCTGTAGAAACTGTTGTCAAAATTCCTCATGCGATTGAGCAAATATTATGTTTATTTAAAACTAGATTTGTTTGTTTTTTACTTTGACTTATGTGCTAGGGTTCGAAGTAGTGATCTTGCCTATCTATCAGCATAAATTAAAGACCCTTCTTTGGACCTAAAATCGAAAATAGGAGGAAATTCCACAATTTTAATCAACTAAATACTACTATGTATTTCCTATACAGAACTCCGTCATAGTTACGGTAACTTCCGAACTACAGCAAACTAGTTTGTCCAGAAATAACTTACTTTGTGAACTAATACAACACTAGTGTAATGTAGGTATTCATACTTACAAAGGAATGCGGTGTTTCAGAACGAAAATATTATGAGTACTCGTAACGTTTTATGATGTTTTTGAATTATGTTTTTAGTTTAATAGTTATTTATGCAACTGTTGTATAATAAGGGGTATTAAAACACGAATATGGGTTTATGTGTACCAGCAGTAGAAACATTACAGAGGTCAAGTCCTATTATACATTATTTAAGATTTTATGTAAACGGAAGGGCCTTTTGAAGAAAGAGCCATTGCATCTTCTACATTCGAAACACAGACACAACTAGAATCAATTTTATTTTCTCAACTGCCTCACTGATCTAGTGGTCGCAAGCACTACTGCTGGGCATGAAGTCCTGGGTTCTATTCCCAGGCCGGGCATAGTGTCATTTGGTTTTTCCACCAGGAATTTCTCAGTAGTAGCCCGGAGTCTGGATTTGTGCCCGGTTGATGGCAATAGGCTCGCCCCCTATTACATGGGACTTATACATAACTGGCGAAATGTGGGTGTAGTATAGGTACTCCTCTGCCTAACCCTTCAGGGATTATAGGCGTGAAGTTATGTTGTTGTTATTTTTAACATACACATGTGCCTTTTATGGCTTTTGAAATAGATAATTTGTCATTGACTTGGACTTTAAGACCATTTCCTTTAAGACTCTTTCTCTTTTGACAGCGGTCAAAGACAGAATGGAACTTGATTCCACTCGATCTAACAACCAAAGTGCTACAATAATTGAAAATACATTTAAAATGTATTAAATTTCCTTCTGCCCGGGATATTTACTATCCTTTGACATTGTCCCCTCTCTCTCGAAGGAGCTGGTCAAAGGGTCATTAGTTGCACGACTATTTCCTTCGTATTTCCTTTAGATAGCGAATAACTCGATACAGTGGATCCACCTGATGTATCCTTTGAACTAAAAGACTTGAGACTTTCAAAGTAGTAGGTATACAAGTGTTGGAAGCTTTGCATTTTAAGCGTTTTCTTTATCTTACATTATGGCCAGTACTGTTACGTCTGTGGTTTGTTTTAAAGAAAGAAAGAAAAATATTTTATTAGGGACAAGCACACGAAATATAAAAAATAAAACAGAACATTAAATCTAAGAAAAACATGAATACAATAAAATAAAATAAAAAACATTAAAACCTTTAAGTTTCTCTAATACCAACATCATCATCATCATCTACCCAGCCTTTTCCCAACTATGTTGGGGTCGGCTTCCAGTCTAACCGGTAGGTCCGTGGATCAGTGACCACCCTTACGTATCGAGCCCTCTCCGTGGCTCGGAAAGCACATAAAACGGTTGGTCACGACTGTCATTCGTAGATCTTTGACAGCCGGTACGGGTAGTTAGAAGCCCAAAAGTCTGGCACCCAGTCTTACCGGGTATCGTGTTGCCCAGTAACTAGGTAGTAGAGGTCAAATAGACAGTCGCACCTTGTAAAATAGGTACTGAAATTCAACTGCAACTGCTGCAGCTCCATCAAAATAAATTCTGAATTTCCACATAGTTATTAGTCTCACAACCTCGTATAGTTAAGTGGATATATCACAGAAACCATAAATATTATAATCAGTAACCGAATGCAGTGCAATAAAGATTAGAAAATCTATTAAAGTTTAATTTAAGAACGAAATAATTTGAGCGGTGAGCTACAATATTCAGAGCGTGGGTGCAGTAGATTGAATCACAATACATACATATTTTTAACATAGAATGATTTAAGAAATGTGTAAAACACGTGAGTAATTTTCTTTCATATAAAACACAAACAAACAATAAATAACAATAAACAATATGATTCAAAGTCATTTATTTGCTTGGTTATACAAAAGGTGGTGGAGGTAGTTTTCTTCCTTTCTTTTCTTTCTTGGTAAATAAATATCCCTGTGCGATGACATATTTCACCATATTTTGGCAAGCAAATATTAATATCGAAGTAAGTAAACAACAGAACAAAATTAGATTTTAATGTTATAATCTATCTTTGCATTCAACATAATAATACGCCTATTGCCACTAAAATACAAACTCCGTTGCGCTACTGAGAATTTCCTAATAGGAAAAACACAACCACGCTTTCCTCGGACTGAGAATCGAACCCAGAACTCGCACTTAAATTGCCACCTCTAGACCAACAAAACATATTGGCCCGAACTAACCCGCAAATGACACGCTGTAACTGACCTCAAAGGATTCCCAAAACCTAGATCTAGATAACATTTCGCAATCCTCCGTCGATGTCTGAATTCGTGGCTGGATTTCTACGAACCGAGGTTCCAATTAATAGAGGGGTTGGTACCTGACGCCACCACATGTGTCTGCTTTGATAACGTGACCCAGTCGTGTTGGTAACGTTAGTGTCCACTGCTCCTAGCACGAACAATGTCTATGTAACGTTACAGTAGGGCACGTGTTTCTTGTTAGCCATACATTTGTCATGATAACGTGTATACAGGGTGTCCGGTAATTAATGGATAACCGCTTCAGGGGTCATTGTACTTATCATTATGAACGACTATTACTATGGGACCAAACCTGAAATCGCGAAAAAAAAATCAGCAGTTTGCTGCATTTTGACGAGTTATGCGAACAGAAATGTAGGGAACAGCTGATTTTTTTTCGCGATTTCATGTTTGGTCCCATAGTAAAAGTTGTTCATAATAATAACTACAATGACCCCTTAAGAAGTTATCCATTAATTACCGGACACCCTGTATATGTAAGATAATCTACCTAGCCTTTTCGCAAGGGGTCGGCTTCCAATCTAACCGGATGCAGCTGAATCAAACAAATCAATATTTTCCTCATTCCTCCACATCACATATCCATACCAAGACAAGTTGACAACCGAGTTCCACACAACGTTACAGTTACCGCCGCGGTGCCACTTTCAGACTTTCTCTTATTTATGTACTAATTTCTTAATCTATCCATTCGCGTAATACCACACATCCCTCTTAGCATTCTCAGCTTAGCTCAACTTACTATGAACACAATAGAATCATAGTTGACCTGCAAATAGTCACTGTTACCTATAATTTTCACTTTTGAAGTGAAAACTTCGTTAGGTGCGTTTAGCATTTTTTGACATGGGAAAAAACCATTGAAATCGCGCCACTGTTACCGTAACCGACACCGTTTTGGATGTGTTCGGCTGTCCTCGGGATCTACTCGGTTTTAATGTATATCCGATATTATGTCAGTAAGTGATGGGAAAGTGTTCTGTTTGTGTTTGTTTTCACTTCTGTCAGTACTCCCGGAGTGCCACCGTTTTTTTTTTTTGTTGACGGTGAAATGATAACTATTTAACTAAAAGTTCCTGCTACTTGCAAATATCAAAGGAAAGTCTACCCAATTAAAAAAAAACACGACACAACACTTTGCACTACCTGGGAATTGATCCCTAACCCTTTTTTAAAACAGCCGAGATCGCATCCAATAAAAAGTCCTACCATAAAGTTTTCAGTCAAAGAGTTTTCTACAAGGATAGTTTTTCAAAGCGCAGGACATATTGAATTCTGAGAAACCCGACTGAGCTGGTTGAGATATGATCTAGAGAAACACGTTTGTCTCTCAGATTACAATAAATAACAAAAAGAACTTCGCCGGTCTAGTGGTCGCAAGTGCTTCTGCTGAGCATGAGGTCCCGGGTTCGATGCTCAGGTCGCGCTAATTGGTAAAGGATTTTTCCATCAGAAATCTCTCAGTAGCAGCCTGGAGTCTGGATTTGTGCCCAATTGATGGCAATCGCCTCCAAGGACTTAAATATAACTGGCGAAATGTGTGTTTACTATACGTACACTTCTGCCTAACCGCTCGGGGATTTCAGGCGTGATGTTATGTTAACAATAAGAAAATATAATATACAACGCGAAGTTTATGATTTACAAAAGGTTTTTTCCTATATACAGACGACAAGAAAAAAATTGGACGTAAGTGCAAAGTGTGAAAGGTCATAATAATGCTCGTAAAGTTTGGTAAACATCTGATAACTTTATGTGGGAGACACATTCAATATTTGATAGGCCCGCTAAAAGCCTTTTGTATAACTTCCACTGTTCGCAAGTCTTCACTTATTCTCAAATACTTATTCTATTATGCAAAACACAGAATTTAGGCACTATTTGCGAGAAAAATTCCGTCACCTATTATGAGGCACGCAGAAAACCCCAACAAAAAATCCAGTCAGTTCAGAAAACCCACAATCACCGATATCCGATGAATAAATCGAACCCATCACCTTTATAAAACCGGCTACACTTATCTTACTGGTTTTCCCCGAAAGGTTGGACAAAGGTATCTACGAAATAAACCTGTTTTTATTTCTTTCTTTCTACCGGTACTATGTACTACTACCGTCTGTAATAAAAAAAATATATATATAACGGAGAAGGCATGTGTGTCTCGTTATTATCAGACATATTTCAACTACTGTGGGCGAACTATGGGTATGTGTTGGTTATTACGCAATAGAAAAACGGTTTGCAGTTCAAATCAAATTATAATTTCACAAAAAATTTAATCACACTAGAAAATCACACACTATAGGTACACGATACAACCAGATACGGAACGCGGGACAGTTTCTGAGCACATGTTGTTCGTTTGATGTCCGATGTCCAAGAGACTCCACCTCGTTCTGTCGCGCTGTTGCCGACCCCCCACGAACTCAGGCTAGACTCTGTCAAGCGCCGCCAGATGGCGCTGGCGTTCCGAATAGTCAAACGAATGACCGGTTGCGACATATATCAGTTTATTACTTCAACGCAACGAAGTTCAGAATCATATATACTGAATCCATGGCAACTGGTTGCGCCTCGATGTTCCTGCCATCCTGTACAGTATAGCACTAAATATATCCATATTTCGGCAGGTATGTTTAAGTCTCATGTAATGGGGCGAGCCTATTGCCATCAACCGGACACAAACCCAGACTCCGGGCTGCTGCTGAGAAATACCTGATGGAAATACTCAATAAACACTTTGCCCGATCTTAGTCTTTATTTCGCAGTCTACCCGCCAAGATGGCACTGAAAACGCATTAAAGAAAATAAAAGCGGACTCACGACTCGGAACAGAAACTGCACATTCATACAAAAAACAGCTATCATGCAGACTAAAGGTTTTGACCTCTTAATGTGAAACAGATCCCAATACGAACGGTAGAGGAGTGTTCACATTCACTGACCGGTCCGGTTCTAAATATTTAAGCATTTTTTTATTCGACTGTAAAATGGGAAGAGGAATATTATATTTTAAACGTCTTTTGACAAACTGAATATAGGTTATTGAAGTTACTTAAACATAGCACCACGCGTTGTTTCCTCGAAGTGTATTGGGCACAGGTGTACCCATAGAAATGTAAATTTATCTATGGGTGTACCAATAGTAGACCCACATAAAAAAAACAAATATTATATTGTAATATTATTATATTGTTATTGAAGTTATTCACTAATAATTTGATGTAGATCTTTAATTAATTACTCAATACATTTCGATACTATGTCTTGCGGTTGGCCACGTGCCTTTCGCATGACCTAATACAAATCAAACCAAATGATTTAGCAATTAATAATACGACTATTATATTATTATCTTATGCTATTCTAATTTTCTTAATTTCAGGACTTCTCTTCTGCCTGTCCTTGTAACTTGGTTTTGATATCTTTAACTCTCTTTTTCTTCCAAATATTGCATAAAGATTTTGTACGGAGACAAATATTTTGAGGAAAATGGCCTACAAGAGTATGGGAAGACCAAAGAAACGATGGATGGACTGTGTGTAAGATGAGTTAGAAAGGGGGTGACTACCGAGATGACGACTAATAGAGAAATATGGAGGAAAAACACATGTTGCGTCGCGAAGGCAGGAAAATGATGATATTGCATAAAGATTTTAGCATTATTTCATCAAAATAAACACTCAATATTTTTTTATACTCAAAGTATTAAAATTACTTACGACACTAATATTGTACAACTAGGTTCTGCCCGCGACTTCATCCGCGTGATAATTCTTGTTTCCGCGACCCACCTTGTCGCATCAAATAACCTGCCCATGCTATGACCTACATACCTACTTCGTTTTCGCTTAACGTTCTTTATTTTTTTATTTATGTACGCACAGTAAAATACTTAGGGATATGAGTTATGACATAATTATAATTTGAGTACAAAGGTTGTTTCTGATTGTTTTTCTTTTTGCTCGGCTCCTAAGGATCTTAGCGAGATGTAAAGTAGCCTATAGCCTTTCTCAAGAATTGGGCTATCAAATGCAAAAAGAATTGTTGAAATCCGACTGGTAGTTTCAGAGATAAGCGCGTTTAACCTTTTAACCGCCTACGTCGGATTAATCCGACAAATATTTTCGTGCCCATTCCGCCAGAGTCGTATATATACGACCAAATAACACATCTCGTTTAATCTGTATTATTATTATATCATCACAGCTCGTTTCATTGGTATTTATTTTTCGTTTTTTTTTTTTTTTCTCGGGCGCTCGGTGCACGACAACTGATATAAAGTCGGGCGGTTAATAGTTTAAGCAAACAAACAAAAAAAACAAACGAACTATTCAGTTTTCTGAACAACAATTATCTCAGCCAAGTCTCCGCCAATAATAACATACTCGGATATTACTATGTAAATGATTACATTAGAGGTGAACAGAGTTGCTGCATGTCAAATGTCAGTGTCATGTCTGTGCTTTGGATGTGCAAATAGTGACGTCACATGGACTTATCTAGGCAATTGTGTGCTATTGAATCTAGCTATGTGATTTGAGAATCGGCTAAGGCCTTCTTTATAAACTGCGGCTCATTAATTTGCATTACTTATTTTATCTTTTTTTTATTGTTTTTTTTAATGAATCAAAAACATAATCTTGTCGATGGTTTGAGCATAATTGGCTAATGAGACACAATTGACGACACAGGTTATAGAAATCTAATATACTTACAAAGGAGAGGGGATTTCCTGACATAATGTGCAACTTTAATCTAACCAAAAAAATAATCTTATAAAAAACAAGAAGAGCTACATGCCTGTATATCAATGATGTCATATGCATAAATAAACTTGTTTCTGTCACGACTAGGGAGGTCAGATAGCGATTATCGTACAAAAAACCAAAAACAATTTGTTATTTACTATGAAAACAGCTAATCAATCATAACGCTTAATTGTTGTTTACTCCTGTTAATGACTGATAGACGGGTTATCATTATAAGGCCGAGTTCTTAAGATTAAGGGCCTACACAGACGGTATTTTTTTCACGCCCTCTCGACGTGCGTGATCGCGCTGCGAACGCGACTAGTGCTGCTTTTTAAGGCAGAAAACGCACGTTACATGGAACGCGCGTATGGAAAAAGTTTTTAGCAAAAAAATTAAACCCCCGTAAAAACTGAAAAGCAAAAAATAATAAACCTTTTTTATTTAACCTTAATAACTAAGTAACTTTGAGTCGGCGCCAAACAAGCGAATTAATATCGTTGCGAGTGGTCGTGCGGAGAGCGCATTTTTCGAATATTAATGTTTATCGCTGGAGAATTCACGTTATATTGTTAATTTGATTTGGTTATTTAGTGATCTTTGTTCGTTAATTGTTTGGCGCCGACTCAAAATTACATAGGTATACTTACATCGTGAAAACTTACGTGGAACCGAGTTTATCCGATTTATAGCCGAGTATGCGCGATGCAGCGGCACCGACCGACTGGAGCCGAGTATACCCTATTCAGCGTCACCGACCCGAACGTGACACGTGATTCGTTCAATGTTCAAAAAGAGCGCAAAGAAGTTTTCACTTTAAAAACGCCTCGTGCGCATAAACCAAACTGATTACTCACATAAGTATAATTATTTATGCAAAGATGATGCGGTCCTATAGGACACGTGTAGGTAACTGCAATGGATACTTATTTGATATAATTGAAAGTAACTTTTATGTCTGTGCTCTAAACAATGAGATTTGTCTAAGTAAACGGACACAAATCATCTTGTAGGAATGAAAGAAAATACTTTAACTGGTCAAGCGGCGCGGTTCGCCGATCTGCGACGAAAGAATAGAAAATCAATTGTGTCTCATTAGCGGCGCTTGACAGATTAATAATAATATTCGAAATAGACGATAGATTCAAAAGAAATTTTGACAGCTGAATCGGTCCAATATGGCGGGTTGTCAGTTGTGCATAACAAGATAGAACAATGGAATAGGTAAGCATTTCGAAGGCTTCAATAATAATTATACTAAGCCATTGAATTACGTTTTACTTGGAACAACTATAATTTACACAGTTTGTAGATAAATAACATCCAAGACGGGGTAAATACGCATTTGTTTACAAGAAACATATTAACATAAACAGCTGTTTTCATTTATTTAATTTTACGCGTGTTAGCCTCGGAAACAGCTGAACTGTTTCATGTAAAAACGACTTTTACGCAGAAAACGAAGGTATTCGATAAATCTGATTGTTTTATGTAAATAAACAAACGTCGATTATTCAGCGCACGTTATTAAAGTGAGGAAAGAAAGTAAAGACATTTATTTATATTTCGTGTTTACATGTTGAGTCATTGAAAGCGAATGTATTTATTCATTACTAGCTGCGCCCCGCGGTTTTACCCGCATAATTTTCGATTTCGTAGGCATATCGCGTTAAAAACATCATCATGATCATGATCTACCCAGGTGTCAAATTCCATACAAATCCGTTCAGACGCTTAAGCGTGAAAGCGTAACAAACAAACACAAAAAAATCAAATATTTTCTCTTTATATTAAAGTTTAGATACAGAAGTAAAGATGCCATTCCACAGCAGCCCACAGCTAAGCTATGCACGTGGACTTAGCTTCGCTTTGTATAAAAATGTAGGCGGGATCGTTCACTGACTGTGACTCACAGATACACATGTGTGCGTGGCTAGCGAACAAGTGAACCACGCAGCTAACGTAGCAAGCCTCTCCATGCACATCCTACGTCACAGTGGACGGTCGACTTAACGGCTTCGCACACATGTGCGACTTGTCGCATGATATGTCAATGCAACGCAAGAGCAACTACTTCGCGTGCCAAAAATCGCACCAGCTTACGTTCGAAAATTGTAAGCCGCCACTTTCGCGCTCAGTCCTGCGTTCTGCTGGCTGGGTGAGCGTGAGCGAGAGCGCGAGCTTGTGACGTCATAGTAGGTAGTCAAAAAGTGGCACGCTTGGTTTTCATACAGTTCGTGATACTTGCGTTATCTAGGTCTATCTATATCTGTGGTCGCAACACTGTCGCTCCTTATTGAATTGGTCGGCTACCAGGCTTATCAGATGCGCCTGAATAGAAGTATTAACATGAAATGACTGCCATCTGACCTGTACACTAGACGATACTGTTATGTGGATAATAAAATTCCTAAAAAGACTTGAGTCAATCTCAGATTTCTATTCCAACGTGGGTGCCTATAAGCCCAGGTTCACATCGGTGCGTTTTTCCTTCGGCGATTTTCTTTCGTACCTACACTGGATTTTGAACACACTACTTAGCGCCGACAGTTGAAAACCCAACGGTATTTATATTTTTTGATGCGCTCTGTTGGATTATACAGGGTGTCCCTGTAAATATGGATCAAATCGAATAGGGGCATGGGCAAGGTCATTTCCAAACGTTATAGCAAAAAAAAAAAAAAACTAAAAAAAGAGAAAAGAAATCGAATCGTTTTAAAAAAGTCTTTAAAAAAACTATCAGGGCTATCAATTTATTTTTTTTAGATAGCCCTGATAGTATTTTTTTATGATTATTTTCTTTGAGCACTATGCAAAGTGATTGAAACAAAAATAAAAATCGGTCATAACTTATGAACCGTAAAAAAATTCACTGACATTCTCAGGGTTAAAAAGTTTGGAAATGACCTTGCCCACGCCCCTATTCGATTTGATCCATACTTCCAGCCAGGGACACCCTGTATTATCATAGAGTTGAAAATCCAGTGTGCGATAAAATCCCGCCGCGATTTTTTTACGTCCGTGCTCCGTGGGCTTATAGCAAACAATGACAGTAGCTACCTTTTTGACAGGCTAATGTTTTAACCAAGGATTGAAGTTTTCTAATTCAAAATGAAGTGAATGAAGTGGCACTATAAACAAGCTGGATCACCGGAACGCTCTCCGATATCCGGCCGGATACGTCCCGCCTCGCCGCCGTACGCCACGCGCCAGTGTGATCGGTCCTTGCCACGGGTCGATGAACCCGCGATCGAGACGTTGCCGGGTTGGTAACACACAAACATACTAACAAGTACTTAGTGGAGTACATATTCACGGAGTTCTGTAACGGTATAGGTAGTGCGTAGGAAGGTATTTGTGTTAATACCTACATATCTTGTTTTTATAAATTGCTAATTGTGCGGTTTATCCGCTACAATAAATCGGTAGTTCTTGCTCCAATCCCCTTGACTTACTTACTTCATCTTCTGCCTAGTCTTTTCCTAACTATGTTGGGGTCGGCTTCCTGTCTAACCGGATGCAGCTGAAAACCAGTATTTCACATGGAGTTACCGCCCCTGACCTCCATAACCTAGGTACAGTCAGCATCAAAAGTCGATTAACACTATCATTTTTACATGTTATTAAATTGACAACAACTTTTTTCAATAAACTGATTTTTAGCTTTTCACATAATAGACAAGAGTATATATTCAAAAAAAAATCTGCTGCTGCAATTTTGAACAAATATTTTGCTCAATAACTAAGATTAAAAAACTGAAATGTTAATCAACTTTTGATGTTGACCGTACTACTCCACATACTTGTGGCTTCAATTTCTTGGGAACAAAAATTATATTTTTTTCGTATCCAGATAAACCTCCCAAAAATGTAGATATGTGTGATTCATAATAACAGACTAATGGTACTGGTATGGTGTAGCTGTTGCCTTTTTTTTTTGGTGCGTGGTGGAAATCCTCATGGACTTCCTCCATCGTGAGGGTGACAGAGGGACTCTAGGGTAGACTCTTACCGGCTAAAACCACCGCGGTGTTCCACCTCTACCTATGGCCGGGGGTGGGGGATTCGTATAAGCATTCACCGAGTATTGTTAAACCTTTCTGGTAAATGGATTCTCAGGGCACAGCAGCGTTGTTATTTGCTATCATATTAGATAAGCATTCAACCTCACCCCTGTTACCCAGACTTAAACATAACTGGAGGAGGCAGTGGTGGCCCAGTGGTCGTGGGGGTCGGGAGAATTAGGGATTTCTTTAAAGAATTTAATTGAGCAATCACAACTTAAATTTAAATAAATGAATTCTATTGTAAACTACAAGTAACTTTTTTGATTTCAAAGAATTTAGCAATTATACCACAAGTTAATTAATAAGGTTAAGTTTTAAATGGTTCAGCTCTGCAACTTAGAATTTCGAAAGTATCGAAAATAAGTTTCAAGTTCATTGGGAGTCACATATTAGAAAAAATACTACCACACTTTTTATGAGGTCTAAAAATAGTTTCAGGAGAAAAGCTTTCTGTAGTAAAAAATTACGACCAGAGAAAACTGAACCTAATTTTTTTGCTTTCTAACAAATATGGCCACTATGCTTTTCCGACACGTATTTCAATGGTACGGTCAAACGCACATGATTTCGACGATTTTCTGCTGCGAAATAAAGACTGTCAAATTGTTACTCTATACGTATGGTTGACTGTACCTACTCGTCATCTGCCTAGCATATTCCCAAATATGTTGGGATCGGCTTCCAGTCTAATACCAGTATTTTACAAGAAGAGACTGCCTATCTGACTTCCACAACCCAGTTACTGATTAACACGATATCCCTTGGTAAGACTGGTTGTTAGACTTTCAGACTACCCGTAACGACTGTCAAAGACCTGCGAATGGCGAGTGGTGGACTGTAGGTATACCGGGTGAAATTGAATTCATGGGCATCCTTTTAAGGAGTCATTGTACTCATCATTATGAACAACTTTTACGATGGGATCAAACCTGAAATCGCGAAAAAAAAATCTGCTCTTTCCTACATTTTGACGAGTTATGTGAACACAAATGCAAGGAACAGCTGATTTTTTTTCGCGATTTTAGGTTTAGTCCCATAGTAAAAGAGTTTCATAATGATGAGTACAATGACCCCTTAAAAGGATGCCCATGAATTTAATTTCACCCTGTATAGCAAAAGTAGGAGTCTTTGGTCAACTGGACGCACTCGAACTGGACCCGCGGGTCCAGTTGACCAAATCATTGATTTTCTATATTTTTATTGGTCAACTGGACCCACATTCAAAATTAAAATAACATCTATTGTTTAAAGCTACCCGTGGATACAGTCGAAACAAAAAGACAATGGCAGCTATGTAAATCTAATGCTTGCTCCTTTTCTCGATCAACATGATATTGTTCAATCGCATATTCATAAGTTTTATCCTTCTTATCAGCAATATCTATAAAGAGCTTTGGTTCCCCAGAAGATTATAAGTTCAAGATTTTGTAGCTTTTCTGTGCTCACATTATTTTAAGGTTCTGTATATCGTTACTGTTTCTAAGATTACCTTTTCTACTAGACAAAGCTTCACGCCTGCATGCATCAAATGCAAAAGTGGCATACGTAGGTGTAAACACTTTGTCACTTAGGTACTTAGCAGCCGAAAGACGTCGACTGCTGGACATAGGCCTCTCCCAAGCACAGCCATTTCGACCGGTTCTATGCTTCTCGCATCCAGCGGACTCCTGCGGCCTTCACCAGGTCTTCGGTCCACCTTGTGGAAGGCCTTTCAACTCTATCTCTTCCGGTACGCGGTCGCCACTCCAGAACCTTTCGGCCCCATCGGCCATCTGTTCTAGATGCAATGTGCTCTGGCCACTATAATAATGATAGAATCCAATCTCTAGTTTTAAAATAGAACTTTCTTGGCATTTAAAAGTGTTTGTTATAACAAAATAAATATTAGTTACCATCATCATTTATATGTATATGTTACCGGCAATCTGTATAATCCGGTATTCTATACAATACCTAGGCAATGTATAGAATGCCTAAAACGTTTAGGTAATGTATGAAATATTATTTATTTTATACTTTGCCTAGGCATTCTATACAGTACCGAATACGCAGCCGGCAATGTGTGAAAGACGAAAGCGGGGAAGGGGACGACGTGCGAGCAGGCAGTAAACTCCATGCGACAATTAATAAATATTTTTGAGTGTAATGATTCTTATTCTACTGCAAAAAGTATTATATGACCTACCTTTTTTATAAAGATTATTTTTTATGAGTAATTGTTAATTTTAATAAAGTTAATTTTGAGCAAACATGAGCTGTTATAATTGTCCGTCATTTTATAGGTAAACTATACCCAGAGGAAACTTACATCTGACCAATTTGAAAATAAAATACACGTGTCGAATTGAGAACCTCCCCCTTTATTTTCGTCGGTTAAAAATCACGTGCACACGATGAACAAACCTGTAAGCAAGTATTACTATAGCGGCTGTGGGTTGCAAGCAAGATAGTCCTTACGGTGTATAGATGTTCGTTTTTCCTATGGTACTTACATTACATTAATAAATATAGACCAAATCTATTTACTTTACACATTGCCGGTGAACCAGCAGGTATTCTATACAATCCCTAGGAAATGTATACATTACCTAGGCAAAGTATGTAACGAACAATAATATTCATAATATTTCATACATTGCCTGGACGCCTCAGGTATTCTATACATTGCCTAAGTATTGTATAGAATACCTGAATTATATAGATTGCCGGTAACATATATACCGAGGACATCAGAAACCAGGTATAAAAAATGTTAAAACGCTTTATGATAACCTACTTTGACCCCATTTTAACCCTAAAATTACCGAAGATGCAATTACAATGAATCATCTATGTGCTATATTGATACCGACACCGTTACTTGTGATATCGGATCCACGTTCGAGACGTCAATTTAATAAAAGCAGAAAAAGAGTATCTGAAGAGAGTAAAATAGATAGAGATCATCATTTGAGTACAAAGGTGCTGCTTATGTCTTAAAAAATATCTTTTGCAATCGATAGCCCAATTCTCAAGGAAAGCTATGTTAACATCATGCTATGACTCTTAGGAGCCGAGTAAAAAGTCAGAAAGAACGCTAAGCGAAAGCGAAATGATAGAGCGGGTAGGTATTGCGATCCGACGGGGTGGGTCAGAACGAAGAAGCAGGAGATATTATTAAATATAATGCAAAAATAACATAAACATTCATGAACACATAATGCTGAAGTATACAAACATAATACCTATGGTGCTCTTTGACTCGGTATTTGAATTGAGAAATAGTTTTGATATATTACAAGATCAAAGATTATACTGATTCCTACAACTTAATATTACTAACTGACTCCTTTGACTTATCTTGTTACCGAGTCTCGTGAATTCAATCGTAAGTAATTCAACAATCTGTGTGGTTCTTTGTTCAAAGTTTAATCTCAGAGACTAATCTGCATTATCCACATATGGCCTGCCCAAGATCATGTCTAGACTTTAAAAGAGACTGTGAGCTCTGAGTTTGTTTTGGTGTATTTAGTCCTTTCTTCTCAGAATAGTCGGGTAGGAAACAGTACTCCTCTAGTATTTTTATGAACCAACTATCTGCGTCCCGCGGTTTCACCCGCATAAGTGTCGATCCCGTGGGAATATCGGGATAAAAACTATCCCATGTCCTTCCCCGGGATGCAATCTATCTTCTGCCAAATTTTATCGAAATCCGTTCAGTGGTTTAGGCGTGAAAAGATAACATACAGACAGACAGAGTTATTTTCGAATATATAATATTAAGTATGGATTTACAGAAATAAATACACATCATTTATGAGTCCTAGTTTTGCATAGTTTATAGGATAATAAGCGTGCCGACGCGGAAAGCTACGAATGTAAATTTTAGCGCAACGTAGTAGCATTTACTGCACTATACTAATTTAAAATATTCGTATTTAACTTTAAACCCAGGCTTGCCCGTGTCTCGTACATGGCCCGACCAGCATAAATTATGCTGAAATCTCCACAATATCGTAGAACCGTTACCAGTGGAGGTAAAATTCATAACTACTTCATGCCTGTATTCCTTGAAAGGTCAGGCAGAAATGTATCTATAGCACACCCATATTTTGCCAGCTTATGTTTACCTAAGTCCCATGTATTAGAGGGCGAGACTAATTGCCATCAACCGGGCACAAATATAGACTCCGGGCTGCTACTCAGAAATTTCAGATAGAAAACACTTTGCTCAACCCGGGAATGGAACTCAGGACCTCATACTCAGCTGTAACGCTTGCGAGCAACGAGGATGTCTGTCAGTTAATAAAATTCATAATTTACGAGTTTATACAGGGTGAAATTGAATTCATGGGCATCCTTTTAAGGGGTCATTGTAATCATCATTATGAACAACTTTTACTATGGGACCAAACCTGAAATCGCGAAAGAAAATCTGCTCTTCCGTACATTTTGACGAGTTGTGTGAACATAAATGCAAGGAACAGCTGATTTTTTTTTGCGATTTTAGGCTTAGTCCCATAGTAAAAGTTGTTCATAACAATGAGTACAATGACCCCTTAAAAGGATGCCCATGAATTTAATTTCACCCTTTATAAGAGCCTAGGTAAACAACAAACCTATACACAGAAATAATAACGTACGTAACAATAAATACGTGAGCTAACACAATTTATTATTATTGAGTTTGCACTTCCCACATTTCGAAACAGCAGAACGGAAATATTTCGCGGGTGGTAATATAGAGCGTTTTATTAAATAAATGTCGATCGCACCGCAGTTCAGTACCGACAGGTGTAAGCATGTTACTATTTTATTTTATTTTATTCTACAACTCTACGAATCCCAACAACGTATGTATGAATATTGTTTTGTTGACTTGGAATAAAAATGTGAGATGGAATCCTAGGGCTGCGCTGAACAGTTAATATTTATTTATTTTTCTGTAATATTTAAAGGCTTTAAAGAAATTCAAGTTTTGAACTCATTTCTTTAGCATAAGCATAATCAGCCTAAAATATTCCCACTGCTGGGACACAGGCCTCCTCTCGGTGAGAGGGAGTGGGTAACAGGTAATCTACTACGCGGGCCCAGTGCGAAGATGTCACATTTCTTTTAAACAACAATAAAAGTTTCTTGTGTAGCCACATTTATGTATCTACAAAAGAAAACCCCTGAAAATTTCCCCTTGAAGCATTCAGCACCACTAGAAGAAAACTCTATAAGTGGTTAGTGTAAAAATATGCAACAAAGGACTTTTTCATTTTTTCTCATACAGTTTTCTTTAATTTAAATGTCAATTGTCCTCCAAATAACCCAACGTTTGCTGTACGTACATTTGCTTGTCTCTACTCTGTTTGCCGTGGAAACTTCAGTCGCTATATCTAATTTGATCCCTCAAAACACCTAAAATATCCACAAAAACTTGTGACCTTATTCCTAATTTTCATACCGCACTCACTCCAAAACAGGAAAAAATATGATATTTTAAGCACATAACAAAAAACTTGCCAACCCTACTCAAAGATGAACCTGTCTACAATGCCCAATATATCTTGATCCGTGGCAAAATACAGAATTACATTTAAATGTACGGGAATTGACAATATTAAATGAATTGCATTGTCACGCAGCGCCATCTCACGTCTACGTGAAGTACCAACTTATGTCGGTGTCTGTAGCTCCATTCGGGTCGGGTCGTACGTGGCTGGGGGGTACAAATGGACATGCTACTGTAGACCGTACCTACGTTGTACTAACTTGTAGCCAGATTTTAGATGGCTAGCTAGAAATGTAGAGTGGAAATATACTGACTTCTTTTTTAAGTATGGGACATCATCAAATGACCCCTCCCGCTCTGGGTGGAGCGGAAGGGAGTGTCAGACTCTTACTGACTAAAACCCATCCGTGTTCCTTCCTTAGCCCTTTATGTTCCGGGGTAGCGGTAACCCTTTCGGACAATCCCGCACCCCTGGCAGGCTTCGGCCCTGGCAGGCCCCTTCGAAATATACTGACTGATATTTGTTTTTTGAGAAGGGTTTCTGTGGAGATTTTTCGAGTACGTTCTCGTGTTCATATGTGTTTATTTCAGTTTGATTTCTGATCTTATTAAGAAGTAGTCATATTTCCAGGTTCCTGATACAGAAAGCATATTAGAAAGAAAGAAAGAAAAAGTATTTATTGCGACTCGTACAGGAAGATCACAAACTAAACTAAACACAGTAAAAAATTAAAAACAAGTTATATAAAAAAAACAAACAAAAAGTAACAAAAAGAAAAATGAGACAGAAACTCCTATACGAGGCCAAAAGGCTCCTATCTCAGCATGATGCTGCGACATTTAAAAAAATAAATGTCGTAGCGCTGGTATTCTGATAGGGCCCGCCGCTGTGATGTCACGGGCAGTTAACAGAAATAAATAAATAAATATTAAAATAGATTTAACATGTAAAATATTAGCAAATAAAATAAAATATTAATAAAATATTACACTATAAATTAATATTTAGAAGAAGTATAAAATCCGTAATACCATTTTCTCAGATTATTTCATTACCTACTTTCTTTCTTTAGTTAATAAGTTTAGTAAATAATATTCTTTTTTTTTTATTCTTCTTTTTTTTATTTATTCTTTATTTTTTTTCCTTTTTTTTTTTGTTATCTTAATTTGTACTATTTTCTTTGTGTAGGTATGTTATTGCTAAAGATTTAAGACTGTTACTTAGCAGTATTTTTATAATTATTACCTGCTGTGTAAGCAATATTTATACGTCTTGCAAGGCAGCAGATAGTGACACAATATATTTTTTAACCGACTTCAAAAAAAGGAGGAGGTTATCAATTCGACTGTATTTTTTTTTTTTTTTTTTTTTTTTTTTTTTTATGTTTGTTACCTCATAACTTGCGACTGGGTGAACCGATTTTCATGATTCTTTTTTTATTTGAAAGCTGGTGCTTCTCGTGTGGTCCCATTGTCACCATTTCAATATCTGATGATGGGATCTTAGAGAAATCGAGGGCAACCCTCAAATTTTATAGGCTTACTTATTGTTTTTCGCATGTTTTATGAAGTATCTTGTGTATTTGCGTATGGTTGTCACCATCTCAGGTAGCTGGGCTGATGATGGAAGGTACAACTCCTTAACAGTAAGAAGTTACTCGAACAGGCAAGGGCTGTTTTAGTAAATTGTTTTGATGTTTGATAGGGCATTTGCCACATTTGGTCTCATGATCATCAAGTCATGACCTGATGCTGCAGTCAGGATAGTCTGCAGAGTACCTAACTCCTCGACAACTAACAGCAGATATATCGTGTTTAAGCTCATTGAAAAGGGCTCGATGTGTGGATAAACTTACTGTTAATGAGGAACACCGAAGTACATAAAGACCTGATGCTGAAGCCAGGAGCATCAGAAAAAGTACCAACCTTGAAATTACAGCACCGTAGTCGTGTTTGGGCTCATTTTAAACAGGACTAAATTTTAAGTTCAATGTAATGTTGACACAAGTGTGGTCTGATGCTGCAGCCAGGATTATCAGCATCTAGTCTAAAAGCATCAGGTCAAGATTTGATGATGGGATCCTGGAGAAATCGAAGGAACTCTTCAAATATTATAAGCACACCTATAGCGATTTGGGTATTTTTTATAGTAACTCGTGCATTTGCTCTCGGAAAGCACTATTTGGTGAAGTGGAACTGATGATGAAGACCACAGATGGCAATCGGAAGTACTCAATAATATCTAAGTATTTCACGGGTTGCGATTCGATTACTTTAATATGGTTGCTAAGCAATTTATGCTCCTCACAATGTGAATGGTGATATGGAGCTGATGGTGGACCTGGAGAACTCCTCAACAATTAACTTCCCTGCATCGGGAAAAGCAATATTTTGTTTGTAAAAGGCGATAATCACTAGGCTATTGTAACTTAGATAAATTATAAGCAGACCCACTAAAAAGTGTGAAATAAAAACTTTTTAAGAAAAAAAAAACCGACTTCCAAAAAAACACTACAAAGTGAAAAATAACTTTATTTCGGAAGTCGGTGGCAAAAAACTAAAATACAGATCCAAAGACACCGACTTCCGAAATAAAGTTATTTTTCACTTTGTAGTGTTTTTTTGGAAGTCGGTTTTTTTTTTCTTAAAAAGTTTTTATTTCACACTTTTTTGATTTTATACCATCATGTACCCCTACATAACACCTATGTGTACAAATTAATAGTTTTGAATTTTGTAAATATTTATGCTATAACGATCGAAAGGGCCATTTTCGTCACCTTACCTACTGTACTGAAAAATACTGTGTGTTTAGTCAAAAGAAATCCGACAAACCATCCTAGGCGGAAGGTACCGGCTTCAGTACGTACATGATTCTGAACCCCCTGAGTTGAAGTTGTTCGTCGGTTATTAAAAAAAAAACTAGCTGAGCTGTTCAATACATTTTTACCGAGATTTTTTTTATAACCAACGATTAATTTTTACGCTACGGGTCTAGAATTCATGGTCACAGTTTGCGCGTCGAGATCCTTGCCACCCTGTATATACAGGGTGTGGCGTAAATAGTGGTCCACCGTTAAGGATTCGATATATACCAGATAATTTACTATAACATATAATAATTTTAACCATTTTTACCCAAAGGTTCCGATAATATATATTTTTTTGTTTTTCATTTACGAAATTTCTACCTTTTATTACAAATTTGTTTGTAGTTTCAACAAAAACCATTATTTTTCATTTTGATTTCTCTTAATTACTGCTGAATACCAGGGCTATTTTGTAAGATTATGGTTGTTTATGGAAATTTAGAGCTTTTGAAGAAAAAGTTAGTTCTTCTATATTTTAACCCAAAATTTTAACAGCACAAGGTTTACCAAATAAAAGATTGAAGCTACAGAATATAATATTTCAGCAAACTTCACATCAAATTCAGCCTCAAAAATCAATACACATGATTGTAATGCATGAAGCTCGCAGATTGAATTTATTTGCGTTATCTAATCGCAGGGCTGTGCCGACCCAATTATTGTAATGTACCGTGACGCCAATGAAATTATACTGCTGAGGTTTAGGTTGATATTCATGCCGTGTCTGGAGGTGTAGGTAAACTGAAAATTGTGTACCGACATGGTCGGCTTTTGCACGTTCATTTGAGGGTTTAGATAAACTAACCCAACTAACCTATGCAAGCAGATAGTTCGCATACATTTTTGCAGATCAAAATGAACAATAGCCATCGAAATGTGAGAGTAGGGAAAGATACGATGGATAACTGTATGAAAGATAATTATGGGGTGACTACCAAAATCATAATCATCATTTAATTTAATTTATTAAAGATCTCCAACAAAGGATACACATACCTACACAATATAAATTTCCAATAATACAAAAGGTTCTCATCATCATCTGTCTAGTCTTTTCCCAACTATATTGAGGTCGGCTTTTGGTCTAACTGGATGCAGCTGTATTTTACATGGAGCGACTGCCTATCTGACCTCCACAACCCCAAATAAATCGGGATAAGGGCAGATCAATGATGAAAATGAACAACAGACAACAAAAACTTTGTCACACATAAATAGTTTATTGGTCCACCGCAATCTAAACGGCACAAAATCTCTGTCGTGTGCACAATGTTCAGCAACACCAAGAATGTTTGAATTTCAGTGCACAGTTAAGAATATCTGTCCTTAGTATAATTTCATCCAAAAATAGGCTTCACACAACGCCTTCGTTGTTAAACGTTTCGACGCAACGTTAAGCATAGTTATGCTCGATAAAACTTGCTCGTTGGTTTGTGTGTGAGCAGTCATAAATATGAGGCACACAGTCATCATCTACGTAGGTACTTCACATTAACCAACAAACTTAGAAATAAATGCATATTAAGGAAAATGAACCATTATTCTGAAAGGTAACCTGTATCAGCCCTCTGGTCACTTGAAGAGTCGACACGCAAGTGACTAGAGGGCTGGCCTATTTTTTGGGCAAAGAATCAGCATTGCCATCCAACGTGGCAAAGCTGTCAGTTTTTTGGGCATTTTTCCAGTTGACAGTGATGCTGACGAATTTTTTGATGCAGCTCTATGATTCTTTACCCTTGTTTTATCTATTTTATATAAATCTACATATTATTATTTGAAGTCTGTTATCTGCTGTATATTATGTACATAGTAACTTGTTTGACAATGTACATAAACTCAAACTCAACTCAAACTCAAAGCATTTATTTCAATCAAACCATGTACAGGCACTTTTGAATTGTCTAAATTAAATAGTCGGTTAGTTAGTTAGAAAGTTGAAGTTAGTTGTTAGCATAGTTGAACGTGCAAAATTTCAATTTACTGGGAATTGTTGTTAAAAGTGGTAACAAAATTACGTTATCGACTACACAAAGCGCCTACTCTCTTATATCAGAAAAATGGGTTCTCTATTGTGAAGTTTGTCATAATTTATTGAAAACGCAGTTCTATTTATCTATTAAAGCTGAACAGTTTGTTTGTTTGTTTGAACATGCTAATCGCTGGAACTACCAGTCGGATTTGAAAAAACTATTTTTGCATTTGATAGCCCAACTCTTATAAACTACTAGCTGTGCCCGCGGTTTCACCCGTGATAAAAGTATTATAGTCCTTTTTTATTGATTCCCTTTATAAATCTCCACCCCCCTTTTTACACCCTTAAGGGATAATTTCGGGGATAAAAACTATTCTATATCCTTCCCCACAACTCAAACTATCTCCTTACCAAATTTCATCTAAATCGGTTCAGCGGTTACTGATTCCCCATACAAACTTCCACTCTCCTTTTCACCCCGTTAAAGGATGATTTCTGAGATAAAAACTCATCTAAATCGATTCAGTGGTTTAGGCGTGAAAAGGTAACATACAGACAGACACACAGATAGACAGAGTTACTTTCGAATTTATAATATTAGTATGGATTTAATATATCTCTATCCTTAGGAACCGAGCAAATAAGAAAATGTCAGATAGATCGCTAAGAAAAAACGAAGTAAAGGGCTGGCGGGCGACGCGATGCGACGCGGTGAGCCTCGGGAGATTTAAAAAAATGCCTGTACACTATAATTATACTAAAATAACAGCCACATTTTGAAGATACATCTTGCGACTACCACGAGAACGAAATCGCCGGCTGAAGCTAGTCTACTTATAAAGTGCAAGAGAGTCCTATTGATTACACTTATCATTACGCTATACGAACAGTAGTCTAAAGGCGATATACTCGTAAATACAACTAGAAGTAACAACATGTTTATGGTATATTATGGCGAGTGTTCATCTTCCGTGTAGTGGCCTCCTCGCTCTTGACATTGTCGCACTTGGGCGACCAAGTGCGGACGTTGGGCTGCGGTCACACCGACAGCGACCAGACTAGTGCAGTTCTTTTATGAACATGACGTTAAGAACTAATTCTATTGCTATATTTTGGATATAACCCATTAACCTACTTCTTCCTCGTGTCGCTGGCACGACAGTTACTTTAATTTTGTTAGCCCAAAACTTCGCCACTTCCACGGCGCGGCGTTATCGGTAGCAGCACAAAGGTCATTTTACTTTCCTACTAGTATTCTGCGTAGTATTTGGACCAAAACTTAGTTTTTATCATAGTAGTAAACTTCAGTATTTACCTACGAACTGTACCATTACTGTAGAACGCATTACCGACCAATTATCTCTAACTAATTGAAATTCTAGCACATAATTATAACATGAATGTATACCTAGTAAAAGCGTGTTCAATGTCAGCGTATACGTAGCTAACAAAGTGTTAGTTAATTAATAGGATTTGTGCAATTAGTGAGCACGTTCAAGTGTTTTAGAATTAAATTAGTGCATAATTACATGGCTACAAAGCGTGGTGTTGGTCCAATAATATCAAACTGAATATCAAATATACTTGATATTTTGATACTCTTTGACCACAATAAATAAACAATAAAAACATTATCAACATATTGAACTGCACGACTACAATAAGATTAAACTTTTAAAAAGTTTTCCGACAAAATCCTACCTGGATTTGATGTCTGAAAATGCATCGTATTGTTTTCCTATAGCAGGTTTTCCAACGATGCCATTACTCGACAATCTAAATTTTTTAAACACTTTCTCGCCCGCTCCCCGCTCACAGTCCCACCTAACCTCTACAGACACGTCTTCACCAGCTAGTATAACATAGCATTACTTCACATTGTAACCCATTATTGTCTGTTTCAGGTACGTTCAGCTGTTTAACAATACACCGACAACAATACGATAATGGTATGTATTAATTACATTACAGCCTTCACTTGTTTTCGGTAAGACCTGACTACTTGTTTGATTTTAATAGCTTCAATAATCCTCGATTAAAACTATAAACATTCTTACAATAATAAGTCTGAATGGTTTAATGTCTGTAAAAGTTGCTGAACGCAAGGTTCTGTTAGATTTAGGTACTTTTCATTTATTTCCTTTTTGTTTTAAAGAGGATTTGAGCTTTACAGATAGTGCCTCATCGATCTACTTTTATTAAACCTAATTGTTCCACTGCGTGGTAAAGGCGACTTCTCATCCAGAAAAGGAGCTAGTTTTTATGGTGATTACCTACTCTCATACACATAGCAAGCGAACATACTACGTGTATAGAAAGAAAGAAAGAAAATACGTTTATTTGCGGTGAAAATGACGCAAAAAAGAACATAAACACAAAAAATAAAATAAAAAGGTAGGGGAAAACATGCGTCACATCCACGCAAAACGGCTATAGCGACAGCTGGCGTTGACATAATGGGAGTAGGTAAGGCTAGAGAGAGTGCAGTGCACCTGAGTCTGCGCACGCGCACACACTTGTGCACTATATGTATCTCCCGCGACAAAGGCTAGTCTCTGTTGAGATTGGCCGAAATACGGCCTGGAGGACTCTACTACGTGTAGTGTAGATGAATTTTTCATAAGTCCAGGTTCCTCCATAGTGTCAAAAGTCATGACATTGAAACAGTACAATTTGCTTGATACTGAAGGTTCTGAAACCGCAACCTACTGCTTAAATTAAAACAGCTTTGCTAGAATAATTGAGTGTTAAGCTTTATATTAATTCACTAGCTGCCCGGCGCGACTTCGTTCGCGTGGTGTCCTACCCTTCTCCTACCTTACTCGTACGCTGCCCCTTCCCGACTTCTACCCTACTCCTACCGTACCCCTACCTACCCTACACGATCAATAGTAGTAGTTAAAATAAAATAAAATAGTTTACGTCCTATTCTTAGACCTATTGAATATACACACAAAATTTCATAAGAATCGGTCAAGCCGTTTCAGAGGAGTTTTGTTACAAACACTGTGGACACGAGAATTTTATCGCTGCTGTGGCTGCGTGGAGCCACACGCACGTATTGATACAGTCTTGAATACAAAATAATTTATTTGGATAAGAATTAAAACAAAGGTATGGATAACATGGTCTGACTTTGATCGGCATTTGTATCAACTTTTAAAATGTAAGAAAGTAGTAGTAGTGACATAACTACAATAGTTGGACGTATGATCTCGCGAAGTTTTTTGTAGATATTGATATGGGGTACATATTTGAATGTCGAACATTAAAATACCTACGTGTAAAATGTCAACGTTCAAAACATCGAAAATTTAAATATCGGTTATATTGTAATATCGAAAATTGTTATACCTAAGCATAAAATGTCTAAAATTGAAATGCCGAGTTATAAAAATATCTAATGATTAAAAACATCGATAATCATTATACCTAAGTTCAAAATGTCAACATTCAATACACTTTAGTTCATTATATTTACGTTAAAAATACCTACTAGTTAAAATATCGAACTTGCAGGCAGGCATGGTTGCAGGATGCAAGAGAGAGCGAAGGGCACCCCGGTGTTAGGTTAGGTTAGGTTACTTTAAACCCTTTACACAGAAATAGGGGCCCCGCGTAGCGGGGCTCCGTCGACATATGATGCAAGAGCGGGCGCGGCCTACAAATGTGTTTTTTTTTTTTAAGTTATTTATTATGTGAAAATAATATTACTTAAGCATGCAGAGTGCAAGCGAGCATGCATCATGCAATGCAGCAGGCATAGTTTCTGTCACGGCTCCGGCGCTGCAGTGCTCCGGCGGTCCCACGCGAGCTTATCGTCGTCGATGGTTTTAACACTCACCACCGCAGCTTCGGCTTGCTGGCCGGCTTAGCCGGCCAGCCTCAGCCGCGGCGGCGGGCGTTAAAGCCACCTCCGCCTCAGCTCGCGGGCCGCCTCGCCCCTCTGCGCCTACGCGGGCTTAAATTACACTCTAGGGGTAGGGCAGACAAGACCACGTGGAGTCGGTTTTGCAGCGATTTGTTTCTGTCACTAATTTTTGTAGCACAACATAAAGGTAAATAAATATCGATATTTAGGACATTCGATACTCTGTACTTCGATATTTACATCATTAGATAATCTGTACTTCGATATTTAAGCCTTTCGATGTCATGTTTGTCGATAATTAGATTTTAGATATATTGGACGTAGGTTATCTAACCATTCGACAATATAAACTTACGTTATTTTAATTTTCGGTTTTATGGTCGTTCGATATTTAAATTTTCGATGTTTTGAACATTGACATTTTTACCGTAGATATTTAAATTTTCGAAATTCAAATATGTACCCATTGATATGTTCTATAATATTGTAGAACATTTTTTTATTCTATCATCAATACTTTCCGCAGCGCATGCGATGAAAGACATTTTATAGCTATTTTTTTTGCACCTTGGGTTGATTTTAGTAGAATTTCTAAGGATCCCAATTTTTTCTAGGAATAATATAGCCTATGTTACTCAGTGATAATGTAGCTTTCTAACGGCAAGAGAATTTTTGAAATCGGTCCAGTAGTTTTTACGTTTATTCGTAACATACAAAAATACAAATCTTTCCTTTTTATAATATTAGTGTAGATGTAGATTACTAGCTTCTGCCTGCGACTTCGTTCGCGTGGAAGTCGTAAGACACCACAATATAAGTAGCCTATATGTTAATCCAGGGTGTCAGCTACCTCCTTACAAAATTTAATTAAAATTGGTCCAGCCGTTTGGGCGTGAAGAAGTAACAAACATATAAACACACACTCACAAACTTTCGGCTTTATAATATTAGTGCGATTTAAGAATAATTGGAGAACTATATAATTTTAAGTTGAATGCTGACATTTATTTGCCATACCATACCCATAATTTTTGTTGGGATATACCATCTATTTAAGCAGCAGGTTGCAGTTTCAGAACCAAATTCTTAGCCCAGAGACCTATAAACTTTAGCAAAGTGCTCTGTAACACGTCCGGTCATGATTTATCTCCCGCCCAGCGCTGCAGTGGTTCGAACACCGACTACGTTCCTCGCTGAAATTCATGAAATATTCGCCAACTGGCTGCAGTGAGACCTAGGTTGAGAATAACTTGGTGAAGTTTAGTATACTGCTTGTTAATTATAAAGGAAGAAGTCTGCTGACAGATAATAGCTATTAAAATTTTATGAATGATATCCGCCCCCATTTATGACATACATAGGAGTCTATAGATTATCCCTATGTGAGAATACCTCTATTGTATAGCCTCATTGGTGATGTTATTCAGGAAAGTCAGGTGCGTAGTACTCGCAGCTGACGTGCGTGTATGACCAGATGTATGAACATAAACGAGGCAAAAGGAGTATGTAAGGATTGCAGCAGGTGACGTGCTGTAGTTACTGCCTACCCCCATGGGAAAAAGGCATGAGGTTGTGTAATGTAATTATGTTATAACGTTTTGCCTGTCTACGAGGTTGGCAGCAGGTCTGACTGCCAACGTCAAACGCCAGCAGTGACCCTTTATTTAGCCATAAAATTACATATGTTAACATCTACATTAAGATTTAACTAAGAGTCGACTTTGACAGCCCAAACCAAAGTCTACATTACTTTTTTTGGCCAACTCTGTAGGTAAACAACAAATACTATCGGAAGACATAAAAGAAATCTCGATGTTGTAAATAACATAATCAGCGTATAACGTTCCCACTGCTGGGACACAAGCCTCCTCTCGGTGAGAGGGAGTGGGCTATAATCTAGCACGCGGGCCCAGTGAAGTAGATGTCACATGTCTTCGAATTTTTAATTCGAGGACATGTCGGTTTCACGATGTTTTCCTTCACCGTTTTGAGAGCAGTGGTGATGAAATAATTTAGACAAAGTAAAGCGCCGGTCTTGGTCACTAACTAATCGTCAAAAGTCCGCACTCGGGGGCTGTCAGCGAGCAATGGAGCGCAGTATAAGTACTTGGAATTAAACTTACTGATCGTATAAGGAACTCGATACTGCGTTCTAAAACTCAAATTGCCGATGTAGGTCACACGGCTGCCAAGCTAAAATGGAACTGGGCTAAAGTAACCACACAATGGGTCCCAAACAGCAGCAAACAGCAACGCAGGCCCAGAATGAGATGGCGTGGCGGGACGGTAACAGCACTGGATAGGGATAAGTGGAAGGAGGGAAGGGAGGTCTTTGCCCTGCAGTGGGACAGAAATGGCTGATAATAATACGCGCCTGTCTGGATTTGAACCTACGACCCACAAGTTGTAAGTCGCGGCCGTTACCACTGCGTCACCACTGCTCCCTCCACTAGGCCACGTAGTCAATGCACAAACCGGTAATTCATGACAGCCACTCAGTGGCTTTTCTTCCTCATCGTGTATTAATAGTCTAAGAGCGTGCGTATAGTTCTCGTTGTTCTCAACCGAACACGGTAATTAGCGAGGAGAGGAAGTAAACAGTTGTATGTACGTAAACAAACGGCACATGCGAATTAAGTGGCGACATAGACAGGCAACTTTAGTTGTATTTTTGGAACACATTATGTTGGTGAATGTTCCTGATATCGAATTATCGAGTTTTTATGTTAGCGATTACTTAATCGATGTATTAATCGATGAAGTGTTTTTTTTTTATTGTGATAGCATAATTTCGGAAACCTTACATTCGTTAGTTCTAGGACCCAGATTGTCTCCAGAGAATTCTAGCAGTCTCATAGGGCGAATAATAATATTATTTTAATTATGTTCTGTATGATGTTATGATAGAATTAAAAATCTCAAATACCTACATAAATATTAGAAAGATACCTATTCGTTCCAAAGATGCGAGAGGTCGCTTAAAAGCAAGTGACTACAAATAGTTGCCAAACTGTTGCCCGTTTGTAAAACCGCTGAATCCATACAGGAACTTAGTCTAAACTCCGAGAACATTTTGTAACAAGAAGGGCAAAGGGAACGCACCTATATGAAACGACAATAGCATCATTAAAGGTCGTTTACTGTCGTATTTATCACGCCATTCCTATTCTTAACAGTATACAAGCAGAATTTGTGCGAGAATGTGGAATTCATGATAAATATTAAAGGGAGGTTTTGAAATCCTAAATTCAAATTTTCTAAGCGCCATACTATACAGGGTGAAATTGAAAACATGCGACAAATCGAAATGGGAGGTTGTACTCATCATTATAAACAACTTTTACTATGGGACCAAACCTGTAATCGCGAAAAAAAATCAGCTGCTCCATACATTTATGTTCGCAAAACTCGTCAAAATGTAGGAAGCAGCTGATTTTTTTTCACGATTACAGGTAGTAAAAGTTGTTCATAATGATGAGTACAATCTGCCATTTCGATTTGTCGCATGTGTTCAATTTCAACATGTATATTATGCTGTCTTATGCTATAAAGTGAACTATTGTACAGCCTGATTCAACCTTTATGGCGGCTCTGAAGTGCGCTATTCGCTGCGCAGTACCTCACCCCTCACCCCGCTGACACGTGAATTTGTCACTGCGTAGGTATCCGCCTCATGTTCCGAGCCGCTTTAACCTTTATACAGGCTGAAATTGAATTCATGGGCATCCTTTTAAGGGGTAATTGTAATCATCATTATGAACAACTTCTACTATGGAACCAAGACAGAAATCGCAAAAAAAAAATCAGCTCTTCCATACATTTTGACGAGTTATATGAACATAAATGCAAGGAACAGCTGATTTTTTTTTCGCGATTTTAGGTTTAGTCCCATAGTAAAAGTGGTTCATAACGATGAGTACAATGACCCCTTAAAAGGATGCCCATGAATTTAATTTCACCCTGTATAGGCCTGTACCTCGTGGGCAGACGAACCATGTAACAAGTATGTAGTAAATGAAAGGTGTAGACAACATGTTTTTTGCTCTATAAAGTTGTTTTGAAAAACTGCAGCTTTTATTCAACGGAGCATTATTACGAGCTGAAATAATGATAACATGTAGTGACTCAAGTGAACCAACTGTTGCAAGTATCGAATCTACCTATACCTACATCACACAAACTCTACGACGTGCCAAAATCTACAAATCGTCGTGCTACAAATCATAGTTAACCAAAACTGTTTGTTTTAGGCTTGTAAACGTTAGCAATGAAACGCATACTGTTTACATGCGGTCGACGTGGTCGTGGGCAGTGGCGCCTGCGCACAATGCAGTTACGTGCCGCAGTACTACACTGGCATGGGTCAGTTTGTTGTATTAGGTAGATACTGGCAGCAATAGAAGTCGTTAAAAACAATTTAAGGGGGATACGCTAAGGTCATATTTGTTACGTTCGTGAATCATACTCAGGTTAACATGCAACATGACACTGACCTGTAAATTGCAACAAACGTAAGAAAATTTTAATTTCGCGCTACCCTGACGCTTTTGCCTTAACATAACACCAGGCCTGATTCCCCGAAGGGTAAAGGCGGCAACAGACTTATAAGTCTGTCATAGATATATGAAAGTTTACATTTCTATGTAAGTCTGTCATCAATGAAGCTTACTCATTGGCCACATTTTTCATCTCGTTTAGCTATTTTCGTCATTTGCCAATAAGTAAGCGTGGGATGGCATCGGGTGTTACAAGTGTGATGCGGCCTTGATAAATCAGTTAAAAAATGAAATCCCAAGAACGGATGCCATATTTTTAAAATTAGTGACTCACCTAGTGTTCCTCAACATCAGGTTAGACTGGAAGCCGAGCCGAACATGGTTGGGAAAGGGCTAGGCAGATAAAAATGTACCTATGATTCTGTCATAATCATGCACATCGATGAAGAGGACATCCTTGCAAAACAGTAACAATTATTAGTCAAGCCTTCTTGATAGTCTGTTAAGGCGGTTGGTGAGCAGCTTTAAATGGATGAAAAAACGTCTATTGCCGACTGTACGGACTTTAATACAATAAGAAACCAACTCTGTTGTTTCTGCTCAACTATAAACCAAGAATAGATGGAAACTGTGAAGAAAGTCTGAAATCGATATTGATGATTAGCATCTGCCTGCATTCAGCTATTGCTGAGACAATTCTCGTATTACAAACGATGAGAGCAGTGGTAGCCCAGTGGTAACGGCCGGGTTCGAACCCAGACAGTTCATCATTTCAGCCGAAAGACGTCCACTGCTGGACATAGGCCTCCACTAAGTACCGCCACTTCGACCGGTCCTGTGCTTCCCGTATCCAGCGGATTTCCGCGGCCTGCACAAGATCATCAGTCCACCTTGTGGGAGGCCTTTCAACGCTAAAGGCAGGCACAAAGCCTTGTGTAATTTATTTTATCACCACTGAAAACTTACAACCTTGAAAACATGTCTGTTAAATCTACCAACCCGTACTGGGCCTGCGTGGTGTATTATTATGACCCAATCTCTCTTACAGAGAGGCTAGGTATGTCTCCCTCAGCAATGAAGTGAAACAATGGATAATGACCTTTAAAACTCTGAGATTATGATTGAAAATGTGTTACGCAGTTAGGGTGCTGAGCAGGGTTTGTTTAACCTCCCTTCAGATAATTTTGGAACAGCTATAAAAACTCGAAACAATAAAAATAACAAAACACAAGTCATAACATGCTTGTTCAAAACCGAGCCTTTCTGAAACGGTCCTTGTAAAAACATATTACGTCTACCTACTCGTAATATTTTTTGTGATAACGAACCGTACCTAATTTAACCCATTTCGGGTTATTTTCTTAGCAGCCCTGAGTCCCTGGAGGGTAACAAACTGTCTTCTAATTAAATGCTTACCTAGTATTTATGTTAGGAAAATGATGTTTGCTTATGCAAATGAACGTAATTTCGGCTCAAACTGGCTAAATATTGGTTTAGATACGGATCTCAATTGTGCTTTGGGAGGAGTAGGTTTAACCTATTAACTTGAGTCGCTAGGTGAATATTATGGTTAAATTTTATTGCGATATTATTCTATGTATAGTAGTCGCGTTTTAGCATGGCAATTGCGGTTATTGACACACCTACATTTTCTAATTCTAGAACTGAAATAAATTCCGTTAACGTGTTGAATTAATATCTGTCATGAATTTCAACGTATCTTGTTGTTTCAATAACGAAAAACCATACATAGATTATTGTTGTTATGGAGAGATATTAAAGAATGGGCAATGATCGCCATTGCCACGCTACAACGCAACAACTATATAGAATAATCGATTGGATATTTATATTATGTCATGAAAATATTGGAATTATTTCGAACTCATGAAAAGAAAATTAAAGATATCAGAAGGCCAATTCCCTTAATTAAAAACGTTCAAAATCTTGTCGCAATATCATATCAGCGACACTCAATTTCAAAAACTTGTCAAAAATGTAGAGAAAGAGGTATTTTTGACCGATTGAGACTGAGACATCGATGATTCTAAAAAACTGTTTGGTGATGATATTTCTAGAATTTTAGGTTTGATGATTATTTCGATTCATGCTCTCATTGTTTATGTTGTTCTATAAATAATAAACTCTTTATATGTTTAAACTAGAAGCTGACTGAAAAATAGTAATTAAATAATCATTACCTACCTTTTTTCTGGGCTTCGCCACAATCGAGTAAAAAGGCTTGGCAATGAGCTTTTAATTTTACCCAAATCATGATTTAAACTGAATTAATACAGATCAAATCAAAAAGATCTTCATGAAAAACATACCTACCATATTTATTTTTAGACGGGAGTAGGTACATGAGAATTATTATCTCCGGGATCTTAGCCCGAGGCGCAGTCGACGAAATAAGAGCGCCTTAATTTTGCCCGTGTGCGATATTGCTATCACAATTTTGCCAGGCACTTTTAGAATTGAAATGAATGATGCTCTTTCATTAATAGAGTAGACAACATATTATGGCCGTTTTTGTGAATTGAAATAATAATATGAAGAAAAATAGCCATTAGTAGATTCAATTAAACCTTTTTTTATCTTTTACGCTACCACCGACCTCACCTACGTAGATTCAATTAAATAAGTAGATAAGTTCTTAATTATAATTATCTATAAGTATAGAAAAATAAAACCCGCTTTCCCTCTTAAAAAATTCAATCTGCAATTTAATCCGGAAAGACAACGTGAAAAATAAAACCTCTGCCACTGTGTCTAAAAACCACAAAGTTATGCTCACATAAATCTACATAGTAAATAGAAGTAAAACGGTTCAGGACGTAACACATAAGAGTATATAATATCCTACTTTAATATTATAAATGCGAAAGTTTGGATGGATGTTTGTTACTCTTTCACGCAAAAACTAATGAACGGATTTTGATGAAACTTTACAGTAATATAGCTTATACATAAGAATAACACATAGGATACTTTTATCCCGATATTCCCACGGGATCCTCTGCCTATCCCATCGAGGAAACAGTCGTGATTTTATGTCATGTTATGGTAACTGTAGGACCGATTTTGAAGATAGGAAGGCCCGTTACAGATTTTCAAACGTTTAACTACCCAAAAAAATATTTTTGATAGCAGATTTTTTTGGGTAGTTAAACGTGTAGTAGATAACAATCTACCACCACATATGATTAAGATTTCCGTGCTGAATCTCAATCTTCATTCCACAGACATTCGGGTCTTGCTCTGTATATAGCCAGCGTTCTGTAGCGCTGTGTTAATATTTAATTTGCCGGTTCTTTCATCTCGGGGCGGCGCGCGGCGGGTCAGAGGCGACCCTAGTTGGATGTCGAATTGTTTTCTTATGAATTGTATGTAATTCCATATGTTTAATTGAATCTATCTTGTGAGTGATTGTCATTTGTGTATAGCGTGTATTTAATCGAACCACAAATAATTCCCATGTTGCGCTCCTAAAAATATGATTAAACACTCTAATATAATGATTGCGGCATTTTTGTGAACCTTAAATAATTCCTATTTTGAGGTCCTAAAAATACTAAATGAGCAAGTAGCTGCGACCAACTGGGATGTAGCGGTTGGTCACACTTTAAACCTAGCCTAACCTAACCTATTTCGTCCTGATTAGTTGCGACAACTAACTGTGAAAAAAGGCCTGAAAGTTAAAAAAAGTTTTATTTATAAAAAAAAGTGTGTAGGTACCATTAGAAGCACAAACAGTTTCTGAGTTAATCCGGTCCGATCCCCTGAGCCCCCCCCCCCCCCCCCTCCACCCCCCTCGATCCCCTGCTAGTTCTTCTTCTGTTTTAATCTCTGTCTTATCCAATATGTACTTTCTCATTCCGCTTAGAGTAGAGGTAATTAAAAAAATGCCCATAATCAGTTTTTAGAGATTTCCCTTTTGAGCAGCGTAAGTTCTGTGATTGATATTTGCAACAAGATATTTTTCATAAAGAGCTTTAAGTCTATCAAAAGACGAAATAACATTAGGTAATAGTTATAAATACCTACGTTTTTTTTATTGCTGAATTGGTTTGCTCTTGACCTCGATCACGCCTGATGGAAACCGATGGTTGAGGTCTATGATGGAACGAGCGTGCCCAGAAGATGCCTGTTCACTCTTGCTTTGAAGGCACATGGGTTAAAGGTGGGAGGGAACACAGATGCCGGCAGAGAGTTCCACACAATAAACGTGGAGGAGAAGCGCTGAGCACGATTAGTCGGGATATCAACCAAGTGTGGATGGTACACTGCAGTACGTCTGGTATTCAGTATGTACTAATCATCTGCCAATTTAATAAAAAAAATCAACGGCCTTTTTATTTCAGGACACTGCAATGTTGAAGTTAAAAAGCATTAGTCCGGAAAAAGTGAGGAAAAATAAACCCTACAACTGAATCAGTACTTTACCACAGAAACAGAACTCAAGGAATGTTCTCTTTTATTTCAACTAAAGAATTTAAACAACGTTACAAAACTTGCAGATTCAAGTCACAAACAAAAATACAATTAGCTGCAGTCTTCGTCTGAACAAAGTCCGGAGGGGGAGGACCTCCCTACGTCACCAGACAAAGGATTAAAAACCTACTGAAACTTCAGTTGTTTTGGTTTTCGCCCACGAAAGTACCTACTTATAGAAAAACATAGGTGCAGCATCCAAGTTTACAGTAACCAATATTTTGCAACCATATTATTTTGATTTAAAGGAGTGTCCGTGTAGCTTCTTGCCCGTTCTTCTCCATAGATACTACGCTTTGAAATGGGCAACTACTTACTTTCATTGATCTGATTACTAAAGAATTATATTATCTGTGATTTGACTGACCGACCGCTTGACAATTCAAAAGTGCCTGTAATTGGTTTATTTGAAATAAATACAACTTCACTTGAAACGCCCTCATTATCGTCCTAAAAACAGCTTTACAGGAAAATCTACTCACCTGGATATCTGACGTATATGTCTTCACTCTGCTTTGCCCGTATACCTGCGGGAAGTCTGTTAACTTTGGTTTTTAGGATTCCGTACCCAAAGGGTGCCAACGGGACCCTACTACTAAGCCTCCGCTGTCCTTTCGGCAGTCCATCCGTATATCTGTCAGCGGGCTGTATATCGTGAACTTTAATAGGTAGACAGTTGAAATTTAAACAGAGTGTGCATATGTATTGCAGATAAAACCAAAAAAAAGTTACAAATTAAAGGTGGTCTCCGTACAAGAAAGTTAAAAAAAATAAAGAGTATTCTATTCTAATCAAACGTGATTGTCGGCGATTTTTGCCTTGTGATACGGAACCCTTCGTGTGCGAATCCGACTCGTACTTGCCCGCTTTTTTTACCCAACTCTTGCTTGTTTGTCGTACAATTATGTACAGATAGTAACATCTACGAAGACGCGCCCTACTCTTCTTCCTAATCATTAGTGGTTATCGGTAGTTAATTCCGCTAGTGTTTTAGTTTTTCGAAACACACTAAATGCCCACTAATAATAATTACTGTGTATCGACAAAACTAAAACACTAGCGGTATGTTGCACACTTGTGCTGTAAGCGTTAGGAAAAAGAATGGCACTATCTGTAAGCATTACACATACAATGGGCTTGCTATAATACGCGATTACAAAATGTAAAGGATCATAGTTCCTGAACCGTTCCCTGCCTATTTACGTCTCACAGACGTTTGACAAAGCCACGAGCCTCTCAATCAACATCGGCCATCATCTATAATATACAGACTTCATAAACAATTCCCTATTTTCATCACCACGCCTCTGGGATCAACAAAAAACTGAAATATCGGCAGAGGATTTTCATATACAACCCTAAAACTACCTGCCTACATGATTGATAGCGCATTTGATTGATACACGATACACGCTTTTTTGTTTTTGATAAAGTGCTTGATGTTTTTTTTATAAATAAAAACAATTTGTAACTGTCTATCTGCAGGGCAAAGGCTACTTATCACATAGAGAAGGAAGAAGCGTTGGTCACCACGCGTGCGTGCAGGACCGCTAGTCATAAAGAAACAGTAGATTGTTATACAAGGGTAGAAAGGAATCAAATCCCATACGAGGTATTTAGACTATAGTCCGAGTAGAAATTGATGACTTTCACCCGTGTTAAACACTCTAGGTACTTTTCATTTCGAATATAAGGAAAGTAAAAAATAGTAGTTTTTCTAAAATATTTATTAATAATAATATTTATTTTTTTATAATATGAAATGAAATTAAAAATTGCCTCCTTATCATTTAAAATTATCTAAGAGGCCTTTGCGAGTTGGGTCTGGCCCCGCTTTCAAAAGGTTCGGGTCCCCAGGGTCCCGAGATATGTAAAAGACATGAATAGTACCTATTTAAAATTAATTGAGAAGTTAGAACAATTATTTGTGTAATTTTAAATATGGAACACACCGCGTCACCGCCGCGGGCCGTCCCGCTTAATAGGTATTTTTTTTTAATTCACACTGGCTGTTTATACACTCACAAGACCGCAGAATTTTTCATAATTATATAAAAAATTTCGTAGTTGACTGCCTAACCAAAGTTCATCATCCTTTAGTTCTATTTTTAAAATTCATTCCCACCCTAGAGCAGGAAGCAATTACTAAGTCTTTCCCGCCCGAAGGTGGGAAAGCAACGTCTTCCACCCGCTATTCGGATCAAACAAACACTACTTGCCGAATATGAGAAATGAATGAAAAAATTATGGGTACAACCTATACACATTATACCTACTACATAATTATCTTTATACATACTAATAATAAAGCTGAAGAGTTTGAACTCGCTAATCTCTGGAACTACCAGGATCAAAGGGACTGCGTTGTATTGCCGTCGAGATAAAAATATCTGTGTGACAGAGGCACGGAGTTTCTAACTCTATGCTACGAAAATATGCTCGAGAAGAAGCATATAATTATACAGAGTCAAATTAAATTAGCTAGCGAAACTCTATAAACGATATTAAAACAAAAAAACATTAAGTTTAAAAAAATGATGCTTTTTGAGGGCTCAACGCCCGATGGTATTGTTGTTACTTCAAGAATGAGTTGCGAAAATGTATTTTCTTTTGTTTGTCGTGTTTAGATACCGATTCACATCACGTCTGTGAAGTTTACACGAAGAAAAAAGATTACTTAAACTGAGTGAGTACACTGACTGCGGTCGATGTCCCTACAAAGAAATCATCAAACTGTTTTTTTTTTTTTGTATCATGTTTAAGCTAAGCCGCTAGCTAATTTAATTGGACCCTGTATAGGATTATGTATATTGACTCACAATTTCAAAGACAAGTGATATTAAAAGTACCTCAGTCATTAATTTTTACTTGCTAACTTAAAATATGCAATGGCAAATTCCTGCTACAAACCCCCTTATTTTGGACTTGCCCAGCACCCTAAATTAGTAAAACATCAATCTGAATCATTTTGAAGGATATAGCTAACCATTGCTTCATAATAATTATGTTCAAAAAAATTGTCTGCTTACCAGCGTAAATAACGCAATGAATATATATGTCACCGGAAGATATTAAGATCCGCAAGTTTATAAATTTCCTAGGAAATTTATAAGCTTTCGTAGGATTCTAAACGAGAGATAAATTGTATTATTTTACGCTCACATTTTCACAAATTTATCAATTTGCGACGTCTCGTGGTAAATTTATAAACTAACGGATATCCATTATCGTAAGATTCTAAACGGTTCGACCAATCACAGAAGAGCATTTAATTTTACGCTTTTTTAAAATACGGAAAATAACACACTGCTCTCTGATTGGTCGATGTTGACAGTGGCAATGGTTGTGTCCATAGACTTAGGTACAATAATTGTACCTATGTCTATGGACACAACCAAACCAACTATGGTTACTAAACTAGACCCATAATTATTATGGGTCTAGTTTAGTAACCTTAGCAAAATAAAACTATTTTCACAGTTCCAACACAGTTACAACATTAAAAACTTTACAAAAACACACGAACAAATGGTTTGTTTATGTTCCATGGCGAACAATGGCGGTGGAGAGGAAGGAGAAGGAACACGTGACATATTCAACCAATCAGAGCGCACATGGCGTTTGGTTATAGCTTACTTATTATTTTACGCGTGAGTTCGGTAAGTTTATCAATTTACGAAAATGTGGGCGTAAAATAATACAATTTATCTCTCGTTTAGAATCCTACGGAAGTTTATAAATTTCCTAGAAAATTTATAAATTTGCGGTTCTTGTTATTTTCCGGTGACATATATAAATAATAATAAACTGTCAAAATGAAAGCCCTTGCTACCGATAATGTGTTATGCAATTACCCCGCTGTTTTAATCTCATAAATGATAAAATTATGACTATCTATTTGAAAAATCATTATTTCGTTCGAAATCAATTAATTATTATTTATATTCCAAGCCCACAGGGCCTATCATACGCGGTTAGGTTGTCCAAACAATAATTCAAAATATTACTCTCCAAATACACTCAACAATTTATTGCCGTAGGGTGAACGCACCAATTATTGACAAAGGCTTAAAATTCGATAGAAATAATATTGTGTCTGTCAATCAAGCTTTTGTTGGACGTTTCGAGATCGTTAATCCAGAGCTAAATGAGTGCTGGTGCGCTGTGGGTTTAGGAAAACGATGTGTGTCGAAGTAATTTTAAAATGGATGAAAATGATAAAATCTTGATTGGGATGTGTTTTTATCCAGTTTGAATTCAGTCAATGTTCTGAGCCTTTTTCCTACTATGTTGATATCGGCTTCCAGTCTAACCGCCTATCTGGCCTCCACAACCCAGTTACTGGGTAGGTACTACGGTACCCCTTGGTAAGATTGGTTTTCAGACTATCGGGCTTCTGGCGACGTAAAGACTGTCAAAGATCCACGAATGACAGCCGGGACCAACGGCTTAACGGGCCTTGCGAGACATGGAGAGGCCTTGGTATGTAAAGATGGTCACCCATCCACGGACCAACCGCGGCTAGCGTAGCTTAACTTACTTAGCCACAAGCCCCTCCAGTTTGAAATATGAAATCATACGCGTTGAACCTGTACAAAGTTAACGAAAATGGTCGAATCGAATCAAATCAAATCAAATCAAATCAAATCATTTATTTGCATAGAATGTAGGTGTTGTACAATGAAGTTGTTATAAAAAATAAAGTGAGCCGGGTACATTCTGCCTGAGTTTTGGCATGCAAAAGTTAACAAACAATGTCAATAGCAATATTATTATTAAGCAGCTTATTAGTAGAATTATGAAAATTAAATAGTGATGATTAAGATATAAATAAATTATTTTAACAAGTCCAGAAATAATAATAATAATATTTAAATAATAATATTTTGTATCAAATTAATAATGTCTATAAGTATTAAATTGTTGAGATGTCACACATAGGGTCATTCAAAAAATCACTTATCGAATAATAACATTTCTGTATCAAAAAAGCCTTAAGTTTATTTTTAAATTGTTGAAGGGTGTCACTTTTTATGCTGTCCGGTAGTTTGTTAAATATTATTGGGCCCATACAGAAAACACTTTTACTAAGTAGTGCTGTTTTATAGCCACCGGTAATTAAGAGGTTTTTGTATTGACTTCTCACGGGACCTTTCTTGGAATCCGAAAACTTAGCAAACAATTTTTTATTTCTTTTTACAAAAATTGCCATTTCCAAAATATATAACGACGGATAAGTAAGGATTTTCAAAGACTTGAACAGAGATTTACAACTATCTATAGTTTTAAGATTACACATAGCTCTAACACAACGTTTTTGTGCTCTAAATATGTTATCTCTTAGGCTGCAGTTACCCCAAAAAATGATTCCATACCTTAGGACCGATGCGACTAAACCATGGTATGCCACTAAAGCAGTTTTTACATCAACTTTTTTTGCCAGGTTAAAAAGAACATATGCTGCAGTGCTCAACTTTCTACACACCTCTTCTGCTTGCGGTTTCCAAGTTAATTGATTGTCTATATAAATTCCTAGAAACTTCGCGACCTTTGTTTGATTGATCACTTGGCCATCGTACTGTACATTAACGTTCGGTGGAATTGTTCGTTGGTGAAAATGCATCACGTTAGTCTTTCGTAAATTTATTACCAGGTTATTTTTATCAAGCCATTCAACAATATTTCTAAGGGTATTGTTGATATCCTGTTCATAATTATTGATATTTGTACATTTAATCAGTGCTGTGCTGTCATCGGCAAATAGAACCATTGGATTTGGTATCTGACGGGGCAGATCATTTATATACAGCAAAAATAGCGGGGGACCCAATACACTACCTTGCGGTACGCCGAATTTAATAATTTTACTATCAGATTTATATTTTTGTTCACATTTTGATTTAAGACAAATTCTGGATATCTCCGTATATTGTGTGCGGTTACTGAGGTAGGATTTTAATAGATTGTGCACGTTTCCCCTTAGACCGTAGCTATTAAGCTTGTTCAATAGAATATCGTGATTGACACAGTCAAATGCTTTAGTCATGTCTGTAAAAATGGCACATATATGTGTTTTATTATCTACATTTATCATTATTTCGTGTAAAAAATCATATATTGCTGTATTAATGTTTTTATTTTTTCGAAAGCCTGCTTGTTCATTACATAGTATGTTGTATTTTGTCAGAAAGTTATCAATTAGTTCATATATAATCTTTTCTACCACTTTGGAAAACACAGGAATTAAAGCAATCGGTCTATAATTACCTATATCCTCCCTGCAATTCTTTTTGTGCAGCGGTTTGACTATGACCGTTTTTAAACCATCAGGAAATACACCAGTGCTGATGGCCAAGTTAATAATGTGGCAAATATGTACACTTATGTTATTTGATACAAATTTTATAACTTTCGTTGCTACTTCATCGTAGCCTACGCTATTTTTATTTTTCAATAATTTTATTACCCTGAGTACGTCTTGAGGCGCAACTGGTCTCATGAACATTGTGTTAGGGTTTTCGTGTAGACCACTTGTTTCGAGTGATGTTTTTGATGAGCTTTTAATCTGATTAATGAAGTAGTCGTTGAATGCGTCTGCAATTTCCTTAGGGTTATTAATAATTATATTATTTATTTTTATTTGAGAAATGGGTTCATAGGTACATGCTTTATTGTTGATAACTTGCCAGGACGCCTTTGATTTATTGACTGAATTCTTAATAAAATAGTTATTTTGAGCCCTTTGAGTTAATTTTACAATTTTCCTAAATTGCCGGGAGTAATTTTTAAATTTATATTTATTTTCATTTGATGGCTTTAGTCTATGCGCCCATAGAAGGTGACGCTGCTTCCTACTACATAATCGTATTCCCTTAGAAATCCACTTAATTTTTTTATTTGGTTTTATTATGACTAACTTGTAAGGAAAACAAAGCCCATATAACAAACCAAACTGCTGCATAAATATGTTATACGCTTCATTAACATTTTCTGTCTCATACATTTCAGTAAATGAAAGGCATTGTAGGTAGCTATTGAATTTTGTTAAGTTTTCCAGTGATAGGTCCCGTTTTTTTACTTGCCATGAGTTTAGTCGATAGGCCTTGTTTACCTTAATCTCAAATACTTGTGCAGAGTGATCAGACAAGGCAAAGTCTATTACTTCACATTTACATTTATTTTTGGAATTATGAGCGAAATTATCCAGACAGCTGTTACTAGATAACCGAGTTGGTTGATCAAGTTGTAGTGTGAGATTAAACCCCAAAAGAAAATATTCAAAGTCTAAACTAATGTTATTTCTTTTTAACCTGTCTATATTAAAGTCCCCGCAAACAACAATTTTTTTCTTGGGGTTGGTACATAATGATTTTAAAATTATTTCTAAGTTATCATAAAAAATATTTAAATTCCGTGACTTAGGTGGTCTGTATACACATATAATTATCAATCTCTGTTCTACCAATTCAACAGCACAGCATTCGATTACACTTGGTACGGAATATTTGGTTGCATCTCCCAGTTCTTTGCATTGAAGAGACTTGTTTACCAGGATACAGGCGCCTCCCCGTTTCTTTTCTCGTCTCGAATAACATGCGGCAAGCTTATAACTTGGTATTGTTAATAGATGTTCTTGACTATGCATAATAAAGTGTTCCGTTATACAAATGACATCTATATTTCTTCGACTTAGTGTTAGTTCTTGTAGATGAATTATAAGTAAATCTGCTTTGTTCAAAAGTCCGGCAATATTTTGATGCAGGATTCGTATATTATTGTGTACGAAAAAAATCCATGTTATTGGTGGTTAAATCAGGATCACCGACGTCAATTTGTAGTTGATCAGATGTCATATTGGTATCTGGTATTTGAGGTGTTTCTGGGGTATTGTTTATGTGTTTTTTAATTGTTATGGTTAAATTATGACATAAGTTTTCCATTCCTGCATTGGCATTGCTAACTTTAGCATAATCTTGATCGTAGTCAACAAATATGTTGAATCTGATCTGGGTAAAGATGTCCCTCCATCCGTATTTGTTGATTTTTCCTGTATTGTAAGAAAACATGTCAAGAGTCAACGTGTAATTACTATCGAAAAAGTAAGCATAGTCATTGTTTTTTATGTCCAAACTGAGCAGGTTGTTAAATAACTCGACTTTATAATTATGGATTAGTGCACCTCTTATATAAGTCGGCGCGCATACAACAATATTTGTGTGTGCAGTGTTTTTCAGCGAGCTTTTCAAGTTTTGAAGGATATCTAGATACTCGCTATTTTTTATATCGTTTTCTCCAATGAAGATCAGGCAATAGTCTTGCATTGTGAAGTCCTTTAATTTGCCTTCGACAGAGAGTAACAACTCTTTTGTGGTAGCGTTATGCAGCAAATAATGACAGTAGTCAAATTCACCAGCAAATACCTCTTCAATTAACGGCAGTGCACCTGTAGTACACCTACTACTCATTATAGCGAGTCTATTTTTAGGTTTAGGTCGAAATACGCCCACTGGTTTTTTTGAGGCAACATTACCCAGGTGTGAAGTTGGTGTCCGGTTTTTGTTTTGCACCAATGTGTCGTGAATCATCTCGGGAATTTGCGTTTCTTTGTTTAACGTGTCGACTTTTATCTCCTTGAAATAATTGATCGAGGGTGCGCCGAGTGTATTTTCCATACTTTCCGAAGCATGCGTCTGTTTTGGTTTAGTCCTCGCAGTGTTCTTATTTGGTGTTTGGATTTTGGCCCTAAGCGGACTACTGGCAATTACTTTATAAGTTTTATTTTTTTCCAATAAGACAGCATTTCTCTGCTTCAAGTTACTATTTTCTAGCGATAACAGTTCTATTTCTTTGTGTGCAGTTTGTAATTGAGTTTTGAGATCTTCTATCTCTTTCCTGTAAATGTTCAATTGGCTTTCATCTTCATCTTCGGACATATCTGGCGCGGAGTTTGAGGTACAATCCATCGTCTGCGATATTATGTCGCTGTTATCAGGTTCCGATCGCGTGCGTGTTCTTCGGAAAGTTATATTGTCTAAGAAATTCATAATTATAAATTCAAATTAAGAATTTAAAACAATATACAAAGAAAAGAATATCACTTTGTGGGATTCGAACTCTCGTCACCCAGATGCCTCAATACAAGTACCCACTCTGGACCACCAGGCCAGACGTGCTTTGAAATCAGTGGCGAAATTTGGTATCAGTTTAAGTTTGATCGATGATAGTTTGTATCTCAACCGATAGATGTCACTTTTGCCAATGGTAAAATAATTAATCAAACTAATTAATCAAACTGTTCACACTGACAGTAGTTTGGCAACACAGATTGACATGTCAGTTTATGTGGTTTTCCATAGATGGTGTTGTACTTAACATTAACTTGTCATAACATTTGAATAAAAAACGATTTTTGGTTGACAAGTTTGAATAAGAATCACTTCGAGTCAATATTGTTTATGTTACGAATATGTTCCAAGTGTTTTTAACTGGAGTTTACAATTATCTATGCACAGGGATGACACGTAACTCACTGAGGGTCTTGAATAGTATTAAGTCACTGTTTTTCAAAGTCACTGCTAGTGTTTCTTGAAGTTAGTATTTTTGGATAGTCCGACACTAAAGAACGTCAATAACACTGTCACTGTTGGTCCGTATGATCGGCTACACTTTTCTATAATATTAGTAGTTTAAAACTTAACTTTTCTAATTTTAATATTAAATTTTCTAGAACTACGTACAATTTCAATGTTTACTTGACAGCGCCATCTGTCGAATACCTAAAAATAAAACGAGGATTGTTTTTTAACCTGTAAGTATACTTTACTTGCAGGTTTTTCAGAAAATCGACATTTTACCCGCTGAAACGGTGAAATATTAAACAGTCGACACGCGAAAAATAAAAACAAAAGTCGATTAAAAATAATTCCGCCCTGCTCACAAAAAATTCTAAACTAAAATAGTTATCACAAATACCTAAAACAAAATGACTTTGCTAACGCATGCCTTGAATTCAAACACGGTTAGAATCAAATGTATTAGCAGTCCTTACCCGTACTCCGAACCACTAAGTAGACAATATGGAGCCAGAACAGGCAATATACAGTTATTAATATATATCATGTCTCACCGCAGGAGTTAGTAAATCATTCTGTGGAATAATATCCCTGGCAATTTGTCAGTATGTTTGTACAAATTAAATTCAAAGGGACCATAACTCAACGGCTGAGGCTTTGGACTCTCGGGCACAGTCTCGGGCGAGAAGTCGTAAGTTTGTGAATTTTCTTCTTAAACAATAATTATTATAATATTATTAAACAAAGTCGCTTTTCGTGTCTGTCTGTGTGACCGAAATTGTTCTTTTTTAAATAATAATAATCACTTTATTATAAGGCAGCTGAGGCCCATAGATAAAATACACAAAATAATCTTATGCTATAAAAAACTAATACACAAAAGGGTAACTACGGAGTTGCTTGCATTCTTCAGTATAATTAATAAATAATTTGACTTTAACACACAAGAACAAGACAAGACAAAATAAAAAAAATATTAATAATTTTTTAAGACAGAATTGTGTGGGAGGCCTTTGCCCTGCCATTGGGACAATACAGGCTAGTTAGTTAGATTAGATTGACTTTGTCTTTAATCAATAAGGATCATGTAATGATTTGTAGTTTCTGTATAGCACCCTAAGGAAAAGGCGTAATGTTTGTATGAAAGAGATTCAATCAGTCACAAGAGGTGACACTAATATCAAGTCTTGTGACCTCTTATGTAGTTAATAACCTGTCAGACAGCATTACTATATTATAGCCATTACAATGTACGGACAATGTGCAGTAATTTGTCAAACGTTTACACAATACTCCACGTACACGCTACCACCACTTAATATTAACATACCTACCTACTAATACTGACATAATACAAGCAGTGTATATACTAATAATATGATTGTTTTTATAGCGTAACCAGCTTATGTGTTTTTTAGAAAAAAAAATTTGTTAGTGTGCGCGCCGGAGAACCTTCTCCACACAACAACGACTTACCAAAGTTTCATCACAATCGGTCGAGCCATTTTCTAGTTTTTGCGAGACCGCAATTGATTGTTATATATAAGATTTCTAGATATATCTATTTTAGAGACAAGGTATGAATAAATATACGTTTCTTTGATAAAAACTAACTTTTTTCAATGTATATATATAAAAATGAAACCCGTTTTCCGTTGTCACGACATAACATGAAAACGGCTGGACCGATTTCGATGAAATTTGGTATAGAGATAGTTTGAGTCCCGGGAAAGGACATAGGATAGTTTTTATCCCGATATTCCCACGGGATCGACATTTACGCGGGTGAAACCGCGGGGCGCAGCTAGTTACTTAAAAAAATACCCTAAGGCTACCCTTTGTGCACAAAAAGGGCCTTAGGGTATTTTTAGCACGTTTTCTTTACGGTACGGCATATAAACCGTGCCGTAGAAAAAACGTATCCGTCAACATGCTTCCATAGTGATCCATACAACACTGAAGACCGTGCCTACACACGGCGAATAAACCGTAGTTTTTCACGGCTCGAAAAACGTGCGTGTACAAAGGGCCTAAGTTTTTAGACAAAGACCATGCCACCTTGTCATCTGTGGGTATTCTGTTCAGTCAAAACATTAATTATGACATTGCAGGAGAAGGAAATAACAATAATTAGGAAACGGATTAGCAAATTAAAGAGAACCGTGGGGTGATTCACACACAATGGTAATGTTCGTCATTTTGACAGTTCAATGATATTCATTGCGTTATTTATTAAAAGATTACCAACGAGCTTACATTAGATTTATCTTACGTTGTTGAGGAGACGATTATGTCAAACCTATGTATGAAGCGATGGATTAGCAATTATTCAAAATCTTTCGGTTTGTGACTGAGTGAGGAATGAAATTAGGATACTCTTTATAGCAGGAAAAAACTCGTAAAGTTACACTTAAATTTTTCACCAACCTAAATTACTTTGTAACTTTTATTGCTATTTTAGGAAGGAAACCAACTCTTGAAAAGCAGTCAAGTGGATTTTTTAACTTTAAACCCTTCTTTTGACTGGGTAGCCACTGAAAACGTGTAAAAACGCCCATAAAATGTTCTTATTTACTCTAAAAACATGAGAGACTGAAAATTCATTGTAGTACACAACTGTAAATATAAAACGGAGGTCAAACAGGGTGAAAGGGGAAGGACGGGAGGGATTTTATGGACACTGACGGCCCGCGTTAGATAAAATATTAAATCTCAGCTTGAACAGTTTTAGGACAGTTGCAGTTAAGTTCCCAAGCTGAGTTTTACTTTTAACTGAGTGGAACATACTATTTAGATACGCGGAAGCGGAAGTCTGCTTCAATACCTATCCATCCTTACCAACATCCATACTTTTTTTTTTTTATGGATGGGAAATCATCAAATGACCCCTCCCGCTCTGGGTGGAGCGAAGGGAGTGTCAGACTCTTACTGACTAAAACTCATCCGTGTTCCTTCCTTAGCCCTTTATGTTCCGGGGTAGCGGTAACCCTTTCGGACAATCCCGCACCACCAACATCCATACTAATATTATAAATTCGAAAGTGTGTCTGTCCGTCTGTCTGTCTGTCTGTTACCTCTTCATGCTAAACCGCTGAACCGATTTGGATGAATTACCGTACCGTTGGACGCACCCTGAAAAAATAATTGCACACACTAAAAATGGAAATCGTTTCCCAGCAATTAGTTTTGTAGAAAGTTACTTAGTTTGTCGAATGCGTAGATGACCGCTTCGTAAAGTTTCTTTTTACACCCTGTATTTTCCTAATTGTTGCAACCACAGAGATAAACAAAACCTATTATTTTCGAAAACCTTTGCCTCAAGTCGCACCTTTTTAAAACCCAGTAACAAAAAATTTCATAAAAACCCCACAGACTTATGAAATGTTTCCCGGGACGAATATTTAGAACATTGTACTTATAAAGTATCCCGGTCGGATATTACGGCTTTTAGCATAAACACATTTGTGGAGGAAGGAAAGCATTTATGTACTTTCAATTTCGTGGATAAGAGGCGAACCTAACTCAATGAAAGGCGATTAACAAAACGAATTTATAAAGCGGATGTTGAAGGAAATCGCGTCGATGGGGCGCCCTGGATTCTAGGAGGATAAATACCGGAATTATAGGTGCTGTTCTTCAAAAAAGCCGTGGAGGCTAGTACTTACAGCTGGCGCTAAAAGTGTATGTTGTGATGGGGTCGGACCCGTGCTTCACCTAGTTTCTCCACCTGGGTGAAGCGCGGAGACTACTACGGTCCCGTGATCGGGTCCCGTGCTCCAACTGTGATGTAGTACACGTGATACAAGTTTTTTATGTATACCTACTTAATTGCCTACCCATCGAGAGCAGTGGTGCCCAGTGGTAACGACCCCGACTTACGAGTAGGTCGTGGGTTCGAACCCAGGCAGACGCTTTACTTTGTGTAATTCAATTTATCACCACTACTCTCATAACGGTGAAGGAAAACATCGTGAGGAAACCGGCATGTCCTAGGACCAAAAATTCCAAGACTTATGACATCTACCTACCCGTACTGGGCCTGCGTGGTGGATTACGGCCCACTCTCTCTCACAGAGAGGAGGCTTGTGACCCAGCAGTGGGAATATTACAGGCTGATTAAACAGAAACATTATTTTTAACCAAATTGACATCCAATTCCCGCATATTCAAATCACACTAGCATTCTTCGACAGTTGTATGAAATGGTTATAATGGCAAATTGACGTAGCAATCAATTATCTTACTGTAAGTACTTCAAAAACCAAAAGCATGGCGATGTTCATCAAAAAGTTCAGGTGCGTATAATAGTACTCGCAACTGGCGTGCGTGTATGACCAGTCGGTCTGTTCTGTAAAATACTCATCGTGAAAACTTAGTTTAAGATTCCTCTTGACGATGCAGATGCTAGGAATCGCTAGAGAGTGAGTAGTGAAACTAATGACACCTCACTTTGATCTAAATTTTCACGATGAATATTTTACAGAATACTTAGATCGGCTTATGTAAGAACGTATAATCCGAAGCAAAAGGAGTATTTAAGAATCGCAGCAGGTGACGTTCTATAGTTTCTGCCTAATCTCCATGGGAGGAAAACATGAGTTTATGTAGGTATGTGCTATGCATGTAAAAGCATGATAATAATTTAGTACCTACTCAAGATGGTTCCATAATCTCTAGTGTAATGATACCACTTCCTTCCTGAAGTTTAGCTCGGAGCGAGGTTTGTGTACCTTCGATTATTGACTGTTTTGCATTCCAACAAGGCTGGGATGAAGTTCCAAAGTTATTAGTTTTCGTACGAAAGCTTCAGGAAGCTCCGGCAGTTTCGATGCAAATTCACTTAGTATTTGGCAGCAAAGACGCTGAATATTGTATTCCTACTGGATTTTATTACACAAATCATAATGTCTTACGAATATGAAAGCTGGATAATAGTTTTTACTGAATCGCATTATTATGTACCTACGATAAATATTTAAAAAGTAGGGGCAAAAATTCGTCCGCATCGCTGTCAACAGGAAAAGTGTCCAAAAGGCTGGCAGCATTGCCACGTTGGATGGCAATGCTGATACTTTAGCCAAGAAATAGGCCAGCCCTCTGGTCGCGTGAAATTGTGACCAACCGCTTGGCGATGTCTCGAAAAACTTAGTGTTTTATCGTATTACTCTTCCCACGTCGAGTGTACACCATGTGTACTGATAACAATAAAATTTCTGTTGTGTCTGCTAATTAGACGCGCGACGGTTTTGACGTTCAAAAGTGCCTTTTATGTGCCTGTTTGAAATAAATGCTTTGACTTTGACTTTGGTATGACTGCACGGATTGGTATGAAAAACTTGCGGAAGGTTCGTACGTTCCCGCAACCCCTGGCGTAGGTGTGATATGGAACACCGGGGTGGATTTTAATCAGTAAGAGTTTGTCAGACCCCTCCGCCCGCCACAAGGCGGAGGACATCCATGAGGATTTTCCACCACGAAAACAAAAAAAAAAGTTAGTAGTTTGCCTACGATATGAGTAAACCCGTGGAAAACCGCTAGTTTGTCCTAATTTGTAAAAACAAACAGAAATAGATACAAAGATATTACTCCGAAATCGAATTTGAGCTGACCCAAAATACTTAACTACCCAACATTCAATTTTAACGTCCACCCATCCATATCCCAACCGCAGCACGCTACCCTCCCCGCTGAATACCTGCTAGTGCTCATCAATGAGTTTCACAGAGTTTCATTAAATATTTAGCGGAGGTATCGGTTTGCGGTCTTTATTCGAATTCTATGTTAAACGGTGGGAAGGTAAATATTTTATGAGGGAAAATGGGGAGCATTTATCATTTCTGTTTGTAAATTCTTGAGAAATTTAGAAAAAGGCCTTTCTGTACGAGTCATAATGAATAAAGGATTTCTTGTAAGTACATTTTTAGGGGTGCAGCGGCGATACTTTAATGTAAAGTCAGGAAAATTAGTTGTTAAGCTAATTGACTACCAACTTAAACTGTCCGTATATTTCTGTCATTCTTCGACAATTGTGTGAAATGGCTATAATACAGCAAATAAAATTCATGTTGGGTATCAATTTGTTTAACAATTGATTTCCCTGACTGTACTTCAAAGAGCAGTCAAGTGGTGGCCCAGCGGTAACGGCCGCTTTATTTAGTGTAAATTATTTCATCACCACTGCTCTCAAAACGGTGAAGGAAAACATCGTGAGGAAACCAGCATGTCCTTGAACTGAAAATTCGAAGACATGTGACATCTACCAACACGCACTGGGCGCGTGGTGGACTCCCTCTCACAAAGAGGAGACCTGTGTCCCAGCACTGGAAACATTATAGGCTGATTATGTGACTACTTCCGAGACATCCTGGAGAGAACAATACCAGAATAGATTATAAGCTGTCAGCTTTAGCATTAACTACAGCTCTAGGGTAATGTATCCATTTTTTCGGAGGTTTTATTTTTTTGTTAAAAAGTTTTTATTAAAGATCCTGCCATGTTATGTCTCTGCATCACGCTAAGGTTGGCTGGTAGAAAATGCCTCGGACATTAAGCCAGGTTTTTTTTTTTAATAAGTTAATAAAAATAGATATCAGAACGAATGTCTCTATAGGTATGTATTTATCTGCATTCTCCCAAAATCACATAAGGACTACTACACGCGTTACTTCAACAAAGTATATCAATAGTAATAAGTCCTGAACTCTGAAGGGACTTTTAGCTAAGTAATAACAGCCGCACGGGTCGATCGATCAGGTTAAGCTACGCTTGCCGCGGTTGGTCCGTGGATGGTTGACCATCTTTACATACCAAGACCTCTCCGTGTTTCGGAAAGCATGTTAAGCCGTTGGTTCCGGCTGTCATTTGTGGATCTTTCACACCAGACTCAGACTCTCGGGCTTCTGACGACCCGTAACGACAGTCAAAGATCTACGAATAACAGCAGGGTCCAACGGCTTGTGCCTTCCGAGGCACGGAGGGGTGTTGACGTCTGAAGATCACCAGACCACGCGGCAGGCGGCACGGTTGGGCGAGTGACTGCTGCGCTGCGTGTCGCGCGTTCGATTCCCGCACGGAACAAATATTTGTATGACCTACAAGTAGTTGTTCCGGGTCTGGCTGTTTGTATATGTGAGTTTAAATATTTGTAAACGCACCCACAATACAGGAGAAATTCCTAGTGTGGGGCAAAGTTTTAAAAAAAAAAAAAGAAAGAGAGAAAAGACCCATGCACGGACCACGGCAAGCTTAGCTTATCCTGATCGATCGACCTGTGCGGCTGTTGTTACTTAATAACGGGCCCCTAATGCATATGCAATAGGGGGTTCAATAATGCAAGTCTAAACTTGCATCTTCTCTTGCATCTTGCATCTACCGATTTCATTTTGAGGGCAACTACATGAAGAAATCTAAAATCTCCAACAAGCAGTGAGCATGCTTGATGATCATTCCTTTTGTCTGCAAAGAGGCCTTCCCTCCACTTACAGGCATTTTTTTTTATGGATGGGAAATCATCATAATATGACCCCTCCCGCTCTGGGTGGAGCGGAAGGGAGTGTCAGACTCTTACTGACTAAAACCCACCCGTGTTCCTTCCTTAGCCCTTTATGTTTCGGGGTAGCGGTAACCCTTTCGGACAATCCCGCACCCCCGGCAGGCACACTTACAGGCTGACTTAACAGAATGGACTGTTTCCACCTCCATGACCATATATCATGGCTCGCACCACTTTGTATGCTAATCTTTATGAGCGGCTGTCACGCTGCGAGCTATGATTACACGACATATTCATGCAAATGATAGTATGTTACACTTACCAGTCATTATTTTGTAAAGTGGGGTGGCGACCACTGTTGAGTGCCGTGATATTAAATAATATTTTGGTCACTAGAATATTAATGTGTATCTTAATGTTGTAGTTCTTCAAATTATTTTAGTTTTTGGTGACCTCCGATTTATTCGCAAAAATATTTTTTCTGGGGCTAAGTAAAGTTCACTCTCACTCAAGGAGTAGTTCCGAAGATAACCGTTACATACAAAATCACTTTACCTCTTTATAATATTAAGTACAGTATAGATATCCGAAAAACCTTTAACCGGTAAAGCACCGCGCGACAATAGAAAATCAGTTGCCAACCTTTATGTTGTCTACCACAAATACCACAATAATTAATGTACCATTACCAGGTATACCACAATCATCCGCGGAAAGTAATCCATCTAATGTGTTTGTAATTCCACCGCAATTAGCAGACGAATACTGTGCATTATTGATGTTATAACTAGTGAATAGTCCCGGGAAATCCGGGAACCGAAAACCGGGAAATCGCGAAATGTTTTTATCTTGCCCTGTCATTTCGTCTTTCTCTTACTTTGTCCGTTTCAACACTTTCAACTCTACTACTACGTAGCAAGTGTATTCCACGCCAAATTAGAAATATTCTAAACGCGAAGTATCATTTCCCGAAAGTATCGAAAGTACCGGGAATCCCGCTTCTTTAGCCAGAAGGTCCCAAAAATCCCGGTTCTGCATTCCCCAGTTATAACTATCAGTCTAATAGGCTGCGTGCTTATTAATTATTCAATATACACCATTTACACCACTATTTAGGAGGCCTGTGTCCCAGCAGTGGGAATATTACAGGCTGATTATACTGTTACTGAAACAGTTATTGACCCGTTTCAAACTGGGAAGAACTTTCACTGTAATTTATATATTACAAGGTTTTATTTTCTTATGTATTAGTTGACCACTTTGTCCAGAACTAAAATATAATTGCTTCCTTACTATTTACATAGTTTATTTATTTTTTTAGGTAATGGGTATATAAATATAATACATAAAACCACACGATCGTTTTTTGAAATTAAACTGCTCCTACCCAGGTCAGTTTATACAGGGTGAAATTAAATTCATGGGCATCCTTTTAAGGGGTCATTGTACTTATCATTATGAACAACTTTTACTATGGGACTAAACCTAAAATTGCGAAAAAAATCAGCTGTTCCTTGCATTTATGTTCACATAACTCGTCAACATGTAGGGAAGAACTGATTTTTTTTCGCGATTTCAGGTTTCGTCCCATAGTAAAAGTTGTTCATAATGATGATTACAATGACCCTTTAAAAGGATGCCCATGAATTCAATTTCACCCTGTAGATGGGTCGTAATTTTTCATACTTCGAGAGTGACTAAAGAATTGGTCAAAGTTAAGTTACTGAATTGACCAAGAAAGCAGGTAGTTTTTTTTTTATACAAGGGTCACACACCAAATATCTGCTGAATGTAAGAATCGAACGCAAAAGGCTTCAGCCTTTTTACAGCACACACACTAATTAACAAAACAAATGAGCCGAAATAAATTAACAAGCCAACATTTCCCAGATCCCAAATTCTGCCGATAACAGATGCGGTTACCCTACAGATTAAAAGGTTATGTGAAATGTTAGTTATAATCTGGGGCATGGTAATGATATGTGGGTACTTGTGACCCATGGGAGGTAGCAGATAACAGTGTTTAGGAACGAGGTGTCTATGCAATGAGGTCGGTTGTTTTAGGTGCTTTACTTGAAGGATTAATGGCTGCTGCATATATAATTTCTTCCTATTATTTATTATTAAGCCTACTTTTAAGTATGTATATTTACATAATTTAAAAAGCTAACAATCTTAAAATAATAAGCCTTAAGCCTACTTATTTCTTTATTATTTATTGACTTTTATGGGGCACATTATGGAGTATTAAAAACTATTACATGGCTAAGCTTTTATTCCGTACAAACTAGCTCAATGTTAACATACTTACATGGAGTAGATCATACAAGCGACCCGCCCCTTCTTCGTACGGTTTTTACGACTTGACAAAACATGGAAATTTTTTGATTATATGTAAGGACAATATTAATGTATTACCCCCACACCTTCTGGAATAACTTCTATAAATTATGGTCAAAGCCGCATCAATATCCATCGCAAATACATATACATACACGAAAAGCGATTTTAATTTGTAAAATGTGCGTGTGTGTGTGTGTGTATAGCCGACACATACCAATGATAAAACCATCATCGTCAATTTCTTTGGTATTGGACTGCCTTTTACTTAGTCGGCTATGGGCCACTACTATTTCAACAAAAAAAAACTACACAGTTCATTATTTTTGAACAGCGATCTTTACAGAATCAAAACAAATTCAGCTCTACAAATCCGTTACCCTCTAAAACCTTTGTTTCACAACACGCTACATATGTCTTCACATATTCACCACTAATTTCCGTTGCGTCCATTCCAGTCCATTTTACTTTGTACTACAATCCTGAAATAATAAAATATGTAAATACAAAGATTGCGGAGTAACGTAGTCTGCTGAAATTTCGTAGAAAATTAAACTTTAATACGGTTGCCACCCAGTTTATGCTTACTATACTATGCCTTGTGCAGTCGGTCCTGGTATTCTTATCAAGCAAGCTCTATATTTTCAAGGATTTGCAACAAACTTTGTTTGTAAAGAAGAAATAATTAATAAACTAACTGTCGTAGAATTCAAACGTGGAACTTACATTAACACAATATTAAAATACGTAAAAATAAAGATGTAACATAATTTGGATGGCTATAAGAGTAGGTAAAAATCAAAGAAACGATGGATGGACTGTGTGAAATATAATATGGCTAGAAAGGGGGGTGACTACAGAGATGACGAGTAATAAAGAAGTATGGAAGAAAAAGTGGAAGTGGTTTTAATTCAGCTTGCAAGATTTGACCGATACATACTAACTAACTAACAAGGCAAGTTAAATAAAAGCTTGTAAAAAAACATGTTGCGCCGACCCCAAATAAATTGGGATAAAGGCAGCAGAACGATGATGATGAATGAAAAGGAATGTAATAAAAAATAATGCCATCTGCTACGAAGTCTGCTACGACGTAGCCGGCATCCTACGGCGTAGTCGCTACGCGTAGTCCGCAGCGACGTAGCTTGCACCCTGCGGTGCGGTCTGCTTTAACGTAGCCGGCATTCTTCGCCGTAGTCAACTCCAAAGTAGCCGGCATTCTTTGGCGTAGTCAGCAACAACGTAGCCAGCATTCTTCGGCGTAGTCAGCTACAACGTAGCCGGCATTCTTCGGCGTAGTCAGCTACAACGTAGCCGGCATTCTTCGGCGTAGTCAGCTACAACGTAGCCGGCATTCTTCGGCGTAGTCAGCTACAACGTAGCCGGCATTTTTCGGCGTAGTCAGCTATAACGTAGCCGGCATTCTTCGGCGTAGTCAGCTACAACGTAGCCGGCATTCTTCGGCGTAGTCAGCTACAACGTAGCTGGCATCCTACGGCGTAGTCAGCTCCAACGTAGCTGGCATCCTACGGCGTAGTCAGCTACAACGTAGCCGGCATTCTTCGGCGTAGTCAGCTACAACGTAGCCGACATCCTAGTCAGTCATGATAACTTAAGCTTCCCCTACGCTTAAGCTATTTCAGATTTGCATGTTTTGAAGCAAAATATTTTATGTCTGTTGTGCCAGTAGCCCATTAATTTTATTGATTGCGATACATCAAAAATCGTATAGTAGATAGAACTTTACGTATAATATTGAACTACACAGGGACTTCACACAAACCTATTATATTAAATTATTACTTGTGTCAAAAGTGTCCGCACGGCACTATAACATACTACGATTGACATAAACAACTTATTTACTGCCGCACTAATGTGATAAGATCGACACTTGCTTCAATGCGTGTTTGTGAACACGTGTTCGATCACAACCGATGTCTGTGCTCCTTGTAATCGAACGAGTGCTGACTAAGAGGCGTGTGCGCATCTGTTGGTTTACTGCACAAAGTAACATTATTATATGTTGTGTTTGTTAATTGGTTTGGTATAAGTAAAAAACTTTATGTCTTAAAAATAAATTGTCTTAGAAATCACAAAAAAAATATTTTTCACTTCTCATGCTCTAAAAGTTCGTCTTTATGTTGTGCTTAGGCGACATAAAATCGCTTTTTATGTTCTAGTGCATAAAGTAATTTTTTTTTCTGAGACTAAGGTAATCAGGCCCAACAGCCACACGCACAATAAAACTTCGCAGATTAAAGTCGTGATTTATTTCATTTTCTTTAGTTTATACCACTTCCGTGTTTTCCATCGTTAATTTAATAAAATCAGGTAAAATAGTTGTTATTTATTATTTAAAAACGCAAAGAAACGTTTTTATGACTTGGCAGTATGAAGTACCCAAGTGACAAGTCGAATGACAAATGTTGAAATTAAAAAAAAAAACTTTTATAAAGTTTCATGGCGGTATTATCTGTGGTGGCGGGAATTAACTATGCTTTGCAACATTTTTGATTAATTATGTACTGTATACTTTATGCCTGTTTCATTTTCTCGCAATCGAAGTGAAAAGCAGAGTGTATAACTCAGGCATAAACGAGCCATTTTACCCCTCGACTTAACTATCCACCCTCGCCTGCGGCTCGCGTGGATATAAACGTCTCGGGGTAAAATATCTTCTTTTATGCCTTAGTTGTACAATCTACTATTATTTGTTTATGTTACAGAAATGACAACTATTACATGATTATTTCATTTGTCTTAAAAATATGTTTGTTTGGATGGTGGTTCCCAAACGAAGGGACAGCATCTCAATCTCAGTAAAGGCAACAGCATCTTTATGTCTGCTACTGACTTGTTATCGGTAGAAATACAGTCAGGGAAATTATTTTGTTATCAAATTGACACAATACATCATTGTTATATTATATAACAGTTTGTCAATTTGCCTAGAAATTAATATCCCAGACATTTTTTTTTCTTTGACATTGTTTTTTTTTTCTGTAAATGGCATAATTCTTTTAAGAGCTTGCTTAAGAATCAAACTAAGAATAAATCACAGCTGAAGTTATTTTTACACTAATATTTGAACAGAACGACTTACATATGATACAGTAACTCACGCCTCCCTCTCATGAGGGTAGGCAGTAACTACGGGACGCCACCTGTTAAGATACCCCTTTTGCTTCGTTTACTTTCAGACATCTACGATATTTAATGTGGTATCAGAATATTCTATTCTTACTCGTTTATCTTAGTTATAAATACTACTACTATTACGTCCCCCATTCCGCAAAACGTTTCAGGATCCAATTCCCCCATCCCCAGAATTTGCAGGCTTCTTAATAATTGCGATGAATCAATAGATATTTTTTCCACATCACTTCAAAAATTCAAGCGCCAAGTCCATAAAAATTAACCAACACAATTAACTGTTTTTTTAACTGCTTTTTTTTTCTGTCTTCATTTAATTGTTATTATTTTTTCCCTGTCCTGTTTTTATAAAATTAATCATTAGTGTTGTAAGCGTTATTTCTGCACAATTATTGCAATTTTATTTATATTATAACTTTGTTTTTGCATGCTGTGTCTATCGCATCATATTGTACACTATGCTTGTATATTGCTTGTATTTTAAGGATAAACAGTGTAGCAATTGTAGATAGGCCAATAAATAAATAAATAAATAAATATTTTCTTTTTTTTTCTGTTATTGCTCCTACTGTGTATTGTCTCTGCGTCACCCTAAGGTAGACTGGTAGAAAATGCCCAAGGCATTAAGTCCGCCTTTGTACAGTTTTTACTTGTGCATAAAGCTTTAATAAATAAATAAATATTCTATCTTCTTCTTCGTATTCCAAGAATCAGATCCGAATAAGAATTTCTGACATTTAAAAACGTCTGTCCATATAACGAAATATCTTTACGACGTCATCTTCGGGGTGTGAGCACACAGAGAGATCGTAAAACAGCAGTAAACTCGCGGTAAACCGCGTCTGGCTTAGATTAAACTGACTAGTTAAATGGATTGAACGTATAGTCTTAACTCTATTAGCTTCATCGTAAACATATAAAAAGATTTTAATGCCTTTTACAGTTTTGTATCTGGCTAACAAAATAGCTTAAACACAGCTCGCAGCTCGTAGCTGTTTCGTTGGACTTCGGATATCTATGGTTGGACTAGTGGTCGCCAGCGCTGCTGCTGAAAAATAAAATAAAAATAAATCCGTATGTCTGTTTTTAAATCTAAGAAATAACTAGTTAAAGGAATAGTTTTATTAACTTGTATGTGAAAAAGTGTAATTTTAAAAAAATATATAATATGATAATATGTACAAAAAAAAGGAGCTACGTCTGCTAACAAACTGCTTTGCAGTTTGGCAGAGGTAATATATCTTGTTAAAATTATTTATGTGAATAAACACTTTTTCATTTTTTTTTTTTGATCATGAGGTCGGTTCGATTCCCGGGTCGGGCACAGTGTAATTGCGTTTTTCCATTTGGAATTTCTCAGTAGCGACCGGCACTCTGGATTTGTGCCCGGCTGAATAGCATTAGTGCAAGTCTACTAATTCATTATTAAAGCGCACTTCTTTGTAGCGTTTTCCGCTTTTCTAACGAACCAGTTTAATACGGGGAAAGCCATAATTGTTCAAATCATGTCTTAGGATACAATGATTCAGTCATGAGCTCATGAGTGAAGAAAACTGATTGATTATTATCAAGATTGTAGGGATCGGTTGTAGAGCGTATTTATTAAACTGACGACAACGACATCTTTTTGGACTACCTCGTTGGTACAGTGGTCGCAAGCGCTATTGCTGATCATGCGGTCCTGGGTTCGATTCATAGGTCGGGCAAAGAGCCATTTGGGTTTTTCGGTAGCAGTCCGCACTCTGGATTTGTGTCCGGTTAATGGCAATGGGCTCTTCCTTACTCGTACTACTTGCGACTTAATTACTATAACTGGCGAAATGTGGGTGTATTAGGCACACCCCTCCTAGCCCTTCGAGGATTACCGGCGTGATGTTATGATACACACCATTGTTTACCTCCTTGCCCCCTTCATGGGAATTAGGCGTGAGCGTATGTATGACAACACTACAGAAACACTAAACTGCACACAGAACACGGTCCTCTGTGTGTTTGTGGAACCGAACCCAATCAGTCCCTATGCCGCATGCAGACCGACTGTTGACATATGTACACGCGGTTATAGCAATTAGCTGACCCCCCTAAAAATTAAACAAATTTGAACCTTCTGCTTGTTAGCAGTAAGCTTATCGAACTAGAACAGTTCAACGTCTACGATTAATAAAACAGTTATTCGAATTTGATATTTAACACGCAGTGTTAAGGTAGGTATGAACTTGAATATTGTTGTAACTTGTAATATATTATTGCAAATTTCAACGACAATCACCATGTTCGTGTGGTCTAGTGGTAGCTGCAGTGAGCTGACAAGAGCGTGGTTGCGAGTTCGAAACCAACATATTTTCTGCTGCGCATTTTGTTTTATAATATTTTTTTTTAAGTTATAAATAATAAATTATAACTTTAGCAACAAAAAAAAAAGCTGAACGAAAATAAAAAAACGATAATGATGGTAAAAACGATTTTATTTTATAAAAAAAATTATTATAAGAATAACGTAAATGATATAACAGTTACTAATAACGTTGTTACATACTTCACAGAGTTTAATGTAGTGAATCAACATGTTATAATATTTAGAAATATATAGGTATGTATTTCTATTTCATAACAATAACATCACCACATTAAATATCGTTGAACTAAATAAAATAGCATTATACGTTGATGTTTTACCTACTAGGTATACTATATATCAATTTGTTTTGTATGTAGTTATGTTTAGTTATAAATAAGGTTTTGACAAAGACTTCTCGTCGGTAAATATGACAACATAATCTTCCCAATTAAAATTGAGATATTCTTGGGCAAAGCGGACCCTTGCTTGGCGATGTGCAGCAGTCAGTTAAATTTTACGTGCTGGCTTGTATTGTTTCAGTCCAGCAACATGCAAATGTTTTCTGACCGTCTGAACAGAAACATTATACTGCATTGAGTAGGCAAAAATGGGTGTTCAGTATGCCTTCTAACAATTGCTTGATGATGTTCTGACACAGGAGTAACATTGCAGGTTTTGGTTCAGGACGATCCTTTTGAATATTCCCTGTCTCTTCAAAACGTCTTAGCCACAGTCTGACTGTATTTCTCTGAAACAACACAATAAGCATTGTAGTGTATGCGCCTGGGCGACGCGCGGTGAGTCGAGCGCTAACCGTGAGCGAGAGCGGACGTGCGCTGGACGTATATACTACTTCACCTGAATAATATGTCAAAGCGTGTTTTATTAACCCAGGAATATTACAAGTGGCGACGAGGATAAAAGCAAGTAGGTACTGAAAACATTTACCAAAAAAAAAGGGGAAGAATGCACGCTGAAAAATAATGCACGTTGAAAGTTGTTTACGATCAATTAAGCGACCATATTTCGATAAGGATCGTTAGTAGTTTGGATACTAAAATGAAAACAAAACGTAGTCACGCTGTACCTACCTACCTACACGTAAATAAATCGCTACCAAGGTAGATGTTTACAGCTAATGATTACTTAGTTGCCTCAAAACAAATTCTGCTTCGATTGATGTAAACAACTGATAAGCGTAAATGTTACAAAGGCCATGCAGTGAGTGTTGTTTACAACAAAAGAAAGGGCCATGCCTGAAAAGTACGCAATTATTTTAAATGTGCTGTAATGCAAACATTAAATTATTGTTAATTATTATTATTGAGTAAGTTCTTTCATTTAAATACATAACAAGATAATTGAGTTCGCACGCTTTTTATTTTAAATAAAAAATAATGAAGAATTATTTTGATAAATCTTGACATACTTAACTTTTCTGTTGTAAACAACCTACATACCCACTTATTGTAAATATAAATCAAAATCAGTAGATACTATTCTAATCAGATCACTGGTTTTGCTACGATCAATTGTTTGCATTTCGACACAGAAATATCAAGGTCACGCAAATACTTTTCGCACATACGACCATGCCTAAAGAATAAATGTGAGAAAAGACCGGTAAACGTTAGTGTAAGCATCAATAATGGCTTAATTACTAGCATACTTATTGCTAACCAGTTAGTAAACCTAATTTGTTAATAGATAAAGGTTATTATCAGTCAATTTCCATAATAATAGTAAAGTAACGTTATTGAATAAAGTTATTTAGTATATTTAGTTAAGTCATACTTACGCTTACGTCAAAGGTCATGCTGAATCCGAAATGCTCTAGTCGGCACGCAAGTACTAACAAGTACCCTAAGGCTATGCAGTAGTGTTACCGTTATCTATATAAAAGATAAAAGGCCACGCATACGAGTCTCAAAATGCTGTCACAGGTCTAAAAAAAAAAAAAAAACTCACGCAACTTCAATGCTGACAACTTTAGATCACTTTGATTGTGAGGGTGACACGAAATCGGTTTGCACCCGATGGGAGAAATGGAAACGGGCCCTCGAAATTTATCTTTTAGCTGCTAATATTGATTCCCGTAATAAAAAGCGAGCTACCCTTCTCCATGTTGGTGGATTAGCACGACAGGAGATTTACTACAATTTGCCCGGGGCCCATGCAGAGGAAGGTAAAGATGATGATGGCAAAGACTTATACTCCGTTTACTATAGCATTAGACAGAAGTTAAAAAAGGCTCTTTTAGGGGCGCACTTTGTAATAAAAGTACAACAAATATTATTACAGTCAAGACTGATGTGGAGTTAAATGTAATCAATTTAAATAACAGCAGCCACACTTAATTGTGCTTATTTAACCTATCTACCTTCTGAAATTACAAGGCTTTCGTTTTATATTATTTAGTTTTTACATAAAATATCTAAAAGAAGCAGAGGCGGACAGTACCGGGAACGTTTTCATGTCACTATAACTTTACCAAATCTAAAATGTTACCTATTTCCATTCATAAGTTGTGGCAGCACGTGTTTATATAAAGTTGTTATTAATACACTGATTGTTACTAAAATTTGTTTTATTTCATGTAGCTATCCAAGCATCGTGACGAGTAGATGGATAGAATATGCTTTATTGTATGCCATACATTGTTACTTAAAAAAAAGCACGTACATTATTATTAAAATTGTTTGAACTTAACTTGAAAATAAAAGGTTTCGTACTCCTGCTTCTGCGAGCCTCTTTTTCTGATGTTATAATAAATGGAGATGATAAAATGATAGATGTGTATAAAATTATTTTGCCCTAAAGCAAAGCCATATTTATGAAAGATACCTTTTCCGGCTCATGCAGCAGGAAGAAGGTGAAAAATTCGAAAAGTTTCTATTGAGGTTGGAATCAGGCAGGAAAATGTAACTTTACAAATGAAGACGAACATTTGATAGACCAAATCACAGAAAAATGTAGACTTGTTGATTTGAGGAAAAAAATAAAGATTAAATACATATTCCCACATAGATAATTATAAGTAGGTACCCACATAAATGTAGCTGTGAGAGTGTCTAGCTGTTAAGATTTTCATTATCTCAATATATATATTAACTAATCATTATAATTTGTGGTCTAGTGGTTGCAAGCGGTACTGCTGATTGTGGGGTCCTAGGTTCGATGCCTAGGTGGCACCAATGTTATGGGGTTTTTCCATCAGGAATTTCTTGGTGGCGATGTCGGCCTTAGTCAGTATTTGTGCAAAATGTATGGCTGTAGACTCGCTCTCCCTGTTGCATGGGATCTGGCCAGGACCGGCTAAAGTAAGTTAATTATACAATACTCTATATCTCTGTCTGGCCCTCCGGTGGGAACAGGTATGATGTTGGGTTATGAGATTATAATTCTTATTTTATCATAAACTTGGTAATACTGCCCTCTGTGAGGTCCTGTTACCTGTATTACAATGGTCTGTGTGAAAGTATTGAAGCCTTTATTATGAGATCTGCACCACCTTATGTATTGTTTGTCACATTAGGAATCAGCATGAACTGCTGGAAGATTACCTAGTTCAAATTTAAATTAAAATGTATTTATTTGTACAAATAATTATAGCAAAAGTGCGCACCCACACCCAATTTCAAGTTGAACAATTATCAACTTTGTTTTAGTGGAAATTGGGTTGATTTCAGAGTGACTGGCACTAAGGAGGGAGTTGTGAAAGTGTTTGAGGTTGTGGAGTAAGCTGAACTTTGTTGTGTAGGAATTGAAGTTGCTTTTTCATTGATTTATGTTTGTTTGCATTTTTGGCGAATGGGTCGCTAAGGCAGATTAAGTTTAGTATACCATAGTGGTACATGATAGTATAAAATCAAAAAATATGTTGTGTCACTATGTGTTGCCTTGCAAGGCGTATAAGTATTGCTTACGCAGTAGGTAATAGGTATACAGATCTATATAATTATAAAAATACTCCAAGTTTGAACTAATTTCAATGTCTTACTGAATATGCAAACATTTCAAGGAAACATTTTTATATTATGGCTTGGGTTTTTAGACGTAATTAATAATTGTACAGTTGTTATAGTAGGTAAGTTGGGTAGGATGCAGCTTTACCCAGTATTCTGGAACATGATACGATTATACAATTGATATGATTTTTGATGATTCAATGTTTAATAAAATGGAAATTAAATCACAAAGTTAAATAAATAATAAGATTAATTTACCTAAATGACAACTTAAAAAAAAAAAAAAAATTAGGTATATTTTGTCCGATTAAACTTCTTGAACTACCTACCGGAAATGTTGTCAAGTGGTATTGAAGTTGTTAAAAGTAATGATACTACTGAATTAACTTTAATCCTAAAATGTTCGCGTTGACTCTTATAATATCTTCTTCTAAATCAATTACGGTTGAAAAAAAAATTGAGGGAAGGAAGAATAACTTCAATACGCGCATGTTTAGAGATAACTTAGTACTGTAATAGGTACACTGTTTACCTAGTTATATTGAAATATTGGAAGCTCACCTAGTGCTCGGAAGTTTTAATCAACCGAGTAATTAGAAAATTCTGTATGTTGAATTCAGAATCTCAGATAATTATCAAGTTTTGGTAACACAAACTTAATGTCATACTTTCATGATAAAGTTCAAATTCCATGGCAACTGTTGGGACCATAATATACATAGTAATACAAGCTGTGAGTTTAAAGGTAGGCTCTTGAATATGGAAAGAAACGAAGAAAGACATATTATATTCGTTAAAAAGTGTAAGGGCTCAACAAAAATAACAGAAGTAAAATAATAGAAGAGAATGAAAACACTCGCATGCACTCTGCGTGGTGCCATTGGCCTCATGTGAATTTGAAGTTGTGTTCAAAAGATCTAAATAATTATTGTTTACCAAACATGTTAAATTGTGTCAAGTCAGTGTGAGTTAATTTTAAAAACAGTGACGGAAACAGGTCACTCACCGTGTCATACGTACGTACACATAGTTATAGCATTTCATTTCAGCACGACAGTGGTGGTGGTATAGCCCGACTAAGGTCGTGGGTTCGAAACCAGGCAGGCATTTTGTGTATTATCACTCACCACCACTGTTCATCAACGGTGAAGGAAAACACCGTGAGGAAACCGGCATGTCTGAGAACCAATACTTCGAAGACATGTGACATTACCAGTACGCACTGTTTACGCGTGGTAGATAGGCATCCATTAAATTGATCGCATGGGCATCCATTAAATTGGACGTATGGGCATCCATTAAAAAGAAAGAAAGAATATGGGGATAGAAAAAGAAGAGCTACTGATTGTAATTTAGGAATAGGGGAAAAGTGACGGGAGTCACCGATGGTAACATTCATGTACGGAACGACGAAACAGGTAAAGAGTATCGTCGGAAGATAGTACATTTGAAGAAAATTAATGATTCTTGGCAAGTTGTGGACAATGATAATAAGGACACAGGGTCATTGAACAATGAGGACTAAATTATTGCAATATACCTTTATGCAATTAAAATGATTATCTGTCTGTTACTTTGTTGATAATATAATGTTGTATGCCTGATTAAACTAGTTTATATATTACTAAATCTATTATGTTATTTCATTGTTAATATTATTGTTTAAGTTATTGTAACTTAATTATTTATAAAATAAAGAAGGGATGTAGTGTATGCGCCTGGGCGACGCGCGGTGAGTCGAGCGCTAACCGTGAGCGAGAGCGGACGTGCGCTGGACGTATATACTACTTCACCTGAATAATATGTCAAAGCGTGTTTTATTAACCCAGGAATATTACAAGCATAATTTTAATAACCCGGTAATCATAATTTTTCGAATAAGTTTGCAAAAATACCTTTAGATAAACCACATTAGACCTATAAATGATCTCATAATGAAACAGTTAATTTTCTATTATTCTATACTCACGTTTTTAAGCCAACTAACGAATTAAGGAAGTATAAAAAAGAATACACTTACCGCTATATTAAGTTTCCTAGCAATCGCTTTAATACCAACATTCTCCTTATGCAAATACAATATTTTGTATTTTAATTAATAATCACTCAACTGAGACATGACGATTAAACTATCAAAACCGATAATAATAATTAATAAAAAGGCGTGGATTTTCGCAACTTAGTAAGGCAATATAAAAATGTTCGTGCGTATTCACTGCTATTTGTGCATAGAATGTCTTGTTCAATTTATTCTTCTACCCCATATTCCTAAAATCATTTCAATACTTAGCAGTTTTTGTTGAATACGCATATTGAAGTCGAACTACCCACTTATTGAAAAAGGTGAAACGTTTATCAACTTAATTGATATGCTTGTTCTTTACAATAATGCAAGAAATACTTAACGAACAATTTATATATTGAAAACAAAATTAAACATGAGACTAGATTTGAACTCGCATCTTGCACGTCTCAGCCTTACGCATGAACCACGACACCAGATTAACTTGAGTAAGATAGATGAAATAAGGTATTAGTAGCAATGACACAAATTATCACAACAATAACCTAACCTTTAAGTCCTGCTGATTAAAAATGAAAATTTCGTAACAAATACCCATACATAGTAAATGACCTAACACCAACATCTTAAAGCTCAAATTTGCGTATCAAAATTATTTATTGTTTCTGTTCATCGAGTAGTGTTAGTCCGATTAACTCATACATATTGAATAACCTTTAATGTTATGAGAGGAGGGTGCAAAATCGAGTAATTTTTAGGGGGGTCAGCTAATTGCTATAACCCATTGTACGTACATAGTTAGTCCACGGCAATTATACTGACAGTCACTGCAGTCTGCAGTACTCACATAGACTTTACCAAGCATTTATTTATTAAGGTCAGTTTTCAGGTCAAAAATCCCTCTCAAATTGACCCCTAAAGCCCTTCACAGGTGCGTTGGAAGACCATTTTGAAAACGACGGGACAAACTTGTCTCCTATGCCGGCAGCAGTAACGAAATAGAAGTGAAAGTATATGAAGGAAGCTAGATTAGATGGATTGATAACGCCGAAAGAGAGTTATAAGTTTCATGATTGTGCAGGTAAAGGCAGAGAAATTTATTGTTAGGCAAATTTAATACCAACTTAAATTGTTCGAATATTTGACTGAGCAAATATTACCCGTAAGTCGAATCTACAAAACTGAGGGGCAATTCTCGTAATTTTAAGAACGTTCACAGTCTGATCTCAGTCTCAATCTGTCAAAAATACCTAAAATTTCGATACATTTTGACAAGTTTTTGACATTTGTTTGTCGCTGAGATAAGACTGCGACTAGACTTTGAACGTTTTAAATTACGAGAATTGGCCTTCTGTTTTCATGAAACAAAATTTGCCGCTTATTCAATTTACCCCACGTTCCAACGAAAATGTCAGTTTGTCTGTCAGTCACCCACATCCCTGCGTACTCCCTTAATACGAAGGTGACATGTAACTAAATCCTCGCCGACGTTCTATATCAATTTCTGACTGAACGTGGGCGGGAAAGAATAACTGCTTCTTATAATATTTGTGGGGGTGTTAAAACGTCATGATTCTGCTATAAAAGCTTGTTTGCACTTTTGAGAAATGATTAGATCTAGAAGCACATTGTAGTCGACTCAGTTAACAACATATTAGGTACTTTGTCGTATCGGTCGGCAGGTTATCAATTCACTTACTGACAGACAACTCACTACCTAAACCGCTGGGTCAAGCATGTAATTTTATACAAGTTTTTTTAAATATCGAAGGTGAGCAATGAGGACTGATTTTCGAAAATTGAAAGATGATGAAAGTTTGTATGGAAGTGCGATTTTCACCGATGAAAGCCCAATTGGGCACATGGCTTGATAAATAATAAAAGTTCAATTTTGAACGCTTTGAACCTGCATGTTCTAGGTGTGGTAGAGTCCTTTACGTCTTTTGACATATTTTCTTCCCTCGTGTTATGTATTTTAAGAATGGAATAAGTATTAATTTTAAGAATGGAGTTAATATGTACTATATTGATTTTATGTATGGAATCAATATGTACTATATAGAACTATGTACTATTGGTACAAGAAAAGAGAGGCCTGCGCTCAGCAGTGGGTGAAGGTGGACTGGCGATGATGATGATATAGTACATGTACGAGCTCGATTGATTTATCGGAAGGCAAAGGCACCGTCTTGACACGATATTAGGCTTCCATGCATGCTGTTAAAACCAAGTACCTAGTCTCACAATGATTAATTCTTTATTGTAACCCCTTTACTAATAAACGTATTATATCAGATGAATAGTTACACACCGATTTCTCTTTTTCAGTCGTCAGTAATTCGACTTTCGAAAGAAGAAGACAAAACGTTGTGTAACTGTACAGACGCTATACAACGTTTATTAGTTAGGGGGTAAATCTGCTCTTAGATTAAAAATAAGACATTTCATCCATACTTAATATTATAAATTCGAACGTAACTCTGTCTGTCTGTATGTTACCTTTTCACGCCTAAACCACTGAACGGATTTAGATGAAAGGCAGAGAGATAGATTGCATCCCGGGGAAGGACATGTGATAGTTTTTATCTCGGAAATCATTTTTTAAGGGAGTTGGAAGTTTGTATGGGGAATCAATAACCGCTGAACCGATTTAGATGAAATTTGGTATGGAGATAGTTTGAGTTGTGGGGAAGGATATAGAACAGTTTTTATCAGCGAAATTATGCCTTAAGGGTGTAAAAAGGGGGTGGAGATTTGTAACGAGAATCAATAAAAAGGACTATAATACTTTTATCGCGGTTGAAACCGCGGGGCACAGCTAGTATTGCATAATTTTGCCACATAGAATATAATACTCTTTATTATGTACACCATATATACATATACACACACATAGCACTTAACAATCAGGCCTGTAAACCTGCCTACCACAACACTAGTGTACAACACATTTACTACACAAAACAATCTCCTAAATTATGAAACATGATTATTATTGTGTGCTGTCCAGAATGCGCTCGTCGTTATCGCGTAGGTTCGTCACGTACCTCCAGTTCTGCCTATCTCCCTTTGTATAAGTGGCGTGTAAGTGAATCTAATTCACTGGCACGTGCTGCTCGGGTTAATATCTGTGTGTTGTGACACGAAGATGTCGAGAGAAATTGTTTTTTTATTTTTGTGAGAAATAATAGGTTTGGAATAGTGTGTCGCAACTTATGTTGCACATTTGTGTCGTTATTTCTAATGTAATAAGAACGTTTATTTCAAGTTTCCAGTATGTGGGACTGCTAATGATGGCGACAATGACTGACAATCAATCTGCCTAGGCTTTTCCAAACTATGTAAATAGAAAAAAAAAAGGTGTCGACTTCCAGTTTAACCGGATGCAACTGAATACCAGTATTTCACATGGAGCGACTGCCTATCTGGCCTCCACAACCCAGTTACCTACTGGGATAACACAATACCCTTGGTAAGACTGGTTTTCAGAATAATTTTGGGCTTCTGACATAACAACTGTCTAAGATCTACGAAAAACAGCCGGGCCGGGACCAACGGCAGAGATCTCTATATGTAATGGATGGTCACCCATCCACGAACCGACCGCGGCAAGCATAATTTTACCTTCGATCGACTCCGTGCGGTTGTTATCATTCAGCTACGAGCCCCTACAATGTATGTACACACACTTAAAGGAGAAAATGCCATAACCATCAGTACCTAATAGCATTTAATTGTTATTTACGTTTGATAACGAACTTTATATCCTTGTGCCTTAATCCCTTAGAGTTAAGATGGATGAAATGAACTGCATCTTTACTTCAACTTAAGTCTAAAAATAACAGGTTGAACGCAGATTAAATACCACAGACTGCCTCGTTGGTCCAGTGGTCGCAAGCGCTACTGCTGAGCATATGGTTCTGGGTTCGCTTCCCAGGCAAAGTACTGTTGGGTTTTGTCCATCTGGATTTCCTCAGTTGCAGCCCGGAGTCTGGATATGTGTCCGCTTGATGGCAATAGGCCTACCCCCAATTACATGGAACTTAAACATAACTACCGAAATGTGGGTGTAACTACAACGGGTATACCTCTGCCCAACCCTTGCCAGCGCCTGGAAACAAGGCGTGATGTTGATGTTAAGAACTGCATCCAATCTGCAGTTTAAGAGATGGGATGCCATTCATCTGTTTTGGCCCTTAAGGAAACCTTGATTACAAGTGAACAGTGGTGGTCTATTATAAGTACATTGTCATGGAATCTAACCCGTCTAATGTTTTGTTGCAGACACTCAGCAGTGGACGTGTCTAACGGTGGCAACAGGGAACATGAGAGGAGTCGGTGGCAGGCCCCAGATGGAGACAGGTAACCACTAGTCTTGATACTTTTGAAGAAATTGTAACACATAAGTTAAGTTTCATTTAGAAGCAGTCATGGTAGCCCCGTGGTAACGGCCCCAGGTTCGAACTCAGACAGGCGCTTTACTTTGTGTAAATAATTTCATCACCACTGCTCTCAAAACGGTGAAGGGTAACGTTGTGAGGAAACCGGCATGTCCTAGAACCAAATAATTCTCTACCAACCCGCACTGGGCCTGTGTGGTGCATTACGGCCCTCTCACAGAGAGGAGGCCTGTGTCCCAGCAGTGGGAACATTATAGGCTGATTACGCTATGCATGCAAGTTTCATTCTAGTTTGGAAATATATTTCCCAAACTGTAGCAAAGTGAGACCATTAAAAGTCACTTTTGAATGCCACAAATTAAACTAAACTTTTTTCCTTTGTGGGTAGGCATAGGAGTAACATACATTTTTGTGTGCTCTTGACAAATTAAATTTTTAAAATAGTTTATTTATTATTTTTAATGAAATAATTCAGTACATTTTATATTAGACCCCCCCACATCCGCTATATATTCTTATCAAGTCTGTAGCACTTGTACCTGGTTCACTTTCACTACACACGGAACATGGACACTAAACTAGCTGCCAGCTTGGAGGACCTCGAACAGTTGTTTGGTTCCCGAATGCAGGAATATGAAGCAAAATTGCAGCAGGCTACCACTGGCACCACTTCAGCTTCACCAGACCTTGTAACCATTGCACGTGAGTTCTCCGAGTTTAAGCTGTTTGTCTGTCAAGCACTCTCCACATTAAAAACTCAAATTGAGCTGCTAGCTGCTGGGTTCGACAGGCATGAAACCATCATGCGTAGAAAGGTCTTGCTGTTCCATGGTGTTCCGGAGAAGGATAACGAAAAGTTACTTGATGTGGTCCACAACATCATATCCAACCAAATTAAATTGACGGAGGTATGTAGTGACAAGAACATTATCCATGTTTGTCATAGACTTGGATTCTCACAGCAGAAGGCCCGACCCATACTAGTACGATTCTTCAAAATGGAGCATCGACAACTTGTGTGGGATAGCAAGAAAGCTCTCAAGGGTACCGGGATCACCATCTCCGAGTTCTTGACACAAGTTCGGCATCGTGTGTTTGCAGCTGCTCGTAAGCATTTCGGTATGCCAAATTGCTGGTCCATGGAAGGCAAGATTGTTGTTATTTGCCCAGACAAATCCCGTCGGAAGATCGAAACGGCAGGCGAACTTCACGATCTAATAACCAAATTCCCGTCTTGTTCAGTCGACACCGAGGGTTCTGCGCAATCTGAAGATCGTGGTTCTCCTAGTGCCGCAACCTTGGCTACTCCTGCTAAGAGAACGAGGAAGACGCGTCTGCGCAAGTAGCACATTCGTTGTTATTGTTTTGTCAATGTATTTTTATCCATTTAGTTCACTACTTCTCAACTTGGCCGCTTTGTATTGTCACAATCGTCTTGAGCCGGTAGTTAAATTAGTAATTTTTATTTGTATCACCGCTTATCATTTTACTTTTTATTTCTATTATTGCCGGTATGTACATTAGTTTATTTTACGGTCTTAGAACTTGTTTTGACAATGTGACGGATGTATTGTAGTTTGACGTAGACAGTTGTCAGTGTCAACTGTCATATCGTATCCAGCCGTCATTGCGTCGCGTTCCATTTTTCTGTTCAATGTTTTCGTTTTGTTACTTTTTAAATTTTGTTTTATTTATAACACACTGTTGTTATTACATCGTTGGGTATTTTTGTTATTTTGTAAAATTCCTGCCAATATACCAGCGAGTGGGGGAGGTTTTTCTCAAAAGAAAATCTTTAATTGTTAGTGTTTTAGTACCTATTTACGTTATTTTAAATATTATTCTTGTATTTTAGATATTTATAATATTTTGATATTTATACTATAATTTAAGTACTTATGCTCATGGATGATGTAGCTGATCTTAACGACAGCTTCTTCTCGTGCTCTTCTTCTACTAGTTTTGTTAGTGCGGACAGTGATTTTTCCATACCACTTACTTTACATGATAAAATCTCTTCTCTTTTCTCTAATGACCCTAAGAATCTTCATATAGCTCACATAAATGCTCAGAGTGTTCCTCGTCACTATTCTGACCTTCTGGCATCCTTTAGCAGTGCTCATCTGGATGCGCTCTTAATATCGGAATCCTTTTTGAAGCCATCACTCCTCTCTACTCAGTTCTCACTCCCCGGCTTCGTCTTGATCCGCAACGATAGGACCGGCAAAGGTGGAGGAGGTGTTGCTATCTACCTGCGTGCTGACTTACCCTACAGGGTGGTCAGTTCGTCTCCTTCACGGTATTCTGAGTCGGCTGAATACTTGTTTCTTGAAATTATTGTTCATCACACAAAAGTTTTGCTTGCAGTGCTCTACAGTCCTAATCTTCACATAGACTATTTCGATTCTCTCGACTCCATACTCAGTGATCTTTGCCCCATGTATGAGCACGTTATTTTAATGGGTGATTTTAATACCTGCTTGATAAAAAATGACACTCGCTCCCTTAAACTCCTTTCACTCTTGTCTTCTTTCAATCTTCAAGTTTTGCCTCTCTCTGCAACTCACTATTTTCCTAATTGTACACCATCGTTTCTAGATCTTATGATTGTCTCCTCTCCTAATAATGTTTCTCACCATGGTCAACTTACGGCTACTTTTTCTTACCACGATCTCATTTACCTTTCGTATCGTATCCGTGTTCCCAAGCGTAAGTCCCAGCTTTTATATCTCCGTAACTACAAGGGCATAGATCTGGAAGCTTTGCGGCGCGATGCCAGCGATCTCGACTGGTCCCCTCTGGTTGAGATCGATGACATCGACGATAAGGTGAAATGTTTTAACGCAACCGTCCTCGACTTATTTGATCAGCATGCCCCTATTCGACGTGTCAAAGTTAGACATAACCCTGCACCATGGATAACGCTGCAAATTAAAGAGCTTATGGCTCGCAGGGATAAAGCTAAGAGCAGATATAAGCGCAGACCTTCAGAGCTGAATCTCTCTTATTACAAATCATTGCGTAATCGCTGCAGTCATCTGTGTCAGGTTGCTAAGAGACGCTATTTCCACGACCAACTCAATAACCGCAGTTCTTCCGATGTATGGAAATTTCTCAAATCTGTAGGCATAGGCAAGTCACCTGCCAACCAGTGTAAGGATGTGAACCTTAATGATCTTAATAAGCATTTCTCTCTCCTTCCCTTTTCTCTTGATCCGTCTGTCAAGGCTGCGACACTCGAGAGTCTTGCTAGTTTGCCGTCACCACAATATTCTCACTTTAATTTTAACGATGTTACTGAGGATGACGTTAAGAAGTCTATACTTGCGATTACTTCTTCAGCAGTCGGTAATGATAAGTTGTGTTCAAGAATGATAACTCTTATCCTTTCCTCATTACTTCCTGTTCTCACTCACATCTTCAATCACTCATTTTCCTCTTGCTCCTTTCCATCAGTTTGGAAACAGGCTCACATAATACCTTTACCTAAAACTAACAATCCTACTTTATTAACCCACTATAGACCTATTTCTATTCTCCCATTTCTCTCTAAAGTTTTTGAGCATATAGTTCATAGACAATTGTCATTTTTCTTGGCGTCTAACTCGATAATATCCCCTTTTCAATCCGGTTTTCGCGCGGGTCACAGTACTGTAACCGCGCTTTTGAAGGTGACTGACGACATCCGCTGGGCTATGGAGAATAAGTCCCTTACTGTTCTTGTATTGCTTGACTTTAGTAGCGCCTTCAACTCAGTAGATTTCGATATCTTACTAGGTTTCCTTAAATCTATCAATTTCTCTTCTTCCACTTTAGCCTGGTTCAGTTCTTATCTTCGGGGACGCTCTCAGTGTGTTCGCCTGGAGGAATCCTTCTCTGATTGGTGTAACCTCACTGAGGGTGTTCCTCAGGGTAGCGTTCTCTCTCCTCTTCTTTTTTCAATTTTCATAAACTTTGTTACCAGAGTAATCTCCTCTAGTTTTCATCTCTACGCAGATGACTTGCAGCTTTATCGACATTTTACTGTAGCGAACGCGGATTCTGCAATTGCTGCAATGAATCATGACCTGGCTTGCATCAGCGCTTGGGCTAAGTCATTTGGTTTGCAAATTAACCCAACTAAATCTCAGGCCATGATCATAGGCAGTAGATTCGTTCGCAATGCGGCTGATGTTGCATCTCTGATGCCCTTATATCTCGATGGTGTTCGCATTGACTATTCTGAAACCGCTAAAGATCTGGGTGTAGTTATTGACTCCAACCTTTCGTGGCGTGCTCAGGTCAACGAGGTTAGCCGGAAGGTACATTTCTCCTTTCATTCGCTGAAATGCCTTCAGGGTCTTCTGCCCTTGAAGACTAAAATTTCCTTGGCACAAACACTTATTCAGCCGATTATAGATTATGCCGACGCCTGTTACCTGGATGCTACTGAAGAGCTATTAAACAAGCTTGAGCGCTTGCAAAACCTGTGCATTCGCTTTGTTTTCGGTCTTCGAAAGTATGACCATGTTTCTCACCTTCGCAAGGAACTCAAGTGGCTCCCAATCCGCCTTCGCAGGAATACTCGGATTTTATGTCTCCTCTTCAACGTCTTACACAACCCGTCTTATCCTTCTTACCTGCGTGAGCGTTTTTCTTACGCTCGCCCTAGCAACGCACCGTGCAGATCACACCTAAGATCCCTCCTTAAATCACATCCTCATAAAACAAGCTACTATTCTTATTCCTTCTCTGTCCATGCTGTGAGATTGTGGAACTCACTTCCGCCTCGCATTCGTGATTTAAAAACTATTTCTCTATTTAAATGTAGATTAAAAGAGCATTACCTTTCCTCTGTACTGTGAGTATTTATATATTTATGTATATATGTTTATATATTTTAGCATTATGTATTTATTTAAGTATACTTATGTTATTTTTATTTTATTTTGCATTATATGTGTAGGTTTATTTAATATTTAATATTTTAGTTTTAGGCTTCACACATTCATAATTCTCTCTTCTAGTTTTCACACACTATTGTCTACATTTCTTTTTTTACTTCTCCTTTCGCAGGTCTGCTGGAAGAAATTTCTTAAGAAATAAGCAGTACCTTTGTACTCAAATTATAATTATAACATTTCCTTATGTATTTTACTGTGTGTACATAAATAATAAAATAAATAAATAAATAAATAAATAAATAAATTAAAAAAGTTGAAGCAACAAACGTGAAAGCATTTCTTTCAATAAAACCATTTATAGCAACTTTTGAATAGTCAACGAGCCGTCAGTTATAAAAGTTGATGTTAGTTGTCCGCTCTAAAACGTGTATCTCTATAGAGAAGGACAGGCAAAAGTTTTTGAGTTAGGCACTGGAAGTATTTTCTATTCGATCCGTAAACAAATCCTAACTGAACTTGGATGTTGTTATTTTGACAAACAATGACAGCATCAAGTGTTCGGCAGCTAATTTTCTCATCAGATGACTTCACCCAGTGAACGAACCAGTTTACAAATTACAAGGTTGGTTATTCCTTCACCCAGATAAATAAGGAAAAAAGGTAAATGTTGAGCCCGCTAAGCCTGTAAGATATGAAGTGAGGTTATTATCCGCAGTAATCCAGCGGAAACGTATCAACGGCCATGTTTTCTGGGATCCCTGTTTTGGCAGAAAATCTCTCTATTAGCAGGGACTCCGCTTATCCTCACCTGTATTTATTAACCTCCTTACTAATAAACGTATTATATCAGATGAATAGTTACACACCGATTTCTCTTTTTCAGTCGTCAGTAATTTGACTTTCGAATGAAGAAAACAAAGCGTTGTGTAACTATACAGACGCTATACAACGTTTATTAGTAAGGGGGTAAGATTATAGATTCCTAGATTATTTTCGTGGTTTGCGTATGTGCCATCAATTTGATTAGACCTACTTCTAGACGTTGCAAGCACAGAGACAGTCCATATTCTACATAGTGGTGTAATTTTATTTCTTTTTTTTTTATTAGACGGATTATATTGTAAACCCCATAGTTTTGAAATAAGTATACCACGTAGGTGTTTTATTTTGTTTTGTGAATCGCATCTCTCTGGTCAACCTAGGAGGTTGTCGGCTGCTTTACTGGGCTATCATATCCATAATTATAAATAACGGTATCTGACCCTATTTTTGTTATGTAAGTACACTATTTTTGTAACAAGTTAGTGTACCCAAACACACCTTACCTAAATTATGAATTATATTAATTTTATCTTTGTAAATTGGTTAAAAAAAAAACACTTTTACGCATAACTAGATAAGTTTGGTGTTTCCTGACTACTCTGAGATGAAATATCGAAACAAAATCAAAGATCACAGTCTCTTTTAAAGTCCAGACATAATCTTAGTCAGGCCATATGAGGACCATGTAAGATAATGTCTGAGATGGTATTATGAGGAAAGAACCATACAGATTTGAGTGGACCTGTCCAGTCAATACCTGCCCTTGGATTTTGCCCTTTCTACTGCGAGGCCTAAGATCGTTTATCAAAAATGTCTCTAAACAGGCCCATGTTTTTGCCCCAAACAGGCCCTGGAGATATAATTTATGAACATTTACACAAGTATCAAACACATTCAAGTTTAACAAAAGATTTTTATTTCAAAGAACGTTTTTATAAGCCTGTGCAGGATGTTACAGAGATTAATGGCTTCACCTATTTGTGACCGCAAAAAATGCCAGACATTTAATTATAGTCTCTATGGGGTCATGTTCAAGTGTCAAGACTTTTTGTTCGGACTATAAAAAATAAGTAACCGAATAATAATATCTACACTACTTAGAAAAGTGATTAAATAATATCTCCGTTAATCATTAGGTATGCAACACAAGGTACTGTCGTAAAGTTATCGCTTAATTATAAAGTGTGTTCAATTAATTTTAATAACAAATTCCTATGCGCGAAGTAAGTAGTGCAAGTGTCAAAACGATTAGGTCGCCGTACGCGTTGTTGCGTGCACAGCTCGACCACAAACTGTAACGATCAATTTGTGGTATACTCACACTCTGTGGGTAAACTAGCTAGCGTGTGTGTATGAGTTACAAACTATATTTTTAAAATTGATTAGAAACATCGCGTTTTTGCAAAAAAAAAAAGTAATATGGCAATAAATCTGAAACAACTTTTTGGTATAATGGTCACAACCGCAAGTGATGAGCGTGGTCCTGGGTTCGACCCCGGTTGGGAAAGGATTATTGGGTTGTTGGATTAAGACTTTCTCAGTATCAGCCCGAAGTTTGGATTTGCGACCGTTTGATAGGAATGGCTCAACCTGACTCCTAATTAAATATAACTGGCGAAATGTGGGTAAAATGGCCACGCACTGGCGTGAAACGTTGTAATCACACTAATATTATAAAGGCGAAAGTTTGTGAGTGTGTGTGTGTTTATATGTTTGTTACTTCTTCACGCTCAAACAGCTGGACCGATTTCGATGAAATTTGGTATAGAGATAGTTTGAGTCCCGGGAAAGGACATAGGATAGTTTTTATCCCGATATTCCCACGGGATCGACATTTACGCGGGTGAAACCGCGGGGCGCAGCTAGTGCTTTAATATTTTTACTTCCTACCTTAGGCTGTCCACATACCCAGCGACGGGCGACCGCTCGACACTGCTGCGGTCGCACGCGGCGAAGTCAGCGGAGTGCAGCGGGCAGGGGTCGCCGCGACCTCGGCGGGCGCCTCGCGAGTCGCGGCGCGTGTCGCTGGCGCAGGCCTCGGGGTACGTGCAGCTTAACCAGTACCGGCTGCTGGAGCCTATTGGACAGGTTTGTAGATGGACTTACATTTAGAAACCTTTTTTTTTTGATAGAATGATAAAAATGGCCCAAAGGGTTTTTTTTTTATTAGTTCAACATTCTCCTGCCCTTATCTCAATTTATTTGGGGTCGGCGCAACATGTCTTTTTCTTCCTTACTTCTCTATTAGTGGTCACTCCCTTTCCAGCCATATACCATCAATCTGAGTGATTTTTAGGGCTCCAACTTTAAAAGGAACAAGATCACTTTCTTGATTACCATTTTCCTTCAAAGTTATGGAAAATCTGAAAACACAAGGAAGACCGACGTCCTCGTGAAAGTCTCACAAATCTGCTGGATGCTGAAAACACAGGACCGGTCATTGTGGCGGCGTTTGGGGGAGGCCTATGTCCAGCAGTGGACGTCTTTTGAATGAATGATGTTGAAGAAACCACAATTTTGCCCAATAAAATAACTTGGAAATGGTTCCTAAATATACTATAAATTCCTTAAACATGTAAATATAAACATCATCAATTATCAGAAATTAAAAAGTTTTTCCACTGGTAAACAGGTCAACGACCCCAGTATACCCGTAGCTATGTAACGCGAGCCCCAGTTCAGCCACTAATTATGATAAAAGTGTAATTCTGTTAACTCTGCTAATAAGTTGGAAGTTATGTAAACTCATTGTTTCAGGGCTCATACGGGATCGTCAAGTTAGCCTACAATGAAGAGGATGATACGCATTATGTAAGTAAACTTCGGTAGCATAACATTTTCCTCGAGAAAAGGGCTAAAAGGAGTTTCGGGCAAAAAAATATAGGAAAACGTATTGCACCTACATTCTCACTTTTCGGTTTGTATCACTTTTACCTTTTGTCTCCTTAAGGCGGTACCCCGACCAAAACCGCGTTTTTCATCGTTATTCAGAGGCTATTAACTCAATAATTATGAGAAATAAACTACATCTGAAAGCACATTATTAATGTTCAGTATCCAATCATCACATTGCACGTTATTGTTTGTTTTTATATGTTACCAATACATTTAAAATCTCCTTTTAAAAAAGTGACTAAAATTATTGATTGCATGCATCTTTAGCTAAAGTTGACGATCTATTGACTTGAGGATGTCACCAATGGATAGATAATTTAAAAATCTAAATAACCCATGTTTTAATTTATTTAAAAAGATCGCTATTCTTTTTATTAAAATAATTCCAAAAATTAGGCAATTTTTATGATAAAGGGGCGTGCACAGGGTACGCTGCATCCCTTTTGTACGAGGAAGTCGTGCCGCTCTCTGTCTCTGTCGCGAATGCTCAAGGTTATTTGGTCGGGGTACCGCCTTAACTGCTGAACGGATTTCGGTGAACTTTTGCACACAAGTAAGACGATGACCTGGGTTAGGACATAGAATACTTTTTGTCCCGGTAGCACGTTCCCGTGGGCGAAGCCGCGAGAAAAAGCTAGTAATAAATAAACCAAAACTTTATGTCCATCAATCTGGATGTTGTGCACACGGACAGAATTGTATGAAAAATGTGTGAATTGTATGTAACACACGACTAGCAAATCTCTAACGACTTACTTTTTGTGCGAGTTAGTCCGCGTCGCACAAAAAGTCAGTCATCTGTGTTGCCCATCACAATTCCTACACAAAACCGGCAAATTGCCGACACGTTATGTAACGATTGGTAATGTTCGTGCTAGGCACAGGAAATTGGACCCTAGCTTGCACCTAGTAGAACAGCCGAACTGACATTCCACACAAAAGTATTCCTTACTTTTGTGTTCCTCATTTAGAGGCCGACCGTATTTCGTTTTGGGTTTCAGTCGAAATATACATTTTTTTTTACATATTTTCTAAAGCTGGCAAAAAAAAAATACGGGCAAATCAGTATTTTAAACATATTTATTTTTAAGAAATGCATAGTTACAACAACTACAAGCACAATTACTGAGAAAATGCGGAAAAAAATTGCCTTTTTCGCATTTAGCAGCAGTTTGTTTGATTATTATTATTTAGCATTCTTTATGAATGGTACAGCTCGTCTCTTTACCTGCAAACACTGCACGCTGAATGAATCAATGAAGTACAACCGAAGTGTGCGCCGCTGGGCCGCTGGCCTCTCCCCACCCCTTTCCTTGATGTCGGTCAGTCGCACAGCGCACGCACGTTTCCAGCGCGATACACGCACGTTTGCGGCTTGTTCGCGCGCGTTTTACTTTACAAGGAGAGAGTTGCTCACGCGCTTCTGTAGCGCGTTTCTCGTGAGCTTGCAGTGATACAATCGCAAGTTGCCATTTTCAAGTTCAGCAGCGCCGACAATGCGCGATAGCGAGACGCGCGTCGACGGCGCCTGAAAAAAACGTGTTGTGTAAGAGCTGTGTGATATAACTTTGACACTGCATTTCTTTTACTTTTATTAAAAAAAAACCTATAAGTAACCAAACATAAAACAATTTTTAGTTTTTAATTTACTTTTCAGCTGAAAATGCAAATCAACGTTCGTTTCCGGCCGAAATCCTCAGTTTAGTTATATTTGTACAAGACGCTGTTATTGCTCCGCTCGTGTCATGAAGTGTCACTCTAATGATTATTACACTACAAAAGCTACAAAATTAAGGTCGCCTGCTGTCCCCATTATAGTATAAATAACAGCAACATTATAGTAAAAATAATTAATTTAACTGAACCTCTAAAAACTTATTGACCTTCTAATCATGGACACTTTTTTAATTTAATGAACCTTTAAAAACTTTTGACACTTTTAATGATGCGCACTTTTTTAAATAATTGAGCCTCTTTTTAACTTTCTGACCTTTTCCCAAAGTTGGTCGCAGTAACCTAACCTAACCTGCTTCATCCATCATCCAAGTTGGTCGCAGGTACTTGGCTATTTAGTACTTTTTGAAGCGCAAAACGGGAATTATTAGAGGTTCAGTTAAATATATACCAAAAAATAGAACCAACAATAGTAATAAAAGAAATAAGCATATCAATGATATTTTATTATTGATCGACGATACATCAAATGTCAATTCGATACAATTGTAACAACTAACTGAAGAAACCTGATCTTTACGAGAGATTAGAAGCCCCATTCAATATAATTAGATATTGTTCGGGTCGATATCTCTGTTAAAATAAGAAAACATTAAGAAATAACATCTGCTGTAATACGAAACTATACATTGCGTAAAACATTGTCGTCATAATTTTCGACAAGCCTGTTCTAATCTGATGTAAGGTAAAGGTTATTTATTACCCTGCTGGGTAACAACATCCGTTAGGAGCGCAAGCGATGAATAAAGACGAAATATTCTGTTGAATGTCAAAGGGCAGGCATCCACCTCAACGTGAACCTGCGAGCGACGGGAGAGGAAATCTAATGACGCGTGCAGAGTTGTTGTGTTTTTGTTCATGAAAACAACACGTAACATCACGCCTATTATACGGGAAGGGTTAGGCAGAGGTGTGCCTGAGGTGTACTGCGATTCATAAACCGCTCGGATAATTAATTAAATTGTTTACGAAGTAAAGAAAAAAACTTTACAAGTAGTAATTTCAAATATGGGTCAAATGATAACTAAAAAGTTTCCTCTAATTCATTAATTATACTAAATGCTAAAAAAAGATATCCTCAAATTGTTTCTTATTTGTAAGTAGCTGCGCCCCTCGGATTCACCCGCATAAGTGTCGATCCCGTGGGAATATCGGGATAAAAAATATTCTATGTGCTATTCTGATGTATAAGCTATATTACTGTAAAGTTTCATCAAAATCCGTTTAGTAATTTTTGCGTGAAAGAGTAACAAACATCCATCCATCCGTCCTCACAAACTTTCGCGTTTATAATATTAGTAGGATCTTGGTAGGATCTTGCAATCAATCAATAGACATATGAACAAATGAGATGAATTCAGTGTGGCTTTCAGAGCAAAATCTCCTTTGGAGAAATCCTAATCCATATTTTCTTCCACAGGCGATGAAGATCCTCTCAAAACGCAAGCTGATGCGGCGTGCGGGGCTATTCGGCAGGGCGCCCCCTCGGAGACCAGGCCCTGGCCCGCCCCCCGACCCCCTGCAGAGGGTGTACCGTGAGATAGCCGTGCTCAAGAAACTGGACCACCCTAATGTTGTCAAGTTGGTTGAGGTGAGAGTTTTTTTTACAACAAACAAACAAAACAATGTGTTTAAACAATGTGTTTAGATGTCGATACCCATCACGTCCGCAGAATTTCGCCAGCTACTGTATAGATTACACACTACCTAATTGGGAAAAATTATAACAGATTCAGGTACAGTTTGCATTCAATGTCCTTTATAAACACAAACAAAAGAGTGGAACTCTCTACCTGCGTCTGTGTTTCCGAGCGCATACAACGAATCTCTTCAAAGTGAGAGTGAACAGGCTTCTTCTGGGTAAGCTCACCCCATCGTCGGCTTTGTCTCTGTCACCTCTGACCTAGACTAGAGTCAAGAGCAAACAAATTTCAAATAAAAATAATAATAATTCATCCGTTTGCATTCAAGAATGTCATGACCGTATCACTGTGTCAAAATATTCGTCCAAGCGTAGTGTAGGAAGTGGAATGGCGTACATTCCATAAATAACGCTTTCTAAGGGACAATTATATAGTTGTAAAACAATAATAATTACTACTCAATAATAAACGACCCCACGTCGGCTAGTAATAACAAAATAATGAACGGCAAACACAATAAGGATGTCAGCCCAGTTAATTGTTCATCAACACAACTGACCTTTCGTTATATTGACTCGCTCTATTAGAAGGTAAATAACACGTCTGTTTTCTTACTTTCTTTTCTTATACATATATATTTCCTCTTTTATTATTTGTATTTCTTTTCTTAGGCTTTCTGGCTTTGCGTAAACGGATGATTACTCCGAAGGACGGATTCCACAGAAACTAATAATTTTTGATTTTCAACATATTCCAGGAACGCTTTTTTAATTTTTATTTGTTTTATGACTGTGTCTGGCCCCGGTCTCATTTTAGCAAAATCTAGGACACCCAAGATTTCGTGTGCTGAAGTCTATTCCATGTCATTGCGATAGTAAAATCTCCTAGTGGACTTATAGGACACCTATAGGTTACTTGGACAATTCCTTCGCTGAGACACGAATGGTAGCCATAAATGTTACAATACACTTCAACATAATATTCATATTCAATAACTATCAATATGAACCCGCAACGACATAATGCAGACCACACACGTTAAGACAAACTTGCGCAAAATTGGACTTGCACTAGTATACATTGTGTCCGAGCCATTCGGTGTCACGCTGACTAGTGCAAGTGTAATCTTACGCAAGTCATATCGTAACGTGTATGGCTACCATTAGGAGTGCGCCTTTTTCTTCACGTTCCACTAACCCAATAAACCTTCACCAGGTACTGGACGACCCTGCGGAAGACCACCTGTACCTGGTGTTCCAACTGCTGGAAGGAGGCCCCGTCATCGACATCCCCACGGAGACGCCGCTGAGTGAATACCTAGCCAGGAAGTACATCAGGGATGCCTTGCTGGGGGTGGAGTACCGTGAGTAACCGCCTTTCTATTTGGTATAGAGTCAAAATGGGTTATTTTCTCGACTTCGTGCGAATAGTTATTAACAGCTGTAGGTATTTTGAGTTTTAAGAATCAACATTCCTAGCATTTGAAAACTATATGTGTACCTAGATTGTTAAAAATATCTACTAACTCCATTTTAAATGCAAAAGTGACTTTGTGTCAATATATATTATTTTAGGTTTTTACACTGGCCAAACTAATACGTACACGAATTTTACAAAATTTAGTAGCTTGTTAATTAAAAATTTTGTGAGGTATTTTTTACACTAGAACGCGGGACGGAACATAGTTCGGAAAATAAAATGTTTTCACTGCGTTTTTAATTAATTTGTTTCTTGGGTACATGCAGGGAAATCTCAACTACAATACCTTGCTATTCGCAACCGCTCGACGCGCTTCCGTACCGTATCGAACATCAATCAAATGTTATCGTAGGAGTCCTCTAAACGCTGTTGAAAGGTGTAATTGGTCCCTGGTCCCAGTTCCGAAGTGGACGAGTTGCCCCCTAACCCGTGGAGTCCAAAACCCAAAAATGTTCTTAGTTTAGGGCTGATTTTTCAATAGCCAAATAATTCTTATCTGAAGAATAAATCTGACAGTTAGACATAATTTCTATACAAAAGCTGTCAAACCACGATATTTATTCCGCAGATAAAATTTATCTGACTATTGAAAAATCAGCCCTAAATCAAATAGACAACCGCTATTCTTCCGACAGCTTTTGCTGTCGGCAAGGCAAATCAGGTTATGGAAATGCGTCATTTTCGATACGATAGCCTGTCGGATGGTTGTGAATAGCTATGTAAGAAACAAAGTTCCTTACTTGCATGACTGCTCTGAGAAAGGTCTTCTGTTCCCCGAAGACTCGTTAAACTAAGCACAATGTTACAACTTCAGAACTGACGCTCCCCTCCTGTGGACCTCTCTCCTGTGGTCCTGTTTCCTTTACGACGCTCAAGAGAAGTTTAAAGTCTATTTTTAGTTCGTGACCTTTCTCTACTGCCACAAGTAATTAAGGCGAATGGTTACGCCAAACTTCAAAGTAGACCTCTCTTTGAAAGCCTACTTCTCCCAAATGGATAGCCCAAATATATTAAAAAAAATATATGATGTGTGACATATGTTTACAAACATAATTTAAGTTTGATTTTTTTAATATTACTGTTAGTTTTAACAATAAAAAATCATATCCATCCTCTTATTTTACGCAAGAATTTTCTTTCTACTTTCAAACGCCTGAAGCGATTTTGATGATTCTTTCACCAAATTATAGCAAATTTAATGGTTTATAAAAATTAAGTTTGTTTTTTTAATAATTATTATTTAAGTGGGAAAAAATCAATAACACCATGGTTTTACCCATACGGGCGCGGGCAGCAGCCGCCCGGTCAGTCTCGCTGTATCGTTCGCACGGGGAGGTTGTGTCGCATGTCGGCTCGCTCCGATCTGCATTTTTGTGGCAAAGACTAAATAGCGCAGATAGTACACTCGGACTGTTCGTTTACGCTTGGACGTTGATAGTATTAGTAGTAGTGATAGTTTGTTTGCGAGTGGACGCTATATTCTTGTCTATTGAATACTAATATAATATCAATAAAACACGTTTATTCAGTATACAGATCGTTTATTCACGTATACAGTTTATAAAAAAATACAATTACAAAAAAAAAAAAAAACTAACTTATGAATAATACCGCTCTTAACAGTGGTAGTTTTTAGGGTTCCGTACCCAAAGGGTAAAAACGGGACCTTATTACTAAGACTCCTCTCTCCGTCTGTCTGTCTGTCACCCGGCCGTATCTCACGAACCGTGATAGCCAGAAGAAGGGTTATGTTTTTCGAGAGTATATAATATACAGGGTGAATTTTCCAAGTGGGCGTGGATGGCCAAATTCTAAACTATGAGGAATAGCGAAAAGTACTCAAAGGAGTCGCGGGCTCGATTTTGATGAAAACTAAAACTGCATCATTGGATTTTTAAAAAATCAATATTTCTAGCCAGGAATCGAACCTGTTGATTTAAAAAAAAAAAAAAACACACGCTGTATTATTACACCATTCGATAGTGTCCATAATAAGGATCAAATTCTCGGAAGTAATAACATACGGCAAACTTACGGAAAATGTTGAATTTTAATAAACTGCTTCTTATTTTAAAGTATTCCTACCTACATTACGTACCTTGTTCGAAATGATGCTCAATATTTTTATTAACACACCCGCAGCGCAGTCACCTTCACAACATTATGTTGTCAATTCAAATTTCTATTACGATCTTTGGAAAATATTCTACTGGAATCAATAATATTTTAATGCTGAATGCAGTACACAATCCTTGAAACGTCGGTCGAATCCAGCTATGTATTGAAAACAATGGTCATCATTATGAACAATTAATCAGTTAAGGTTTAATAGGTAGGTATAGGTAACATAACCCGAGCCCGGCTAAATAATTTCAGCCGCACAGGTCAATCCATCAGGTTAAGCTACGCTTGCCGCGGTTGGTCTGTGGATGGGTGACCATCTTTACATACCGAGACTTCTCCGTGTCTCGGAAAGCACGTTAAGCCGTTGGTCCCGGCTGTCATTCCAGGATCTTTGACAGTCGTTACGTGTAGTCAGAAGATCGAAAGTCTGACAACCAGTCTTACCAAGGTGTATCGTATTACCCAGTAACTGGGTTGTGGAGATCAGACAGGCAGTCGTTCCATCTAAAATACTGGTATTCAGCTGCATCCGGTTAGACTGGAAGCCGACTCCAACATAGTTGGGAAAAGGCTAGGCAGATGATCATCATCATCAGGTAGGTAACCTAAGAAAAATAAAAAAAACTATTTTGTTATAAATGAGCTCTTTTCTTTAGTTTGCCGTATGTCATTACTTCCCAGAATTTGATCCTTATTAGGGACACTATCGAATAGTGTAATAATACAGTGTGTGTTTTTTTTTTTTCAAAATCAATAGGTTCGATTCCTGGCTAGACATATTGATTTTTCAAAAATCCAATGATGCAGTTTTAGTTTTCATCAAAATCGAGCCCGCGACTCCTTTGAGTACTTTTCTCTATTCCTCATAGTTTAGAATTTGGCCATCCACGCCCACTTGAAAAATTCACCCTGTATACTCTAGAAAAACAATTATACATAGGTACTTAAACACATATTATGTATGTATGTATATTGTTTGGCACGCTCTGCGGCCTGAACGGCTCGATGGATTTTAGCTTAAGAGGTGTCGTTAAATTTGTATGTACTGTGAGAGTGACACTGGGTATATCAAAATAAAAAATACAAAATGGCGGATTTTTGGCGCAATATTATTTCTTCAAAAATTTTTTTTTTTCTCATAACCTATCGAGTGGGGTATCAAAATAAAAGGTTTTAAAAGGTGATTACAAAAACATATACAACTTATAATATGGTAAAAACTAATTCAAACTGACAAATCGTAAAAAACACCTACCAAGAACTAAATCGTCTGCGAAATCTTTCACATTTGTAAACTAAAAAGCAGGAAATAAAAAAATTAAAAACCCGACTGCAACCTTATACTAAAACTAACTGAAAAGCTAAAAACAAGCCCATTTTAAATTAAATAAAAGTTGGAAGCAGGCGGGACCCATTTGAGTTTGAAACTATAATAATGGTATTCTTCTGGCAATCACGGTTCGTGACATACAGCCCGGTGACAGACAGACAGACGGACAGAGGAGTCTTAGTATTAAGGTCCCGTTTTTACCCTTTGGGTACGGAATCCTAAAAACTACCACTGTTAAAAGCGGTATTAGTCATAAGTAGATTTTTTTTTTTTTTTGTAATTGTATTTTTTTATAATCTGTATACGTGAAAAAACGAACTGTATACTGAATAAACGTTTTTTATTGATATTATTATTATTTTTTATTTGTCTCTAAGAAAGCAATATTTTTACTGTACAATAGCATTCATACTCACAACATAAATATTGTACGTATTCTCGATCCATCTACACTCAGTAGGTAGCGTCATAAAACTGCCTAAGACAAAATGCGTCCTACGCCGCATCTGCATGCACTACGTACGAGTACGACACTCTTTGACATTGGGGAGGTAAGCGGGCGCGCGGGGTGAGGCACTGGGTTTGCCTAGGCTCCGCCCAAACGCTCAAGGACATTCGAGGCTATAATCGCCTTAAGTTAAATGTAATTATTTTTTGGTGTTTATTATCGTTTGAATAATTAAATAAATTACTATTACTGGGAAACTTGCTGGATGATTAGACAGTAAATTTGTTTTGGAAAAAATTAAAATAGGTTCGGACTATGTATGCACTAACTTTAACGAGAATGAGTTTCATATTTAGTAAGATATAGATGACATGCATTGCAGTCAACGACAAAAATATGTATAAGTACCTACATTTCAATCAAGCTGCGGGGTCGGCTTCCAGTCTTACCGGATGCAACTGAGTACGATATTTTATATGGAGCAACTGCCTATCTGACTTCTACAACCCAGTTACTGGGTAACACGATAATCCTTGGCAAGACTTTTGGGCTGCTTATGTAAGCCACTATGGAGAAAATACTGAAAAAATCAGTAACTTCGTTTCAGTAACAATCCGCTCACTCCGTATATCTCAGTCAATATTATCTGTTCTAGTCTCGTGACGGCTAATGAAGGGGGAGGGTGCTTTGGTCCCCTCGCTAGTCGTAAAAATGTCGTAATATTTTAATAACACGCCGTCAGACGAGCTTGGATAGGAACGAAGCGTTTTGTCACAGCTTTATCTTTAATGCAAGGTAATTCAGAAATGCGAAAGATATGTTTTGAAGCATAGGTACTTAAATGGTCGGGCGATGGAATATAAATGCGAGTAATTAATTTTATTTGAAAATGCGGGGATATTACTTTAATTTAAGAATGTGAAAAATTACGGAGTACCTTATGACCGGTTGTATTCAAATTACTGAGGAACTGGAGTACATGCAAGGCATTGGAGGATGACCAGCCGATATGACACAATTAAAGGAAGGAATTATGAATCCACTCACCTTTTATGTGTTTTTGCTCTGCTCCTTTACGGTTTAGAGGGCGCCCTCCCGAGGCAATTGTTTTCTAATTTTTGAAAGTCGGGACTATTCCAGCCCAAACTGACCCGGCAGTTATCAACGAGCTCAAACTCAAAGCATTTATTTCAATTAAACCATGTACAGGCACTTTTGAATTGTCAAAATTAAGTAGTCGGTCAGTTAGTCAGAAAGTTGAAGCTAGTTGCCCATTCCAAAGCGTAGATCTCTACGGAGAATAACGGGCAAGAAACTCCATGGACACTCTTTTAAATCAAGATATTACAAAATCCTATCGATGATCTAAGCGTTAGATGTAAACAACAGTTAATTAACTTGTATTTGAGGTAGTTCAGTATAATATGCTCACGGTCAAAGTATAGAATTCTCTGCCAGCATCTGTGTTCCCTTCAGCATATAACCCGTCGATCTTCAAAGGAAGTGAACAGGCATCTTCAGGGCACGCTCGTTTTATCGTAGACTTCATCCATCGCTTTCTATTAAATTAGGCGAGATCGAGGTCAAAATCAGGCCAATAAAAAACAAATGCATTTAGTTATTTTCCACACTTACACATAATAACTACTCAAACCATTATATATAATGGGTCGGTAATGTTTTGCGTAAAATGTGCCAATACTGTGAGAATTGACAGCTGAAACCAATTATCATGTGCCCATCAATTTCCAATATTTTACGTGAATAATTGAAAACTGAATACACAATTACTACAGAATGTGTATGAACTGTAGGTAAGTGTGTCCCACAACAGCACAGCCAGGCATTGTGTTACCTTGATTTGACACGGACAGATAGCTGGTCAAAGTATCTGTTTTTCCTCAAACTTATAACGTACAGTCAACCAAAGAAATTAGTAGCTTACTTGCAACTGTGTTTTTGTATTATCATGATAATGTTTGTACAGGGTGTCTCACGGCAGAGTTAGGATTTTAAATTTGAATATTTAAAAAACCGTTGCAAGTAAGCGCGGGGGGAGGAGCGCTGTAGCTTCGTCGTTCGTGCGGATTCGTTAGTCACGATGTCGCAGTGGTCGGGTGCGCACCGCGCGTTCGCTATCGAAGCGTTTTTGAAAGGTGGAGAATCGTACGTTGTGGCTCGGAGACAGTTTTGTTCTCACTATAATATCAAACGTTTACGCGATGGACCAAGCGAAAATTTGATTCGTAAATGGATCATCAAGTTTCGAGCTACCGGTTCCGCTATAAATCAACCGCGTCCGGGCCCAAGCAGAACTTCAAGGACGGAAGAAACAATAAACGAAGTGGCAGCTAGCGTTCGTCGCAATCCACGCTTGTCAATACGCAAAAGAGCGGCGGCTTTAAACGTCACCAAATCAACCGTAGAGCGGGTTTTAAAACGTGATTTGAAATTCCATCCCGAATATTGCTGAGCTAAAACAAAATATCCAACGAGAAATACGAGACATCGAGCCGGCTATGCTTAGGCGCGTTATGCAAAATGCGATGAATCGATTCCGTGAGTGCGTGCTACGAAATGGAAGACACCTGGAAGATGTTATCTTTAAAAAATAAAATCCGCATTATAGTTCAATAATTTTCAATAAAAATGGTTTCACAAAAATATGCAAATTGACTTTTATTTCATTTCAAAATCCTAACTCTGCCGTGAGACACCGATAATGACAATTTAGTACATAACATTACGCCTGTTTTCCGCGAAGGACTAGGCTGTTAATGCCGAGAGATGAAGTTTTTGACATTGCTCTTCTGAATGTATCTTATAGGATTACTTTTATATTTAAGACTAGCTGCGCCCCGCGGTTTCTCCCGCGTAAATGTCGATGCCGTGGGAATATTTGGATAAAAAGTAGCCTATATGTTAATCCAGGGTGTCAGCTACCTCCAAGCCAAATTATATCAAAATTGGTCCAGCCGATTGGGCGTGAAGAAGTAACAAACATAAACACACACACACACTCACAAACTTTCGCCTTTATAATATTAGTGTGATTATATTATATTATATAGTGTGATTGTCTTCTGCGCGTGTATCTTGGTCCCCGAGCCACCCCGTCGCATCGCATCGCCTTCCCGCGCTATTACTTCGTTTTCGTTTAGCGTTGTTTCTTACTTTTTATATAAATAGCCTCAAGTCTTCCTCAATAATTGGGCTATTAAATGCAAAGATAATTTTTCAAATCCGACCCGTAGTTCCAGAAATTAGCGCGTTCAAACAAACTGTCCAGCTTTATTATTATTATAGCTAATATCTACATTCAGCATGTATCGTCGTGTGCTCATATTTAAGGGTGTGGTAGAAATTGAAGAACTTTCTCCATGCGATCAACATCGTAAACGTATAAGCTAACTAACATTACAGTGCTAATAATATTATTAATATGTATACATGTACGACTATATAACAAAGAAGGGGAAAGAATCATAAAATTCGTCCGCATCGCGCTGTCAACAGGAAAAATGCCAAAAGGTTGACAGCATTTCTACGTTGCTGTGTAGGGCAATGCTGATTCTTTAGCCAAAAAAAATAAGCCAGCCCTCTGGTTGCCATAAAAAATATCGGCGAATATTCACAACGCGATGGAAAGATTTTTTGCCATCATACCTGTTTTGTTGACTGTACTACATATTCTTGATCGTTGACTCTCACAACATACATATTCAGTAAATACATAACTCTGGTTCGACCAAAACAAACCTTTGTATCTTCCCAGGATCAAGGAACGCACACGCATAGATATCACTACTTACTCCACACAATATTTATTCTCCTTGTATACAGGGTGATGGCATCGATGCCATGAATTCAGCACATGATTCTAGAACGTTATTCCGGTGTGATCCCCTAAACCCTCTCTCCACCCCAAGAGATCCCAGACCCCTGGCGTAGAATTTTTTTGTCAGCTTAAAAAAAAAAAAAAACAATCAGCTGTTTCATAGAATAGTGCAATACCTACGCGGTAAAAATGTATGGAACAGCTAATTTTTTTTATTAACCTACGATAAATTTCAACGCGGGGTCCTCCAGAATCATGTACTGAATCCTTGGTAATGGTAATAGGTTGTGCGTCGATATCTCTGCGACCCTGTATATTAAGGACAATAGCTACTGACATTTTGCGAGCAGTTGTATCCTAGACCACAAGTAAGGATTTAGTTTTGGGGTTAAATATAACGATCACCAAAAAAATATATTGAACACCAAAAAATGAAGTCTAAAATTACAATAGTTCTAGCTGGGTACCCCAAGGTTAGGTTTGGTTAGGTTACTTTAAACCCTTTACACAGAAATAGTGTCCCGCGAAGCGGGGCTCCGTCGGAATAGGATGCAAGAGCGAGCAAATGAGAATAAAAATACCTTTACCTAGGTATTTTACAATAAAATGGAGTTTTAATTTTGGTGATCATTTACTATTTTTGGCAATAAAAAGTGTTTTTTTGATGTTATATTTAATTTATCTGGTGATAAGTTAAACATAAGCCTTTATTTTTTTCTGTTTACATAAACGATGATTGAAAAAATGTTTACTGTTCATTTTCTATCTCGACTTTTTTAAGAAAAAGAACATTTCCTTCCGCATTATTTTCAGCACAATTCTTAAATTTTATCGTTTTATTTATTTGATAAGAACAACAAGTACGCGTCGTGCACTGGGGGATTCAAAGGTAATCCTCTAAAGCTGGATACATAAAATGGACTTTGCTACTACCTACCTATTCATGGTTTTATCCATCTGCTGAAAAATTCATGACTTCTTTTCAGAGAATACGCTCTCTGAAAATTTATTATTTATTCGGCGACACACTGACTTACTTACTTATCAAAACCTATAATTATGTCACTTTTCGTGCGAGATCCTGGTAGACTGCGTGGCCATAAATAGTGATAAAATAGTAGATTGTTATGCAAGGGTCAAAAGGAATCAATTCCTATACGAGGCATTTGACGCCCGAGCGCAGCGAGGGCGGCTATAGTCCGAGTAGGAATTGATGACTTTCACCCGTGTTTAACACTCTACTTTTCATTTCGAATATAAGGAAAGTAAAAAGTAGTAGTTTTTCTAAAATATTTATTGATAACATAAAATCAAGTTTTTGAATTTCGGTACAGCTTACAGGGTTAGTTATGTTAGTATCCCACCAAATAATACTATTGTCTTTTTTATTTTAAATATGGAACACACCGCGTCATCGCCGCGGGCTGTCCCGCTTAATAGGTTTTTTTTAAATTCACACTGGCTGTTTATACACTCACAAGACTGCAGCATTTTTCTTAATTTATGTAAAAAATTTCGTAGCTGACTACAGTTCTATTTTTAAAATTCATTCCCACCCTAAAGAGGGAAGTAATTACTATGAGTCTTTCCCGCCCTGTGGTGGGAAGCAGCGTCTTCCACCTGCTATTTGGATCAAACAAACACTACTTTCCGAGTATGAGAAATGAAAAAAACGTCTCGTTTTTAACCATTTCCCTTACTCCGCAGTACACTACCAGCGCATTGCCCACCGGGACATCAAACCAGCCAACTTACTGCTGGGCGAGGGAAGGGTGCAGGTGGCAGACCTGGGCGCCTGTGGGGAGCTGGCGGCGGCCGGCCGGGTCTCGGGCACCGTGGGCACCCCCGCCTTCCGGGCCCCTGAGGCCGCCGCGCCCGCTGATAAGTATAGCGGAGAGGTGAGTTGTAAAGATTGTAATTGATGAAATGAAATGATAATTATTTATGTAAGTAGATCTTTTAGACAGTGTGAGCAAAGGTTAGGTAGCATTACAAAAGAACTTGTAACAACACGTTCTCCTTACAAATGTTATACAGTTTACGTTCGTAAAAATAATACCTATGTGTATCCTGCTGAATTTGGGCTTAATTGTAGCAGTAGTTTTATCATGTACCTACAGGTCAGGTCACAGAAATTGTATAGTCAAAACATAATGGTGGCTTTAGTTACGATGCTGAGCACGCGCCAGAATAACCTTGTAGCGTTGTAACACTTCTTATTTACCCCAGGCAGCAGACATCTGGTCTCTCGGCGTGACCCTGTACGCGATGGTGACCGGCAAGGTGCCGTGGGTCAGTAACTCGGCGGTGGAGCTGCAACGAAAGGTCGTGGCAGAACCCCTGATTTACCCGGGCAGGATTCAGCCCTCCAAGCAGCTGCGACACCTGCTCAGCAGGATGCTGGACAAGGATCCGGTCACGAGGATTAACCTGCAGGAAGTTAAGGTAGGATTGTGATTTTGACAATAAGAGAAATAATAATTCACCACGTACTGTCAACCACAAGTCAGAAGTACATTCACGAGCATAAATATACAAAACAGCTATCGCTCAGCATTATGCTGCGACCCTATGCAGGACAGAGCCCCAGCGCTGGTTTTCAGCGACAGCCGGCGCTGACGTAATGACGTCGTCCGTTGCAGCAAGCGTCTACCTTTTATGGTTATAGCCATAACAAAACACGTGGGCTGCGTTAGGTACACAAGCCATTCCTGAACAATAATATCAACTCCATTGAATGTAATCCGTACCGATAAGTGCTAAGATGGCATTAGTTAATTACACTAACTAAGATGAGAATTTCGCTCAAAAGATCACCCCCCCCCTCCCCGTTGTAACAAAGTGAATTTGTCCAAGAATAATAAAATTTTCTATGTCAACGCAATTAGTCGAACAATTTGGCCAATCTATAGGTATTGTTACGGGTACCTTTTCAAACGCGCTGATTGGGTTAGGAACGATAGCGAATCGCTTCGAACGAGAAATGTTTTGGTTCTGGTTTTATGTTAATCATAGGCTGTTGAACATTTTCTAATTATTATTACAGCTGTAGTCAGCACTCCTTTGGACGTTTTCCTATGTCACGCTTGGAATCACTGCCAAATTGATAGTGGACAGTGTAATTATTACAAGTCAAACATAACAGCACGCCTTTAATCCCCAAAGGGTTAGACAGGGGTGTAGCTATCAACTCAGTCTATCGCAGTCCACTGCTGGACATAGGCCTCTCCCAGACTGCGCCACAGCACCCTGTCCTCCGCCTTCCGCATCCAGTCTACCCCAGCCACCTTTTTTAGGTTGTCCTTCTATATAGCTGGGGGGCGTCCCACACTACGCTGCGCTGAGGTGTAGCTATAATACACTCATTTGCATCGGTGAGCCTATTGCCATCAACCGGGCCCAAAATCCAGGCTCCGGGCTGCTACTGCGAAAGTCCAGACGGGATACCCAATAACCCTTTGCCAGACCTACAAACAAATAACGTTTCAGAAATTCCATGTTCAACTTTCTTTTTTATTCAACCTAGCTTATCATAGTTGCCTTATGTAATGCGCATAAGGCAACTATGATAAGCTAGGTTGTCTCTCCCAAGTTGACCAGAAGCTCACCCTCAGCGCAATGAATGCGCATGTTTGTACAAAATACACGTGCGATCTGTATTTGTACAAAAAAAGAAAAATAATTTATGTTTTGATTTTAGCTTAGGCAGCTACGAGTATATTAATCTTGACAATTGCAGCATTTTGGTTTTAGTTTTTGTTCCATTCTTTTTACGACGATCGTGGAAGTAAATCTCATTGTAAAAAACATTTAGGTTACCCTCAAGAAAGGATTCGCCGTGTCTAGGAAGCTTGTCTATTTTTAGGTTCTAATTCTTCAAAAATCTAGCTTTGAACTTTCTCTCCCCCAGGAACATGAGTGGATAACAGACGGAGGCAAGGATCCTCTGCCATCAGAACAGGAGAACTGCCGGCTGGTGGAAGTGACGGAGGAGGACATGGCGCAGGTCGTCACCTCCATCCCCAACCTGTCCACGCTGATACTCATCAAGACTATGCTGAAGAAACACAGCTTCCAGGTGAGAAGTGCTTGGTTCCTTTTGACCTTCCTCTGTTCTTTTTCTTTTTTTTTTTGACCCATGACTGACATACCCACTGTGATTGTTTAACTATTTTGTTTGCTTCCCTGACCCTGACCCAACGTACTTATTTAACTTTATTTTTGTTCACCTTTGCTTCGTTTCAAAAGCTGCATAGAAACTAATTTAGGGTTCTCTAATCTAAACATTTGTCTCCAGAACCCGTTCCTCCGCAGCCGAGAAGGTAGCACGTCTCGCAGAGAGTCCACCAGTGCTCGCGGCGAGCCGGAAAAGCCCACCGCAGTCACCAAGCGGGGGGGGCTGGCAAGAGCTGGTCGCTCGCTGTCTGCTCCTGGGAACTACTTGACTGAAAGGTTCGTAACACATTGGCTACCATAAAGAACCTCAAGTTCTTTGTAGGACACTTGAGGACCATGACAATAAATGTACCTACATATATTACTACTCTTCACTTAATAAAATAATTATTTCAGCAGGCAATCCTCATTTGACATTGGGCTAGAATCAGTCCAAGAATCCCGAGACCAGAGCCTGGACGCGACCTCTAAGGACTTGAAGAGTCCTCAGAGTCCACAAGAGAAAGACTCGTCGAGCGCACGGTGATACCCCCCGCGCGCGGCCCCCGCCGCCGCCGACCGATGGCTGCTCCGCATTCAGATCGTCTTCGAATTCGAATAGCCCATCGGACATCGGCACAGCAATGTTGCAGCTTTGATAGAAATGTTGCCAGCATTGAAATTTTTCATTCGTACTTCGTACTTGAAAAATGCATTGAATTGATATTTTTTTAATAATTTTAAATTGTATCTTGTTGACGTCAAAATTTGAGAGTTTAGGCTGCTATGTGATTAATGTTCTAAATCGGAACTTGAGTAAACTAAATTAAGAAAGTCCCAATTATAAGTAACTCGGATTTTGACGACAGCTTTTCGAAGAAAACTTAAACTTTTCACTTAAAATTACTAATTCATTCATCCGCTAGTCCTATTCACTTAATATTGTAAATATTTTTAAATAACATTTGTCCTCTTTGACTTAAAATGCACTTAAATATTTTTAATAAGATAATTAGGTCTATATGACGAGGCTATCTTGCTGAGGCACAGAAGGCTCCACTGGCTTTAGTCAATCCTACTAAGTATGATCCTCTTAAGAATAGTAATTTCTTGGCTACTACCCGAATCATACTCTTTTATACAAATACAGCTACAAGAATCAATCAAAAAGTTATCCTTCGTATACGTGACTACAGACACGGATATTCTGCAAACACATGAAAAAAATAGCTGTTCCAACAAGATAAAATGTTGCCATGTGAAACATTACGTGCCTAGCGAGGCGGCCTCGTGCAGAGCAAACTTTTACAAAGGCCGTTTATATTGTAAATATTTTAGCATATTTTTAATATTAATTCATAAAAAATTGCTCAATGCTTGTTTGATATCATTGTACATATTATAAGCTTTTAGGTTAAACAACAGTTTTGTAAGAATACAAAATACAATGGGATCGTTCGTGTTGATTGTCGCTTGGGCTGTCAAACAATATCAAGATCAACGATTCTAAGATATAAAAATGTGGAAAACAGCCAACCATTACCATTGTCACCATTAAAAAAAATGGTTTTGATTGAAGAAACTAAAAAACTATTAACAAAACCCTAAAACTTGGTAACTACTTGCACAGTGTTCATTAATTTGACTCTCAGAAGTCAAATATTTATCTGAAACTAATTATGCAATATTTCCTTAATATGTATTCTGTATTTTTATGAAACATTAATTTTTAATTATTAAATACTATAAGTAATTCTAGGGGTCAGCGGGCATTTATAATAACGAATGAATTTCATGGAACAGCCACGAGCGTAATGTCATTTAAATTGCAAAATATTGTGCCTCGTTAGGGCTTAACATTTTAATTTCTGAATTTATTTTATGCTTGATGAGAGCAATTTATACTGCATTTATTCATCAAATGCCATCTGCATCGTTAATAGACGTTTAATCCGGAAATATCCGATATTCCAGAGCAAGATCTCCTACAATGTGGCTTTGGCAAAGCCGGTGGTTTGCGGTGAGCACCTTATGAATCACTGATAGTGCGCTTCCGTAACCCGGTTGCGGAAACGGTCCAGAATTACTGATCAAACTCAAAGTACCTAGTTCGTCAAATAGCAACAGTTTACTGCCTTATCATTTTGGCAAACGACATTAACAAAATTAGGCCTAGACCCCTAGATAATTTGCGCCCTACCTAGAGGTTAAAGCGCATATATAAAGCGAGCAGCTACGTTAAGAGATTGACCAATTTTCACTGTCAAATTAATTTCAATTATAATGACCATCTATTGAGTCGTGAACGCGTTTATAGTCTGTGCATTGTGTTGACAGCTCTGACATTTATGTCAAGCGGAAATTATGGCGCGAAAATCGAGCAGAATGGCGGAAGTTATTAGCAAATTTAGGTGTTCGATTGTGGCAACCATTCTGAGGGAAATTTGATGTTTTGGTAAGGATTTGATACTTATTGAGGTTATGTTTTTAATGTACAGGTTGCTCGAATGTATTTTATTATCTACTTCGATAATTTGCAATTGATTTTTGTAAGGTACCTGATATACGAATGTGTACAAACCTTGTAAATAATTCTACTTTTCCCGCCCTTTTTTATTTTAATTAAACATTAAGTATGGTTTTTTTAATGTTTAACAGATATAACAATGCACAGGTTATAACCAAATCATAGATAAGGAGGGTGGGTGGGTTCATGTTAGCGTACAGGGTCCCGATCACCGAAGTACTTCGATTTTTGTGTAAAATAAGAAAAATAAGTTTTTATTAAAAAGTCCAAGCTTAGATATTAGGTGAAAGGAATTTTATTGTCCACGTTCTGCTGCGATGTTCTCTGACGGATACTTTACTATTCTTTCATAAAGAACAAAATATAACTCATATAATAATAACATTGATCAAATCATAGACTACATAGATCGTTGATCAAATATTTTTTTTTATATCACTGGCAAATAACAGCGCACTTGAAATTAAACGAAACGCATTTATTTCTCTCTTGGCATAATAATCTTAGTCGATAATTTTATTTTTTCATATTCTCTTTTACATTTTAACACCTCGAGCAGGTGTCACCCTTTTGCCAGAGTAGCTTTGCTCAGGTATGCTTCTTCAAAAGACCATATTATTAGTTAAGAAATGTTAACAACTAATCTATTGTATTTGTTAAGGTGAAATCGTCAGGGTAGCCCACGAAATTCAATTTTTGTTTGATTTTACGTTTTTTGCGATTTACAAGTCAGTAGGTATCAGGTTTATGTTGATCTAAATATGATTCGCGGCAGTAACAAATATTAATTTAATATAATAATACAAAAAACGTAAGAAAATTTGAATTTCGTGGGCTACCTTAGCGCATGCCCCTTAATACCATTAAAGTGGTTTTTTTTTTTCGTTATAAGATATAATAGCATGTTAAAGTGTCTTAAAACCCCAAAATAGCTCGCTATTAAGACGGTGTTCATTAATATTATTGCTCTTTCAGTAGATTTATTATTTGTTTTCTTTGTCTCCTTAAAATATATTAAATAAGAAATTGTTGACCGTGGCGAGTCACCCCTAATCGTTTCTTTGAGATAAATTGATTAATCGACAACCATTTAACAATATTAAAACATTCTTATGTAAGATATTAATCAATTTTGTTCAAAGAAATTAATAATGGAATATATAATTTATAAACATGAAGATTCACGGTCCGAGACGAAAAGAAAAAGAATTTGTTAGAAAAATATTTAACCTCGATGAAATTCTTGAAAAAATAAGGCATCTTGCACACTTGGCTATTTGAGGTTGCTAATACCGGACACTTACGAACGGGATCGAGCTCTAGCGATTTTGCAACGTCTCTGGTTCTTGGACTTCTTTCTTGCTTAGTCTTCTGCAAGTAAATGTTGCTCTGAGACAAAGTCGACACAGCTTGACCTTTACTTTCTCTTATCATCTAACAAACCATTCACTACCTACGAGTAGTTTCTTCCTTTTTCCCAAATCGTGCAACTATAATTGTGCAATTTTTATCTAACTATATTTGTCTAGTGGTCGCAAGTGCTACTGCTTCGATTCCCAGGTCGGAAAAGGTGTTATTGGATTTTCTTAGTAGCAGCCCAAAGTCTGGATTTGTGCCTGATGGATGGCAATAGGCTCGCCCCCTATAACATAGGGCTTAAACATAACTGACGAATAGCGAGTTTCTTATAGGTACACCTCTGCCTAACCCGAATCCATAATTGGATATATAGAAGACCATCCACATCCACCCATCATGTCCATTTGACATGCCTCTAACTTATACTTTTGAGATCAAAAAGCTTTAAAACCACAACTATTCTCTCGTAAATAAACCGAAGGTCCCATTTCTACTAGTTTCCATCCGAAAGTGGTTAAGTATGCAAAGTGCCTGCCCAAGGTCAGCCAGGGTCAGAGAACACCCTTTATCCTTTGCAAGCCAAGGTCCAAACTTATGCCTTTGAATGTTGTGATAGTCTAGAACGAAGGTATGCTTATATTAATTCTAAATAGTACTAAAAAAAGATTTTAAAAGTTTTAAAAAAATATTATCTCTCAGATTAAAAAAAAAATATTATTATGATATAAACGAAGAAATTTTTAAAATAATCTCGCGATGAAGATTTTATTGTAAGATTTTTAAATGGTCCGTTTTGTTTTTATTTCTTTTTGTAAGTAATGTTTTAGCTTAATTTACGTAAAATATTGTGAAAAACGTTTTGGTTTGTTAAGAGTTAATATGAATATAAATTTATACAATGTTTGAACTGAAATAACATTCTGGATTGATGTTGAACGTTGTCAGTATTAGCAGAGAAAAAACATCGTGTGTCGGCTGCCTAATGTTGTAATGTGAATTTAATAAAACCCTATGTAGTACTTGGTATGTTACCGTGGCATGAGCTAATATTCTCGTATAGCTGGTGCTGACACGAGGTAAGAGGAATGCGTCAGGTGTGAACTTTATTTAGACTTTTCTTTACATTGGAACTCTGGAGGGGGTTTTAACCGCAGAGTTCGTAGCGAGCCCAATAATACCTAAACCCTGACACACAGACTACGTTAGCCCAATTGAATTTAATCAGCACCCTAATTGCGTAACACACTATCAATCACAATCTGATAATTTCTTCATGATATTTTTTTTAGATATTGCTAATTCATTGCTTCATGTGTTTGCAAAATTGTCTGCTCTACAGCGTAAATAACGCAATGAATGTTGTTGAACAGTCAAAATGAAAGCCATTGCTACTATTAGTGTGTTATGCAATTACCCCGCTGTTCTAAAATCTCACGTCAAGTGATTTGATTGGCTGTTGTAATTTTGGTCCGCCAATCACAGGTTGTAAACCTGAAATTGACAGCGTGTTAGTGATTTTTTGTTTTCAATCCACCTTTCATAAACTGGGTGTTAAAATATTTATTAATTTAATCTTTGACACCGTCCAACATCTCTGCAATGTCCCTTTATAATAATAGTCGTACACATAAGTCGCACAATACACCACACAAACACAACTGTTAAGAAAGTTTTAAACCAGAATTATTATAACAATAAGTTGTTGATTTTATTGAGATTTCATATTTAACAATTTAATAAAAACACTTTCGAAATATTGCTCTCTTTTATTTTATAACAGCCATTCAACCTGATGGTGGTGGTGATGGTCACCATCGGCTATGTACAGACGCCAGCACATCAAGCTACCCGAAACTGTCAAATTTTCTCAATCAACTTTGAACCTTATGTTCTAGGGATAAAGTTGAAAATCTATTAAAGAAATTTGACAGATTGTAGTAACTTGATGTGCTGGCGTCTGTACATCTGTAATACCAGAGGTATCGTAGATGCGTTGCCATCCCAGGGTGCCCACTCTCCAAGTCCGTGACGAAGATACGGGCCCGTCAGAAGGTAGTTCGATAATTCGAAATGACCCCTACTCCCGATAAATTAACCATCCCATTAGTTAATCCTACGGACTCCCGACTGAATAAAAATGTTCTAGTTATTCTATTTTATTAACTTTTTCTAACGGATAAAAACACATCGGGAATAAGGACAACTGTCAAATCGAAATTGTGTTGTCATTTGTTGTTAGTTGGTCCCGAACTAAGCTCATTACCGTACGCGATATGGAGTAGCAAAAGCCCGTAATTTCGGCGGAAACTACGGTTTCCGTGTTTGTAGAGTAGCCTCCTTGATACGGACTAAGAAACGCCCGTAACTTCATCTGAAACTAAGGATTTTGTGCTTAGAGAAGCACAAAATCCTTAGTTTCAGACGAAATTAGATTTTCAGCTTCGTCGCTTGGGTCTACTAGAGAGTAGACCATAGATATCCGAGAGTGGACACAAGCGACGAAGCTGAAAAATCTCATGTGCCTGTAACAGCACTCGGGCACCCACATCACCACACTCTTCAAACCGATACACAGCGACGCCGCTTGACGGCAGTGATACATAGGTATTTCTAAAATGTATCTATTAGGTCCTTACCTATGAAATTACAGTTTTACATAGAAAAATCAAATATCCCTAAGACGACCCAACAGTCGGCAATTTCATAGTCATAGGTTAGGACCTAATAATATTACAGCTTGTACTTATTACACTTGCAATATCTCCTGTCGCACCTATAGGTCACGTACATTTATGACGTGCGTACGTGTCATTGCATTGCACAGTATTACACGGAAATATTGAAGTGTCATTGTATCTTATTAATTTCTATGTTAATCTTAGACACTGCTACTAGAACTAAAAGGAGAACAACGTAAGGAAACTTGGAAGTCGTATCCTCAAATTACCTACAAGCAGTGAGCAAGTGTGGTTAACTGGTGATCCATGCTCCTTTCTTTGTATGGAGAAGAGCTGTCTACACTTCAGTGGGACAATCGCAAGCTGGCATACTTTTGAATTGGACTGGCCACATATGTAGCTGACCTCCAAACACTACAGCAATAGTGAAGTAATCAATGCAAACTAACTTTAGATTAACCAATTACTCTCAAATTAAACAGTACAGTAGCGTCCAAAGTTACATAGAATTAACTCGATTGTATAACCAGGACACACCCAAAGCACTCACTTGCAATTGCAGCAGAGATTACTTAGCTACCACTATCCCGAGTAATGCTAAAGGAAACACAACTGGAAGCTTATGTACACAAACATACGCTAGGTATGTATATAAGTACACAACACATACATACATAAGTAGGTACACAGACAACTCTGTTCGTCAGTAGTTATGTTGAGCCCGTTTACACAAAATTGAATCCGAGGCACAGCGATCGATTCTCCGTACGGTTGTTTTTGATCGCTCGACTGAAAACGGTCAATGGGGAGCGGAACACAGAACAAGTTTCAGAGCAATTTGTTCATACCGAGAGGAGTTTCTAAGAACAGATTGTCTTAAGTTTAGGACTGTTTGTGGTCAAAGGGTATAGTTGGAGTGGAGGACTGTCGGATCTAATGAGGAAAGTGTGATAGGATTGTGTTTATTGATGCTGATTAAGCTCTTAAGTCTGATTATGTAATTAGTATTTATAACACTGTGTGACCTAAACCCGCACATAAGTCACGATTTTGTGTGACTTAAGTAGTCGATTTTTACACAGAAACGTTTGACTTAAATGCGGGTTTAGGTCACACAAAATATAAAATAGTACACGATACGTGTGACTTAGGGCCAAAGCACACACGCTGCTTTCTGCATCGGCGATCAGCGATTTTGCGGCTGTATCGCGTTTTGGCGACTCTCTGCGTTCGGAAGCGGTATCGGAATCGCGCGTTTTAACGACTGCTCCGATGCTGCATCGCGTTTTAGCGACTCTCTGCGTTTGGACGTGGTATCGGAATCGCGCGTTTTAGCGACTGCTCCGATACTAGCGCAAATGCCAAATCACTGCGACCGGCATCCAAAAGTGTGCGGAGTGTAGCGTTCAGCCGCTGTATCGAGCTTCCGAAAAGCGACTGAATCGCCGCGTTTGGCGTTTTTAAGTGTGCGGTGTGGAATGCTTGATCGCTGCATTTAGCTTCTAAAAAGCAGCTGAATCGCCGATTCAAAAAGTAGCGTGTGCGCTTTGGCCCTTAGGTATAGTAAATTGTACAACTAGTTAGTGCATAAAAGAAGCCATTTTACCCCCTTAACTATAAACGTCTCGGGGTAAAATGGCTCGTTTATGCCCGAGTTATACACTCTGCTTTTCAATTCGATTGCGAGAAAATGAAACAGGCATAAAGTATATGTTTATATAAAGGATAAAATGTTGCAAAATTGAAGAAGAGAATAGCTAATTCCCGCCCCGAAACTTTTTTAAACTTTTTTCTTTTAATTTTCAACATGTGTCATTCGACTTAGGTAATTGATACGCCAAGTCATGAAAACGTTTCTTTGCAGTTTTAAATAAATGACAACTATTTTTTCTGTTTTATTAAATTAAGGCTGGCTTCACAGCTATCCGGGAGACCCGTACGGGCTGTCAGTACGGGCGCCCGGAGCGGGAGCACATGTTAGGGGCTAGAACATCGTTTCACAGCGGCCCGGAGCGGGTCGTGTACGGATCAAGCCGCGTCGCTGTGAAACGATGTTCTAGCGCCTAACATGTGCTCCCGCTCCGGGCGCCCGTACTGACAGCCCGTACGGGTCTCCCGGATAGCTGTGAAGCCAGCCTAACGACAGAAAACACGGAAATGTAAATTAAGCAAATAAAATAACGACTTTAACCTGCGACGTTTTATTGTGCGTGTGGCTATTGGGTCTGCGTATCTTAATCTTAGAAAAAAAAATATACTTTATGCACCAGAGCATAAAAAGTGACTTTATGTCGCCTACGCACAACATAAAGACGAAATTTTAGAGCATGAGAAGTGAAAAGTCTATTCAATTACGGCGTTATAAATCCATGGTTGTGTTTCAAACTACATTTTTCTCCATTCGTATCAGCAGTATTTAAACTATGATACTAGAATATTCTTCTTCCATGTGTAGGTACAATAAGCCAAATCACAAGAATGGTAGAGCTCTATTCTTCAAATCAAGCAATTCACATGGTTAAAAGCCTATTATAATAAAAAGGTATTTTTAACCGACTTCAAAAAAGGAGGAATTTCGGAAGTCGGTGTCAAAAATAGAAAATGCGGAATCAAAGACACCGACTTCCGAAATTAAAGTTATTTATCATTTTGTACTGTTTTTTTTTTTTGTAAAAAAGTTTTTATTTACAACAAGAGAGAGAACCATCAATTTAATTGATGTTTTATTAACAATTCAATGACTACTCATTTGTTTCCTGACTATCACCTGACAGACCATTATTTTGCTTGCAAACAATGGACTAAATATTCATCTAGATGACTGACTCTTTTTCACATTTTGGCTCGACAGACTCAGTGACCCGATTAAAAATGGGATAATATGCATTATATAAAGTAAAAATCAACATCATTAACATGAAATATATTTATACATACTTATTCATTATCATTATTATACAAGAGTTTAAAATTAATTTCAAGTATGGGTGGAAATTAACCAACATCTTAATTAACGTTTTGCATCTTCCATCCTATTAATAAAAGGCTCGAAATCCTTTGGTTCGTCATCATCTTCAAGTTTCTTATCTTTCTTCGTTCCTTTATCTGTCTCTTCTTTTCTATCATTACTCGTTTCGTCTGTATCGTCTCCCGATTTGTCTTTGAAGTCGGAAATCATGACTGCTGGTCGAGCGCCTAGGGATGACAAATAGTCACTGTCTAGAACTAGTGAGGATGTTGTTAGTGGTTGAGTTTTATCTGATTCTTGTTTGATTACTGCACCATTATTTGGAGTATTGACAATGGCGTTGGTCCTTTGATCTCCTTGATTTGGTACTTGTGGTTGCTCGTATCCAGTTGAGCCACTATTTAATATAACAGATGGCTGTGGTTGCACGTTCTGGTTACTGGACATGTCACCCCGGTTTTCTACAGTCATTGCTGGACTTGGATTTATGACTGGAGGGTTTTCATTGTATCCGTTTGGGATTGGTATTTCACCTGCGGGCTGCAATTGTGTGTTTTGGTTGCTAACTGTGCCTCCCTGATTTGGCGCATTTGGTCCCGGTGCTTGATTTGATACCATAGACTGATTGTTCTCGTTTATGCCATTATTCACTGGCATTTGAACTGCAGGCTGTGGAGGTGTATATTGATTGTACATAACTCTCTGTGTAGGCATTTGACTTGTTCCCGTTGGTTGATTGTAACCATTGTTGTTACTGCCTGCTGGCATTAGAACCGCTGACTGTATTGGCACATTTTGGTTGCCCATCATACCTCCTTGATTAGGTGCATTTTGTCCTTGTTCTAGATTCGATACTATTGGCTGATTGTATCCGTTTGTACCACTGTTTACTGGGAGTTCAACTGCTAGCTGATATGGACTATTTTGATTGCTAAATGCAGTACCGGCCTGATTCGGAATGGCTACTGTTATCGGTCCCTGGCCTGGATTTGCTACCATATTCGGCTGAACGTAGCCATTTGAGACGCCATTTGGTAATACTGCCGGCTGAGCAACCGTATTTGGAATTGCCTGATAAACAACCACATTGCTAGGTAACCCGTTATTTGACATACCATTATTAACTCCTTGAACAGTCCCGGAACCACAACCATTAGACGCGGCATTAATACAATATGGCATTTGTACATATATTGGCTCATTGGATGTTTGATTTGGGATCATGGCATAAATAACGTTTGTGTCTGGATTTTGATAGGCTGGTACAGTTTGCACATTATTGGGGCCTGTATTTGCAACGATGTAATTGGTTCCTTGTATCGGATTCCCGTTCTGTACAGGTACATTATTTGGAGGTGAGTTAACAACAACACCAGGTATTTGTATAAGCTGTCCGTTGGAATAGATTGTAACATATCCAGGATTTTGGTTAGCTGTATTCAAATTCGTAGTAGATTGTCCAGTATTATCATATCCGTTTGACACTCCCATCTTATCTTCTGTCATTTGAACATTTGCTGGTGCACCTTGATAAACTGGATTGTTAGTTTGTCCTGGGTTGTAAGGAACATACATTATGTTGTTGCCAGGCTGATTACCATTAGGTATAACGACTGTATTCGGGTTAGGGTTGTTTTCATGTAAGAGGTATACGTTTTTCCTATTATTACCTTGGCCAACCAGTAAGAAATCCTTCTTTTTTTTCAAATTTTGTTTATTGTCTTTATTGGCTTTTTCATCTTCATTCTTGATCTTATTTGTTTTTGGCGGTAATAAGTCGGAATTATTTTTTATGTCTGCAATTACAGCTTCTTTTAATTTATTTTTCACGTCTGAAATATTATCTCCGTTTAATTTAGGTTCTTTTGGTTTTTTGTCAATTGGTGGTATTTCCTTAGGTTTCTCTTCGAGTTTTTGGACATTTGAAATATCTTTATGATCTTGTTTTGGCCTTTCTTGTGGTTTATTTCCCTTATGTGACAGTTGATGTCTATGATTGTTATAGCCTGGATTTGGAATGTGAAGCACATTATTTATTCCTGGCATTTGATTCCAACCGTTGCGTTGAAAATATGGATCTCCATGATAGAACGGATCATAATCTTCATAAGACTTATCTCTTTCGTGGATGTCAGAATTAAATGAGTGTTCATCTGGATTACCGAAATGTTGAAACCATGTCTCATAGCCGCCATTGACTCTGGGAGCATGTGGTCGCAGGAGGTCAGGAAGCCCTGGGATGTGGTCAAAGAATGGCATGTGCGGCTGAGCCTTTGCTAAAACCAAGCATACCAGAGGTAGCAGAACCTGAAATAAAAATTACAGATACAATTTATAGAGTTGTACAGTTACACGTGCCGTCCCTTCTACGCCCTCTGGGCGGGAAATGTAATTTATTTGTAAAAATAAATCTGTATTTAACTACTTTCGGGAAATAAACTGCACGCGTGTACTAATTACTTCATTAATGTATGACACTGACAATACTTTTGAATTTCGGTGATTAATGTAATTATTGAATTATCATTATCCGATAAATCTATCTAGGTAGCGATTTTAATGTATATATTCATCAGTATTAGTAAAATTTCCTTAAACTGCTATTGCTGTGCATTCAAGCTCAGTGTAGTGTGTGTGTTTTTTTTTTTTTTTATATCGGACTTTATACTTTTTTTTATTTAATCTTTGCTTTTTGTTTTTATTCGATGTACTCGTATGTATCTGGTGTATTGTGTGTCTGAGTGTGTGCTAAATAAATGTATTTTCTTTCTTTCTTTCTTTTTATATTTGTATTTATCGGAACTTATCTTTGCACATAGATACATAAATAATTTGGTTGTTCGTACTTGTTTGAATTAGTCTATTGTCTGTGTCTGCTTTGTCTGAAGCTCTGTGCTCCTGAGCAAACTTTAGGTAGCATTGTTTGCGTACGGAAGTGCATTTTCAGTATTAATCAATACTAAACGGACCTACGGTCGACAAAAAGTTGAGCCACTACACTTTAGGTTAAATTATAATTATGTTAATCTAGAGGACATAATTTTCATTTAAAATGATAGGTAAGTTAACTGATAAATTAATGTCATAATGTCCATGCATTCCCGTTATACGAAAAAAAGAACACTAGTAAGAAGAACATAGAAATATTTATAGTTAATTATTGCGCCATAAAATTCACAACACTTTTCTAGGGATTCCTAAAAACGGCCCCAAACTTTAACATAATATAATAGAATAGAATAGAATACTCTTTATTATGTACACCATATAAATTACAGACATAAATATAGAAAACTTAATAATATTATTATAATATTATTGATTATTTTCACACACCACTGATAATTTCATTCTTCTGATTAACGCTCAAAAATAAATGAAATTAATTACGGTACCTGTATGCTACGCGCCATGTCGAGCCACTAAATGATAGTTTAATCACTGAGTGGATAATTTAAACGAAACACAATGGAAAACCCGACCTACCTAATGGACAAACCGATATAATGTCCCTTTAATTATAAATTAATGAACCGATGCGTCAAATAGAATAGATGGGTAACAGTGCCGCGTAAAAGAGATGTGTCACACTATATCGGCACCGCAACGTCACTGCTCCAACCCAGCAATTAACTTGTCATTCAAATTAGAGCATTAAATCGTGTGTCGTATAATAAATTTCATAATGTCAATATGAAAAAGCCAACGGCGCGGCGCGGGCGCGGCACTCAGCTCGCTTGCCGCTTCCATACATCTCGACTCCCAGCCCGCACGCTGCAAGCGAGCGGGCCGCGTGCTTGGGTACACTACAATAATACGAAAAACTTTATTCCGAAAGTCACAAATACGAATTTCAAATTACCGATTTTCATAATTCCGAATGGTTCAAAATTCCTTTTATAACAACTCCGATTTATCATTCATCCTATTTTAACAATTCCGAAATTTCAATATAATAATAATATTCCACAACTATCACACAACGCCATCTAGTCCCAAGCTAAGCAGAGCTTGTGTTATGGGTACTAGACAACTGATAAACATACTTATATATTTCTAAATTCATACATATTATACACTCGGCGTCACAAAAATCGCACCTCTTTAAAAATTCCCTTCAAAGTCATTTTAACCCTATTAATCAATGGTAGACATATGACTATAAGGTATCATTGGAAAGGCAATTTATTTAAATTTCAGAATAAATCTTTGGTTTTTTGTTTACCAGGGAATAAAAAAAAGCAAGCTAATGCAAATGATTAAAAAGTTAAATTTTATTTTATCAGCAAAAATTACAACAAAGTCCTTAAAAACAACTTAAAACCTAGTGTTACCCCCCCTAGCCCTGATGACTGCTTCCATGCGTTCTCTCATGGACCTAATTAATGTGACAACAGTCTCTTGCGGAATGTTGTCCCATTCTGCAACGACGGCATCTCGGAGGTCTTGGAGAGTGGTAGGGGCAGGATCACGCCGTTTCAGTTTATCCCAAAGGTGCTCAATAGGGTTTAGGTCTGGACTTCGCGCCGGCCAGCGCATAACAGGGATTCCAACTTCTTGCAGATAGTCTCTTACAATTAAAGCGGTGTGACAGCGGGCGTTATCGTGCATTAACGTGAACCCACTGCCAACAAAACCCGCATAAGGGACAACCTGCTGCTCTAAGATCTCTGTTATGTACCGAGAAGCAGTCAGCGACTCTTGCCCGCGAGCACTTCCAGTCCGAGAAACACACACAAGGTTCGTTTTGCCGTCGATTGACATGCCGCCCCAGAACATGCACGAGACACCCCCGTATTCCACTGTCTCTTGAATACAGGCTTGTGCGAATCGTCCCCCTTGCCTCCATATACTCTTCGACGCCTGTCGTTGCAGAAAAGACACACCCTCGTCTCATCCGAGAAGAGCACAGCCCTCCATTGGTCTATTGTCCAGTCCACATGGTCACGGGCAAATTGCAACCGGTCTCTCCTATGCTGTGCAGTCAATTTTGGCCCTGTAGCAGCCCTATGAGCTGCAATTTTCTTCTCCTGCAGTCTTCTTCTAATCGTGGAGACTGCTTACAGAAGTTCTGCGAGCTGATCGCAGTTGTTGTTGCAGCTCAACAGCATTGGAGAACCGATTACGTAAAGACGTCGAAACAATGAAGCGATCGTCTCTTTCGGATGTGCACCGTTGTCTTCCAGATCCACGTCTACGGATATAGCCACCAGTCTCTTGGAAGCGTTGGAACACTCGTCGAACGGCAAAACGACTCAAGTTCAGTTGCCGAGCAACATCACATTGCCGCATCCCTGATTGCAGTAGTGCAATGACTTGAGCGGCTTCATCTGCAGTGGTATCCATCTTCTGGGGTATTTTTCTTGCTGTAGCTGTTCACGTGTGTTCACTTCAAAGGTTGAATAGCGAATTACCCACATTTAACCCGGGTCGCCCGTTTTATACCCTTGTAGGGAGGTACAATTAGTGGCCGTTGTAATGCGTATTTTGACAACATTTTTTTTAACGTTACGTGTTAATGAGATCTGTTGTGTTTAGGAATTCTAACTGTTGTTAATTTAAAGGTCGTTAAACATACTTTCAATTGATACCAATATTAATTGGGTTTAATGTATTCGTTGCTGGCGGGATATGCTTTAAACTTATTTTCGAAGAGGTGCGATTTATGTGACGCCGAGTGTAGATAAATTACACCCAGACACAGAACAAATGATCGTGCTCATCACACAAACATTTGTCCTGGGTGGGAATCGAACCCACGACCTCCGGCATAGCAGTCAGGGTCACTAACCACTAGACCATCAGGCCTGTCAATATCCCTAACGTTTATAATTACTATTCTCAAAATACCGAGTTTCAATAGATCGAATAACAAAAAGTCCGACTTAATGATAATTCGAAACATCAAAAATACAAATTCCGATTATTAAAATACCGATTAATTAGAATTCCGAAATAATAACGCTTTGTAAAACTGAATAGCAAGACAAATAAACACATACATATTTCCAATTGTAAGAATATATGGCACAAAACCAACAATAGAACCCCTATTTCTGTGTAAAGGGCCTAAAGTAACCTAACCAAACCGTACCTCGGGGTGCCCTTCGCTCGCATCCTACGTCGTCTATTACGTTCGTTGAGTTCGGGTGCGGTAACGGTAATGGAAATAATTCGGAGTATTGAAAATCGGAATGTCGTTTTTCGGACCGAGAACCCACCGAGCATTTGATTCTTCGAATATATGAAAATCGGAAAACAAACAAGTCGCATTTATGACTTTCGGTAAAATAAATTTCGTGATTTTTAATAATAGACATTATGATTCTTAGGTATTATGAAATTCGGACATTTGAAAATCGGAACATCGAAATTCGGAGTAAAATATTTCGGAGTATTTGGGTGTTCCCCGCGTGCTTATCTACTGCGCGCCGACTCCGAGTCGCCAGCGAAACAACGTCAAACACACAAATGCCCCATAATAACAATTGTGTTTGCGGTGACTGCGAGCTTGCACCTCGCGGCCAGCGCGCGGACTGCGAGCTTGCATCCCGCGGCCAGCGCGCGGACTGCGAGCTTGCATCCCGCGGCCAGCGCGCGGACTGCGAGCTTGCATCCCGCGGCCAGCGCGCGGACTGCGAGCTTGCACCTCGCGGCCAGCGCGGATTATAATAATCTGGATATAAGCTATGGTATAACAAATATGAGATTACAGTCAAAAATAGAATTCTGAAGGTAATGTAGTGTGTTGCCTGATCTAGGTTTATTTAAACCTGTGTTTCAGGCTGTCTCTCTACGAAAGTACTTGTTAAATAAATAGGACAGTCAGTGAATTCAATTAACATATATTTTCAGTATCTAAGCAGATACAATATTTTGCGTAGCCTTATTATAAACGGCTTATGGGATGTATTTATATCTATAACTAAAATGATTATAAAATTATATTAGGTTAGGTAATTACAGTTAAGTCAGCTACTTTTAATTCAGCACCTCTAGTAGTATTGCCGTGTCCAAGTAATTCAGTTTTGCTAAATAATCAAACAACATTATACTACACCTATTATAACTTACATTATCTCTCTCTCTCTGTAGTCGGTCCCTCATGTCTGAGGATCGTGGTCAGCTTCGGAGTTGCATCTGGAGCGGATGATTCGCCTCCACCGGTTTCTGTCTAGCGCATCTCTTACCACCATGTAGAATTTAGAGGACGATGATTCCTTCACCTGATCGGTCCATCGTGTTGGTGAACGACCGCGCGAACTTACATTATATATCTTAAGCAATTTGTTAAATTTATTATATAAAAAAGGTCCTAGAAATAAGTAAAATCTTTTTGAGAACGCATGTTCAGTCTGAGGGTTCGTGCTAACCAGATCCTTTCTTCTCTTGTCTGAAGGTACAGGTTTAAATTAAAATCTAGTTCAGTGTATTGCAGTAACACTATACTTAGAACAAAAAGTTGTCGAACTGTTAGCAGCTTGCATGCGATATAAAGCTGGTGTGTGGGAAATCTGAAAGGCTAAAGTTTCAAAGTAGTGCCTACAACACCAGCACCCTAATTGTGTACCTAAACACTATCAATAACAATCTAAATCATTTATGTTCGAAAAATTTTTCTACTCTACACCGTAAATAACGCAATGAATGTTGTTGAACTGTCAAAATGAAAGCCATTGCCGCTGATAGTGTGTTACGCAATACACGTTACGTACATTCGGAGCGGGCTAACTGCAGGGTGCATCGATGCAGCATAATGTAAAGTAATAATACTTATTTACAAACAAGAAGCAATCCTTCATCACCAACACCAACGATAATGCAGTTTCAACACGACAGTTAATTCATTAACACGTAAGCAAACATCATGGGTCGACCTACCGGGACCACGGGTAACGAGTGAAATAAACACCATTACACTCAAAAGTAGGTAACATCTCCAAACCTTAAAAAAGGCACACAAAAACCGCTATTTACCGGTTTAAACAGGAATAAACTGGTCCAGCAGACAAACACACCTTTACAAACAGTGCAAATTCACTTTCTACAATGTTTATATACGCATTAATTATTCATATTCACCCAGTTACAGGCTCATGTTGCCCACACGTCAGGGTTGCCCGTTCCCAGAGGTCTGCCCGGCCGTTTGCCCGGTGATTTCCCGAGGGTAACACTCGTGTGACGTATAGGCAACGCGATGCAAATTCACGCCGATTTGGCTTTGGTACAGTAGGCAAACGTGACAGGCATACAGGATGAGTGTTTTTGATAGACTAGGTAGCAGTATCCTGCACCCCAATTGCGTAACACACTATAAGTCACAATCTGAATCATTTTGAAGGTATTTCTAATCCATTGCTTCATATGTTCGAAAAATTAGTCTGCTCATCAACGTAACTAACGTAACACATGTTGTAGAACTGACACAATTACTCCATGGCTTTATCTAGAAGTCAAAGTGTAGGAAGACATTATTCTTGCTAACAGCAATATCCTCAATTACCCATATCGTAGAGGTGTTTGAAAAGTCGTTTGTAACTGACGTTATTTGCCAGGTACGAAATCAAGCAAGTTCTTTCATCATTTTTCTGACCTAGAAGCAGGCACACAGGGCAGCCTGTATCATTATGTCTAAAGTTTAGTTTGGGAACAACGTTAATGTAATTTTATTGTGAAATAAATGACTTTAAAAATCGCTATTGAATAAAACAAAACTGTTTTCTTATAATTTTTCTAGCTAGCGTTATTAGATGCTACTGCTATCCTGCACCCTTAGCTCCTAAGCTGATTGTACCCATACGTTATATTTGATCGTATCGGTTTCACAAAGATTTACTTCGTAACATTAGGTTTTTAACCGACTTCATTTTACTGAAGCAGTTGAAGATTTACGGAGGGGCTTGTGACTAAATAATAACTGGGGGGCAGTGGCGGATTTACACATTTGCCGCCAGTAGGCTATTCAAATTTTGTCGCCCCTACCGGGGCAAATTTGGGGCTAACATTTTTTTTAATGTCTTACTGAAATTAAAACGATTAATATTATATACCTACCATGTTTTATTGGAAATAATAAACAAAGTGAATGCTCAAATTCAGGCTTCTACCGTAGATTTTATCACAGTTGCCGATCTTTACAAATCTCTTTGCAAGATATTCGTAGCTGATGAACGAGAACATTTTAAGTATTTTGAAGAAAAGGCGAAGCGTGGTATACAAAAGACATGGGACATTATTGTACAGATCGGTAGGGGTGGCAAAATTTGAATATCCTACTGGCGGCAAATGTGTAAATCTGCCGCTGACTACAGGATAGATGTAGACCTAATGTGTTAAAATCCTCTTCTGTCCTGGTTTTTATAGCTTCATAATATTTATCCTCCATGTAAGTTAGGTATACGTCACACGTTCGTCCATCAATGTTTTATTCATCCTCATATTCGGTGGTAAAAGCGAATATACTTCCGAACTGTGACGTAGTTTTGAAAACCGGATACGTTCGCTATGCGGCTGCACGTCGGCGCTCGAATGGCACTCCAGAGTGTTGTAACATCACTCGATACTGCAATATGTACGCAATGGAGTATGCTGGTTTCTTAGGGTTCCGTACCCAAAGGGTAAAAACGGCACCCTATTACTAAGACTCCACTGCCCGTCTGTCTGTCTGTCTGTCCGTCTGTCTGTCTGTCAGCAGGCTGTACCTCATGAACCGTGATAGCTAGACAGTTGAAATTTTCACAGATGATGTATTGCTGTTGCCGCTGTAACAATAAATACTAAAAACAGAATAAAATAAATATTTAATGAGGGCTCCCATACAACAAACGCAATTTTTTTGCCGTTGTTTCTGTGCAGTGTTAGAGTTAACACTGCATACAAATAACGGCAAAAAAATTCCGAAGGGTTCCGTAACACCGTACAATAGCACGGTGGTACGGAACCCTTCGTGTGCGAGTCCGACTCGCACTTGGCCGGTTTTTTATGAGTCTTTAGAGGACTACATTTAACGTATACAGTTTAAGCAGAAATCGACATAAAACCATTAGTATGTTATTGCAAAGTAACTCTTTATTTCATTTGTATAAAGTATGAAAGTACATTAGAATGATTGCCGTGAGTTTGATAAAACTCTCGTCGATCATTTTAATTTGCCTTACCGAGATAGGTGTTACATTGCAATGACTTACTAAGTGCAATATGGTGTGATGCGCGTGTGCCTTCTCCGGGTGATACAAGCGTGAGATGTTATGTTCATGTAAGTAGAGCTTCTTATGAAAAGGCTTCTCTAGAGACAGAACCAGACCTTTCCTGAAATTCCTGAATACTAGTTGGTAATTGATAAGAGTGTCCACGGATTTTTTTACCTGTTCTTCTCAATAGCTTCATCTTTTTGTCCTTGACAATTCAAAAGTGCCTGTAAATGATTTATTTGAAATAAATGCTTTGAGTTGAGTTTGAGAGTTTGGGTTTAAATAGCAGCTGAATTTGAGCAAGCGCAAGAAATAATCAAACCAACCATCAATAGATGTCGCTACCAGTACGTAGGTAACAGGTTTCTAGGACCGAGCACCCTCAAAGCGCCGTAACATTACCTAACACTCGACACTGCACTTTATTCTCACAGCACTACACGTGCCTGAGCACCGCTGCACTCAAGTACCGGTACTTTACTCCTTGGTACTTTATCTAACTACAGCATTACGAGTTTACCTATGTTCTGTTCGAAAAGTATCTAATGAAAATGTAAATAAATGGATCGGAAAACGTACCTATGGATGGCAATTTGTAATGTTAGGGACGACGCCACGAGCAACTTAGTAGCCCAGCAACTTTTTTTGTCTCTGTCGCTGTCTCCTCGCCGAGACTTGGACAATGCGCACACGGGAGCGACAGCAACGCTACTTTTTTGTTAATTTTTCGGCTGAGCGGCAACTGGCTAGCTGGCAACTTTTTTGTCGCCGTGCGCACTTGCATTGCAACCAATAGACGGGCGACAGTTGCGTCCAAACCCGCAGACAAAAATGTCTCCCAGCTGTCGTGTCGCTACATGCGCACACTTTCATACAAACCCGTAGACTTGATGTGAGAGACAAAAGTTGTTCGTGGGCGGGGCTCTCTAAATACAGATAAATGTGTTAGGTACATGTATACATGTGCTACATGTATACACTGTACCCAAACACTATAGCTATGACAGTCTGTATAATTGTTACTTTTACTTGGAAATAATGTAATGAATTTAGTATTTATAATTTCTAAATTAAACTGAAATTTAATTTATTTTTAACCTGATAACTTCATAAAGAGCCTTCTTTGTTCTTTTGACAAATTTATAATTACGAAGTAAAGGAATGTAAAAAATTATAATCAAATGAACACTAGGTAGTTAAATAGAGTCTACCACAATGTTAGTTTAGTTTCAAAATTCGAAGATTATAATTAAGTAGGTTTAATGTTAACAGTTAAAAAATTTGCGGTTTTTCATTTACTATGTCAACAAAGGTGTTTTTTCATTCGCAAAATCTTTGAAATTCACGAGGGATATTTACAAATTTGTTCTTCTTTGTTGTTATTATTCAATTAATATTAATAAAGAAATAATAATAATTAATATTCATATTCAATTAATATTTTTCGACGCTATATTTTAGTTTTTGTATAGTTTTAGTTATTAAGTTAGGTTTTAATTTTGTTATTTTTGTTAATTAAGGTAAGTGGTTAAACAATAAATAAAAAGATTATGTTAAAAAAATAATAATAATGAATCATAATTATTAATTACATTATTATAAAGTCCTTCTTCAATGAACGATGAGCTCATATTATTTACTTGGGGAGAACAAAAAATCTTTATTTTACAAAAACGTTTAGTTGTGCCTTCTACTTTACAGCACTCGAATCATGAGTTTAAACATTCAACAAGAACTACTTAAATAACTAAATTAAATTCTTCTAATTTGTCTCGGTCTTCTGCTCAGCCTCTGGCAGCATATCAGCAGTGTCCTCCGCTGATCTCTCAAGCCTCAACTCTTGGCCGTAGTTGTGGCCATATATGTTGGCCAACAGTTGCCAAAGGTTGGAGTTGGACTGCATTCCAGATAGCGCTTGGATGTTCGGATGATCGCAAGGGAAGTGACCCAGGAAGTATAGTAATGGGTTTTCTGGCTGATAGTATTCCATGCTTGGATAGGAGCTACTACCTCCCAGATTGTTGGCTAAAAGTTGCAGAAGCAGAATCAGGTTTGCTCGTGTGCCTTCGTCCATTCCTGGTTCGACCAGCACGTTGAGGTTTGATTCCTTACGGCCATCCAGAAGGTGCAGCAAAAGATGAACCAGGTTGCCCAGGTTCGGGTGGCCCTTGATGTCCTCGATCAGGTTCGGAATCAAAGGCGGGTTTTTGTCACCAGGTTTCAAGTTAGCAAGCAGTAACTTGATGAGGGGTTCAATGTTCTTGGGTAGATGGGAGTTCCTGTCTGGGAACTTCAGGAGGACGTTAAGGATGTCAATGAGGCCATTGTCATGTTCAGGATGGCCAGGTGTCGGCTTGCCAATGTGATTTGGCTTGGGGAGTGTGATATGAATTTCAGGTACGTTTATAACTGGCCTGTCATGATGATGATGATCTGGGTGCGGACGGGGTTCGGGTCGGGGTTCGGGTCGGGGTTCGGGTCGGGGTTCGGGTCGGGGTTCGGGTCGGGGTTCGGGTCGGGGTTCGGGTCGGGGTTCGGGTCGGGGTTCCGGGCGGAGTTCAGGCCGGGGTTCAGGTCGGGGTTCCGGGCGGAGCTCAGGCCGGGGCTCAGGTTGGGATTCCGGGCGAAGTTCAGGCCGGGGTTCAGGTCGGGGTTCCGGGCGGGGTTCAGGCTGGGGTTCCGGGCGTGGTTCAGGCCGGGGTTCCGGGTGGGGTTCGAAGGGACCACTTGGGCGGGGTTCACGGGAAACATCTTTGTCAGAGTCTAAAGGAAAAGGGCGGGGTTCAGGCTGCGAATCCGGGCGGGGTTCAGGTTGGGGTTGCGGGCGGGGTTCAGGCAGAGGTTCTGGGCGGGGTTCAGGCTGGGGTTCCGGGCGGGGTTCAGGCTGTGGTTCCGGAAGGGGTTGGGGTTGAGATTCCGGCCGGGGTTCACGCGAGGGTTTCGGGTGGGGTTCAGGCAAGGGTTCCGGCCGGGGTTCGGGCTGAGGTTCCGGGCGGGGTTGGGGTTGGGGTTCGGGGCAGGGTGCAGGTTGGGGTTCCGGGAAGGGTTCCGGAAAGGGTTCAGGCTGAGGTTCAGGGATCTTATCTCCTTCAATTTTGGGAACATTTTTTCCATGGCCGGGACGCTTATTGTTAAGGTAGGGATAGGTAGGAGGATAAGGGTAAGGTGGGTAAGGGTATGGTGGTGGGTAGGGATACGGGTACTGTGGGTACGGGTATGAAGGATAGTTTGTTTGTGGGGTAGGTACATTGGGTTGTGGCGGGGTTGTAGGCTGCGGCAGACGAGAATCAATGTTAGCCAGGAGATCAAGCAGACTTTTCCAGTCATTGTTGGATCCTGTATTTGGCGTCAACGGCAAGTGTGTCACATTCAAATTTACACCAGGATTACTAGGGTTCAAAATAGATGGCCTAGGTAATCCGGGATAAGTATTAATGTTTAAACCTGGTCCAGGCATCGGGATTGGCTGAGGGATAGGATAAATGTGTTGTGGAGGAGGCGTTGGCCTTGGAATAGGAATCGGAACAGGAACAGGTTCAACGGGTTCGTTGTTCGGAATGATGTAGGAGCCACCGGTAGTACCGCCGCCTCCGAAATTGGGCATTTGAGTACCAATCCAAATAGGTTGCATATTGGGCAAAATTCCTGGAATGGCACCGCCGCCAATACTTGCACCACCATTACCACCAGGTACTCCTAAATTAAGCCAACTGGGCAGCACTGCTCCACCGTTAATACCGCCAATTGACAGTCCATTGTTTCCCAGAATGAGTTTGCTGAGATCCAAAGTTCCTGCATTTTCACCTCCGATGCCAAGACCGCCAGGATTCTCTATGAGCGTCGGTTGGCCGTTAATCATCACGATGATGTAGGAAGGTATGTTACCCAAAGCATTAGCGTTCACCATAATATGGCCGCCTCCTGGCAACAAAACCGGTATCTTCAATGGGTTTTTCTTCTTGCCATCACCCTTGTTGCCAACTTGACCAGGAATTTCGGTTGATGGAATATCATCAGGTCTTCCATGCACATCTGGCATCGGTCCGCGTATCATATGGTCGTTAGGGTTAGGTATATTCTCTTCGCCAGGAAAAGTGGGGTTAATATGTCCTGATAGATCTGGTTTTACATCTGGCTCTAGACCACCATGATCAATGATATGTTCTGAAGGCTCTGGCTTTGGCTTGGGAAGCAATCCATCGTGGTCAATATGGCCTGTTATGTCCGGTAAGTCGACGTGCGCGCCAATGGATCCATGACCTGAGGGTAATTCACCGTCATTTAAATCTCTGTTATCGGGTTTATGAATCTCATGATCATGATGATGGTTATGATCGGGTTCAAGCCCATGTGCGTCTATATTATTATTCTGATTTGGCTTACCTAAGTCATCGCTTGGCAGCCCTCCATGGCCGTTGTTGCCGTGGCCGTCGGCGTCGTCCCCACCTGGTGATAAGCCATTAATATTAATATTATCGCTGGGTTTGCTATAATCACCACCCGGGGACAACCCATTAACGTTTATCGAACCGTGACCCAATTTACTATCGCCACCGTATGGTAATAATCCATTTCCATTTATACTATCATCCCTACCGTCGGGCGCAGTATTATCATTTCCCGGTAAAAGACCGTTAATGTTTATATTGCCATCATCTCCATTTGGTGGCAATTCACTGTTATCAATATTGCTGTCATCGTGGGCCGGTTTATCCTTATCACTGGGTAACATTCCATCATTGTTTAAATAACCATCATCATTATCACTATTTGGTGGCTCAATTGATGAGGATCCATCATTTTCACCAGGTTTTAACCCATTTACATTGATACTTCCTGTTGGTTTGTCTGAATGAATGTTCGGCAGGTTGCCGCCTATGTTACCATCTAAATTGCTATCTAAGTTCCCATCTGTATCGCCATCTACGTTACCATCTAAATTGTTATCTATGTTACCATCTAAGTTGTTACCTGGGTCACCAGGATTTGTTTTATCTTCATCTCCACCTGGTGACAACCCATTTGTAGATCCATCACCCTCTACCTGTTCATTTGAACCCGTTGGTGACATGCCATTTGCGTTTATGGTATCATCAGAATTGCCTCCCGACGAAGGCTCATACTCGTTGATATTATTACCGATATGATCAGGCTCTCCAAGATCCGAGGTTTTTCCTTTTGCTATTATATTAGAAACATCATCTGGCTTATCATTATTCACAGCGCCTGTCAAATCCACTCCTGGACTGGACACTGATTCGTTGCTAGCAGGGTTCCCGTTGTCATCGGGTGATGAGTTGTTATTCGCAACCGTATCAACTAAGGGTGGTTGCTCGGTAGTTGATGTAGATTCTAAATCTTCGTTGTAGTGATTGGAACCAGTGAGTGGTCTATCATCAAGCACTGCTGGGTTTCTCCACCGTGGTGAATGAACTGCTGGCTGATCACCGGGATTGTGTGGGTTTTTTTGGTGATGTCTGTTTGGATAGTGTCTCATTTCATGGGGGCGTTCATCTTCGGCATGCCTCCGGTGGTGATAGTCGTTAGGATTATGGAACCGGCCGTGAGACCTACCACGAAAGTAGCGCCGTCCGCCATACGACTGCACCGCCACTGAGACCAGCAGCAGAAGCAGGATCTGTGAATAACAATGGCCACGGTAAGTTCAAAGTCAAACATTGTATGTGAAACTGATGATTATTGAGAAGTGTTTTTTGGTCCATTACCGAGAGTCTTAATCGGAATTCTGATTATAGAACGTCAATAAATTATACCTACTGCAGTGTTTCTTTCACCCCTGTTTTTTTAAGTAAAGCGAGAAAACATTACTATTACACTAATAATAAACGAGTTCACACCTATCGCTAATTTAAGAGATTGATTTCTAATAGTAAGGGTACTGGTAATGACCATTCCATTAAATTCCATTTAAAAGTATTCGTCTTCTACCACAATCATCAACTAATTAATTATTTATTACTTTTATGTTAGTTACCAACTCAAAAGTTAACATCGGCTAAGTTGGCTACAGTAATTTAAAGCACAAGATTCTTTAAGAGGATGTTAATTATAAAAGAGAACTACGTTAAATCCAAAACTGAAGAATAGAATTGGTAAAACCAAAAAGATGATTGTATCAGGATGAAAGTAATTTAAAGTGATAACTGTAGAAGACGAGAAAGTCCGACGAAGTACACTCTATTAAGATCCTATAAACTATGTTATTTCCACAGAAATATGTAGTTTGAAACAAGGTTGTATCTAGCACACAATAATATCGTGAATTTTACCGCACAATCCGCGGGCGAATCTCCTCATACATTTTAGATGAACCGTCATGCTATAGAGGTCTCCCGATGAAAGATATGCTTCGATCTAACACTTATACGTGCTACGAGTCTTGTAAAGTATTGCCAATGAATTCTTTAGTTATAAAAGGATGAAATTCTGACCGAGTAAAAAGGAACTAATTGGAGCATGATTAAAGAATGCCATGTAGCACCAGTTATTAATAGGCCCCTCTATATGATCTCGTGGATGAATAAAGAATTATTTAATCGTACGTTCAGTAGCATTCATCTGTGCAATGATTATAGGGATGACAAAACAATATTTTTTCATTCAATTATCACCTTATTTACAGTTTGCTTTTAGTTATTTTAAGAACGTCGATGATATCACCTCAATTAACACAAAAGAGATGCTAATTGGTTTGAAAATCTTTTTAAAATGAAAGTTGACTAGGCAAAGCTAAGTATGTATTAAATTTTCTGGCGAATAATAAATACAGAGAACATCCATATTTGGCTTATTCCCAGGCGCTACATATATAATTTTTATCGGTCTGGTCCGGTCTTTTTTCAAGACCTTTCGGCTCCAAATTAAAAAAGCAATGAGAACTATTTTAGTATCTAGGTATTTTAAAATTTCAATAAAATTATGGAGCTCTTGGGAATCAATGTATGGAGTGAAATTTTTTGAAGAACAATAGATTTGGAGCCCCTGGGAATAAGCCCCATATTTGTGTTAGGAAGCACTTAAGAACTAAGTTAGTAAACCACAAAAAGACAAAACAAAACAAAATTAAATATACACGTAGAGTGCGATCCAGTGTCTAAGAAAAGGACTTAGCAAAGCTGACCTAAATTACCACCTTTTTTGAAGTCGGTTAGAAAATATGCATTGTGCTGATTTAGCAGACCACTTTCCGAAGTCGTCATAGCTTCGAATGCCACCCGTTTCCTTTTTATAGATCATACTGATTTCATAAATATTTCAACTAATAGCAGCTTCTGAACTATTCAAGTGTTCACCAATAATGTACAAATATTCCGTAAGAGAGACAAGATCACAACACACCTCCACTTCATGAATTTAAAGCGCAACTATCATAACGGAGCTATCACTTCACAATTACTACAATTAACATATTATTAGTAACTGGCTTACCTGTGCAGTCTTCGCCATATTTCCCTAAACTGTGCTCCAACGGTAGGCGACCCAACAATTTAAAGAAAGTCTCTAATTAGCAGACAATACATTACTATCAACAGATAACTGTCAAACCGAACTCGATGGGTATTTAATATGATATTAATTGAGTATAGCATTGCTGAGATATTTTATACAGGTCAGGTTTTTGAGTTTGAACATGACTTCCGTTGGATCCAAAAAAGTTAATTCTTTTTTTGTTAACGTGTATCTATGGTGAAATACCTAGCAGGCAGGCCTCTTGTGGGTTTGAGTTTAAAGCCTTTTTCATAGATATATACCTACTTATCAATCAGTCACATAACGGTTCGACTTTGGATTGCGCATCTTCGTCCTAGGGATGCCTTGTCAGTCGTAACACAGGGAAGTTTCTTGAGCTTCATAGCTATTCACAACCTTACGAAGGCTATCTATCGAAAACGACACATTTCGATAACCTGATTTGACTTGCCCCCGACAGCAAATAGCGGTTGGAAGAATAGCGGACGTCTATTTGATTTAAACTGTCAAAATTTTCGGGTTTTGGACTTATGAACAGCGTTGAGAAGACTCCTACAATAAGATTGATATGCGATACGACACGGAAGCGTATCGAGTGTTTGTGAATAGCTATGCAGATCTCTTAAGAGGACCCAAAGTGTCCCGAAGTAATTAAGAATTCGGCCCGCAGAAGGTTTCCACCTACTCAAACTCAAAGCATTTATTTCAAATAAACCAATTAGGTACAGGCACTTTTGAATTGTCAAGGGGTCAGTCAGTCAGAAAGATGAAGCTAATTGCCTGTTCTTAAGCGTAGTAGATATCTATGGAGAAGAACTGGCAAAAGGGACACTGTTTAATATCAAAATAATACCTAATGGGTACAAAATATTGGTTACCTACATCATTCATGTTAAAATTATGCATGTGAGAACGATGCAGAACGTTAAAAGCGTCCGTAATGACGGTGCTCGTCCACGAACATGACGCATGAATAAATAATGCTGCTGTCAAACCTTATTTATGTTGTTATTGGTCAAACGAATTTACAGCAACCTATCATAATTTACAGCAACCTATCATAATTTACAGCAACCTATCATAATTTACAGCAACCTATCATAATTTACAGCAACCTATCATAATTTACAGCAACCTATCATAATTTACAGCAACCTATCATAATTTACAGCAACCTATCATAATTTACAGCAACCTATCATAATTTACAGCAACCTATCATAATTTACAGCAACCTATCATAATTTACAGCAACCTATCATAATTTACAGCAACCTATCATAATTTACAGCAACCTATCATAATTTACAGCAACCTATCATAATTTACAGTAACCTATCATAATTTACAGCAACCTATCATAACTTACAGCAACCTATCATAATTTACAGCAACCAGCTGAGTTTCGATGACAGATTAATAAGGCATCTGCACAGGACAATAGGTATTATTTCACACTTTGGGGCAGATTTCGGATGGTGTTAGTGGTCTTGTGGGTGTTGTCATTTCGCAAATTTTTGGGAATTTGTTTACTTATAAAAATTATTTTCAATGTATCCGAAGGTCGTGAAAGGCCACGAGATCAATGCATTTTTTTCTAGTATGAATGTCTGTGTGTGTGATACCTATGGACAACTCGTGTGTGTACGTGCAATGAAAAATAAAATACTTAATAAAACAACAAATTGGTAAAAGGCTAATTTATTCAGTCTCGAGAATCACAAGTATATTACACTATGTACATACAATTAAGAACTATTAAATTTATTACAGACCCGTTTACTTAAAACTAAACTTATACATAATAATAAAAACTAGATGAAATCAGAATCCGTTAAGAAATAGCCGAGGTCGGTCCAGTAATAACAAAACTGTATGTTCAGTTTCCTACTGCAGGGCAAAAGCCTCTACTCATACGCAGAGCGAACGAACATTGATCATTTCATTTATTTTCAATAGGTATTGGTACAGTATTGGTACAGACATTTGACAAGCAAAACCTTACAATAATTTAATGCTAGAATATTATATTTATGTCCAATGGCATGCTTTAAATGCTATATCACAATTGGTTTTCAGACTATTAAAGTATTACATAAGTCCAGGTTTCGTCACGATGTTTTGTTCCCTGTATGTGTTTCATTTTAGACGGTACCTTTACAAAAGTTAATCATCGTTTATAAATAAACCCCTTAATATAGATGTGTATGTGGTGGAATGTTTATGTACTACTGCAGTGCACGCACACAGACATACAGGTTTAGGACTATATACCGTTAGCAGTTACTTAATGAAAATGTATGTTTTGTCTATAGTACATTAATGTGATGTTAATGACATAAATATTTCATTTTTTTGTTATCGTTACTCAAATCGTTAATTGATTTGTATTTAATTATCGAGGTGGTGGGTAGGCATGTCTGTGTGTATGTTTGTTAAAACAGTGCTACTTTATAGTCTTCTGAAAAATTTATGCTCGATGTTATGAGAGCCAGGATGTTTGCACTCAAGGCTGAAGTTAGGTATGCTCTACGAGGACAAATGACTTGAATAACCTTTTCAGGACAATTTTCAAAAGTAAGGGGAAGATTTGAAGTGTTCCTTGATAGGTCAGGCGCAAGAAGGCACAAAATTGTATAGAATGTTGCTTCTGATTTGCAAATCTTTGTAAAGTAATTAATCAATGTTTCGGCTAAGTTTGCCCAACAGTAAGTTATTAAAAGATATGATGTTTATTATGGTGATCGCACTTGGTATAATAGTAAGGTTTCTTAATGCTAGCGGCTAGATCGCCGGGACAGCCGCAGGGCCTGCGCAGGGGCTCCGCTGGGGGCCCAGAAGCGACAGAAGTGTCAGGAGACACAGGCAGGGAGGACCTACACACCCAATAGTGAGGTTAACTACACATAGATGGCACCACTAGCTTAATACTAGACTATTAATAGAATTAGTAAATAGTACTTATATCTAAGAGAATAAATGTGAGGTAAATAGGATTACTTATCTAAAAATGAAAAAAAAACTTCTAATAGTTTAAGGTGGCGCCATCTATATTAGTTACCAAAATATAGCTTCTACATTGATTTAATGCACTAGCATTTTGTGTAAGTATTTAGTTTAGAATATCAAGTTATTACTGGGTTTTAAATACACTATGGAGAGGGGAGTCTTCACGTACTTTACATGTCATACTTTCAAGCTATTATATATCATTTCATAATCGACGTTTAGGTAGTAAGTTACATTCAAATTGCAAGCGGACGACCAGGCCGGCAGGCATCATACATAGGTAGGTACAATAAATAAATTTGTACTTATCATTATCGGCTTTTAAAGTCGAGACTTACAACTTGCAAGATTAGAACACAACAAAACTCTTGTTCATTAGATTATTGTCTAACTGTCATTTGAAACCTTCAATCAACTTTTACTGCAAGGGTCTTTTGACGCGTGGCCAAAATGGGAACTAATGGCGCCGTCTTGTTTTGTAAATCAAACTTCTGTGGCATTTTCACAAATGTTTATCAAAAGCGTACGTCACGTCGTTACCCCTCTCCCCCCCGCCGACCTACCGCCTCTGCTGCCGGGGCCGCGTGGTGTCGGAGAACCGGATGCTGCAGTCCTGCACGGCCATGTTGGGGCGCAGGAAGTCGCTGAGCGTGCTGGCGTGCGGCGCGGGGCGGTCGAAGGGGAAGCCCATCGCGCGCCGGTCGGGGTACTTGCGGTCGCGGATGCCGCAGTACGACGCCGCGTCGTTGCACGACCCGACTAGGTCTTGTTCGATCTGAGGGAGGTGGACGATCATTATTATACAGAAAATTACTTTATGGACCCACAACTTAGTAACTGTAGTAACTGTGATTTTCTGGCACGTGTTCTTGTGTTTTCAATTTAATTTCACAAATGTTTACCAACAACGCCCCTTGTCAATGTCATTCAAGCGCCAAAAGATCGTTTTAGTGTATACTGTAGGTACTATATTTAAAGTGAAAACTTCTAAAAATCCAGGAAGTAAGATGTGACGTGCTTTTTCCTACTTTGGATTTTAAACATTCATTTTGAAACATGTTACTGTGAGTAAGCTGTTAATTTTTAAAAAGTTTGCTAAATGTTAAACGAAACGTATCTACAGAGCTCCAAGTTATTACAAAACTTTTACCTTGTTCCTGATAGACGTGGATCCCTATTTCAAACAATACTGCAGTACATACCCTGTCCTCGTTCCAGTTGGACACCATAGCGAAGATCACGACAGGGTAGCCCTGCTCCGTGCCCTTGGCGACCAGCATGTGGTGCGGCCAGCCGCAGCCGCAGAAGTCGAACTGCGCCGCCTCCGCCGCGCCCGGGTCGCCCGGCCGCGCCGACTGCGCGACGGAGGAATCATAACAGTGGAATCATTATTTGCTCATCGCAAATTAAAACTTATCACAAGAACTTAGAGCTCCTGAAATTGAGAAATAGTGGAAAATTCTTTTGTTTTTCAGCTCGTTTCTTTGAAATATTTAGTTTTAATAATAGGTACAGAATTCCTGAAAAAAAATTACTTGAAAAAAACAGACCAAGAGCGTGTTGGAGCACGCACAACGAGGGATACCGTTGGGTTGAATTTATCCCAAAACAAACGTAACATATTGTAGTTGAAAAACATGTTCTCCAATACATCGATAGACGTTACGGTCTACTGCAAATGTATGTTTGTAATCGTAAAAATATTTTCATCCCATCTATTCGAAAAGAGCCGAAGGGTTCCTCGATAAGTGCGAGTAAAATGGGTCATTCATGGGCACGTAATAACAGAGTGACGAAATGACTTTTGAATTTGGAACACTATTTAATTAAAAAGTTTGAACGCAATTCGCTTCGATAAAGTCCTGGCTGGTAATAAAAAAAGCGCACCTACCCACGCGGCATTGGTTAACCAAATTTAAAAAAAAATACGCGGGTACTTCTTATTTATTTTTTTATTACTTTTTTTTAGAAAATTTTAATTTGATTCACACTAATTGAATAAATTATGAGTTCTAGCAGTGAAAGTGAAATATTAACTCCAGAAAGTGTAAAATTAAACGCACAAACTGTCATTCAATTTAAAAGAGAAATTATAAATATTCGTACCTAACTACTAAAAGCATCTCTTATTTATTTTTCTCATAGAAGGGGATGAAAAGCAGAGTATGCCACACGGCACCAAAATTATTTAACCTCGAGCGACGTACTTTGAATCCCTCGCTACGCTTAGGATTCTACTCTAGAATCCTTCGCTTCGCTCTGGATTCAAACTACCGCTCTCGCCCTCAATACATTATTTTGGTCCTTTATGACATTATCTACAATTATATTATGATTTATTTGCAAGTATCAAAATATGTGAGATAAATACCCCTTTTATATTGCGTTGATTTTTTAGAGCTCCAAGGGTCCGTAGACCTACGTTTTTTATATAAATTACAACTTAACAATTTTTCATTTAATTAGTACTTACTCTAATTTAAACTCAAGTCATTTCAGAAGCTCGCCTTGCTAACGTCTCTCGATAGTAAGTAATAAAGTTTATAAACATTCTAGCACTCGATACAGTGTTAATATCACATACCTGATCGCGGAAGGTCCTCTCGTAGGGAATGGTGACGGACGACTCCAAACTGCGGTGACGAATGGTGTTGTTGCCCGGACGTACTGCAAACATGATATTATAAAATAAATTATATTAAAATAATCCGTTAAATACGACAAAAGATAGCAACTTCTGATTCTGTGATTCAATTAAAGTCAGATATGAAAAACCAACCGAATCTAGGCTAGCGTTGAAAATGCCTAAAATAACAATTTGTTTTTTTCACAAAAAAAATAAAAACAAATTGTGGTTTATTTCCGTTTTTTTCGCATGTTACATAGAAAAATTAACGGAAGGTATCCTTTGGTAAGAAACAGGATTCTTTCGAATGTTTCGCTTGATGTTTTGAAAAGTTGAAAAAAAACAAGTTTTATTGAAATTTTTTTCATTCTACCCTCCATTTTATTAGTACGTATTATTATGGAAAGAGATAAAGCATAGAATATCTTAAGTTAAATATAGTAAGAAGAACGGATTTGAATAAAAAAAACATGAAAGTTTCCCGTTTCTTTCATATTTTTCGGTTTTTGTCGGTTTTATTGAAAAAAAACATGAAATATATACTGACAAATTTTCTTCAAACTTTCGAATGAAACATTGAAAAAAACAACGGAATTGGAAAGAAACGGGAATTTTTCCTGCTTTTTTCAACGCTAATCTAGGCTACAGTTCTTGCGCAGTTATTTTACATCTGATTTTGCATCACTATCAACATCACAGTGATGTTTATTTTCGTTGCTGTCAGAGGCAAGATAACTGGGAAAGGACTGCTGAGATTTTTTCCACAGGCCCACAAGAATCAGAAAACTCATTCAGAAAAAAAAAAAAAACAGTGGCACTCCGGGAGTGCCGACAGAAGTGAAAACTTGAACAATTACGTGTGTATTTTTTGAATCGTCAGGAAATATTTCGAAATATTTATTTGGTGTCGGTTACGGTAACGGTAACAGTGTCGCGAGTTCAATGGTTCCCCTTTTAAAAAAATGCCAACATGCATGTGTATCTATGTACGTACATACACAAATATGTACATACTTATATGTATACAGAGGTGTCAGTTACGGTAACAGTGCCGCGAGTTCAATGGTTTTTTCCCATTTAAAAAAATTGCCAACGCGTCTAAAGAAGTTTTCACTTAAAAAAAAATATTTAGTTGAAAAAAGCTTGCCCAACGCTGGGTTTCAAGCCACATAATTTCGCATAAATCCAGAGACAGTGATAGTTTGTTTTGGAATTCTGTTCTCAGGGCAACCAGACCTTAGTATGACACAGGTACTCACGTCCAGTGGTGAACTTGTCGAGCTCTATCATGGCCCTCCTCTGCTCGTCGAAGGCGAGAGGCTCTCCGTTCTCGTTCACTGTGGGCGCCATGAAGATGCGCACTGTGCCCATGAGGCCTTGACCCGACGTGTTGTTCACCTCGATACTGTGAGGGACAGACCAAATATTAATTATTGTTAACGGTTCATTTGTATAATTGGATGTTTTCTATTCGCTTGCACAGAAGGTTACAAAATGTTGGATTATATAAGGTGTAAAAAAATTAACCTTAAAAACTTTAAGAGGTGCTTTAGACCATCGAACTGAACAACTTTCACTATGGGACCAACTCTGAAATCACGAAAAAAAAATGAGCTGTTTTATACATTTTGGTCGAGTAGGTATTGAACTTTTGTATGAAACAGCTGATATTTTTTTCGTGATTTCGGAGTTGGTCACATAGTGAAAGTTGTTCAGTTCGATGGTCTAAAGCACCTCTTAAAGTTTTTAAGGTTAATTTTTTTACACCTTATATATTTATTTATTAAAGCTTTATGTACAAATAAAAAAATTACTGTACATAAATATTGCACTGTGTAATGTCTGAGGCATTTTCTACCAGTCAATCTTAGGGTGATGCAGTGACAAAACATAGCATGTGTAATATAAGGGACAAATAACTCGAAAAAGAATGAATACTAGAACATAGATACATAAATAGAATAAACTTTGTCAGGAGAAATAATGATAGGTAGACTGAAAATGGATTCAGCAAATTGGCGGATGATTCTACGAAATACCGTTTGGACAAAGAAAGAAGAGTGAATAAAACCAGAGCGGTGAGAAGGACATCGTAGAAAACGATTGTTGGTGGAACGAAGGTTTTTACTGAGGGCAGAGCATAAGTCAAGGTAAAGTCAGGTGAGAAGGAGAAGTGGGTTTGTCTAGTATAGAATGCAACATGAACAGAGCCCTCATCTCTTTGCGCTGACGTATGGGTAACCATTTTAAAAGCAATCGGAGCGCAGACATATAGTTATACTTATGAAGATTGAAAATGAATCGAATGCAGTTATTTAGAGTGAATTTCCTGCAGAAACATCGCCATCATCGACAGACTTATAGTAACTGGTGCAGTAATGGGGGACACAGCAAGAGGGTGCCCCCCCCCCCCCCCCCCCCACGCGCCTTGCGGTCGTCACTCGTTTTCTCGTCAGATTTATATTCAGATTCAGAAACTATCAGAACTTGTAAACCATTGTAAAATACCACACAGACCACCATTCAATTTTTACCTGTAAAAACGTTCATTACTTCGAAGCCCATAAAAAACACTACACAGCAACAACAGCCGGAACAGTCGCCAACAGAAATCAGAAGGGCGCTTCTCGTCAGTTTAAGAACGTTCACAATCTGATGTCAACCTCAACCTGTCAATAACATCTCTAATTCCCCAACATTTTTAACATTAATTTTCGTTGAGATGAGACTGCGACAAGATTTTGAACGTTTTTAATTGCAAGTTTTGGTCTCCAAGAGTCGGAGCAATTCATAATGTCAGTGATGTGTCACTCCGTCAAATCAAACACCGTACTAAATGCAAATCCATACTTTATAAATTAATGAAAAGAAGCCAAGGTACTCAATAATGAAAAAATAATAAAAACTGATTTCTCAGGAGATCACCGCCAATATTGGCAACTAATTCCCTGGTGCAATAACAAGCCGCTACTCACACATAGTTGAACTCCTGGTGCTGCAAGTGCGTGAAGCGGGCCAGCACGGAGCCCCTGGGCGTGAAGTCCAGCCCCCTGCCCAACTCCACGGTGCTGAGCTCCCAGAACGTGCCGATAGTGTTGTTCCCAGCCGCACCCTCCAGCGCGATGCTGGACACGCGTACTCCAGCGAAGTCCAGCTGGAAGGTCAGAGAAGCTGTTTTAGAAACGTTGCTCCAAAATTAGAAAAAAAAACAAAAGTAAGGGAATACAAATCCTCACATGCGAGGATACTCAGATCTGGAACTACCATCTTTAGGACCATACTGGACATAACAGTGTCTGTTTTGTGCGATAGTGAAAACCAAAATTTGTAATGCAGTGTTTATGTATACTATATACAACAGACAAAACAATTCAGATGAACGCAACTGATTTGCAGGCTCGGAAAGTCATGGCGAATAAAACCTCTTAATCTATTTCTTTGGAAATAACAAGGCTATATACAAAAGTCATTTCCTATTTCTTTGATCATGAATACATCACAATCTATCCGACAGTAACTTGTATGTAAGTAAGAAACATCTTTTTTTAATTTTCAATTTTACTATTGGGCGGGAGTTCTGACGTTTTGCGCAGGAGTGTGTAGATTACAGTGGTGCGATTATAAAGATGTACCCACAGTATGCCAGTTATGTTTAAGTCCCATGTAAAGGGGGCGAGCCTATTGCAATCAACCGGGTACTAATCCAGGCTGCTAGGTACCGAGACATTACAGAAGAACAACATACCAGACGAGTAACACCAGAAGATCGGATGACTACTACTACAATAATTCTCTTAACTACATCGTCGCTCACCTTGTCATCAGTGTAAGGGTTGAGTTTGTACTTGTAGAGCTGGAACAGGTCATCGATGTACGAGTGCCAGCGGTAGAATACCGGGTCACGCATCGCCGTCGCTGAGTCGCCCATCACGCCGAATGGCTCCTGAGGGGGAGGCAGAAGAAATGGTTAGATTGAACATTATCATCATTACCATAATTATAAAAGTTAGAGTCAGACTGACGAAATGTGGATTCCGACCACTGTGATTGGTCGATTTCTCCTCTCCGCTTTACTTTTGCACTCCTGACTGTTGTGCTGGTTCTGGCTGTACTCACCAGGTGGCGATGGTCGGGGTCGTGCGAGTAGGAGATGAAGACGTGTCCCATGTTGTGCAGGTCGCCGTAGTACTGGCGGTTGGGGCTGATGATGGACGACTCCATCATGTTGCCGAGCATGTCGATGCCTCGCTCCTCGTCTAGGGGCCTCTGGCTGCCGTTCGGCTGCGGAGAACAAGAGAATATCGTTACAGTTTTTCACAATCATAAAATCCTAAAAATGTGAGATACAGATACTCCTAAAACTTCAATACTCCTTATGAAATGAACATCACAATTTGCAGACTTTCATACTCGTACTAGCTTGCTGAAAACTTCATATTTCGTTTATTAAACTGGTTTTGACAAAATCAACATACAGCGCCACTTAGCGCCATCTACATCGATGCGGAACTAGTCTGACAGTCAGCATCCCCATTGTACTCCACATCTGTGAACTCGTTCTTCTACTAACAGACAGAAGTATTCTTCTCAGAAGTGTACTTCTTCCCAGCTACAAAACTGGAATTTTGGAATGGGCGACTAGAATCAATTTTATTTTAAGGTAATTTTTGACGTTCAAAAGTGCCTTTTATGTGCCTATTTGAAATAAATGCTTTGACTTTGACTTTTGACTTTGACTGGGGAAATAAAAATCAAAAGCCATGAACTCAAATTAGGCTGAGAATCAGCACATTTTGAACGTAAACATTACGTGGGAAATCCCCAAAAACGTCTAATTAAAGTCTGACCTTTATAATTTTGACGTTTATAAAGTGGTGATTCTCAGCCTTATTTGAGTAAAAGACTTTTGATTTTTTTATTTGAAATGGGTTTGCTTTTGACTCTAGTCTAGGCCAGAGGAGACAGACAAAGTCGAAGATGGAATGATATAGATTATAAGAATGTATATCTTCAAGACGTCTCACCATGGTGATACTCTGGCTCTCGACAGCCTGCACGAAGCGGTCTCTCCAGGTCTCCAGCTGTGACACGTCAGCTCTGATCTGGTCCACTGGGCGGTCCAGGTCACGGATTGTGGTATCAGCGAATCTAGAATACAGCCATAGTATTTCATTCAATTTAATTTCTGAAAGTACGTAGACTAGAACACTTTGATGTGTACTTTTTTCGATAGATCTCAGCGGGAAGCTAACTTGAGAGTAAAATGGTTACTCGACATTTTGTTTTGTACTAGCGACCCGCCAATGCTGCGGACGATTTTTACGACTTGACAAACAGACTTTATTATAGGTACTTATGTAAGTTTATCAATAATGTATGGTACACATAAACCTTCCGGGATAAATTCTCTAGATTGTGCTGTCTGTGCGACGCGGTCACACACGGGCACGAAAAGCCACTTTAATTTGTAATATGTATAGAGAGATAGATATAGATGTATAGACTATAGCTGAACTCGGTCACTCATTATAGCGCCTCCTTTTAAAATCTACCGAGCGACCGTTCAGTCCGTCCACCCAGGTGTTGAACATGAGCTGATGGAACAGATGTCGACGCAATGACAATTAAGCTCTATTTATCTTTACATTCATCATCCACTAACTCGCAGATCATTTACGCAGCAGTGGGAATTAAATAAATCGATTTTTTTCCAATGACTTCCAAAGGTATAATTTGTAAAAATGTTTTGACTTTTAATGGTAACTAAATACATACTATTTTTTATTATGATGTTCTTTTAATCACAATTTGTATGCTTCTATTGTATAAAATTGTAGTGCCCGATAGTGTACATCTAACCTTGTAATTATTATTTAATCTAGTAAAACACATGTGATAAGCAATGAACAATTGATTTGAGTTCAATTGAATTGAAACCCGGCTCCCTACGTACCGGCGAGCAGATTCAGTACAAGTTTACAAGTGAACATTACCTGGGAGGCCAGGCGCGACTGGCGACCTGCGAGTCGAGCTTGGGGAAGTAGCCCTCGGAGATGGGCTCGCGGAAGTTCTGGTAGCGAGCCACGCGCGCCAGCCCGTTACACAGGCGCTCCATGTTGTATCTGCGGGGACAGGGATGCTTACATACATTTTCATAAATATTTCGTGAATATTTACAGCGATATCCAAAACATTTTGACGCTCCTAACATTTTTTTTTTTATTCCTAACCCAGTGTTCGCCTTATCTTGTCGATAATACAGTTTAAGCCGATGGGTATCAAGCAAGTTGAAATTATATAATGATTGTATACAAATTTTATAACACTTTAAAAGAGTACCTAACTATAGAGTTTCTTGCCCATCCTTCTCCATACGAAACTACCCTTATGAAGGGGTAAATAAAATCCATTTTATTTTCTTGTAAATTTTGACATTCAAAAGTGCCTAATTGAAATAAAGTATTTAACTTTGCTTTGTCAGCGGCCCAGTTGGGCATCAAGAACACCATAGACAATCTCGATTTGAATTAGATTAGATTAATGGTAGTCTCTGACCTTCATTTTGCGTAATCCAACTAACATGTACTGAGATTTTGGGTCATAAGTCCCTGGGCGTGTTGAGTGGTTTACTCTCCATGTTTTATGGTAGGTATGCTTTGAAATGGTCCTCGTAATAACTCACCTGGCAATGATCTGCTGGTGCATGTAGTAGAACAGCTCTCCCCTGCGGTCCTTGTTGACGATGGCGCGGTCTGCGGAGTCGAAGGGGTAGACGAGGTGCCAGTGCCAGTGGTGCAGGTTGATGCCGATGTCCTCGCGGAAGTACGCCACGCGCTGTTCCGGTTCTGTGGCGTTTGCAGTGTAGTTTACCGGAATTGTTACTGGCATCTAAGGGAAATGTTTCCGATGAGTCAGTAATTTCTATATTTATGACTGTAATTTATATGGTGTACATAATAAAGAGTATACTATTCTATTTTACTGAAAAGTTTAAGCACAAAGTTGCACCTATTGGAAGTTTTCGGGTTCCATTTTGAATGTAGTTTTCTCCAAAATAGAGGCTATAACTCCAATAGAAGCTTGAAGTATCATCTAAACAAATCATATCGTGTGTAGTAGGTATGAAAGAACTAGGTGAATAATTGATGACTTAACTCGAACGGAAATTCTTCAACTATGCGAAAAGATCCGAGTTGTGTCGGTTAAGTTTAAAGTAAGTCGATGTGTAAACTTTTGAAAGCCGTTCCTCGGTTCCACGAGAGTCATGCCGAGTTCCCTAGTATTTATTACTTCAGTGTTACTAATACAGTTTCCTCACCCTGTTCCCGGACGTGACGACGTTGCTGACTTCCCTGGCCTTGCGGAACACTTTGGGGTCCATGAACTTGTCGGGGAACGTCTCCGCGAACGTTGGGATGTTGATGCCTTTTGTGTCGGGCCTGCAAAGTAACAAAACAGTATTACTGATATATTGTTCGTGATTTTTTTTAATAAAAGCTTGATTTATTCCTCAAAAGGCAAATCCAGCAACCTATGTAATTGTGTAACACATTATCAATCACAGTCGGAGTCATTTAGAAGGATATGGCTAATCCATTGCTTCATATGTTCACAAAATTGTCTGCTTTACAACGTAAATAACGCAATGAATGTTTTTGAACTGTCAAAATGAAAGCCATTGCTTGCTACTATTAGTCTGTTACGCAATTACCCCGCTGTATATTGTTCGCACGAACTACTGCATTGTTCTTCTTCATCTCTTCGTGGCGACGACGGTGCTACATACATTGTGGTATTCTACCCGATTTCCATATTTACACAGCATTGCCTTGCCAACTTGACCCTGTTTTTTTTACTATCGTCATTCGGGTCCAAGTATTTATAAGTAGGTACCTAACGCAAATTAATTTGCTCCCAGAATTTAAAATAACGTATTTATACTTAAACCACAGATTACTTAGTAATCTATGGTTAAACATCTTTGCTTCTTGTGCAGCATTGCTGGATTGATTTCTTTAAGTATATCGTAGTCATAGTGTCATCATCATCATCACTGTCACTTTATTTATTTAAAATAGGTATGTCATTCTTGTTTTCAATTAATAAAACAATTAGCCTTTATTTGTAAGCATAGCAGTGTGTGTGCAAGATTTCACAATTGTTATACAGGGTGAAATTGAACACATGCGACAAATCGAAATGGGAGATTGTACTCATCATTATGAACAACTTTTACTATGGGACCGAACCTGAAATCGCGAAAAAAAAATCAGCTGTTCCCTACATTTATGTTCGCATAACTCGTCAAAATGTAGGGAGCAGCTGATTTTTTTTTCGCGATTTCAGGTTTGGTTCCATAGTAAAAGTTGTTCATAATGATGAGTACAATCTCCCATTTCGATTTGTCGCATGTGTTCAATTTCATCCTGTATTATAGTTTCAGTTATTATAGTTTTAGCGTACAAATATACATTTATGGGAGGCTTTTGCCAATTACGTAAATTTATAATAATTCAGTAGAATCAATATCATTTCTTATTTTTATATGAAACTAGCTGCGCCCCGCGGTTTTACCCGCGTAAATGTCGATCCCGTGGGAATATCGGGATAAAAACTATCCTATGTCCTTTTCCGGGACTCAAACTATCTATATACAAAATTTCATCTAAATCGGTTCAGTGGTTTAGGCATGAAGAAGTAACAAACATATAAACACACACACACTCACAAACTTTCGCCTTTATATTAGTGTGATTTAATAATATGCAATATGACAATATTTACAGAAATGAGTTTTTTTTTTTTGCATATCCATACCTTGCATACCTTGTTTTTCCTTTATATTCATAAAGGTTGTTATCATTTAATTGTGCTTTAGTGTGTTATGCTATCTCTTTTATGTGCACTAAAATACATGGTCATATATCTATAAAAAAACATGTCCTTACCTGTGCAGTATAGCGACGGAGAGGCAGTAGTTGAACATGTAGGGGTTGATGCGCAGCTGGCAGAACGAACACACGGACTGCAGGTCTTCTAAGTCACGCATACCTGGAACATACGGCAGCTTGTTAGGAACCTACGAGTAGCTCGGCTAGGACATTGTCTTTTGGTGGCTACACTATGGATGGGGACTGTGTTTACAAACTACTGAAAGAAACTGCTTAACATAGTCTCCATGTTAGAGCCTAAAGAGATGTGTTGATGATACTGAAAAATTTTAGGAAGTAGTTTGAACAATTTACAATAGGTGGCGCTGCTAAGCGAGGCAGCTAGGTATGCCATCTAGAACATACGCGATGGAAAGGACATGGTAACGAAACTGTTACCATGGTTTTAGTACAGACGCCAGCACATCAAGCTACCACAGTCTGTCAAATTTCTTTGATAGATTTTCAACTTTACTACAAAGTGATAAGGTTCAAATTTAATTGGGAAATCTTGACAGATTGGGGTAGCTTGATGTGCTGGCCTCTGTACATTCCAGACACCCCAGAGTTAAAACTCTTCGATTTGTTTTTGGCATTTCCATACATTTTAATCGTGTAGGTATAGAACTTTTGTACAAAACAGCTGTTGTTTTTTTAAACGACGAAATATTTCTAAGCTAGGAGGTCTAGAATCATCTGCTGAATTCATGGTGATCGTTTGCGCGTCGATGTACAGACACCAGCACATCAAGTTACTACAATCTGTCAAATTTCTTTAATAGATTTTCAACTTTATAACTAAAGTATAAGGTTCAAATTTGATTGGGAAAATTTGACAGTTTCGGGTAGCTTGATGTGCTGGCGTCTGTACCTAGCCTAGGACCATGTATTTTTTTCCACTTACCCATAAAGATATCAATAAGCTTGCCGGCCATGCTCCTGTGCTTGGGCACGAACAGCGAGAAGTTGTCGTTGTAGGGCAGCTCCATGGGCAGGGCGAGGTTGGGCAGCGCGATGTTCCGCACCGGGATGCTGCGCCCGGCGTCGTCGCCGAAGCGGTTGGCGATGGTGGTGGTGAGCTCCTTGTACTTGTCGGGCTGGAAAACATATTATTACATAAAATCACGCCCGCATTCCCCAAAGGGAGGCAGGGGTGAATTAGGACACCCCCATTCTGCCAGATATAATTAAGCCCGATAACAATGGGCGGCAAGCCTATGTTCTGATCCGGGCATAAATCCAGAGTCCGGCTATCACTAAGGAATTCCAAATGGCAAATCGAATAACATTTTGCCCGTGCTGGCTTCGACTCGTGCATGCAACCACTAAACAAAAATATCTACGCAAGTAGATAAAGTAGGTACCTATATGAATGTGGTTTCATTATTTATTTATTTATTTATCCATTTATTTCAGGCATCAAGGCCCATAGAAAACACATAAAATACAATATTAATATAACTTAAAAATACTATAAATAAATACATCATTACAATTACAAACTTAACTAAACACGAAGTGACGGCGTCGTGTTTCGCTGACTGGTGTCATGTAGTCGGCCACGAAACCGGCGGTACACAACACCCTTCGGCCAGAACTCTTCTTTGAGGAACTTCTCGAGATGGTGTGTCGGAACACGCACCACAAACGACTTGAAGTTCGTGTTGTGTTGTGTTCATTATGAGTGGGTACAGTCCAAAGAGACACTAAAAAGAATGCGGATGATTTCATGTCTTAAAACTTACATAGTAATGCGAAGGGATTTCGAAGACAGCCTTTTCCTCTCCCTTCTGCATGAAGCACGGCTCCGAGGGCCGGTCGAAGAACAACAGCAGGTTCTGCTTAGGGTCCGACATCTTGTTAACTGGAAGAAGAATCAACAAAATTATTAGACTCAAAACAGAACTAAGCTGGTTAGTATGTAACGATCCTAGCTGAGTGGCTAATCTTGTCAGATAGCTGATGGTTCATGTAGACACGATAGAAAAAAGATGAGGATAAAAGTTACCTACCTCATAAAGTACTAGGATTAGCCAAAAGATATAAGCGATTTTAATCAGATTTACAGGTGCTAATGATGTCTGTTTTCCGGATGTACCTACCTACCTAGGTACATTGGTAAAGAGCACTATATTATTATAATACAATAAATGATACAATATTAAGTGTCACAACGTCTCCCGGGCCCGGGTATGGTATCAATAGAGTCACGCATGGTCGGAATACTAATGAGATATGTATAAGTAGGTAAGTACCTAAGTATGATATAACTGTGCAATATGATTACAGATGTGTTAAGTGTATAACAAGTTTTTCTATTCTACTATTTGAATGGTAATAATTAATTTAAATATTAGTTTAGGGGCCTGTTTTAGTGTCCACAATTCACCATGTAAGAAATATAAATAAATGGACAGATAATAAGTTATCGCGAATAAGTTACTGTAAGTACCTACTGCTTATCTCCAAAAAGCGAGATGATAAATTCGAACACACATTAAACAACAAATCTAGTTCACAACATAGCTAAATAATCAAAACTGCACTTACCACAAGATTTTTCACCAAAAAAAAAAAAAAAGAAAACAAACTTTTTTTTTGTTTCAAGCCGTGTTGTCCACGGCTCGACTATGGACCTCCAACCCTGGAACACACTATTTATACTCGTAAGCTATTGCACACGGCAGGGAATCCGTGTGCAAACACATAACACCATTCTGATAAGTCGGGACTCAGGAAGGAATGGGAGGATATTCGCGGTTCGCGGTCATTTTATCGGAACCACAAAATTGACAGGACTGAAATACTATGTAATGTTACCTAGTATGATTTAGATAAGGTGATTTTGCTGTCGTTATGGCGACTTGAGGAAGGCAGCATCCAGCAGCGGACTTGATTAACCTGATTTGACCACCTGTACCTAATTCGCCGCATAGTGCAAGCAGAAGTAGCAAAAGCCGGCCATTCCTATTCCACTGGTGTAGTGTAGATGTGGTCTTCAGTAGAGACCGCGATTTGGAAAACGTAAAGGTCCCCTCAGATAACAGGGGCCAAGTCTACTAATTAACAAACGTTGCAATGGTCTCTCCATTGTTTTTGCCAAATTTGCCATACCTACTAACGACAATAAAGAAGATCGCAGGCTGGCTGGTAGCAGCAGGATGAGAATCGCCGAGGATCGAGTTGAATGGCGAGCGATTGGAAAATTGAGGGAGGCTTATGTTCAAACATGAACAGTCCTCGGAGGTCACAGTGGCTTTCATTTTGACAGTTCAACAACATTCATTGCGTTATTTACGTTGTTAAGCAGACACATTTTTCGAACATAATATAATGAAGCTAGGTATGGATTAGCAATATCCTTCAAAATGATTCATATTGAGATTGATAGTGTAACGTGTTACGCAATTAGGGTACTGGGTTCTTATAGTTTATTTTTGGTCATCTGTGAAAAATAATGAATCCTACCTACCTATAATGTTCATTGATAAGTATTATTGAAGTAGAATAATCTGAAAATAATAATAATATGTACAGGTATATAAAAAGGAGGGAAGAATAATTAAATCATAACATCACACCACCATAACCTGTCTAGATATAGTTAGAGGTAACCACGTAAATTAAATCATAACATCACACCACCATAACCTGTCTAGATATAGTTAGAGGTAACCACGTAAATTAAATCATAACATCACACCACCATAACCTGTCTAGATATAGTTAGAGGTAACCACGTAAATTAAATCATAACATCACACCACCATAACCTGTCTAGATATAGTTAGAGGTAACCACGTAAATTAAATCATAACATCACACCACCATAACCTGTCTAGATATAGTTAGAGGTAACCACGTAAATTAAATCATAACATCACACCACCATAACCTGTCTAGATATAGTTAGAGGTAACCACGTACATTTTATGTCTAAGTTCCATGCAATATGGAGTTTTATTACTTATAGGTATATTGTATTAATATCTGTCAAGCTCCGCTAATGAGACACAATTGATTTTCTATTGTTTCGTCGCCAATGGGTGACGCGCGCCGCTTGACCAGTTAAAAGTTCCATACCTATAGCATTTCATTTTTGAATCATTACCCACATATCTGACGCATCTACTTCAGTATTCTGAAACGTTACAAGCATACCATTGCGGTACTACTTACCATAAAAATATGTAAAAATCGATACCCCTCTACAGTAGGTAGGTACCTATAAAGTCCTAACTCCGCATGCTACGGCGAAGTTAGGTATATAAATAAAATTTTCTTTGACCTAGCCCTCGAGCTTAGTCCCATAAAGGCTAGTAAGCTTATATGAGTCCAGTCAAGGCCAATGTCCTCATGATATGAATTATGTACTTATGGTATGTAGTACCTACACTTTTTATTGGTATTTTGATCTAGGAACCTACTTTATGAACGTCCGAAATTCTTTTTTTTATTATTATTTTAATGGCCTGGTTGCTGGGACGTCCGAAATTCATGGAGGAGAGGATGAAAATCAGCATCGATGTTTCATTCAGCCAATAGGGAATCGAAACTGTCTCTCCTAAACACAGATTACTCAGTGATCTAGGTAGGAGAGCAGCGATTCACCTCTATGGATTCATCCAATAATTCGTTGTACCTACCTACACCATGTAATGCGCAGGTACTTATAAGTCCATCATGAACTACAAAACCTATAAGTGACTAAATACCTAAATTATTATTATGTAGGAAGACTGCCAAAATTGGAATTTCCACTAACATTTATTTAGTATTACCTACGTAGGTTTGCTAATAACCACAGAACAGATATTTTAACTGTTCTGTGCTAATAACTACTTAATTAGACTTAATAGCCAACGCATAGCATGTCTATGTTAAGTGCATCCTCACGAAAATTATGCTAAGTAAATAAGATCGCCTGATAGACCCATACTAAAAGGGGCTAAGTTCGTAATCTGTAGTACTACCTAGCGCCTGAAATAGGCCGATCCCGAAAAGTCCTATCAGTCCAGTGTACTAGCATAAGTGGGTACTTATTTCTACCCGCAAGCAGTGGTCTTTCTTCGTAGAGTCTCTCTCTGAAGTTAGTTCATTATTATAGCAAAAGTTTGTTAGATACTGATCTGCATTTCTATGGTTTGCACGGTGTAGCAAGCAAATAAAAACAACACTCCTGTGTGGGAGGTAGGTATACCGACGCAAGGGTAAAGCAACATCCTGTGTGTGCAGTATAGGTACCGCGTTCAGGATGCTGGTGAGTGGGGCTGCCGCGTTTTTGTAGCACTTCGGGGATGTTTGCATGCCATCATTCGAAGGCCACCTAAATCCTTCGCAGAATACGTGCCAGTTCCCACAGCATCCTGAGGGATTGTCCAATATTGCGTTACTGGGTCGTACTTCATACGTCTACGTACCAGGTACGTACTTCGTGGATGCTTCGTGGGTAGTGTGAAGTTCGGCTTCAGACTTTACCTAGCATAACATCATCACGTGAACTAACATTCGTTTTAAGTTTTATTTACTAACTATTGTGTGAATTTTCTGTGGTCTGAAATTAAAGGTTTATTATATAGTGGCCACATTGACAGCTGGTACTCGTCGAAGATATTCGTATCAACAAACTTGTTTGTTCTGTAGTTCAGTAAACATGTTCCAGTCCGTCGGTGCTCCATGGACCAGTCTAACCATTGATATATATATCAATGAGTCTAACGGACATTAACATTCCGTACCTACCTAACTACATATAAAATGCTACCTATTCACACTATAATCGGGTTGATTAACTGATAAATTGTGGGATTATCCATCTGATAACATTACAATTAGCTGTACATTGATATAATTTTCTCTTTTACAATATTTTGCCTTCCCAGGCAAACCGTTTAAAAAAATAATATCTGTATTCAAGGTTGACTAAAGAAAAGATTCCGACGAACTGAGAATATCCTCCTTTTTTTAAGCAGGTTAAAAAACCCCTCTCTCACCATTAAAGGCGGATTAGATCGCACAAGCTTATCCAAACCTTTGCTAAAAAAACAAAATATGAAAAGTTTCATTGCATGTAGATAGGTACTCCCGCCTACCTACTAAAGTACCTGCACTGCCACGCCCGCGCCACCCATAACAAATCTAGAATAGAAAGTCATGCATTTATAGAACAATAAAATAGCTAAACGCAGGTTAGGTAGGTACTCGGATTTATCGATTTCAGGAGAGCGCTACATTGTAACTACATAGATTCACCTTGGCTACTGTGGCTATAGTCGATCGTCTGAAGCGCCGTAGTAGCGCTCTTCCTAATTGACCTATTTAGCCAGCGGTGAGCAAATGTAAAAGGAGACTTTTAGGTACGTTTATTTTTTAATCATAGCATGGAAATGTCATTCATTTTGTTTTAAATCGTAGGGACTATCCAAATTTAGCCATTCGTTAGACAAAATAGGTAATAGACAAAGACAAAGACATTTATTCGTCGGATATGGTAGGTACAAAGTTGGTTGGTACAAATGGATAAGTTCGACACATCCGCCGCTAATAGCCGGCATACGAATATTTACAAAGTGAAAATAATGAACTAATGTACACGTGGGTAGGTATAAAACCTAACCTAAACTCTAATAAACAGTAAAAAACACTTATAACTATGGACATATTTTATACTCTAATATACAATCTATATACAGGGTGTTACAGAAAGGGTATATCAATACAAACGGGTTGAAGAGTGTATCTGGTCTAGAATCTCTGTACAAAATTTCAGCTCAAAAGCATTTACTTTGAAAATGCTTAATATTTTTTTATTTCGACATCACGGCGCTGCACTGGCGCGCGGCGGCGTGATGTGCGTGTACTAGGCGCACAGACACACTACAGATAATGCATAATGACCCTCGTAGTGCGGTGACACGTTTTTTATGATTTCAATTTAATAAAATATCGAAATAAAAAAACATTAAGCATTTTCAAAGTTACTGCTTTTGAGCTGAAATTTTGACCCACTAAAGGTTTTTTTTACAAAAAATAAAAATAAATAATTAAAACACGAAGTCGGTTTTTTTTTTTTGTAAAAAAGTTTCTTACTATGTTATGTGTTGGTATATCTAGAAGCCGTGCCCATGATGGGATTCCCCATTTACAGGATATATTTTAAAAGATCGTTCCTTAGAGCTCACTTTCGTAATAAAAGGAACTCCTGTGCAAAAATCCATGCTCCTATAGTCTCAACGGTTTAGGCTGTGCGTTGGCTGTCAGTGAATTAATGAATTAATACCTACCCTAGGAACAATGCATTGGCTACGTCTGGAACGTTGGCCAATTATTTTAATAGCATACCTAAGTACTAAGGTTTTTAAGAATTTTAAAGTATAACAGCTATGTTGTCTAAATGTCGCAGCCAATTAATTAACCGCCTAGCCTTTTAACTAAACGGCGGCCATTCAACTAACGGCCTGAATGATATTCAATTATAGTATATAGGTTGGAAGTCTGTAACCAATCATGCGCGAGCCGTAAGCCAGGGTTAGGTTAGGTTAGAACTGTGATCAACCGCGTGCGAGCCTAGAGAGCGAAGCGAGGCGAGCACTACTTCCAAAAGCCAGGCGGTTAACTAAACGGCTAATCTAGGCTGCTTCTCCACCAGAGATGTGCTATGCTACGTTGCTATGGATGCGTTTGATTTCTACCAATCATATTCATTGGTCCACACAGCATAGCACTGGTGGAAACTGATTCAACTAAGCTACGTTTTTTATATGGAAGGATGCGTGCTATGGATGTGTAGCTATATGCAGAGCAGTGTACCTTTCCTATTGTCGATACGTCGCATAGCTCGAGCTGCGCATCTCCCTCGCACAGCTACCTTGCGGTGGCGCATTTTCATAGCACATCTTACTCGCTCCGCTAGCTAGCTTAGCATCAGTGGAAACGGTCACATAGTTTCGTAGCTTAGCTTTTACATTCTCGCAGCATAGCTGCATAGCATATCTCTGGTGGAAAGGCACCCTTAAGCCAGGACTCCACTAAAGCGGAGCTGGGCGGAGCGGAGCGGAGATGTGCAGGAATCGTCCAATCACAGACGAGACGAGTGACGCGATGAGGATTTCAACCATTGTGATTGGTCGATTCCTGCACGTCTCCGCTCCGCTCAGCTCCGCTTCAGTGAAGTCCGGGCCTTAACCAGTTGGCAGCGAAATATACACGACATTAATGAATAAATGGAATTTATTAACATACCTAGGTACCTACCTACCTACATACTCCTGGCTGCCTTGCCTTTTGACCATGACCTTGTGAACACCATAAAATAAAAGTAAGTATTAGCATGTCGTACATGCTATTGCTATTTTTATTATTCAAGGTATGAAAGTGTAATAATAATTAAGTTTTCATTTATTACGTGCGCACTTAATTTTTTTTTTACGGACCCTTGAAGTTCTTTGCCTTATGAGGCAGGCGAAGTCGTAGCACATGCATAGATACCTAATACTTATGAGGGTGTACGCACCAAAAGTCGATTAATAGTTCAGTCTTTAATGTCTTAAATCGGCCAAGTGCGAATTGGACTCGCACACAAAGGGTGCCGTACCACAAGGCAAAACACGCTAAAAAAAACGGCAAAAAAATCACGTCTGTTGTATGGGAGCCCTCCTTGAATATTTATTTTATTTTAATTATTTACTTTTAAAGTGAATATACAACTAAATATTCTGTGAATATTTCAAGCCTCTACCTGTTGCCGTTATTAATATCGAGCAAATAACGGCAAAAAAAATCACGTTTGTTGTATGGGAGCCCCCTTAAATATTTATTTTATTCTATTTTTAGTATTCGTTGTTATAGCGGCAACATAAATACATCATCTGTGAACATTTCAACTGTCTAGCTATCACGGTTCATGAGATACAGCCTGGTGACAGACAGACAGACAGCTTTAGGTACGGAACCCTAAAAAATTGGTATCAAATTTTAAGAGTACCTAGGTATATTTATTTAACTTTTAGATATTAGGCAAAACAAATGCATCGAATCATTTTGTATTATTTAGGTATTTATAATATAAACGCTATATTTTTATACCTACAATCAAATTATATTTATACAACGAAACATAACAGCATTAACCCAGTCTTTATCATACTTTGATCATACATAATAATAATTATAGATCTCGCACGTATCTAAATTATAGGAAAGCACGGCACTATTAACCTTTTAACCGCTTATGTCGGATTAATCCGACAAATATTTTCGTGTCCATTCCGCCAGAGTCGTATATATACGACAAAATAACACAGCTCGTTTAATCTGTATTATTATTACATCATCACAGCTCGTTTCATCGGTATTTATTATTCGTTTTTTTTTTCAGGCGCCGGGGGCACGATAACTGATATAGTCGGGCGGTTAAAAGGTTAATGAGCGTACTAGCACATACAAAAAAAACCGGCCAAGTGCGAGTCGGACTCGCACACGAAGAGTTCCGTACGGTTTACGATTTATGACGTATTAAAAAAAAACTACTTACTAGATCTCGTTTAAACCAATTTTCGGTGGAAGTTTACATGGTAATGTACATCATATATTTTTTTAGCTTTATCATTCTCTTATTTTAGAAGTTACAGGGGGACACACACATTTTACGACTTTGGAAGTGTCTCTCGCGCAAACTATTCAGTTTGGAAAAAAATGATATTAGAAACCTCAATATCATTTTTGAAGACCTATCCATAGATACACTTTGACGGAAAAAAAAAAATTGTGTCAGTTCTAAGTATGGGGAACCCCCAAAATTCATTGTTTTTTTTTTTCTATTTTTGTGTGAAAATCTTAATGCGGTTCACCGAATACATCTACTTACCAAGTTTCAACAGTATAGTTTTTATAGTTTCGGAAATAAGTGGCTGTGACATACGGACGGACAGACAGACATGACGAATCCATAAGGGTTCCGTTTTTTGCCATTTAGCTACGGAACCCTAAAAACACATCACTCAATCAGTGTGTAAAAGTTAGTTTTAATCATGGACTTATACAGGGTGAAATTTAATTCATGGGCATCCTTTTAAGGGGTCATTGTAATCATCATTATGAACAACTTTTACTATGGGACCAAACCTGAAATCGCGAAAAAAATTCAGCTCTTCCCTACATTTTGACGAGTTATGTGAACATAAATGTAAGGAACAGCTGATTTTTTTTCGCGATTTTAGGTTTAGTCCCATAGTAAAATTCATAATGATGAGTAGGTACAATGACCCCTTAAAAGGATGCCCATGAATTTAATTTCACCCTGTATGTATTGTAAGTCCATGGTTTTAATCGACTTTTGCTGCTGACTGTACCTACTTATCTAATCTATCCATACTAATAATATGCGAAAGTGTGTCTATCTGTCTGTTACCTCTTTACGCTTAAACCGCTGAACCGATTTAGATGAAATTTGGTATAGAGATAGTTTGAGTCCCAGGAAAGGACATAGGATAGTTTTTATCCCGATATTCCCACGGGATCGACACTTATGTATGCGGGTGAAACCGCGGGGCGCCGCTAGTCTTCTATATAAATAAAACAAAGTCTGATTAGTTACACCATTTTAACTCAAGAACGGTTGCACAGATTTCTTTGATTTAACCCAGGTGATTTAAGTAAACTACAGGGATTTTTTGGATTTGTCTCTACCCCGAATAGCAGAATAACTAAACAAAGGAAAATACATAACATAATCAGCCTATAATGTTCCCACTGCTGGGACACAGGCCTCCTCTCTGTGAGAGAGAGCGGGCCGTAATCTACCACGCGGGCCCAGTGCGGGTTGGTAACACAAAGGAAAAATGACAGAAAAAAATAGTAAAGATAATTAATTTCCTCATACATTCGTTAGATTATTGATTCTGAGGCGGTACGAAGTTGGCCCTGGTTAGCTAGTATGTAATGTAGGTAGGATATGGAACACGTAAAACCTACGCCTAATAAAGTTAAGCATTTTTAGATAACAAACATACCTATTACACCTCTGCTTACGTCCTCATCGGGGAATACAGACACGCGTGACGTTATTATATCATGTTTTATCTGCTAAGTTGCCTATACTATCCTTCCCGTCTAACTAGCGCTAGAGCCTTGGTCGGCAAAGAACGAAAGTCGGCAAACGCCGATTAGCAGATCGACTTTATTAGAATATGTAGGTAGGTACTGTACGGTACCTACACTAGCAAGAAGACGTGAGTGGATGAAGGGGATATGTCACAAAATTCAAAAAATTTAGAAAATTGAGTTCAAAGTTTCACATAAACTTTATGTGAAACTTTGTCATCAATTTCGTTACAATTAAAATTTTGTATCTGTAGTAACAAACTAGTGGGTATGGTAATATGAAACAACAACTATCTCAAACACTGTTTATTAAAAAAAACTGGTTAAGTAACATTAATAAAATAAGTTTACTAAAAAATAACAAATTGTTGCCAGCCAGCTAATAATGAAATATAGAGAGCGAAGGTCGTGGGGGGTTGGAGATACACCCCGTACTGTTCCGTTTGAAATGAGTATAAGTTAAAAGTTAATAATTATCATAAAACTAAGACTCAATTTTCTCGAAATTAGAATTTTGTGACATATCCCCTTCATCCACTCACGTCTTCTATTATTATCGTATACATGATGTGGAAAAATCAGCGGTGTGACAAACGAGAAAAAAAATCCTGTTTGTCATACTGGTGTGACTACGAGTCGGCAAGGTGGGGTAGCTGTCGCTTGGAGGACGGGATCTCCCCGTCTTTCACTCAAGACTCCCTCACATAGTGGCCATGTGCTGCTGTAAGCAAGCGAGGGTTTAGGGGTTCTAGACATCGAGCCGCCGTTCCGCGCGTCCTGAGTAGGGCCACCCTCACCGTGTTCGTCCCAATACTACTTTGCGGCTCTGACGCAGAATGTCCACTTCTCAAAATGTCCACTGGTCGCAAAATGTCCTTTTCTCAGAATGTCTCTTTCGCAAAATGTCTCTTTCGCAGAATGTCCACTTCGCAAAATGTCTCTTTCGCAGAATGTCCACTTCGCAAAATGTCCCTTTCGCATATTGTCCCCTTTTTATTTCTGACTTACTTTAATCATAATTCAATTCATTTTAGCAATTTAGCTTTCACATATCATGTTTGACGTGTGTTTATTTGTATCAATATGGGTAAGCAAAAAAAAAAAAAATATAGTACAAATCACATTTATTTCTTTGCATAATCGCTTGATCTAAAGTAATTATTTTACAAACTTAAATGTTATTAACTCGCAATAAAAAAAAAGAAATTTTGTCACCGTCAGAATGAACGGTCACTAGGCGTATTTAACGTTGAATTTATGTCCAATAAATGCTTCCCTATTGCTTCTATTTGCTTCTTATTCTCAAACACTTGCTTCCATGGTATTCTAGAAGAAAAAAAACATTTTAAGGGTGACCCTTCATTCTGATGTCAGGACGGCCGGTCACCGAGTCATAGCGACCCTGATAAATAGAAGTATTGAAATTCACGGTGGCCATTAATTACTTCCCGTTTGCTTCTCTCAATGTTTTACAACGACTATACTGTAACTATCACGCCAACAAAGATATCAACAAAAGTGTTGTTTATCAATATTTTTAGCGCCTGACAAAAAAAAAAAGGAAAACTCTTATTTAACATTGCAGTTATGCTTGTGTAGGCGATAAATCTATCGTATTGTATTGGTGGCTTACAGCTAAGTATTATGTTATTAAAAAGAAGTCCCTATCGTATATACAGGGTGTAAGGAGAACGCTTCCGAAGCCTGAACGTACATTATATACAACCTATATGCAAACGAATACCAATAACCTTTCGCTTTAAATTGATTATTTTCAAGACTTCATATTTTGTAAACGCGCAATGGAAACCGTACAAAACGTGAGGTCACTGACACGCAAAGCGACGACGCGCCACCACGTGACCAAGCGCCCGCACGTCGCGGGCGCCGAGCGCTCCGTACGGCCGAGTCACGGGATTTATACGGAATTTACAAATATCACTTTCAAAATGCCCACCCCTACGACACTTCACAAAATTATGAATTTTAATCGCATTCGTAGCCCACTGTTAAACATTAAAGCTGACAGAGGCATTTTACGTACCTGTCTAAATCCTTTGCGACCTTATGAGGTTTGGCTCGAACTGCGCTCCATTCATTTCAATACACAGCTGGGCCCGTCGCTGTGTGGACCGGTGAACACGAGGCATTAGTGTAGGGTCCTCAACACATTCTTCGCGTAGTTTATTAAAAACGCTCACTATTCTGCCCCGCATTTCGTCAGCACTGTCACATTCCCGATCAAACACTCTTTCTTTCACATACCCCCACAAAAAGAAGTCCAGAGGTGTTAAGTCGGGTGAACGAGCCGGCCAGGCGTGCGGCCCCAGCCTTCCGATCCAGCGGTTATCAAAAAGCTCAGTGAGACGCTCGCGGACAGGGCGCGTAACATGCGATGGAGCGCCATCGTGCTGGAACCATGCTCGACGAAATTCAGCCAGCGATACATTATCTAGCATATCTTCTAAATGTCCATTTATAAAATTAAAAACAATAAAACAGCACTAATAACGTAACAAAAATAATAACTAATAAAAAACAATAAAACAGCACTAAAAACGTAACTAAAACAATAAAGTATTAAATACGATTCAATAGCGATGGATCGATTAAAAGTAGCGCACGTTCGCTCACGAGCCGAGTCGGAAAGGAACTAACCTACAGACCTACAGTATTATACTGTGCCTACAGTCTAGATTAATAAAGAAGTACTAAGAAGATCAAACATGCCGCCTGCCTGTGTTGCCGGCCGACAAACGATACCGCCGCCAGTACCAGTACGCACCGTTTCGCCCCGCGCACCCCGCGCCGCCGCCGGCGCCGGGATCGGGACCGCCAACGCTCGGTCAATTCGGTCATACAGTCGATTGCCTTCTCCGACGGCGAATGCACGCGCAAATTTTCTAAATTAATAATTACGTTTCGCAATCTAGTGTACCTAAATCTCAGTTTTCTCTTCTAATTCTTGATACTGTATCTTCCTAGTGCTTGTTTCTACTCATTCTGTAAACTGTAATTTCAATTTTGTTGCTGTGCAAAATTTTAATGGACGAATTAACAAAGTTGCTTGTAAAGTCAATGTCTTTGTACATAATCAACTTTTTATACTTTTCTTTCTCAATCACAGTAGGTATCTAATTACCTTCGATATGGGGTCTCAAGGTTAAGCAAAGTAAACTGGATTTTTCTGATTTGTAAGCAAAATTTGCGAACATTCCGATCAAAATAAAATTGTAACCCTGTTCAAGGGGAAAATCATTACGATCCTTGCATGAATGGAATCCGAAAGCACATATCGCACAACTAGGTAGAAGCACAGAATACTTAAAGTACAACGTACAGAAAGGCCACTCCCTTCCCCCCGCACTAACATCAGTTACCGCGCCTCACCCCGCATTTCGGCGTATTCGTCGCAGTTCTTTAACAAGAGCGCTCGCAAACACAAGTACCTCACGCAAACATTCATACGTATACACACGTCATTTTTCAATGTAGTAGTAGGTAATTATTTTGCGAGCGTTGTATGGAGTGTCCGGTGTGTGGTAGAAGTGAACTGAAAAGACATTTGCTTCAAGCGATCGAGTAAAAGTTAGGAGTTCATGAGGATAGGAACACAGCACCGCCCGCGCCCGCGCTGCACAACTTAGCCGTCAGCCGTCGTGTAGCGCGTCACGTGGACTTGGGGTCGTCGGCCGCGCTGCCGTCGGCGAGCGCGCGCGCACTTTGAACCCGAGGTCATGCGCGAGCGTCAGCTGATATTTATTTACGAATACATTGCTTGTTAGAGTTGTAAAGAAAAAAAATGTGTTTAATCGCAAATAATGGTTGTATTTAACTGTTTTCACAGCATAGTGTACGAAAAATGCTAAAAAAAAATTGGTAAAATTGTTCATTTTTTTTCCTGATTTTTTGATGGTATTGTATCGAGAATCACTAGCCCTATCACCTGTCTTCGTTTTCGGAAGCGTTTCCCTGGCACCCTGTATAGTGACAAAAATTCAGAAAAATGTAATAAGCACCATTAAAGGTAATATTTCAATTCTAAAGGAAGTGTCTTATGCAGCTATTCAACAATAAAGAGCAAAGAAAGAAAATACATTATGTGACAACAGTTTTATTTTAAATTTTTTTCATGTACATAATGCAATGTGGTACCACCTTCTTAGTACTCCTTACAACTTTCTTACTTAAATCATCATAACATTCCCATACATTTCCACGCCTACAATGTGCTTTATAGTGACCCATTGTACCAATAGCAGGCAGAACAAATTCAATGATCGAAAGCAATTCATATTCGTTTTTCTGTAAAACCAACCTTGGAGGCGCTTCATGTACAAACATCAGTTCATCCAGTACTTCAAAACTTATTAAATTCCTCAACTTCAATTCAAACGACATGATGCCATCACATGAAAGTCGACGGCATTGAGTCATTTCCATATTGTCGATGAGTGAACTTGCAGCTTCTTGAATATCAGCTATACCTTTATCATGCAAACGTAAGACTGACACTTTCCTGGTTACTTTATTTATAGGACAGTCCAAGTTAGTACATGACATTTTTTCATCCGCACTGTAAAGACAGCAGTCAATCAGAATTTTATCAAAAATATATAGAACATTGCATTCACAATCTACTTCAGTCACATCTCCTCTTTGAACGTTTTTGAAATATTTTTTGGCAATAGATGATCTTATTTTATATGCTTCTTCACCGCTGTTTTTGTCACTCATTGTTCTTATTAGCTGACATAGCATATGGTCACTTCCCTGTATCGTTGGAGTTATGCTAGATCCATCAGTATATGCTGTAGCTAATGCTTGACAGACGGAGTCCAGTACACAAGTATTTGTTGTAGTTACAATCTCTTTGCCAGTTTTGAATCTGGCTCCATTCGAAAGCAGAAACACTTTCTTTCTTTGTTCACTGGTCTGTTTTTTACCTTTACGGCTCAATATACCCAGACCTCTCCAATTCTCTACCAAACTTGAGAAAATAGAATCATCTGTAAACTCCAGCATCTTTTTAACTTTTTCTTTTTGTTCGATTACCTTAACTGATTTTTTTGTTTCATTTTTTTTGTAATATTTAAGTTACTGTTCGCGATCTTCAACTCACCAGTCAAAAATGCTAAGTGTTTGTTAATAAATTCGTCTATACGTAACCTTTGAGATTTTGTTCCGATTTGAAAAAGTAGTTTTTTTAGGGTTCTGAAATAAGATTCCACATTTGAAGATGTAGGTCTGTCTATTTTAGATTTGTAAATATTTTTCATCACATTGGACCATAAAGGAAACTGGTTCATCAAACGTGATAAGACATTAATAAATGCTGGGAAGTAGTATACGTTTTCATGACTCCCAAATTCATTGTCATCGCTAAGAGTAATAATAATTTTTTCAGCCTCAATTTTTTCATAAAACCATGATGGAAGTTTTTCACCAGGTAAAATTATGTTTCCACTTATAGTTATGTTGCATTTCAAAGAATCTTGAAATACTGAATTACTTAGATCTTCAACATTTGTATTCAATTTATCATTTTCATTAATTTCGATCTCCGTGTCGTTAACACCGAAGGCACTCAACTTTTTAAGTCTGCTTTTGGCGCTTTCACATCTTGTCATGATGACATTGTTATTCACACCATCTCGTTGATTTAAACATACAATAATCAAATCTGAAATAATGTCTTTTGCTTTTAAATATTCGACGGAGTTTTTAAGTTCAATGAGGCACTTTATATAAAAAAATTTGACTCTGTTGTCGGTATATCTAAAACATGATAAACGAAATAAATTTTTTATGAAATGACTCGTGTCAATTCGAATGTAACACATATCATTAGCTTCTTGACCTTCCTCTAATAGTCTGTAGGAATTTTCAACATATTTAGCAGTACAATCCCATTTAGTGAAAGCCTTCACTGCTGCTCCGATTAATGCAGAGGAATCGTCAAGTTAATTTCATCAGGAACGGGATTACATTTGCTCCACGCCTGTAGCCATTGATGTATTGTATCCATTGTCTGGCTTTCGGATATCATCTGAGAGACTGGGACCGAGCTATCGTTTTCCTGGGTTTTCATCATTAACACATGACATATAAAAATAAATGTTTAGTCACTAACATCTTGTTATTCGGACCTAATTCCTTGAAGATGCTACCAGTAGCATCAACACTGAGAACTAATCTGTCACATTTTTTATTTTTTTTGCAACAGTCTTCCTGGATGTTTGTCCAGTAATATATGTAAAAAGGGTACAGAGAGATATGCTTAATAACATCTTTGTATGGCGTGACACGAGTCATTATCCACAAAGATAGCAATGGATTTGTATCGTAATGTAAACTCTGTTTCTCCTCGTGTTTAATTTGCCTTAAGCAGCCAACTGTTGGCATATGGGGTGGTTCAGAATCATCAGGTTCCATTATTTCATTTGCTAATTTGTTACGATATGTGATTGCAGATTCATGTTTTAGTTCAGCGGACATTTCAATGCGCTGGGCTGGTGATAATTTTATTTTATTCTTAGGAATATGAGTAAAAGATGCGTCAATATTTGTTACAGAACACACACATCGAGCTATTTTATCAACAGGCCAGGAAATCACCACAGTTATCGATGATTTGCATTGTTTGCATAAACCTTTGCAAGTAATTTTATCCGTATGTTTAACAGAATAACGGTTGAAAATCCATAAACACGGGCTTTTGAATGATTTCCATATTTGCTCTCGCAATAGAGGAGCCCACATATGCTTCGGTAAACGATACTTCTGTTTAATAACAGCCCTTGCGTTTTGAGTAACTATTAATTGTTTTTTTAATGGTTGAATTTTGTTCCATTGATACAAATCAATCATAAAATCAAACTTAATTGACTTACTTGGTGAGCATTCTTTATTTTGTGCTGTACCGCTACTGATGCTCCTACTTACTAGATTTTCCGTTGCATCGAAAAAGTAATTGAAATTCTTCTTCAGAGAAAGTAAAAGTCCTTTTTCGGTAATAGGGCTGGATAACACACATTTAATTTCTTTAAACATGGGATCACTTGCTGGTGGAAGATTATTAGGATCACAGAAAACATTTTTGTACAGTAAAAACGCTTTCTTTTGTTCCTCCAAGGGCACAACAAATTTTCTTCCCTTTTTCATTATGAAAAAAAAAACTATATTAGTTTGTATTTATAATACTAAACTATCAGAACACGCCAGTTAAAAACAGTAACTAACTACCAATGATAACATAGAGTAATAACGACAAAGTAATAACAAATGATTGAAGCAAAAATGAATCTACCCTCGTTTATTAATAAATGAATAAGGTAGGTACAGTTGCTAGCGCCTATAAGAATACTCCCTAGGAAGTTAAGAATTGAAATATAATAATGGTGTTTTTGAATGGTGGTTATTAAATTTTTCTGAATTTTTGTCACTATATATACGATAGGGACTTCTTTTTAATAACATAATACTTAGCTGTAAGCCACCAATACAATACGATAGATTTATCGCCTACACAAGCATAACTGCAATGTTAAATAAGAGTTTTGCTTTTTTTTTGTCAGGCGCTAAAAATATTGATAAACAAACAACACTTTTGTTGATATCTTTGTTGGCGTGATAGTTACAGTATAGTCGTTGTAAAACATTGAGAGAAGCAAACGGGAAGTAATTAATGGCCACCGTGAATTTCAATACTTCTATTTATCAGGGTCGCTATGACTCGGTGACCGGCCGTCCTGACATCAGAATGAAGGGTCACCCTTAAAATGTTTTTTTTCTTCTAGAATACCATGGAAGCAAGTGTTTGAGAATAAGAAGCAAATAGAAGCAATAGGGAAGCATTTATTGGACATAAATTCAACGTTAAACACGCCTAGTGACCGTTCATTCTGACGGTGACGAAATTGTCATTAACACTCTTTAATTACCTACGAACCGTTAACTGTAAAAATATTACTATTTTTATAAATTGTGGCAATGTCAAATTATTTCGTTCTAATTGAACCAATAATGCCTTATATGGTCTAACCGTTTTATGATTGCGAGAATTACTTTAAAACAAGCGATTTTGCAAAGAAATAAATGTGATTTGTACTATATTTTTTATTTATTTTTGCATACCCATATTGATACAAATAAACACACGTCAAACATGATGTGTGAAAGCTAAATTGCTAAAATGAATTATGATTAAAGTAAGTCAGAAATAAAAAGGGGACAAAATGCGAAAGGGACATTTTGCGAAGTGGACATTCTGCCAAAGAGACATTTTGCGAAGTGGACATTCTGCGAAAGAGACATTTTGCGAAAGAGACATTCTGAGAAAAGGACATTTTGCGACCAGTGGACATTTTGAGAAGTGGACATTCTGCGTCGGAGCCCCCAAATCTTGCCTTTGCGCATCTATAGCATAAAGCTTCCCTGGGCTCTCTTGCCTTGCTTTACTGTTTCACTCTGAAGCCCCATAGCATAGGTGCCTAGATCGTACCATAACCTTACTATCGAAAGCCACGAGGCCACGAAGTTATCATTTATACCTATTCACACAGGTAATGAGGCACCAAAATACCCATGCGAACTGGAACGAATGAACAATATTAATACTGCCTGCTAGGTAATCAATTAACAATTTGCTAAGTAGCGCGCAAGGTTGCCGTTTCACTTGTTCTAATTTGATACTTTACACGCAGTTAGAATATCTATGGGTGGATGTAATAAAAAGATTTCATGAAATACAAAGTAAATGCTTTATTATTTTGATTAGGTACATAATACAAAACATTAGTTCCTAGATATCCTGATTTATATAATCACAAGAGCATACAATTTGCAATGAGTGAAGTATGGGTTGTGCACAGATTCAATTTGTGAAGACATTGTATATTTTGAGTTAATTTACATAGTCCAGCCTCGTGTGGCGAAGCCGGACTTGAGACCTGATGACGCATGAATTCGACCATCTGTATGGTATGTCTCTGATCTTGAGACAGTTCTCAGGGACCAGCTCAATGTAAATGAGAGGCTGAACATATTTAGGGTTGTAGGTATAGTTTACTACTCTCATTTGAGACCACTAAGTGCTGGTGTTATTTCTTGAAACGCTGAATTTGAATTTGTTAGTCAAAAGGGGAATGTTTATATACTAAGATAGTTTAAAAGTGAACTCTCAAATAGGAGCAGTTTTATAATAAGCTTCTAAGTATTGCAATGAACGATTTGAGATTTGAAAATAATTATGTATGGTGTGGTGTGGTATGTAAATAACTGCCAGTATCTATTTGTTAAGAATCTAGAATGTCTCCTAGAAGTTAGGGGATTTCACTTGTTACAATTTTGCTTAATTGCTTTTTCGTATTAGTGTTCCTTGAAAATTTGGTGTAAAGTGTAAAGTTTCAACAAAAATATAAAAATAGGACTATAAGGTACATAAAATATAAATAATCAGATGTTTGGTTTGTAAGAAAGTTTTAATAAAGAAGTATTGAAAAATATTTTCACAGGGTGTATTAACAAAGAAATTAAACAATAAATTTAGTTATATACTAACATATGACTTTTACGCTATGCTAGGTAATAAGTCTAGGAATAATTAACTAAAATTTTTAATATAAATACACTAGAAGTGAATGTTTTACCCAAGTCAATATCGATTCTTAAGTATAGCTAACACAGTACAAACATACATCGAGTGCGCCGGGGACTAAGAAGTGAAGAGATTCGACGCAGGTTATGTCCAGCATCGTTAAATAATAAACTGTGGGCTTGAGGCTAGTCGTAGTCGCGTGGCGTGCCGCTCACACACACACTCACCAGTCCTGTCACACACACACTCGCTCTCAGACACACACGTCACACTCACATGCCGCCGGCCGGGGGCACTCGTCGCCCGGTAGGTAATACTGCGTCTGTGCTAACAACATAAAATTTGGAAGGGGCGCTGCCCCGCCTAGCCGCTCTTGAACAGCAGGATGGCCACCTGGCCCAGGTAGAAGTAGATGAAGTGGCGAGTCTCGTGCGTTACGTACGAGCCGAAGTTGCGCCCCACGATGCAATGCCACGTCGGGTTGTACTTCTTGTCGAACTCTTTCTTGATGAACGCCGCAATGTCCTGCAAACATACAACACACACCCTCAAAATTTGTCCCATATGCCATGCAAACAGACTGTTCAAGATTTCCAACTCTGATGAAATAATTTGATTCCATTCATATTCAAAGACATTGTTGAAATTCAATTGATTAATTATGTGAATTATATTTTAGAAATAAACTAACCACAACAGGAAAACCTCAAAGTTATCATTCGTGGGAACTTTGCACACCGTAGCTTATTGTCAGTTTATGTGTGTGTATAATGCTAAAGGTCATTATTAGTTATGTATATTAGTCAGTTATTTGGACATAATTTATTAGTTTCTCTTTACCGAAATTAAAGCAATTAGTATATTTATGCGGAAATCATGATTCATTCAGAGAATTTATCTAAAAAAAAGTTGTCATGAACCATAATTCTCTTTCTGATCACTGATCACACGAGACATTACAATCAACTCGACCAACTATGATGATGATGGCCAAAGGCCATAACCCATCATGTGCTGAAAATAGAGTTCAAAATGGTCACACAAGGAGACCTTACCTTTTCGATGTTGAACTTCTCTAGTGCCTGCGTTGCACAGTCGACAGCATCTTGCTGCATCTCTTCGCTCATGTCAGCATTCTTGATCACCGCCTTGCGGTCGCACATCTTGTCGGCTATGTGTCTAGGAAAAAATATTCTGGTGAGTGTTTAAATTGAATCCATATTCTACCTGTGTTCCCCCTCTCTTCCCCCAAAGGTAACATAACAATAGAAGACCATGAAATCTTCAATTTAATTGAGCATTAAGTTAAAATGCATACCAAATTATGTCATGTTTTATAACGGGATATTTACTATAAAGAAAATATTGAAAGATTTGATCCTTATGATTGACCTTCTCAATTGGTGGCAAAAATACAGAATGGTATTTAAGTATTTCTTTCAGTTTAATTCTCGTTCACATAATTCGAATTCCAGCTTTATACTAGCTAAAAAGTAGATAAAACTGATATTGAATTATCTGAAGTGTTTTTCAAGTAGGTGCTTTTACAAAGAAATTCAGCCCCCGAGGTTCTTTACCCTGCCTTGATAAACGCATATTAAAGGATAAGTTTCCTTATTTAGAGTTATAATTACATTGTGGTTAACATAATAAAGTTGCTTAGTAGAGGTATGTAACATTTATTTTATTGTTGTTCCTAAACTTATTCAATGTATTTTTATGGAGCTCACCTAGAGCTGATAATATAGCTCTTAACAAGGACATGAAAACTATCAGAATTCCTGTTTTTTCAGTAGAAAGTTACCAATAATCCTAATAAGACGCAATATTAGATAAGTAGTGGGTTTGTTAACACTATCTTATCTGTTTTATGTTCCAAGTCAGGTAACAGAGTACCTCTGCCAAATATATTGGGGAATAAAAATGTTTTTGTGCAACTTTTTGTGATATCATCCATAGAACATTTTTTCATCAATGAATTTAAAAATAGAGAAATAAAACAAAAGTAGTAGGAGGACTGTCAAATAAAATGGTTTTCTGACAACGCTAATGTCAGGGTATAGAGAACCAAAAAGATGATAAAATGTGTGCATTTGATCATCACAAGCCTGTACTTGTTGCAATCGATGACTGATAGCGTCAAAGCGAAAGGTTATAGTTCCTGAACCTCTTTGATAACATTCTGTTATGATTGATTTTCTACATCTCTCTGAACGAGAGGACGTTGATTGTTTATATTGAACAACAAAACGCTATAAATAACCTCCAGAAAAGGTCAAGCGCGAAATACGGGAATCTATGCGCGCCCTTTACAAAATGTGTTCCTCACCCGCAAAGAAGTATCGCATGTGTAAAAATCAAAGCGCTGGATATTACACTTTTTTAGTGGCGCAGTCTACTTTACCTGACCTCTTCAACAATCTGCGACGGCCTTTTCGTTGTAATTCTAACGGAAGCACTAGCACTAATGCCCGTCATCAAAACCGATAGGAGAAATTAGGAACGAGGCACCGACATGTAATTTAGCTTGGAGCTTCAGAAGATAAAGATAATTTATCATTACGCAGATTATCACTATAGAAACATCGTGGTTGAATCAATAAAACCATTTCGTTGCACATATTTGCGAATATTTGCAGAATATAAATTGTTCCGCCTTCAGACTTTCGCACACCATTTTGTGGATATCGGAATAATCGAAAACTGGCACCAAAAAATAATTAAAACGCTTTACAATAAATAAATAAACACCACAATAAAGAAATACTCACTTTTGCTTCGGGATAAGAACAAATTCTCACGTAAAGATTTTGATAACCGGAGATTCAATGCCTACTTTCCAGAGGATTCTTTCACAGGCTTCTTTCAGCGAAGATTTCTTCTAATTGCGATAGAGGGCGTTCTAAATTCAAACACATTCGAAAAATGAACTTTATGGCGTATATTCAAAAATTTTATTTTTGGCCATTAAATGAATGGATAAATAAAAAACTACAATCTTGTGTAGTTTTTAGATATTTTTCACCAAAAAGTTAGTATTTATATCGTTTTCAACGAAATGAATTTCATTCCGTTACTGCTAATGTTATCGCATAACGTTCCAAAATTTGTAACGATACTAAAACCTAAAAATATCAATAATGTTACAAAAAAAACGTTATTGAATAATATTTTCGTAGAACAATATTATAAGTGACGTGTTATAGGTATCGCTTACGATGAAACGGTACAGATTAATTATTTATAACGTTATTCTTCACACTTTTGCGTCGTCTATAAGTCATGAAACTGGTGGCGTTGGGTATCGAAATGAATAACGTTATTATATCGATATATTGATAATATTGTTAGTGAAGTGTAATTTCGTTCCGTTTGTCAGTATCGTTATAGCTAAGGAATTTAATTTTGTTTCGATCCTGGTGGAACGGTACAAATTATCGGCACCGGAACTATGCGTAACGTTATTTTGAGTAACGTTTCAAGTCCCTGATTTAAAATGGATTTGGACCAAATTCAAGACATAGCCGAATTGTTTCAGAACGTTGTGCAGTAAGTATGTAATAAACTGAATACCAAAAAAAAACTCAATATTACTGAGAAATTAAGATGAAAAAGAACTAATCCAAGTTCTGGAAAAGGCCCAGTAAAAACAAAATATAAATATATTTATATATAGAGCAGCAATCTTTCATAGTTTTTAGGACGAATAAATTAAAAAAAAATATTAGCCATAAACTATCTGAGCCACTCAGGTACAGTAATGTCATTATTGTTCTGTTTCCGTTTCCTTCTGCTCCCCTCTCCTGTCAGTCCGGTCGCCATATTTGATTAGTTCCTAATGAGAAACGCCGAAGCGTTACCCAAGAATTAAAGGAAATTGCCGTAAAATATCTTAGTTTACTCATCAAATAAGTCAAAATGTCTGGTGGAAGCAGCAGCAACAGAAATGAGTGCAGGATATACGTCGGCAATCTTCCCCCTGACATAAGGACAAAGGACATTCAAGATCTATTTTACAAATTCGGCAAAGTTACGTTCGTTGATCTGAAAAACAGAAAAGGACCCCCCTTTGCCTTCGTTGAATTTGAGGATCCAAGGTAAAATATTGATAAGTTTGTAGTTTTAAGTTAGTATGCATTTATGCTGTATGAAACTAAATAATCTACATAGATTCTTCTTTGTTGTGTGTACACATAATAGGTTATAGCACATATTGGCCTATTTAGCAAATATTTTTCTTATAACTCCTGTTGTAACTGAATTTCTTTGACGACGGAAAGCCAAACCATGACATGCACATTGCAGCCATCGTGAATTTATAATTAGTATATTGAGGGGGAAAACTAGTAGATAATAATCTGTTGTAACTTGTACCTATTACTCTAAAATCCATTATTTTTAATTAAAAGTAAGTAATATGGACCATGTTTCAATTTCTATATCTAGATGTATGTTATCATTTGAAGAAAAACAAGCTTACAAAAGATATGAGTACACTCAATTTTGTTTGGCATTCAGTGTACCTCCTGCTGATAATAAATTTGTAATGACTTGTTGCATTGTATAATTATTATTCACTTGCTGCACATGTTAATTTGTTACTAAGGAAGAAGTTGTTACTTGGCAACTGCATGTGTGATCAATATTGTGCTGTCAAACAGCAAGCCCCACCATAAAAACACTGCAGATTTTAATAATTTAATGGTGGTAGGAATTACCTAATTCTATGCACATATATTTTAACTAGCTTCTCCACATCACTTTGTCCGCGTGAAATTTCACCCTCGCCGCATTCACCCCCTTGGGGGTGAATTTTGGTCAGTGGGTCATCTTAGTCGAAAAACCCTTTCTTAGTGGATACCTACTCTTCACAAAGAACACACCCTCCAAATTTCATGTCTCTAAGACCAGCGGTTTAGGCTGTGCGTTGATATATCAGTCATTCAGGACTTTGGAATTTTATATAATATTGATATTTAGTCATTTCAACCCCATTGCACCCCAACAGAGGATAATGGTATTTCACGTCCACCATGTTGGATTTTAAAGTAGTAGATGTTTTTGTAATCATCGACCCGATAAACCATACAAACGATACCCATGTTGATTTTCAGACTGACACCCCATTTTTCCCTTTTAGGGGTTGAATTTAAAAAAAACCTGAAACACTTGAAGAGTACTCTTGTGATGTTTCAAATAAAATAGTGTAACTAATCGTGTTTCCCCATACAAACTTTGGACCCCTGTTTCGCCCCCTTAGGGGGGTGAGTTTTGGAAAATCCTTTCTTAGCGCATGCCTTCATCATAACAGCTATTTGTGGCAAATTTCAGTGCAATCCGTTCAGTGGTTTGAGCTGTGTATTGATAGATCAGTCAGTCAGTAATGGTAAAGCTTCTTTCATCCAGGCTCTTTTTTGAAATAATGTGTTTTCCAAAGACAATTTTATTACAGAATTTAGGGCTCTTGAGACTAAATCATACTCATTTGAGAATGGTCTCAAAATATGGTTGTTTCAGCAAAAGGAAACATTTTTGAAGTGAAACTTCTTTAGGCGCGCTTGACTTGGGGAGTAAACTGGCGAATGCGTTACGAAAACGTGTGATCGGGCGAGTAGGGAAGGTACGTAAAAAATAGCTGGAAATACCTGGTGTAAAAACCCGGTCACACCAGGTATTTGCTTCCAACTACGCACACCAGGTACCGACTCAAAATACTTGCAAGACTATTAAGTATCTTATACGGCTACTCGCTCAAATACGTAGGTACTCAACCGCGTTAGTTTTCGCAAATGCGAGATGATCATGCTCCTTATCAGTAAGAGTCTACGGAACAATTTCGTATGCAAGTATTTTTGAAGGGAAACTTCTTTACGCGCGCTTGACTTGGGGAGTAAACTGGCGAACGCGTTACGAAAAGTGTGATCGGGCGAGGTGAACGGCAGTTGAGTGGGGGATATAAGCAAGACAAAGCAGTGCGCGCACACGTTTTCTTTCTCTCTTCCTCTCATAGCCAAATACGTATGAAGTTTTTTTTTCTTTTGCTTATAACTCGAAAATAGTGCGTCCTATCGCAAAAATAACGAAAATTTCGACCCCCTTTATAAGACCCATAAACTCCTAAAACTCAACATGTAGGTAATCATTTTTCATATTTTCCATACAAAAACTGAAAAATTACTTAAAAAATACGCCAAGGCCGCCCCGTCCGCGCCTGCGGCTCTAAAAACCAATACACGGGGTTAGGGCAAATAAGTACCTTGTCAAATTCGATTTTTGTTGTGTCAAAATTAGTTCTTTACGCACACTTGACTTGGAGAGTAAGCTGGCGAATGCGTGACGTAAGCGTTACGAAAAGTGTGATCGGGCGAGTAGGGAAGGTACGTATTTACTCGACCAGGTTTTTGCTTCCAAGCACAGAATACTTAAAGTACTACGTACAGAAAGGACACTCCCTTCCCCGCACTAACATCTGTTACCGCACCTCACCCCGCACTTCGATGTGTTCGTCGCCTGCTCTACAATGGCGCTCGCATACACAAGAACCGCAGCGCTGTACCTACCTACTGCTGACACGAACACATTATTTTTTTAAAGTTTTATATTTTGTGTTAATCACGATGGTTGTATATTGTGCATTATTTGGATGCTTATCTTCATCGAGGAACGATAAATACAGGAGTTTCTTTCGGTTCCCGAAACATGAAAGAAGGTAAGGAACAGCAACTCAAATATCCTTTAAACCCATAAAAAATAAAAGCTAGTATATTACAGACAAACAAGCCAGTGTTGTGATAATTTATTTTCATAATTTTCTATATTATTCATTTATTTTCCAAGTTTTCTTCGTTTTAGAACAATTAAAACTTCCTTAATATTAACATACCAACTATTGAATTATTGCTCTCTCTCTTTATTGTCTTAGTTATGTCTCTTTCTTTCACGTTCTATTCGTTCTTCGACTTGAAAAGTAGTACAATAGAAATGTTATTAATTAGATTTCTTTGAGTACCTAGTGTCGCGGCGCGCGGCGCCCCATTGTTGCATACGTTCGGGCAGCGCCGCCGCTGGCCGAGTACTGCCAGCCAACCCTACTAGATTTCACGCACACATTTACACGTATACAAACGTAATTTGTCAATGTAGTGGTAGTAGGTAATTATTTTGCGAGCGTTGTATGGAGTGTCCAGGGTGTGCTTCCAAGTACGCACACCAGGTACCGACTCAAAATACTTGCAAGACTATAAAGTTCCTTATACGGCTATTTGCTCAAACACGTAGGTACTCAACCGCGTTAGTTTTCGCAAATGCGATCATGCTCCTTATCAGTAAGAGTCTACGGAACAATTTCGTATGCAAGTATTTTTTACTTTAATTGTTTGCAAGTATTTATTTGTAAACGCGATTTTGCTCCTTATTTATAGGAAGTCATTGATCAATTTCCTATGCAAGTAGTTTTACTTCCAACGGGGCTTTTGAACACGCCTTTGTACTTCTTATATGTATGAAGTTATGGATCAATTTTCTATGCAGATAGAAAATACTTGAAAGTATCTCGAGCCCTGGTTTTAGGCCCTGGTTTCTTAAGGTGGACGTACTTGGAAGTCCTGGTACTCGATTTTGCAAGTACGACCCATGTCTACGGGCTACGGGCGAGGCAAACGGGAGTTGAGTGGGGGATATAAGCAAGAGAAATCAGTGTGCGTGCACATTTTCTTTCTCTCTTCCTCTCATAGCCAAATACGTTTGAAGTTTCACTTCAGTCGTGTGGTCATAAGCACACTCGTTTTTTTTTACTTCATATTGCATGAAAAAATTACCAATAAAATTCCATAGCAATGAGGTAACATGGAATGATCAATAGCATTATGGGCATTAAAAAACATAAACAAAAATTTCAGAACAATTATATTTTGTCTATTAAACCTTATTCTATTTATTAAATAGTATTTATCATTCCACAATACTATGCCTATTTAATGCTATTTTCTGATAAGCAAGTTACGTAATGATAACAAGTTGTGGCTTTATTATCATTGTGTGTGTCACAGCCAACTGGTTAAATTAACTAAACGGCGCCGTTAACTAGCTGTTGAACGGCGCCGTTTAGTTAAAAGGCGAGGCAGTTAACTAAACGGCTAATTTAACCAGTTGGCTGTGACATGTGTACAATACTTATCACAAGCATTGTCAATATTAAAAAATAAGACTGATTTTGATTCAAAGAGACATGTTTAATAGTTTTTTTTAATTAAAGGAATGAAAAAGAACACAATGAAATATATAGTAGATTCAAAACTATACTCCATTTGTTTAGGTAATTAAATAAATGTAAACAAAAAAACCATGTGACTTAGTTAACCGACTAAACGTAATATCACTCACTTCACTTGTCATGCTATGTCACAGTTGTACTCTTCAATTTAGCAACATTATTAGCGAATTATAAAGTTGCTAAATTGAAGAGTACCACTGTGACGTAGCATGACAACTGAATAGACTGGTATTACGTTTAGTTGGTTAACCACTACTGCTTACCTTTATTTAATTACCTAAACAAATGGAGTATAGAGCTCAACTAAAAAAAACAGACTAAAGTTGTAATTTTGCTATCAAACATTCCTTTGAAAACCATTTCTGAAATATCTATTGTAAAATAAAAACTGCCTCCAATTTGAAATGTTTGTCTGAAGAGAGATATACATATAATTATTACCAAAAAATCATCCCATCCAATTAAAACGAAAACAAAGTTTGCTGGACAAAATAACTCTTAGATCACATAAAAGCTATTTTATACTTTAAGTACATAATTATGTGGTTTCATTACAATAGTCTCCTTCCTTGCTGGTGTGTAATTACTGTTTGTTTGTACATTAATTAGGCCATTAACATACTAGAACAATAATGTAAACTGTATGTTGAAAAATATTTGAAAACAAGTCTATGAAACTTAGTTGTATTTAAAATTACATTGAAATTAAATGTTTATTTCTGTAAGATCTTTTAAGACACTTGTCAATATTTTGTGGGTAAATATTTTAAAACAAGATGGCACTAGCATTTTCCATGCCATGATTCTTTTCTTTCATAAAAACCTTGTCCTGGCAATACCAAATACAACAAAAAAAGAATTATCCAATTTGGTGCAGTCATTCAGATTCTCTTTTATTTATATAGTATAGATGAACAAAGTTTTTATAACCTCAAACCTGCAACTAATTATAATGCACAACTTGCAATTTTTGTGTGATCAACATAATTATGTCTATGACAATGAAATACATTTTAGTCAGCATAAAATTTTGCCGTCAGTACTAGTAAGTTTTTTATAGGCAGTGCCTAAAAAGTATCTGCTAAAAATAATAAATTACTGTTCTCATTTGTTATGCTAATTACCAAATATAATTACTAAAGTAAAACTAAATAAAGTTAATTACTAATAAAATTATTACTATCTACTTTGGCAAAAAAAAAGCTGCAGAAAGTACCATTGCACCAAATACTGACACAAAAGCTTGAATCCTCCACAGAGATGCAGATGACGCGGTCCGCGCCCGCGACGGCTACGATTACGACGGCTACCGTCTCCGCGTGGAGTTCCCGCGCGGCGGCGGTGGGGGCGGAGGCCGAGGCGGCCGCGGAGGTCCCGAGCGCTTCGGAGCCCGCACCGCCACCCGAGGCCCTCCCGCTCGACGCTCCGAGTACCGCGTGCTGGTCACTGGGCTGCCACCTTCAGGATCCTGGCAGGACCTGAAGGATCACATGCGCGAGGCCGGGGATGTCTGCTTCGCGGACACCTTCAAGGATGGCACGGGCGTGGTGGAGTTCTTGCGTCATGAGGACATGAAGTACGCTGTCAAGAAACTTGATGATTCGAGATTTAGAAGTCATGAGGTGAGTTATGTGGGAATTTAGCTTTGGGTCATGATGTTAGGAACATTTTGCAGTAAGTAGCACTATCAAAATCCACAATGTGAAATCTTCAGGGCAGTACATTACATAGCTATTCTAACAATCTCAAAATTATAGACTTTGAGATTGACAAACTGCTTTTAAGGGTTCTCAAGGACTTTTTGATGTCTTCAATTAGTTTATTGAAGACCTCAAAAAGTCCCTTAATGCCATGCTTCTAAAAATCTCTGGTTATAAATTTGAGCTAGTAATTATGATGTAAAACTGCTGTTTTACAGTCTATTATATCCCCCCTTATTCACCCCTGAACACAACCACATAAAATTTAAACTTTTCTACCCCATTCGTGACCAAAACCGCGCTAGTTTCGATGATGTTGTCAAAAACTTTTCAAAACCCATTACTGTAAATTCTGAAGTTTGTAGATAGTTAAAACCATGCCACTCTATGAACATAGCTATACTGTAGACAGACATGCAATTATATTGATCTACATTCTACCTCCATGCTAGGGGGAGGCGTCAAGGTGATGTACCTGTGCTCTGTATTGATTTTATTATATATGGCGTCAAGTTACAATGTAGTTGTGTTGTGTAGGGGAGGAAGCTATGGTAGTAAGTTGAGTCATTGGAGAGGTCAATGAACTTGTATGAGTGATGATACAAGTGATGATTAATGTAGTGTATGTATTTGAATTTGTCAGTATTGGTTTTGAGGAGTCGAGACTAAACTACGCTCGATTAATGGCTAGAGTTTGTACTCGTAAATTATAGTATTTTCGTAGTTTTCGGTTTGAAATCATTTTACCCTTAAAATTCGTCATTCATTAAAACGGCCATTTTATAGAACAACAAACTCGCGTAATACGTTTACATTGATATTTATTTCAGTGAGTACACATTGTAAAGACACAAATCAAATGAAGGTTTCAATTATTACACAAGATGGATACCAGTAGCTATGTTTCCTTGTACCCTGATATGACACTGGTAACTTGCATTATTTCCTCGTATAATTCCCAGATAAGGTTGTTTTGCATCATTTGCTTGATTTGTGGCCCGATGTTTCGGCCGAAGCACGTAAGCAGACGAGTCGCAGTATATTCTCGTTTCTATACAGACAGATGTGCTGCTAGGGAGTATGTTGTGCGATTTCTTCCCAGCTGAAATACTAGGAAGTGTCGTGAAAAGCGGGCGATATAGGGAACTTGTCATTTTGACGTCCAATAAATGCTGAATCTCAGCCTTGTTTGAAAAAATTACTTTTGATTTTGAAAGTAATATGTATTGCTACAGCTGATAACATTGTGCCGTTGTGTTTGTGCAGGGCGAGGTGTCGTACATCCGCGTGAAGGAGGACTACGGTGGCGGCGGCGGCGGCGGTGGCGGAGGCGCCGACCGGTACAGCGGAGACCGCGACAGGTCAGTCACACTGCTGCTTGCTGCTTTTTCTTTATTATGTTCATGACAATTGAAATGTGTCAGCATGTCTATGCTCTGAAGAAAAGATTGGGAGAAGACATTTGTAGTTTGCTTCAAGACAGTTCAAGATCTCAGCAAAACCTGCAATGAAACAAAAATACATCCCTTCATTTCTTTGGTTTCTTCTTCTTAAATAGTGTCGAAACTTCACAGATGTGATGGGAATGTAACTACCTAAAAAAGCTCACCATCCAGTTCATGCAACTGACAAGTCTTAATCTTTGACTAGCAACTGGCTCAAAGTCATCAAGGTCGGAAAGAATCATGGCGAGATCCTTACATTAATTTGTACAAAAAAAAGAGTTCATTTAGATGGTTCAAAATATTTTCCCATGTTGAGAATATATTACCAGGAGTAGATTAATATACTTATCATATTTTTAAAACCCCGCGTAATTAAAATGTTTTGAAATGAAAATTATCAGCTTTTTGTTTCATCTCATTTTGTATTTATTAAAAAAAAAAATACAGTATTTGACATTAAGTAAAACCCCGCCCCCTAAAGATTTAAATAGCTAGATTTGTCCTAACCATACCTAGTCACAAGAAAACGTGACTATACTGAAAAGAGTGAGCTCACACATTATTGTCAAGTTTAGTCACTGTGTCATTGTGTATCAGAGGATTCAGAGGTGTCAAAACGAATAAAAAATGCGGCTATTTTGTAACGCGGTAGGGCGAATCTAAAGATTTACCCCCTTATTTATAATCCTATTTTATCTCTATTTTAGCTAAAATAGGTTTATAGAACGTTTGTCTTTATCTGTCACGTTGTCATTTCTGTGTGTAAGAAAGAGACAAACCCCATTTTAACTAAAATAGGTTTGATAAGTTTTATGAATAAGGGGGTTAATCTTTACCACTGCTGTTTACACTGATAGCCGCCGTTCCGTTCTGAAATAATGAGCTCCTCATTAAACTATTTACTTTGAACATTATATTTTTATTGCAGGGTTATAAAAATATTGTGAATGTCTGAAGATACTCTTTAGGCGCCCAAGAGTATAAGAATTAGATTTCAAACTTCTCTACATCTTTAACCTTTTCGACGCCCATCTACATAATACGCGATGTGTCCTCCAGCGCCACGCTACAAATGTATAACGTATCTATAGTAAAACGTAGGGATGGGATTAATGTCCTATCGATAAATAATATTATAAGTTGAAATTAACGTTTATTCACCAATTTACGAAACTAAATGAAAAGTGATACCGTATTTTCATATTTTTGTTTTATTTCATAAAAAAATCAATATGAAAACCTGGATATATTTCCCATAATAAAAGATAAGAATTGTAAATTTATTAGACGCGTGTTCTAGAAGGCACATCACTATTTGTCTCCAAATGTAATCCTTCTACTTCATATCAAGTCGTTGGCGCTCGAGGCACGTCAAAATCCTTTCTGATATAAGGATGTCTAGATGTCGATGTCTATGGTATTTTTCTTTTTTCTATTCACTGTGGTCGAGTTACACGTGCATAACCTCAACCGATTCATGCATAATTTATTTCGTTTACTTAGCAATGATTTTTCTTGTTTTTAGAAACTAATAGAAAACGGAAGTACATTCCTGAAACGGAAGTTGACGACTTAACGTAATGTCAGGACGACGAACTATTTAAAAATTCTGATTATTCACAAACTTTTTCTTATGATGAATGTACTCAAAAAGAAACAAAATGTAAACATTGCACTACACTAAAATGCACAGTCACTATGACCTTGAAAACCGTCCGCTTATGACGTCACAGATTTACCTCTATACAAGTTCGTGGCGTTGTGCGCACTGACAACTAGCCACTTTGTAAGAATGCGTTTTTCAAACGGTGTTTCACTATCGACAATGATTAGAAAACCTATTTATTCTTGATTAAGGTGAATAAAACGTAGTTTATAGTTTACAATATTTATAAAATATTATTTGTTCACGTCAATTTCTTGCAATAATAGTATTTATGATCGTTTTGACGAGATGAAATATAGCGAGGTCTTCATCGTGTCCCATCACTGGCTTACTTTATATCAAGTACTTGGCGTTGGGGGCACTAAAATATTTTGTGGCGTTTTTGTTTCTATTGAATATAAAACAAACAAGAACTTATTATGTGTGAAAAAGTTAAAAATATGGCTTATAACAGGGCAATTTTCCATAAAAACAAAATAAAAAGTCTTGTAAAAGTCGTAAATTTATTTTATACTATTATTACTTCTAATCAAGTAGTGGCGCTGAGGGCACGAAAATCTCGAACTTGTATACAAGTGATTGGCGTTCAAAAGGTTAATTTTTTTGTACATAGCCTGCCATGATTATTTGCCAGAAAATAAATGATTAAAATCGTAGTTTTATTGAACAAATTACCATGAAGAAACATTAAAATTGACTGAACTTACAATATACTTGTGAAGTAAGTTATATTTGATATGATTTAATATTTTTTGAGCATTTCATAAACATTCCAAAAACGTACCCGAAATGAACGAAGGCTCTTATAAAGAGAGACGGTCGGGAGACCCCTGCCCCGTCAGAAACTCGTTCCTTACGCGATACTCGCACCCACACTATAATAGAAAGAGATAGAGAGAATAAGAGAAAGTCGCATGGAGGGGGCATAATGCTTTTGCCTTACGGGACGATTTATACAAGTTAACGCCTAAGACAAAACGCGTTAAAGAACTTTTTTCCAAAAAAAGCTATACTCTGCCTACTGAAGTTTGGTGTAAACAGAAGTTCAGTGACAATTATAAAGTAACTGCAATTATAGCTTGTAACATTGTTCGTCATATTATCAGTCGATCTATTCTGTAAAAATATCACCGTGAAAACTTAGGTGAAGTATGTTGTCAATATTGTCAATTCCTAGCACCAGCCGGAATGACAACTCACTTCACGCTCACTTCACCTATGTTTTCACGGTGATATTTTTACAGAATACTCTGTCAAATATCCCACCTTGGTGCTTTGAGCTAGCTGTAGTTACCAGAAATTACGACTAATTTCTTTCAACTCTTTAATCATCGGCGACACATGTACAATTGAATCCCCCGCAGGTCCCGCTCGTACTCTCCGCGACGCCGCGGCTCGCCCACGTACTCGCCGGTGCGGCGCAGCTACTCGCGCTCGCGCAGCCGCTCGCGCTCGCACAACTACTGAGCGCGCACAGGTCGGTAACACACCTATGTCTAGCTCCACTCCACCACTCGACAGGGCACCGAGGCAAAGCGCTAACTGTACCCATTCTTATAGCATTTCTTCGACTGTTCCTTAAGTTTTTATGTCAGATTTCTTGTGGTCTAATGAGCTAGACGTATCATGGATCTCCTATGTGATGTGATGCAGAGCATAATACAAAGCTAAAATTACAGCTTTTAAAACGAAGCTTCTACGAGAAACAAGAATAAAAGACATTAGCTTGAATCAAATCGATGCCCATCAAAAATAGCAGGCAACATTCATGCAAACAATATTCTTAATTGGAACTTAATGGTTGGTCAGATTCTCTAGAATTTTTCATAATGAAATGTTAGTCAAAAAACCCAGTATATTGTGAAAAAGAAAATATAATCTAACTGGTTGATTTTTGGTGATGATTAAAATCTTTTAATGTTGAAAAAATACTCACCACTGACTTGTTTTAAATGTTTCTTTGGTATCACAGATTTGTCACTGCTCAATGTCCAATAAAGTACATAATTATTCATTTTACATTGGTAAGGCCCTAGCTTAGGTAAATATTTTAAAGATTATCTAAATTATATATATTTATAATGATCTTAATGACTAAAATCCGTATTATCTATATTTTTACTGTCTTGGAAATATTTTTACATAAGCGACAGCTATATTTACAGTAAAGGAAGGATACACTGGATATAGCAGTTCACAGCTTATTGAAAATTACACTGGACTACTCAGGACTTTTTCGAAATAATTGAAAATATCTCTGGACTTATAAGGATATGGATTTCATATGGATTTATCAGGTTTGCGGGAATACAGACATACTTTGGCAATGATATCCTTGAGAAAGCTTTTACGAATAATTATAATTTTTCGTTTGTTTGTTTTGCCTTGCATAATATGTTTATTTTTGTGCTTAAAATTAATTTTAAAATGCGTGCTCAATATTTAGTTTTGTAAAATGAAAGACCTAATCTAAATGTTGATTGATAAGGCAGATTAATATATTATTTTAGTTTAATGTACTATTATCAATTTATAATCGTATGAGTACACTTTAAATACAAAAACATTTTACTAAATTCACACTTAATTTAAAACTTGTATTACTCAAACCTTCCTCAAAGTCAGTCCGGATTCGGTAAGATCACTATTCTCTGGATTCGGTAAGGAAACTTGCGTAAACTCGCTGCCCCTATGACTAGCGAACACAGAGTAGTAAGCACATGGAGTACTGACTCGAAACCACTTGCCGAATTTTACGAATCAAATATGTGAGTTTCTGGAGTATGTCTCCGTGTGGTTAGTGCCTTGTGCCAGCAGCTGACAGTATGACAACTGAAGGTCTATATTTCGACAGCTGACGGAGCGGCGGACGGCGACGCGGCGGGGGAGCCACACTGCTAGACTTAAGAGAGCATATTAATGTATTAGTTCGTCAAGCTGGACGACAGTCTGTTACCGACCATGTCCATGTACTACAGACTGTCGCACTCGCAACACCACAACACAAGTTGTATATAACATGTCTTCATGGGGTCAGTGTCTACTGTAGCACATAGATGTGGTCGCATTTTAGTGTTTAGAGTCGGTTATTTAGTAACATTCGGGTTAACGGTAGATGTGTGTTGCGATGTGGACGCGCTCTCGTGTCGTCCCGCGCGCGACGCAGCTCCACTCGACTCGTACCATAACGTCGCCCTTTCTGTCACCAGTCGACACCGAGCTGCGCCGCAGCTCCACTCGACTCGTACCCATAACATCGCCCTTACTGTCACCAGTCGACACCGAGCTGCGCCGCAGCTCCACTCGACTCGTACCCATAACATCGCCCTTACTGTCACCAGTCGACACCGAGCTGCGCCGCGCGCCTATACGTTATGACTTGACACGATGACTGTTTATAATTAAAAGCATTTTCTTTTGTTTCATCCACTGTGGATTGGGCTCATTGGATGTGCTTGGCTGGAGGTGTGAGTCAGGATGCCGTAGAGGCCTCGCGTGTAGGATCGGATCGGATCGGACCGCACCGGCGGATCTCTGGCGGACATTTGAATATTTGTCGCGTGGATGTAATGTTCCCTTTCGGATGTTGGATTTCGTATCGGATCGTTGACGATGAGCGGCCCGGCGGGTCACTACGCACCTTCCGCGCTGGATCAGGATCAGGACCTTTGGGTATGAATATTCAAATTAATTGCAAAATAACTTATGTTGACTGCACGCTCGGTACAGAGTATTAATGTTTGTTTGGATATCCTTAACTCACACTTTATTTGCTTTTCGATGTCTGCCGTTTATTTCCTAGACGTAGGATGTCGGTTCAGTGACGATGTGAGAAAAACTTTCTATTAGCTTTGCTCATTAGTGTGTTAGACCTAACAATTCAGTGTCATATATAAATAATTAGCATGCTTTATGAGCTTTTCATACAACCTACCTGCGTGACAGCGAGACGAGGTGTGTTTGGAAGGGTGACCGAGAATGGTTGTTTTAAAATTGACGTATTATGTAAGTAATACAGATTGTAATTATGGACCGTGATGTTAGGAACACAAAGTTAAATCACAAATGTATTGTAAAGTGTGCGTCGCCGACGCTCGATATCATAGATGTATTGCGTGGACATTGTAATTTAGGTACTGGATCTGCATTCCAAAGACCAACACAGTTTGATGGACTTAATAAATTCCTTACAAAAAAAATTGTATTTTCTTTTTCTGTTGACCTAAAACATATCTTAACAGCACCAATAGGCGTTCAAGCAAGCAACCTATTCGAAGATCTGTTCTTGCAAATATGTAATCTTGTGAATAGCATTTTAACAACTCTGGTTACCATAGGTCCCACTATTTCCTGATTAAAAAAAAAACACTTAATTTGATGCAATATTTCTTGAGCATGGTGGGAACAAATATTTCATAAGATTACGGCGTTGGCATTTGATAGCACTGCATATCTTATGCGCTCACCTCCCTTTCCATATTAGCACTCCATTTTGTTACCTACTCGGTTATTTATCTGTACAATCAACTTTGGCTCTTATGCATAATCCTGATAAGTTTCAAAGGAGAAAGGAACCTAAAAGATAAGGTTGTACAGTCGCTGGCACGTAACTTGGCAAGGTTTTGGCGTAGTGGGAGTAAGTTAGCGCATGTACAGTCAACAAAAGAGATAAGTATGCAGGGTCGTCGGATATAGTTGAAGTGAGGTGTGAACAGGCTTCTTCTGGGTAAGCTCACTCCATCGTCGACTTTATCTCTGTCACCTCTGACCTAGACTATGAGTCAAGAGCAAACCTGCATTTCATACAAAAAAAAAAAAAAAAGTTTAGTAAGAACCGACGGATGTTGTCGACTGAAATTAATTTGATAAATGAGCCGTTTGTTTTCTATTAATAAAATCAAATTTTATTCGAGCACATCTATCGATTTTTTACTAAACTTCAACTATATCCGACGATCCTGCATACTTATCTCTTTTGTTGACTGTACACTTAGTACAACAATAAAATTATCTCTTTTATTGCTTGTCATTATACTATGGTTAAATAGTTACTGCCATAAGTAGTTTATTTTTAAACATGTCTGTTTCCAAGAAAGGAAAAACGCATCTAACGACTCTTGCCAAGTTATGTGCCGGCGACTGTACCTATTTATGCTATAAACGAAGGATAATAAACAACGCAATTTAAATTAGAATCCCTATATTTATGTACACAAAGCCTAGTAACAAATCACATAAACAATTTTATTTCGAGTCTTTCACACAATTCACTATTAAATCTTGAACCCTGAATGTATGGCGCACGTGCCGAACGTGAGGTTTTCGTAAGTGACCTGTCTAAAGCCTGCGTCTTCGATCATCGTCTTGAACTTCTCCTGGGGAAAGAATAATTGTAGGTTTGTACAAATGAACATACAACATCCCCGTTTCTCCTGATGGTAGGATTAGGGGTCACAGTCGAGCTACCTTTTCTCAGAATTTTAGACAAGATTTTTCTTACACAGGAAAAGGTGAGTTTAATTTCCAAGGGAAACTTAACTCGGCTGAACTTGTTCTGCTGGACTAAGTCTACCCAACTCCTCCATTCCTGGCAGACCAAGTAATAATTCTACTTTCATTACAATCATATAAGTAAGTATTTGTAGTGAAAGTAGGATCATCAACGTCGTATTTGCATGGACAGTTTCAACTGGTTGAATGCCGTAATTACAGAAACAATTATAAAGCCATTGTGTCTCGCGCGAATCCGAAGGTGTGTCCCGTTCTGGCCCGGCCACGATGCCAAACAAGGCCATGGTTATGGCAGTAGACTGTACGGATATGTACCTTTTGGTACTAGAAAGAGAAATAATAGTACCACATTATTTCATGACATAAGTTCACCATTTTCAGTGGCCGGGCTACAACGTATCCGTCCTAGCACGGCCACGCTTAGATCGGCTGAAATCCACAGCTTAATGGATGATTCGTGTCTGAAATAATTGTACGTGTTATGTACTATAAAATAGACCTACTTATATTTAAAAGAAAATATTCTACCGGAAAAATTGAAATGACTATAATATAGACTTGAAAGGTTTTCTTTTAAATATAATTAGATTCAGTTCAAGGCCAATCGCTTCCATATTTGGTACTTAATTGGTACTAATTAGTACTCTAACAACAAAATTGGTACCTTAGTAGTTTTCGAGAAAATCGACTTTGAAGGTGGTCCGGCGGTAGTCACGCTCCCTTCAGCAGGACCACCATGAGCACCGAAAAAGGGAGCAAGCTACATCTATAAGTATAAAAATAAGTAGTGCCCTTAAATGTGATTAATTTCTTAAAAAAACAGAACTGAAACATTTGTATTTACCGAGAAATCAACGATGATAACTTTCCCACTCTCGTTCAGCAGTACCACGACTTTGAATTTTGATTCCAAGTTTGAGGTGCTTGTCGCTTTCCTCGAACCTACATAGGAAAATTAGTACCTACCCTGTAAGTTAAAATTAGTACCCAAAAATCAAAATTAGTACTCCAGTAGTTTACCGAGATAAGCCAATGGTGGGGTGGCGGTAGTCACTGTGTTAAATTTTAATTTCAAGATTTCCCTAAAAACTGATTTCTTTCCAAATTTATACAAAAATTAGTACTACAGATGAATATCTCGAAAACCAAACTGATGACCAATCACAGAAACGCCCATCAAAGTCTATAATTGAATATATGTTAAAGAATACGTTTGCCTACGTCAAATCATTTCCCCTGCACAACACATCTAAATAAATAAATAACAGGATAACCACATCATGGAAAAGATACTGGTCGCTAAAAGAAATAAACCCATCATCAATACCACTCAAACTAAAAAGTCACATATTTAATTCCTGCATTCTTCCTAGTATGACCTACGGTTGCCAAACGTGGCCCCTAACAAGAGAAAACATAAAAAAGATTGGAAACATGTCAACACAGCATGGAAAGGAGCATGCTAAATACAAAGAAAAAAGACAAAGTAAATCGAAGTGTTATAAGAAGGAAAACAAACGTTGCAGACGTGACTTACACAATTAAAAAACTAAAGTGGAAGTGGGCAGGTCATGTCATCAGGGGTAAAAACGAAAGATGGGCCAGAGAAGTGACAGAACGGCATCCCAGAGAAGGAAAGAGGAAGACCATTTCAAAGATGGGTAGACGACTGGAAAACTACTGCGGGAGGGACTTGGAGGAGAAAAACTCATGATTGTGAGCTATGGAAAAGCCTAGGGGAGGCCTATGCTAAAGAACAAAGCAATCTGGAGATTCCGGGTGTCTAAAGTCTTAATTTAAATATATTGTTAAACTAATTTGTAAGATTGCTAATAGAGGCTATTTGAATTTGAGGGAACAGTGCAAGTTTCATCAAAATCGATAAAGTAATTTTCAAGATATGGACTAATACTTGTAAGAGTGACGGCCTTTTTTTATGGATGGGAAATCATCAAATGACCCCTCCCGCTCTGGGTGGAGCGGAAGCGAGTGTCAGACTCTTACTGACTAAAACCCATCCGTGTTCCTTCCTTAGCCCTTTATGTTCCGGGGTAGCGGTAACCCTTTCGGACAATCCCGCACCACCGGTAGGCTGCGGCCTTGGCACCGTCCGCGCACGCGCCTGGTCCTGAACGGACGGTGAGCTACCCATTACTCTCCCCCCGCAGGCCCGCGCCTACGGTGGCCGGGAGTCGTCACGCGGCTCCCGACGCCCGGAGCGTCTCCCGCGGCGGCTGGGACGTGAGGCTCTCTCCCTCAGCTATTCCGCCACCTCCTTCGCTAGCATGACTGCTTCGCAGAAGGAGGTGACTGCCTCCCACTCCCTCTCGCCCCGGACCATGGCTTGAACCAGGGCCGGACGCGAGAGGTCGCCACCGCTGCCGATCGCCTCTACGAGGGCACGGCGGTGCTCCGCCCAAGCGGCGCAGACCTCCACTGTGTGCAACACCGTGTACTCTGGGCGATCCTCGCAATGGTAAGTATGACGGCCTCGCTTATTGATACGAGCTACGGGAGTAGTGTCAAAGGGAAACGGAATACATCTCAAAACCTTGGTCAAATTCTAGTGCAATATTTACAACAAAACTATTACCTACTTATTACAAACAAATATTCCAGTTTTTACTTAAAACTAAAAATTACGAAATAAAACAGTAATTTAAATAAAATAAATCGACTTCAAAAAGAAACTAACTCAAACTTTCATTTCGGAAGTCGGTGGCAAAAAACTAAAACTAAAATACAGACCCCAAGACACCGACTTCCGAAATTAAATTTATTTCATAATTTTGAGTTAATTTCTTTTTGAAGTCGATTTAATTTTTTTAAATTCCTTTTTTGTACGAAATGTATCACATTTAAAGGTACTAATTATTTGTATACTTATAGAATAGCCGTAACATACCCCCTTTTTCGGCGCTAATGGTGGTCCTGCTGAAGGGAGCGTGACCACCTTCAAAGTCGATTTTCTCGAAAACTAAAAACGTACCAATTTTATTGTTCGAGTACTAATTAGTACCAATTGAGTAATAATGATTTACCAAATATGGAAGCGATTGGCGTTAATGGGGCGGCGGTAGTCATGGACATAAAACGTACGTAATGTTACATAGTTTTAATTCCGCAATAACTAGATCCAGGCTTGGATGCAGAATGCAGTACCGCCCTCCCGCTTAACCCTGGTTCTAGTTATCGCGAAATCTATATAAATAAAAAAAATCAAAAAACCCGACTGCGGTAAAAAACTTAAGTTAAAAAAAACTGAAAAGCTAAAAACAAGCCCATTTTAAATTAAATAAAAGTTGGAAGCAGGCGGGACCCATTTGAGTTTGAAAATAGAAAAATGGTATGGGTCCCGCCTGCTTCCAACTTTTATTTAATTTAAAATGGGCTTGTTTTTAGCTTTTCAGTTTTTTTTAACTTAAGTTTTTTACCGCAGTCGGGTTTTTTGATTTTTTAAATTTAATTTTTTTATTTTATTCTTTTTAGTTATGAGTTGTAAATCCCACTTAAGTGTGATAGTTTCCCTTTAAACTTACACACTACTTACTTACTTATATAGGTACTACTGCCGCGTTTAGTTGGTAAAGGGGGCCACACTTGATTCTAACGAAAATTGGTACTTTAAAGCTTGATAAGTCACGAACGGTTTACTTAATCAGAAAACGGTCTTCCCAAACCACTAATATTTTTAAAAGACCTATCCAACGATACCCCACTTGACATAGTTTCTTGACTTTCATTTTCACAATATGGCGTCTAGTAGTCGCCATATTGAATTTTCATTAACGTCATGTCTTTAGTGACACTCGCCGGACTAAGAGGAATCGATTGACGTGTGAATCATAAAAATCGGCCCAGGCGTTTGGTCTGTATAGTGCTTCAAAGGAACATACATACATACATACATACATAGGCTGATAAACACATTACCACTCCTTTGCGTCGCGCAGTCGGGTAACAAAGTCGGGTTAGTTACACCATTTATCTATAATATGTATGTATTTAGAAATATATAAGTATGTTTATCAGTTGTCTAGTACCCATAACACAAGCTCTGCTTAGCTTGGGACTAGATGGCGTTGTGTGATAGTTGTGGAATATTATTATATTATTATTATTATTTATAACTCAAGAACGGCTGGACCAATTTTTATAATCTTTGATTTGTTGGATTTTTCTCCGCCCTAATAGCAGAATAACTATTAAAACGGGAAAATTTCATGAAAAACAATTTAAGTTTCTCATACTTTTTGCATGGAACGGCTTTTCTGATGATATCTCGAAAACGGATTGACTAATTTCGCCGGGTCAGCTAGTTAACAATAAGTAAATTTACTCAACATCATGCTGTACCTAATGGATTTCCGCAGACGCCATAACTCATAAGAAAATAGTAGGTAGGTACACACCTGATTGGGGAACTGCCGGATGCTCTCAACGAGGTACTGGTACGGCTTCCACTGGCCGGCAAACAGCTGGCCCAGTACCGGGATCACTTGGAACGAATACTGGTCGTATACCCTGCGATATATATAGATACATCATCAATCAGCCTATAGCAATCTACATCGCCACTTATGTGACGAAATGCGTGTCCAAAGAAATAAGAAAGATCCCATAATCTTCTGTCAGCACATTTAATAATAATAATAATAATAATAAAATTTATTGAAATCATAAGTTTACAAAAAGTGTACATATGGTTCAGTAATATATTTAGGACGAATATAATATTTAGGACGAAAGTAAAAGAAGCAGTACTACTGTACTACCAGTGGCGTGCATTGGTTTTCAGAATAGGTAGGCACTAGGCCCGGGTCACTAATCCAATCAGAAAAAAGTTAGGTCAAAAGTGTGGTTATTTGAGTAGGCATGCCTACTTAAGGGTGATAAATTGCGAAGGTCGAACGTCATGGTATTAAATACAATACAAATACAAAATGTTTATTTCTGTACCAACTAGTATACATTAGTTTATGATTGGAGCCTCCTTTTAAGCATGATGACGCCTGTGTTAGGAGACTCCATGTCTATTAGTTAGTAGTTTCTCCATGTCTAGTAGTTAGTTGGTATTACGCGTGAGACGTATGTATTTTTAATTTTGTCGTATTAACTTGAACGAGTAAAGACCAATGACAATGTGCGAATAGTACGGGAGCAGAGTAGGCCGCCGTCCGGCGACTGCCTACTGCCGCGCGTGTTTGTATGCAGATTTTGTTTTTTGTTAGGTATGATAATTTTGTGAGTTTCTTAATTGTGGGGCACACACACTAAAATGTAATTGACAGGCTTATGTTGATATATCGAGGTAGGCACTGCTTATATGCCTATATGCAATGCACGCCACTATGTACTACCTACTTATTATGAAATGCTCTTCCATATAACGTTGCTTGTGGATATTATAAATAATGTTTTTGTAGACGAAAACCTGCTTTGCTGCAGCTATCTCTGATTTGATCGTGCGTGTCTTTTGCTGGGGTAACTAAAGTGATGCAAGGATCTTTTACAATGCGTTTCAACGAAGAATAGGAATAACCTTGCGCTATACACCGTGTTCTTCACGTTATCCATAAACTTTGTTAAACGTTTCTATAGCTTTTACAAATTAAATCTAACAAAGGAAGTAGTACTTAAAGAGGCTTCGTTACAAAGATGTTTGTAATTTCATGTGATGAAATTTAATTGAGCTATGCAGTAAGAAAGGATCTTAACTTAGTTTTGATAAGTTTCAGCCCGCCAAATCTTATGAATGAAAATACGTCGTTGCCAATTCGGATAAAGATGCAAGGATATCGGGTGATTTACGTCAAGGTATTTAGTTTGTATGAAAATTAACAAAAAAAAAAATAAGAATTCATTAACGTGTCCATAATGAAAATGCTTAGGTTCCATGGTCTGAACATCTGGTGGAAGTTTATGTATATCGTCCGGAACACGGTTTATAGGCATAACAGCGCCTCGTTTACTCATTTTGGAGCAGTCAATGAGATATTACAAAAACTGATACCAACACTGCAAGCCCTCCTTTTCAAGTTACAGTTGACAGATATCGAAGTCATTGACCTTCCTATTCTTAGTTGGAACCATCTGGAACGCATCATACAGGGGGCGTTGTTGGTAAAATAAGATGGTGGCGTTTGTTCGGATTCTGGTCACGCGCGAAAAGATTCTTGCACAGATAGTTGATAACGCTGACTGTACCTACCATTGTAACGTACTGTTGGGCAGTTGGCTAAACTCCAGGCACATGAAGCGCCCGCCAGATGTCAGCACTCTGTAAGCTTCCTCAAGGACCTGTACAACAAAATCTTCGTTAAGAATAATCATATGGTCAATCCGGCCTGACTAACATGCATAGCGCGGCAAAATCGACATCTACCTCCCTTGTGGGCAGAAGTCTACTAGTAAAACATCGTCAATATCACAAAGTAGGTACGGAGGCGTCTCGGCAATCAGAGAAGAGGGGGCTCACACATTATTAAATAGCGTTTCCATGACAATTAAGTCAAGTTACTGCGTCATTGTGTGTTAGAGGTATCAAAACGTCTTGTAATGCGGTAGGGCCCGTAGGGCGAATCTAACGATTTGAATTTCATGACAGCCGTCACTGCGGCCACCGCTCTTCTAGGAAACCGTAACTTTAAACTAGAGGCGGTATTGTCAACACATTCCATACATAAACCAAGCGTAGCATTGGGCATCTCCGTTTACTTCTATGACAAAAATGGCGTATAAACTGACGGCTTTGACTATAGGCTCGTGACAGAAGTATTCGCCCAACCTAATTATGGCGCCATGAATTTGATTATTGGTGCCGATTCTGTTGTTCACAAACTAAACTAAATTTAAGTTCAGTGCATCTTTTTCTTTCTATTTTATAAAGAAAAGGACAGAAGATAAATTTTAGTTTAGTCCTGTCAAATTAATCAGCGCCTGACACTACTCCATACAAGTTTAGACGTTATTATAAACTTTCCTACTAAAATTTCGTCAATCTACGTCAGGCGCTGATTAATTTGACAGGCTTAACTAAAATTTATCTTCTGTCCTTTTCTTAATGAAATAAAAAGAAAAAGATGCACTGAACTTAAATTTAGTTTAGTTTGTGAACAACAAAATCGGCACCATATGGGCACCATTATCTACTGCCGTCTCTAGACGAAAAGTTCAAATCAAATATTTTTACTACAGAGCGGCCTGTCTGGAAAAACTTGTACCTACCTGATCAACATGAGTACAGTTCCGGATGCCGAAGGCGATGGTGTAAGCGTCGTAACTGTCGTCGGGCAAATGCAGCTTCTCCGCGTCGCCGCACACCCAGTCTATCGCCACGCCGCAACCCTCTGGAGAGAAGCCTAGTCTGGAGTAATGTCAGGATTAATGAGAGGGTTTTGTAAATGTACGACTCTGTTGAAAATGGTAATTACTGTGTTTTGGCGCTCGAATTACGTTGACATGGGGGCGTTGTTGGTAAACATTTCTGAAATTGTTTCGTAAAATGTATTGAAAAAACAAGATCGGCGTTAGTTGCGAATTCGCGCCAAAAGATACTTGTACTTGTACAGCGATGTGGTTAGTAACTGGCTGCTGGCATTACTACCATACTAATCTATTATGTGCTATTGTTTCCTATTTCTCTTGCAGTTTTTTTACTTCTTAATTCGGTAGTTCGGAGTACTGTTTGACTTTGGGGTAAAAAGTACCTGTGCTGAGAAATCGTTTTTACTTATTTCATTTTTTTTTAATTCAAGATATGGCACTACAAAAATCTTTATAGTGCACTTTTATGATGGTAACACCACTGCAAGAGGTATGGGGTGCATTCCGAGTTAGGACTGTAATCGATATTATCGATTTGAGCGTGCTTAAACCCGTACCGAATTAGGTTTAAGCACGCTCAAATCGATAATATCGATTACAGTCCTAACTCGGAACGCGGCAATGATTGGTTAACGACAACATTATACTTAAGCCCTAAACTTCAGGGTACTGCAATTTGAAAGAATTAATAAATTAAAAACATACTTCTGTGCTCTCTGCTTGCCGACATCCAGCATGGCTTGGTTGATGTCACAAACGGTGACGCTGCTGTCAGCTGCGTGCGACGGACCCAAGCTCTGTAGGTACTTTATGTATCTGAATGCTATGTCACCTGAAATGTTAATAAAATGACAAATGAACTAAAAAATATTAATGAGTAATACATCATAAATTGTACCACTGCTGGGCAAAGGCTCCCCAAGTCCCTCCAGGAACTCTTTCACGCGCCCCCTCGAAGTCCTCGAATCAACCCTCGTGATATGCGTCAGTTTAGGATTCAAAAATAAATATATAAGGCTCTAAAGAGTACCTACCTATTAGTAACAGAATTCTATCCTAGTCAAGCATACTTCTATAGATACAGCAGTTTTGGCTGAATGCTTTGGTAGAATAAAGGTCACTTAAGCGGCCTCGAGACAGTCAAATGGTTTAATTCAAACCTTACGTGTTTGATGCCGGTTTGAAGGTTCATCAAACGTCACTGCGCAGTTTGGTTCTGTATGCCGCCGTAATCAGACTTGACACAGATAAATTGTGAAATGCTCGAACAAGGATCGCGACTTCCTTGCGTTTATTACATTAATCTCCTGCATAAAATGTAAAAAAAAATGGTAAATGTAAGAATTTGGTCCAAAGAATGTTTCACACGAACATTACAGAGAGTGCTAGAAACTACCACACCAGAGGATGAAGGTTCTTACAAAAACTTATTGCTTAAACTTGAACTAATAATACGAAACAGGGTACCTACTAATAATTATGAGGCAAGGTATTTTATTTAAGTATTTTATTTATTTAAGGACAACCAACAAAGCATACACCAAAAATACATGTTGAAATTTCGATAATAATTAACATTCTATAGTGTAGCCTTAATTAAAGGCTGCCACGGCATGCCATATTCCAGTGAATCAAACATTGTCTATAACCTTGATCAAAATCTAGTGCAAACTGACGATCAAACGACGCGTCCAACACAACAAAAATATGAAATTTCATCAAACATGCTCCAAACCTGTGAATATTTGACAAACCTTTCAAACTAGCCGTGTAAACAATCAAAATGGTTTGAGTCAAACAAAAATCTACATGTTTGAATCAAACTGTTTGACCGTCTCGGGGGAGCTTTATAAATGATATGCTCTATGCAGTGCAACTCATGTAATGAAGGGTGAGCCTATAGCCATCAATGGCACAAAGCCAACAAATTAAAAAACTTAATATTAATGAAAGTATTATGGCCCTGACCTGGCCCTCACCTGTGCCCCCAGCCATATCCAATAGTTTAGTCTCCTGCCTGGGTGCCAGTCTTTGAATGAAGATGTCCTTCCACACTCTATGGATGCCCATAGACATCACATCATTCATCAGGTCATAATTCTCTGCTACAGTCTCGAATACTTCGTGAACTGGAAAATTCATAAAACATGTATAAACACATTGTGTATTAAAACATCACCAGTCATGAAGAAAAAATGAATGAAGTCACCACTACAAAAGAGTACCATCTTTTGTAGTGGTGACTTCATTCATTTTTTCTTATGACAACTTTTTACTAAGAGAACCTTCTTGGACATAATTTATAAAGCTCATAAAAATAATGTTAGACTGTATTTTGTAAAGAAAATTAAAAGCAATGTTGTTCACTAGAATATAATGGAATAGAATATTTATATTTGTATTGGTACAGTCCGTTCACGCAAATTTTGCCCCAACCGCCTACCGGCGCCTAACAGCTGAATCACCCTCTCAGTACCATAAGCACAACTGGTAATTTTGGAACAAAAAATCCTGGCATTAAGGCGAAAGCGCCAGAGTAGCCCACAAAATTGAAATTCTTTATTGACAAAATAGGGTACAGAAACTTGTTTGAAGCCTCTGACTTCTGAACTAGGTGTACCTGTATGTCAGGAGTCAGCGTCATCCCCCATTTTATTTGGCTTAGGTACTATTGTCAACATAGAAATAGACAAATGTGTGTGCCACAAAAAACAATTGTAAAAGAAGTAAAAACAAAATAAAATACAATAATTCACAGAAATGAAAAGGAATTTATTGTTAAGTTATATTGTGGTGTGGTGTGTGTAAGGTGTGTACACGTGCATGTGGGTGGGTTCCCGTTTGTTTATGTGTAATAAAGAAAGGTGTGTTATATGTATGTGTTCCTTTGTAAAATGAGATTAATTATTTATTATTTTCTCTATTATCCTAATGATCAAGAGTAATGAGCCAGTTATTTACTTTAAGTTTACATTCATGTAATGTTAGCAGAAAAAATTCACATTTTCTTATGTTTTTTTGCAATTTGCAGGTCAGTGTCGGGTTGTATGTTGAAAAAATATGAATCGCGGGCGTAACAAGTATGTATTTCCAGAATTAAAATCATCAATACAACCCTCAAGTTCATAATATAACATTATTGATTGACATTTCATGGAATAGTCTTAGTAGAAGTCCGAAGAAGAAGTAGTCTGAACAAGGCACGTTGTTTTAATCTGTGTTCTCTGTGAAGCACAAAAGTAAGGAAGACAGGAATACCGAATAATTTTTGGGTTATGTTTTCATTCTGACAGAAACATGAATGAAATAATCGTAGATCTAACCCAAAGATAGAAGACTGGCTATAAAGTTATACATAAAATTAACTTTTAAAACCACAGTTTATTTGTATTTTCCTAATAAACATTACCTTTTTTGGATTTTTCGCCTTCATCAACAACTTGAAATCCAAAGTGTGTCTGCCCGGGTTTTATTGCTTCGGTTTCAGGCTCCTTGGAAGCTGTTTTCGTACCCATAGCGCGGAGCCGCAATCCTTGTTGGACTACACATCTTATGTTGGATAATTTAACTAACCCAGACCTAAGCGCCATCGCTTATTTCTGAAAAAACCAGCCGGTTCAACAAAAATTTTTAAAATCACTGCTCACTGCTCAGGTCAGCTGACTGTCACTGTCAGTGTCTTGACACTGACAGTGACACTTGTGTCAGAAGTTGTGTTCCATAGCATAGCTAATTGGCAAAAACGATGTATATCAGAACGTTCGGCCAGTCGAGATAGGGAGCTGGCTGCTACTCCAGTTTTTAGTGACGATTATGTGACGCATTAAGATGCCAGTCAAAGAATTTGTGACGGAACAGTTCGAAAGTTAGAAGCATTTATTTATGGCCGAACGGCCTGATATCAGGTCGTTCGGCCAACCTGAATCTCCATAACTGAGGACCTTAGAGAAACTGTTACTGAATAAAGATTTAGTGACGATTTGGTGACAAACAACCAATGCTTTACTTTTACTCGTAATGCCACCGGTTAAAAGTAAAATGAATTTTGCTTCCTGGAACATCAGGACGTTCGGCCAACGTAATCTCCATAACTGAGGACCTGAGAGAAACCGTTAATGAATAAAGATTTAGTGACGAGACTGAAACGAATTTTTATTGCTTTATTTTTTTTTGTGACGGCCCCTTTAAATAGTAAATTGAAAATTTAACATATATAACCTCAAAACATTGGGATTATCGATTCCTCCACAACGAAGAAGCGCAGAGAAACCGTTAATGAATAAAGATTTAGTGACGGCACTGAAACGAACTTTCAATGTTTTATTTTTTTTTGTGACGGCCCCTTTATATAGTAAATTGAAAATTTAACATATATAACCTCAAAACATTGGGATTATCGATTCCTCCACAACGAAGAAGCCCAGAGAAACCGTTAATCAATAAAGATTTAGTGACGGCACTGAAACGAACTTTTAGTGTTTTATTTTTTTTTGTGACGGCCCCTTTATATAGTAAATTGAAAATTTAACATAATATTATATAACCTCAAACCATTGGGATTATCGATTCCTCCAAAACGAATAAGCCTAGAAGACTCGTAAAACCCCTGATGTGTTATAGGTTTTCAGTGCAATGGTGTCAGTATTTTTGTTGATTCACTATTCCGCAATATGGCGGATGGCGACTGAAATAGGGTGACCATGTATTCCAACGAAACAAGTATTTATCAAGTAGGTACTTAATTACCTACCCTACCTAAATAATGAAGCAACACACGTCGTAATATTAAATTATATAAGTACAGAGGCCAGCACATCAAGCTACCCCAATCTGTCAAATTTTCCCAATTGAATATGAACCTTATTGCTTTGCAGTAAAGTTGAAAATCTATCAAAGAAATCTGACAGATTGGGGTAGCGTGATGTGCTGGCGTCTGTACAAGCAACGTTGAGCTGATGCCTGCATACCAGTGTCCACTTGTGCGGTTTTGTTATATTACTTGAGTCTATTTTGGCTAAAAGCAAACGAAAGTGGAAAGGTGACTGACATTGGAGATTGGGAAATTTGACTAAGTACAAGAATACTTAAATAAATAGGTACACAAATTAAAAAATGCTTTATTTGTAATCAATCATCCAAAAATAGCGGTAGGTTGTTAGGTACATAATAATTTGTACTTTTTAGAATTACAGTTAAATTGGTTCACCACAGAGAAATTTGACAGCTTCTTGTGTTTACTGCTAGGTGATTGACTTGAAACTTGTCAAATCGGATTTCTTTCGGTGGTGGCCCGACAATCATTTTACGGTTTAAGGAAATTAATATAGTATTTTTCAGCGCTATTTAAAAGGTTAATGGACCTTTTAAATAGCGCTGAAAAATACTATATTAATTTCCTTAAACCGTTCCTTTAGAGAATCGCGCCTGCGGAGATTATAATATATATGGCTCTTTTCTGCAGAATAAAAATAGAATCGGTGTACTTATCTTACTGTGATTTATCTATAGAACTGTTATTTAATTGTAAAATGATTGTCGGGCCACCACCGAAAGAAATCCGATTTGACAAGTTTCAAGTCAATCACCTAGCAGTAAACACAAGAAGCTGTCAAATTTCTCTGTGGTGAACCAATTTAACTGTAATTCTAAAAAGTACAAATTATTATGTACCTAACAACCTACCGCTATTTTTGGATGATTGATTACAAATAAAGCATTTTTTAATTTGTGTACCTATTTATTTAAGTATTCTTGTACTTAGTCAAATTTCCCAATCTCCAATGTCAGTCACCTTTCCACTTTCGTTTGCTTTTAGCCAAAATAGACTCAAGTAATATAACAAAACCGCACAAGTGGACACTGGTATGCAGGCATCAGCTCAACGTTGCTTGTACAGACGCCAGCACATCACGCTACCCCAATCTGTCAGATTTCTTTGATAGATTTTCAACTTTACTGCAAAGCAATAAGGTTCATATTCAATTGGGAAAATTTGACAGATTGGGGTAGCTTGATGTGCTGGCCTCTGTACTTATATAATTTAATATTACGACGTGTGTTGCTTCATTATTTAGGTAGGGTAGGTAATTAAGTACCTACTTGATAAATACTTGTTTCGTTGGAATACATGGTCACCCTATTTCAGTCGCCATCCGCCATATTGCGGAATAGTGAATCAACAAAAATACTGACACCATTGCACTGAAAACCTATAACACATCAGGGGTTTTACGAGTCTTCTAGGCTTATTCGTTTTGGAGGAATCGATAATCCCAATGGTTTGAGGTTATATAATATTATGTTAAATTTTCAATTTACTATATAAAGGGGCCGTCACAAAAAAAAATAAAACACTAAAAGTTCGTTTCAGTGCCGTCACTAAATCTTTATTGATTAACGGTTTCTCTGGGCTTCTTCGTTGTGGAGGAATCGATAATCCCAATGTTTTGAGGTTATATATGTTAAATTTTCAATTTACTATATAAAGGGGCCGTCACAAAAAAAAATAAAACACTAAAAGTTCGTTTCAGTGCCGTCACTAAATCTTTATTCATTAACGGTTTCTCTGGGCTTCTTCGTTGTGGAGGAATCGATAATCCCAATGTTTTGAGGTTATATATGTTAAATTTTCAATTTACTATTTAAAGGGGCCGTCACAAAAAAAAATAAAGCGATAAAAATTCGTTTCAGTCTCGTCACTAAATCTTTATTCATTAACGGTTTCTCTGGGCTTCTTCGTTGTGGAGGAATCGATAATCCCAATGTTTTGAGGTTATATATGTTAAATTTTCAATTTACTATTTAAAGGGGCCGTCACAAAAAAAAATAAAGCAATAAAAATTCGTTTCAGTCTCGTCACTAAATCTTTATTCATTAACGGTTTCTCTCAGGTCCTCAGTTATGGAGATTACGTTGGCCGAACGTCCTGATGTTCCAGGAAGCAAAATTCATTTTACTTTTAACTGGTGGCATTACGAGTAAAAGTAAAGCATTGGTTGTTTGTCACCAAATCGTCACTAAATCTTTATTCAGTAACAGTTTCTCTAAGGTCCTCAGTTATGGAGATTCAGGTTGGCCGAACGACCTGATATCAGGCCGTTCGGCCATAAATAAATGCTTCTAACTTTCGAACTGTTCCGTCACAAATTCTTTGACTGGCATCTTTAAGCGTCACATAATCGTCACTAAAAACTGGAGTAGCAGCCAGCCCCCTATCTCGACTGGCCGAACGTTCTGATATACATCAAAAACGGAACCTATATTTCGTCAGTGCGTCCATTGTAGACACAGCCAGCAATTACACTCGGAAATATTTAGCGCAATATCGATGAAAATTGAAAAGAAAGTGTGAATTGGAAAGCGTATCAACGTATTTTTAACCGACTTCAAAAAACGAGGAGCTGGAGGTTCTCAATTTGGATGTTTATGATTTTAGTGACGTATGTCCTGCCGACCTATTCTGTAAGAATCTCACCGTGAAAACTAGGTGAAGCATAGACAGAGACACTAACTAGTTTCTCTGGCTACGAGGTGAAGTGAGCTGTCATTTCCCGATACTAAGGATTGACACCACTCCCTTCCCCGCACTCATATTAGTTACCGCACCTCACCCCGCACTTCGGCGTATTCGTCGCAGTTCGTTAACAAGAGCGCTCGCAAACACAAGTACCTCACGCACACATTCATACGTATACAAACGTCATTTTTTAATGTAGTAGTAGTAGGTAATTATTTTACGAGCGTTGTATGGAGTGTCCTGGGTGTGCTATAAGCTCACTTCACCTTAATTTTCACACTGTGATTTTTCCAGAATAGGTCGGATGGAGTACAATAAAGTATGAATATAAAATTGCTCTTGTATGTAGTACAGACGCCAGCACATCAACCTACTACAATCTGTCAAATTTCTTTAATAGATTTTCAACTTTATCACTGAACCGTAAGGTTCAAAGTTGATTGGGAAAATGTGACAGTTAGGTGTAGGTTGATGTGCTGGCGTCTGTACATACTAAAATGTTTTAATGTTTTTTAGGATTTGTAGCAGCGTTTTCCGCATTCATTCTGGAGAATTCTAATCTTAAAAAAAAGACGGGTTGCACTCCGGGAGTGCCGGCAGAAGTGAAAACTTGAATATTAACGTTGAAATAAATCAATTATGAATTGAATTAATATAACTAATTTTTTTTCACTATTTTTGCGTCACTTTTTTCATTAATCGATGCACTTTGTTCAATTTCCATATTTTAAACACTTTATATACACGAATTTTACGAATACACAGCAGTGTGGCTACTAAACAGACGGTCGAGCCATCAGCTGTCTATCCATCCATCCAACCACATCCACCTCCACCATCACCGTCACCGTTACCGTCACCGTCACCGTCCCCGTCCACGTCACCGTCCCCGTCCCTGTCCCCGTCACCGTCACCGTCACCGTCACCGTCACCGTCACCGTTACCGTCACCGTCATCACCGTCACACCGTCACCGTCACCGTCACCGTCACCGTCCCCGTCCCTGTCCCCGTCACCGTCACCGTCACCGTCACCGTCACCGTCACCGTCATCACCGTCACACCGTCACCGTCACCGTCACCGTCATCACCGTCACACCATCACCGTCACCGTCACCGTCACCGTCACCATCACCGTCACCGTCGTCACCGTCACCGTCACCGTCACCGTCACCGTCACCGTCATCACCGTCACACCGTCACCGTCACCGTCACCGTCACCGTCACCGTTACCGTTACCGTCACCGTCACCGTCACCGTCACCATCACCGTTACCGTCATCACCGTCACACCGTCACCGTCACCGTCACCGTCACCATCACCGTCACCGTCATCACCGTCACACTGTCACCGTCACCATCACCGTCACCGTCATCACCGTCACACCGTCACCGTCACCGTCACCGTCATCACCGTCACACCGTCACCGTCACCATCACCGTCACCGTCATCACCGTCACACCGTCACCGTCACCGTCATCATCGTCACACCGTCACCGTCACCGTCCGTCCATCCATCCATCCATTATCGTATCTCACTTGGTTCACTTCGGTTGGCGCCGCCGTAGAAAGAGGGGGGGGGGGGGGGGGAATCTCTCCTGACGGTCACGTGTCCTGACGCGAGTTTAACATTTTTTCCCCATTACAAAATGTGTGCAACGCCGCTAAAGAAGTTTACACTTCAACAAATAAATGTTTTAGGTGTAATTCATATTCTGTAACCCTTATTATTACTTTAAAAAAATATTTTTATATATTGCACCGCTAAACAAAGGTGTACAGACGCCAGCACATCAAGCTACTACAATATGTCAAATTTCTTTAATGGATTTTCTCAACTTTATCGCTAAAGTATAAGGTTCAAAGTTGACTGGGAAAATTTGACAGTTTCGGGTAGCTTGATGTGCTGGCGTCTGTACGTCACGAAGGATGAAAATTTTGTTCTCCAATTTTTGAAATTAAAATTCTTTCTTATTATTTAAAACGGAACGTGATTATTGTCAAATGATTTAATGATGTCAGTGTCAGTGTCACTGTCAGACATTGACAATCACACAGCTTCAAAAGTCACAACAAACTTTTTAAAATGAGTAAATTTCTTAGAAAAGAGGAAAATACTGATAAACAAGCATTAGAATATAATAATTCTACTTAGATATTAATGTAATCAGTGGTTAGGAACACTAGAACTAGATCTAGCTCTAGCCAACATGTTAGCTCAAAACGAAAGTAAGTCCATCTAAACTGTCTAAATAGCTGGTTTATTTTTGAAGTTGTTTTTCTTATCAGAATTTGTTATGTCCCTTTGCACTATCCAAATAATTGCGATTTCGAGGTACCTACTGTCAAACTCTGCTCATTAATAGCTAAGGTACATAGAACAACAAAAATAACTGGTTACCGGCCTCAGGAACACGGTGTAAACCTCGTTTTCGCTGCTATTTTCTGTTTCTGTTTTTTTTTTACATTGGGGTTTTCAAAGTACAACCTATAAATGAGTGGTACCCTACCTCTGTTTACTTTTCATTTAAGTTTGCATGCCAAGGAACATTACAGGTTACAAAATTTTCATTCCTCCAGGATACATAGAACACAATCTAGATCACTACCGGCAGCGCTACAACTGGGACTGTGGCGTGTCCTGCGTGCTGATGCTGCTGCCACCAGACCAGCGAGACAAGATGCTTGACAACTTCGAGCAGATCTGCCAGGACGAGGGGTTCCAGCAATCAACATGGACTATTGATTTGTGCTATTTGTTGAAGAGGTAAACTAATATGAACTAATATTAACTTAAGCCATTTATCTTTACTTCTGTAGTTCAAATATTATGCATTAGGTAAACTTTATTAAAGCTGCAGTGGAAAAGTTATGGACTAGACAAGCAAGGAACAGGGAGAATTGGAAGGGGTTGGGAGGTCTTTGCCAAACAGCACTGATACTGAACTGATATTAAATGTTTTGTTCACACAGCTACACATCAAGCTATACATTTCCAATATAAGCTGATCTCAGATTGTATGCAATTTCCGTATAATGCAAGATCAGCTTAAACTGGAAATGTATAGCTTGATGTGTAGCTGTGTGTACTATCGCAGCCTTTTCCACCTGATCATTAAAACATTTTTTCGTCTAAATCCTGCGGCGGCGCCAAGACACGACTCCTTAAAGTTTTCGCCTATTAGGAAAACGATAACGCAATTAGATGCAACCTGCACTGCGCAGCTTAGTGATGCATCACGTGCACTCCTTTTGTGAATTTTATGGACAAACTATTTGACCTCGGCGCGCTTACTAGAGAGCGCTTCTATTTTTTTACTGCAAGCAAAAATGAACTTAGTGGTGGTCAGGCGGGAGTGTCCGCGATAGTACCTACTGCAACAATCACTCTGAAAATAAACAATAAACTAAAATAAATAAAATTGTTATCAGAATAGACTAGACAAATGCGAGAGAATTAAAAGTTCACCATTTATGCTGTATGTTTGAGTTTTCTAAATCAAAAGGCGTATACTCAACTGGCTTGCTATTAACATAACAACATATCAAGCTATACATTTCCAGATTTAGCTGACCTCGCATTGTATAGGCTTTTTGTACCATGAGAAGACAGCTTATACTGGAAATGTATAGCTTGATATATGGTATGAGTTGTTAATTGTTTTGTGCAGGTTTGGCATCAGACACTGTATGTACACTACATTGCTCGGCGTTAATGAAGACTACAGGAGACATGGATACTATGACAGGATTATAAATATGGTATGAAAAACAGTTTTTTAGTTGATGTCACCCAAAAAAACATGGTTTCGTTCTATACCCACTTCCAAAATGACTGTCGTAAATGTGTAAGTACATGTGCTAATATCCAACGGAAAATAATAAATATCTACATAGTTAGGGAACACTAGGGCCGGCGCTGACTGACGTCGCGGCACGGCAGGGCGTGCTTCGGCAGCCCGAAGGACGCTTTGGTATGACGCGGCATGCCGAATCATGCCGCAGCATGCCACGTCACGTCGTGGCATCCCGCAGAAAGCCCAGCCTGCCAAAACCTTATATCAATTAGTTTAGCTGTTATAATCCTGTGACCTATGTGGCTCGCGGGACGCGGTGGCACGCCGCAGCAATCCATGGAATGTAACGGCATGCCACGTCGTGCCGCGATATACGATTGTAACGGAATAGAATAATAGGAATTCTAAACTCAAAATAAGGATAAAAAGAACTTAAGGCGAATGGGTAGTTGTAGCCCGCGAAATTCAATTTTTCTTACGTTTTTTGCAATTTTCAGGTCAGTGTCAGGTTGTATCTTGATGAAAATTTGATTCGCGACTATAACAGGTACGTATTCACAGAATTATAATCATCAGAATCATTAATACATCTGTTTAAGTTAGATTTCTACCACCAACACTTTTCCATACGAGATTTGTTCTTAACGGTAGAAATCTAACTTAGGAAGATGTATTAATGATTCTAATTATTATAATTCTGTAAATACGTACCTGTTATTGTCGCGAATCATATTTTGATCAAGATACAACCTGACACTGACCTGAAAATTGCAAAAAACGTAAGAAAAATTGAATTTCGCGGGCTACAACTACGCATTCACCTTAATCAGAAATCAAAAGCTTTACCGTGCCGTGCCGCGACGTCAGTCAGCGCCGGCCTTAAATTGCCTGTCGCTCTCGGGTAAAGGTTAGCACACTTTCCTTAGAACAAAATGATTATATTGAACATACCAATTGGATCTAATCGGGTACAGTACCCACGTCACATAACTGACGAGTTCCATTTACTTTCTAGGACCGAGAGCGTGTTAAGCGTCGTTTCGCCGAAGCCGCGGCCTCCGCCATAGATGTTCAGAAGCACTCACTGTCCCATGCAGAGTTGTTGCGGCACCTGACTACTGCAGGACCAGTCATAGTGCTGGTCGATGCCTCTATGCTGGTCTGTGATCTCTGCAAGCATAATAAACTGAAGGCTGAGTTCAGGTACCTTCCCATTCAATACATTTAGGGTGAACTTCCACGGAGTGGAGACAAGCAGAGCGGAGTAATCGATTAATCACATTGTTTGAAGTCTACATCGCGTCTTTCGTCTCATCTATTTTAGGTCGATTCCTGCTCGTCTATGCTCCGCTTGACTCGACTTTATATGAAATTAATATCATAACCCTTCTCGACTGAAGTTTCCACTAGATAATTTTATTTGACACTTGGTTTTATAAAAGAATCTTTACTGGAGATACACAAAAGTACGCCTAATAGTGTGGACACACTGGAGAGCCAGCCTCTGCCACCCACTGTCGTTTTTCCTTTCTTATTTTATTATCCTCATACCCTTTGAACAATCGAAAAATAAACTTTGGACGGAAGCCTAACAACAGGGTCTGTCCTGCAGACGTTGTTTCGGCGGCGCCTACTCCGGCCACTACATCGTGCTGGTGGGCTACAGTGGGCACAAGCTGCTGTACCGCGACCCGGCACTGCGCGCGCGCCTGTGCGCGGCCGCGCCTGCGTGTCTGCAGCGCGCGCGCCGGGCCAGCGGGACGGACGAGGACGCCATCCTTGTCTATAGGGACTATAGGTGATGGCAGATCAGGTACGAGTAGGTTTAGGCAATTAATGACGTTATTGTTTTGTGCCTATTACCTATAACTTTTGTTGTGTATAGTATGTTCCAAAAGTATATGTAGAAAATTTTAACAAATGGATCAATGGATGAATGGATAACGTACCTGCGAATGCCAATTTGCAGTGCCACTTAAAAACTGAGTGCTTTGATTTGATTATTTAAATAATACTTAAACCCGAAGTTCTAATTTTAAAAGTCCTTGTAGATCGCTGCTTAAATTCAAAAGGGCCACAAGTCGCAAAAATTACAAATCCTTTTTATTAAAGCAAAAATCGTATCAATTCTGTCTATATTTTTATACTAGCTTCTGCCCGCGACTTCGTCCGCGGAAAATTTCTTGTTTTAACATAAGATAACACTCGATTGATATTACTGTATTTAATTTTATTAGTAAAATATTGTTTGGAATCAGATCAGTAACTTCAAAGATTACCTAAGTTCTCTTTTCTGCTCAAGGTAACTTAACCCTTGGTCGCCTTTTACTTATTTTATTTATTTAAGTTAGGTATCTATTTAATTTAAAGCTTCTCTATATACAATGTTTGAGGTTGTTTTATTTTCCGGTAACAGAATAATGCCAACCAAAGAGAATGTTTGTCCCTGGGACTTGTTAATAGTCAGGGCAAATGATGTTTTTATTGGAAACTCAGATAGACGCTGTGCATGTTCATCGCTGGATTCTCGAGCGCGGGCCTGCGATGTTATGGCATTTTGCCTAGCGAGCCGCTGCGAGCGCTCAGCGCTAGTCTCCCTATCCCTTGTTTCAGAGACATGCTGCCTTAAAACAGATAGACGCTGTGCACGTTCATGGCTGGATTCTCGAGCGCGGGCCTGTGATGTTATGGCATTTTGCCTAGCGAGCCGCTGCGAGCGCTCAGCGCCAGTCTCCCTATCCCTTGTCTCAGAGACATGCTGCCTTAACTCAGATAGACGCTGCGCACGTTCAGCGCTAGTTTCTCGAGCACGGGCCCGCGACGTCCTCACATTTTGGCTAGCGAGGCCCTGTGAGCGCTCGGAGCTAGATTCTCTAGCGCGTGCTTGCGAAATATTTTCTCTATTTCTCGAGAGGCGCTGCTCATTTTCAGGGGCAGATTCTTCCGTACGGCGTACTCGAGCGGCTCTTGTCTGTGATGTCTGCCGGGACAGTTGAGATTTCCTTTTAGGCATGCTCTCGACAAACTACGCACAGACTTGAAAACAATTACGAACAAAGGGAGAGCGACTCGAACACCGTCCGCCTTTACAAAACAAAACAATCGTAATACCGAATAACTCGTATCGATTATTACGATAGAACGAAGTACGAAACTACGAACATACAAAACAATGAAATCAAACGTACAACGAAATTACGATATTTTCGAATATGAGAGGTATCTAATAGATACTATTGGATACCTCATAATCTCCGTGCTCATAATCGATTTTAATCAAATCGTCGTTCGTATGGAACTCCAATCCAACTAACGACAACGTGGACATAAAAATTCCAGAGGGTCATCAATCCACTGAAAGTCTTAACACCGCGATTTAGAAAAATGACGTAATTGCAGAACGCCATCTATGGGCAAATAGGTAAAACGTCTGCACAATGAAAGTTATGCTAGGGGCATTTTGCGTTTTAGTAATTTTATATTATCTCCGAAACTGTATGACCAATTGATATACTGTAAATGGCAAATCTTATCTGTATGATGTTCTTGTGATACTGAAATAATTTATTGTCATAAGAATTAATATTTTGTTGCTCAAATAATCAACCAAACGTAAGTATACCGAAAAAAAATTTTTTTAATGCAATAAAAGAAGTATAAAAGATAAAATATAAAAGATAGAGATATGGTATCGCGGACTTTTTTGTAGAAATAATGAAGACGAACCAGGTAGCCATACATTGTTTTTAATTTTAAGCAACTGTTTAGGCAGCGCACGCAAATAATTCTGTTTTATGTGGTATTTTTTTCCGACTTGCTAGACAAAAGTTGTGATAGCTCGGTTAATATACATGCTATAGAAACAATTTATAGCCTATAGCACTCAGGAATAATGTAGCTTTCTGCCAGTTAAAAAATTGTTAGAATTGGATTATGAGTTCCAGAGATTACCCACTACATACAAACTTACAAACTTACAAACTTACAAACTTACAAATTTTACCTCTTTATAATATTAGTATAGATTAGATAAAGACACTCAGTATTTTCGCATTAAAAATGGAGCTAATCGCACAACAGCCCTTTTTGCATTTTGACACTTGGTGGCTAACTTCAGATCGCTTTAAAAAGGATTTGTAATTTTTTCGAATTGTGGCCTTAAGCAGCGAGATGTTTTTTGTTTATTTATACATACAATTTGATAATTGTGCCGATACTCTTGTCAGAAATGCCTCTAAACTAGACTAAAAATCACCAAAATTTAGTTTATTCCTGTCAATTGACGATTTCCCTTCCCATTCTGAAATTGACTAAAGTGACACAACTTAGCTAAAGGACATGGCTAAAAGTTCATAGACAAAAAACCCAGAATCGCCAGCAACGAAATGTATAAAAATGGGTTCACTATAGTAAACCCAGTACGGTTTCAAAAAATCAGCCTCCTAAACCATATAGTATAAAAGTTATTATACTTTGTGTGTTTATGTTATTCATACTTACGAGTAGGTACATTGATTACTCGACTTTTATTTTATCACAATCTCTTTAGTATAATTACGATAATATATTAAAATAATGTAAAAAGTATACCCTTCAATACATCTTTTAATATGTTTTATTATTAATAATCTTTATACAGGGTGTTTTTTTTTACTTTGTTATTAATGAGCTCTTTATTTTAGTTTGACGTATGTCATTACTTCCCAGAATTCGATCCTTATTAGCGACACTATCGAATGGTGTAATAATACAGTGTGTGTTTTTTTTTCAAAATCAATAGGTTCGATTCCTGGCTAGAAATATTGATTTTTCAAAAATCCAATGATGCAGTTTTAGTTTTCATCAAAATTGAGCCCGCGACTCCTTTGAGTACTTTTCGCTAGTCCTCATAGTTTCGGATTTGGCCATCCACGCCCACTTGAAAAATTCAGCCTGTATATCTAGTATACCACGTCGTTTTTAAAGTATATTATTATATATTTTTGTTGTACATATTATGCCTATAAAAATGGCATATATGAAATTTCTGGCGATTCTGGGTTTTTTTTTAGCCATCTCTTTTTAGCTTGACAGCACTAAGACGGCACTGAGTCATTCATCTATTGAAAAAACTTTTTTACAAAAAAAAAAAAAAACAACCAACTTCCACTTTTTAAGTTTTCACTTTTTTTTGTTGTATCTGGACCCCACACAATTCCATTTAACACTACTTTCTATGTAAATATCAGTGACAGGAAGTTCATCACTATAAACTAAGTGGGAAAAATAATTGTATTATTGAAGCTAACTCAAAAACTACCCAAGCATATAATCAAATCTATATGGGACCACCCCTGAGGCATACCTTATCCATTAAAAAAAGTATTTGCAAATCCGTCTATTTATGACAGAGTTATGCCCGAACATACATAAAAAAATATAAACATCCGAATGGAGAACCTCTTTCTTTTTTGAAGTCGTTTAAAAATGGCAATTTTGCTATTCTGAATTTGACGTTTTTCACCTAAAGTTTTGATTGTCTAACTAAATCTTGACTATTTTTAATCGCGATTAAAAAGGTGTGGAATAAAATTAGTAGTCATGAACTAAAATTCAGACCAACACCTCGACTTCAGGTGCAAAAACAGTACTGTATCTTTTTTTTGGGACACAGGCCTCCTCTCAGTGAGAGGGAGTGGTCTGTAATCCAACACACGGGACCACTGCGGGTTGGCAGATGTCACATGTCTTCGAATTATTGGTTCCAGGACATGCCGGTTTCCTCACGATGTTTTCCTTCACCGTTTTGAGAGCAGTGGTGATGGAATAATGTACACAAAGTAAAGCGCCTGTCTGGGTTCGAACCTATGACCTACAACTCGTAAGTCGTGGCCGTTACCACTGGACCACCACTGTTCTCCTCTCTGCTCTTCTTTTGCTTCTATCTCGAAAATGGTGTGTCCTGTCGCAAAAATAATGAAAATATCGACCCCTTTATGATACCCATAAACCCCTAAAACTCAACATGATAATTTTTCATATTTTCCATACAAAAAGTTAAAAAATTCCATATAAAACACGTCGAGGCTGCACCCCCTGCGCGTCTCTAGCTCTAAAAAAATTCACGGGGTTGGGCAAACAAGCACCACGTAGAGTCGCGATTGTCAAATTCGATTTTAGTTGTCTCAAAATTATTTTTAAGTTTTTTTTGCAAAATAGCTTTAAAATTGTCATACCTAGTCAAAAGTACGGAATTTTAGTGATAGTTTAGTTAGTTTAGTTCGGGGTACAAGAGAATCGGCACCAATGACAACAATAATTGTTGGAAAAAGTGGTGAAAATATAAAGTTGAATGAATGTGTTACTGATTCCCTTTGGTGTGTGATTGAGTAAGAATTCATCCTGAACAGGGTTTGTTTACACTTTTATCAGATACTTTTAGAACGGACCATAAATAGGAGCGTCCTAGTCTTGATGACAAAAGTCGCAACATTGTTACGTTTATTTTCCTGGAACATGCTACACTCACATACTGCATGAATTATTGCCTGCAACAATGTTGCGCAACTTTTGTTGAGCATAAATACGAGGCTGTATTCAATTTTATTGTAACTTGTAAATACAACTTTTACTTTTTACTGTAGGTAAGTACAGTCAGCACAAAAAAAAACGCTATCCAGCGAACAGAACAGATTTTAGAAACTTTGCAATTAAGTGTACTTATTTGTAACAAATTATTGAGCAGTAGAAATACAAAAAAATGGCATTATCAATTAAGACAATAATAAATATTAGGTTCTATGGTATTTTTGTTGCTGACTGTACAACAAAGCCAAGAAGTGATATGAGCCCTAATTCCTACAGAATAAGGCAGCTAATTCAGTGACAACAATGTATCACTATGGCGATACCAATTGACATATTAATGAGACATAATATAGATTGTAAGATTTAAAATTAATATTATTATCAATTACATTACACGTGCCTTATTGATGCATAATTATATAAAAGTACTAAGAACTTTGTGTAGCATCGCTGGCTCTGAGGTGGTTATGATACCTTTAAGATGTTTACCCCCTTATTCATAATCTTATTTTATCTCTATTTTAGCTAAAATAGGTTTATAGAACGTTTGTCTTTATCTGTCACGTTGACATTTCTGTGTGTAAGAAAGAGACAAACCATTTTAACTAAAATAGGTTTGATAAGTTTTATGAATAAGGGGGTACGTTTTTAATTTAATTTATAAGAAAAGATTAACATATCAACAGGCGGCTATCCTCTGAAAAGTTGGATAAAAATATTTTAAACCATGACGATTAGAGTGGTTGTTCTTTGAGATTGTAATTTCCTGAACAACCCAGTACCCTATTAACTCTACTCAACTAGAAATCGAACTTGGGACTGTTATAAACAGAGCTTTTGTTTCATATTTAAGTATCGTTTTGAGCATAATGGACCCTGCTCCTGGACAAACTACTTGTATGATCTCATTGGTTTATGTGTCACTAAGGGAACTAACAGGGAAGTGATTATCTTGGGATTTAACACGAGCAACGACATGAAGCTGACGCTGCCTGTGTGAGCGTGCGCGTTCCATCGCCGCCCGTTCGATGTCCACCGCGCACAGGTGTAATTGCTGTATGGCGTTCCAGTAGGAGGATAAATAAATAAATAAATAAATGAATCATGCATGCCTGATTCAATAGTAAACAAACATTGCTTTACTATTTGATGCGCGCACGCAACGACAACGTCCAAGTCTTCCTTACCAATTATGTTCGTAAAAGGATAGGTACCAGGGGAAGTACAGTGACGAAAACATCTTTACGAAAACCCTGACTTGACGTTACGAAACCCTGACTTGACGTTACGAAACCCTGACTTGACGTTACGAAACCCTGACTTGACGTTACGAAATCCTGACTTGACGTTACGAACAGTGGCGTGCATTGGTTTTCAAAATAGGTAGGCACTAGGCCGGCCTAGTGTTGTTTTTCTGATTAGTGACCGCGTTTGCCTAGACTAGACCCGGGTCTAGTCTAGGCAAACGCGGTCACTAATCAGAAAAAAGTGAGGTCAAAATTGTGGTTATTTGAGTAGGCATGCCTACTTAAGGGTGATAAATTGCGAAGGTCGAACGTCATGGTATTATGCGTGAGACGTATGTATTTTTAATTTTGTCGTATTAACTTGAACGAGTAAAGACCAATGACAATGTGCGAATAGTACGGGAACCGAGTAGGCCGTCTGGCGACTGCCTACTGCTGCGCGTGTTTGTATGAAGATTTTGTTTTTTGTTAGGTATGATAATTTTGTGAGTTTCTTAATTGTGGGGCACACATACTAAAATGTAATTGACAGGCTTATGTTGATATATCGAGGTAGGCACTGCTTATATGCCTATATGCAATGCACGCCACTGGCTACGAAACCCTGACTTGACGTTACGAAACCCTGACTTGACGTTATGAAACCCTTTTTTTTTTTTTTATGGATGGGAAATCATCAAATGACCCCTCCCGCTCTGGGTGGAGCGAAGGGAGTGTCAGACTCTTACTGACTAAAACCCATCCGTGTTCCTTCCTTAGCCCTTTATGTTCCGGGGTAGCGGTAACCCTTTCGGACAATCCCGCACCTTTCGGACAATCCCGCACCACGTTATGAAACCCTGACTTGACGGTACGAAACCCCGGCTAGACGGCTGGAAACTTTCACCATCATCATCATCATCCGCAGTCCGACCTCACCCACTGCTGGCACAGGCCTCTCTGTACTTGTGCCACTCCCCACGCTCCTGTGCCAACTCCATCTAGGTTCTACTCGCGATGGCAACAATGTCGTCCGCCATCTCGCCGCCGGACGAACGACAGTCCTTTCCATCTATCGTCATTTCAACCGAAACACATCCACTGCACATCGATTGATCTTGTGCTTCTCGCATCCTGCGGATTGTTAACATGCAGCAAGCAAAATTACCCTTCGATACTTACCTATTTCTTGGGGTGTGATAAAGAGGCATTTTCCTTGCAGTGGGATTATTACAGACTGTTATTATACTACTAAGACATATCTAGAGGGAATCGCCGAATTGTCTACTGCTGTGCAAACCAAACAAACTGCAGTATTTAATCCATTTGCCTTGCGAGTTTATTGCAATAACGTGAATTACAATAGGCATTCTCTTTTTCAAAATCAAATATTCTATTACTTACACATGAACTTAAATGGGCTCTTATGAAACGTCAGAAGCTAGGTGCACGTTCCAATTGGTCGTTTCCTATGGAAAATAGCCGGCAAGGAACTCCTATACTTTTTAATTAATACCTAGGTATCTAATCTAGACCACCTTGTTCACTAGTTGTCATCGTAATGGGTGTCGTTTACGATGACAACTTGAAGAATTTGCCAAAGTAACAATGTCATCTGGTAACAGTTCCACTGTAAAACATAGGCCTTTCTTATACAAAAGAGAAACGAGCTATAATCACCACGTTTGACTACGCTTTGGCGATACCAAACCAGTCGGACCATGTTTCCCTACGATGTTTTCTTGTACTGTACCATAAGTCAGTAATGTCCATGTCTATCTGGTGCAGATTCAGGTCAGACAGGGGTCCGAAAACACGCATTGGGAAGCTTGTACTTGATATGTACCTATGCTAATAGTTCAACTCAACCTTGAATTTTAATGTCATTCACGGTTTCGCACTTACAAACTTACAATTTTCTTCAATTATTTCACGATATCACTCAATTGTTTAACACGAAAACATTGCACTTGCACTCACATATTTTTTTTTTATAATACGTCCCACTTGCAATAAATGGGCGATAGTATTGTCACTATAAAGACATAGGTAGGCACTTTAGTACAACTCGTACTATATAATATTCTTACTACATATTTGGGCTATAAGCCAGGAGTCTCCTGGTTTATAGCCCAAATATTTAGTATGAAAGTTATAAAACACACATTGCTCCACATAAGTATATGAAAAATACGAAGAGTTTTAGGGGTTTATTTATAAACGATGATTAAAGTTAAGTGACGTTTAAACGTCAAAAATGTATGGTTAAACAGTTGCCAGTCACTACTTACCTTAAGCAATGTTTATGAATAAAGGGGTTAACTACCAAGTAATATAGCAAACCCTTGGTCCATATTGGTCAGCCATGTGTAAACACTGGTTCCAATCACAACCATTGGTTGATGATCGAAGAGTTATCGTACCTGTAGTGATGTTGGCACTGGCCTACCAATGTGTAAGCTATAATCTATGCCAAGGGCAGGGCACTAGCCCTGCTAAGGCTGTGTTCACAATCATAAAATATTCAGTTGCTAGTAGGTACCTACCTACCTAATTATAGATACAAGATGCAACAAGTGCAAATTTAAAAAGAAATGCCATCACTTTCTGCATGTCAGCCATTGACTAAAATACTATCTTGTGTCCTGTTTCACTAAACACCAACATTATCTGTTGAATTCTTGTTAATGTAGCCAATCACGTAATATTATAATTAAATACATACGTTTTAGTTAGGTACTTACATAAATATTTATAATACAGGAACTAAATAATTACGTTACACGTGTTTGCAAGTATGCACCCACCCTTAACAGGGTATTCTCAAAACATAGAGCTCACAAATCTATGAAATCTCTGTAACTTTTGTCTATTGTTGGGGAATCACCAACAAATGAATGGTGCTGCTACACCAGCTTTTAAGTCTGGCGCAGTTAGATCCATTATTGTGTAACTAGTTGAATATGTAAATGCTGTTTTTCTGATACTTATCATTAATTTAATACGTAGTACATTGCTCCACGTGGAATCGGCAGAGGGCGAGCCAAGCCGCTATTGAAACCGTGACCCTATTGAATGAAAAACTTGTAATCGCTTACTATTGAAGCCTGGGCATTAGTAGGTAATGTGATGCAATATTGTTGTCCATTTGTCTAGTGAGTTGGGTTTCTGTCTATCTCTGTTGCAATCTTTGTTTCGACAGCATCTTGTTATAGAAATACACACATGTTGCAATAGTCTGTTATTGCAGCATACCTCAGTTTCTGTGTTTAATGTTGAATTCCCCTCGAGGAAAATTCATATTTGTACAAGTGCTACTTTCATGTTTTGTATGTACCTAGTAGCCAGGTAGTATGAAGGACTTTAGTTGGTCCCAACGTCGCATTTCAGTTTTAGGTATAACAACACAGTAGATACCCAAAATGTATCAAAATGTAATTACATTTTTTTTTTAAGTATATATTAACTACTTAGGTACTTCAGAAAAGATTAGGATTTCTCCGTAACATAGGTAGCTTTTTGATATAAAAGTGAGTCCGTCGAGTTTGTTGCCTGTTCTTCTCCATAGGAGCCTGCTACGTTTTGAAATGGGTAACTATCTTCGTGTTTCGGACTGACGGACTCCTTGACAGTTCAAAAGTAAATGGTTTAAGGGGACTACATAACCTGAAGCGCGGTCTTTGTCGGACAGCATAGAAAAGAAAGAGAAGCGAGATGACACAACCCTGGTATTTTACTGCAAAATATAGAGCAATTATCTATTTACAAAAAATCTATTGTTTGGACAAAAAAAATAAAACACTATTGCTAGCAATATTGCTAGTATGTTGCTTGTAGAATAATCTGAAAAAAAATCATAATGATTGTATGTATATTATTAGTATGGTTTTTATTGTAAAAATACTGTTTTTAGAGGTTTCTTCAAGATTTTTTTCTATCGTATCAAATTAGTTGTAAGCATTATGTTTTCAACACACTATGTAGATCGTGTGTTGAAACAGTTGAAACTTTTGCCTGTGATTTAATTCCTACTGTGAAAGAGAGAAATCATTCTTCCTTTTCATATTAACAAGACATTATAATAGGTTTATAAATAATAATATCTAGTCCAACTTATGGCTAGTTTACACAGTGCGAGTGCCAGTAGACAGCTAGGTACTCGGCTTGTCTACTTGTACGCCAGTAGCTCGGCTCGCCTTTACTGTCTACACGTAACACGTAATGATATAAGGTAGACTGGTAGAAAATGCCTAAGGCATTAAGTCCGCCTTTGTACAGTTTTTACTTGTGCATAAAGTTTTAATAAATAAATAACATAGTAGTTGCTGCCCAGTAGCTCGTACGTAAGTAGGCGCAGCACACAAAAACACAGGTTCAGGCACTGGCAAGCTACTGCCGAACGCGTCCAAACGATGCGAGTGATGACCAAGCGGCTGCCATGTGCGATTTGCTGCCGGGCGAACAGGCGAGTGAAAACAAAAAATGTTGAAGTAACTCGGACGCGAGCTACTGTCCAACTCGCACCTAAGGGTTACTCGTAAGTTACGTCCTAACAGTACGAGTTACTGCAGTGCAGTTACTCGGCAGGCTGACTCGTACTCTAGCTCGCACTGTGTAAACTAGCCATTAGAAGTAAGTTAAGTTATACAACGTGGAGACGGCAATATAAGAAAACACTGACAATATTAATGCATCGGATTACTTTGAAATTATCAAATAAGTAAATCCTAAGATCGAAATTGAAAACGTGTTTTTTTTTCTAACAAACAAAATATGTAGTAGTGATGGACCAACTATGGGTTTTGCCAATCTTTGACTAGCTATATTGACTAAACTATTGGATGTATTTGGTTGATCTTTTTTTGAAAGCAGATGGGAACGTCATTGATTTACTTACCTACGAATTTTAATGTCGTATTGTCTTCTTTACCTTGAATATCAAATCATTGCATCACCTATTATATACCAAATGTATGTGTCAAAAGTGACTCTCTCAGGAATACCAAGAATTTTATTAGTAACAGGTAAGCTAGTGAAATTTCCAATTTCACAATTATTTCGCTAGTTATACGTAGTATGTAAGCACAGGAAAAGTATAATTAAGTCCCTAATATTCATAACATTGCCATATTATAGACATTGTATATTGTGGGAAATTCACAATAATCCCCCGGTGTAGTGTGCATCACTGTGTAAAACTTATATATATTTTATTATGTACCTACCTGTAAACATTGTGACATTTTTGTACTTACTTATCACATTTTTGTAAATAATTTTATTTAATGACATTAGTAAGTAAGTAATTGACTGAATGACAAGAATATTCATGTGATTTGAAGTTACGACTTCATCGTAAACTAATAAAATTCATAATAAATGTTTAACAAAATTATAAAATATGAGACGATTTTATTTGAAAGCTGTCGACCCTTTAATCTTTATACACAGGGCCGGATTAATCATTAGGCAGAGTAGGCAAACGTGGTTTCAATTAATGTGATAACCTAATCGCCACACTGTATTGTAGAAATATGTATTTTTATTGATTAGGTAGGTAAGAATGTTATAAGTAAGTTATGTGCCATAGGAACCTGCTGATTTAAAGTTTTTCAATAATGGGATTGCCTAACATTGCTAATGTTGCAGGGAAAGCTACTGAAATTATTGAAACTGGGAGTAAACCGACCAGAGACTATGTGCTTTTCAATAACTCGCCCGGGCTTACCCTGGCCAAAAACAATTTTTTTTAAATAATAGGTAGGTACTGATAATAACACGACGTTTTTCTCTTACACATAATAAATAACAGGGTTGGAAAGAGAGGAATATATGATTTTTATTCTTCTTTGAGCCAACATTAAAAAAATCCTTTGTTTGCGGAATTATAATACCTATACAGGGTTCTGCAAGTGTTGTTATCTCTATCGCATAAATAAAAACACAGCTACTGTTAAAAGGAGAAAAACGTAGGTATCAAAATCGTTGAATCCACCCACTCTGAATGTATGACAGAAACACCTACTCGCTTTAATACAGTCGGCATGAAAAATTTGTAGCGATTCCATATTTTCTGATTCATGATTTTCATTTATATGAAAATTACCTAACTGTGCTGTTTAGTGACGATGGGAATTCCACTGAATGACCATGACAGATGAGACCATAAAAGTATGGGTTAATGTAAACATTTTATAACATGTGGGATATTTCTATAAATGGCTTCAAACCGATTGACGCAGCACGCACGGATCTCTTATTTGGTAACAAAAAAAAAAAAAATTAAAAAACAAACTAATACTATAGCAAAAGTATCGTGATGGTCGGAATGTTACATTTTTGGGTCTAGGTCTCATTCGCCAAGTGTGCGTGTGAGTATCACGCGCGATAAGAACTTCGTTCCAAAAAGAAAAATATTGTTAACATCACACTTTCACTTCTTTAGGAGTGGAATTATGCGTTGCCAACGGTCCAAGACTATGTTGAAATGTTAGTAGGTGGATGGTACCTCCTACGAAGACAATCATTCCAATCTCCTTGAAAACGTGCGCGCACGGCCGCGCGGCCGCACGGGCGACAACCGTCGCGATTTTAGTCAGAACTGTTTCGCTTGTTTATAAAGCGTTTCTATGGAGGTAGAACTTTTCTGAGAACAATAATATTAAATGTTTATATTAGGTTCTAAAAGTATAAAATAAATCGTTGACAATTTGACACCGACTGTACAATGTATTTTATGAGGCCAACAAGCGTAGAGTCATTGTAGTCCTTATTCAGACGCAATAAGGCCTAACTGCTCTCGAGTGTTTATTACAATTTTGACTCTGGTATAAAAGGGGGAGAACTGTGGAATCTGTGTTTGTTTTGTGTTGATACCCTCGCTGAGAGGGTGGATATTGTGAAACGGTGAATTGTTATTGACATGACAATGAGCAACGGCTGTGCCAGCGAGACTTTAACCGTAAGTGCCTACTTCCTCAAATACTTTTAATTAAGCTTTGTTTTGATTGGTGATAACTAGGCTATATTAAAGGAGTGACTATACGTCTGATGCCCTCCAGCCCTGATACCGCGTTGTTGACTGGTTAATCGCTCAAGAATCTTTACATCACTGTAACAAAATAGGTTAGGTACATGTCCACGCGTCTACAGCTGAACGGATCTCCCAATGACCGCTAGGTACTGCAGGCCTCTTGGAAGCCCTGGTACCGTAATGGACGTGGCGATGTCGCCAATGAGAAGCTATACTGATATTTATCTATTTGATTACAAGAAAACGTATTCACTTTTACGCGACTAAAACAATTGTGTCTTACTTTATAACAAACGCTTCTTTAACGTTTTGAAGCTGATTCTTAAATCTTAGAAGTGATTGGTGATGAATGATGATGCAACCAGAATCATTTTTCTGCCTACCTTTTATAGACAACCTTTACAGTGCAAAAACAAAAGTGTCCAACAAACAAAAACGAGATAATGGTGTAGTACCGACCACAACATAGTTGGGAAAAGGCTAGGGAGATGATGAACTGAGTAAAAGTGCAACGTTTGGGTTTCTACACATTACCAGGAGGTCTACTCCCTAAGCATGCAATCCGTGGTTTCAGCCAAAGAATAAGATGATGGTGACACCAGAATGTGGTCGCACCTCGCCGGGTCGCCGGTATACACTGTGGCTCCACTGTACTTCCTCACCCGTTTATTCGAAGCTTCACAATTTTAATAGTTCTACATTTCGTTATGTTAAACACTTTCGCAAAATCCCGCATTGTGAAAACTTTTTTGAGAAAAAAAAAATGTATCATGTGTATGTACATAAATGTAACATGTTTATGTTTTTTTTTTGTGTTCCTGATTAAACTACACACTAAACCAACATAATATACAAAAATAACACATTTGTAATGACAACATAGGATGCAAGAGCGAGCGAAGCGAGCTCGGGACTTGGGGCACCCCCACTTGGACAGGTTAGGTTAGAAGGGGATGGCGGGGTCTAGTGAGCGAGCGCAGCGAGCGAACATACCCCGCCATCCCCTTCGTGTTTATTTTTTTTAGACCATAGAGCCCCGCGAAGCGGGGCTCCTACTACGCCTTTTAAGCAACTTTTAAGTGTTTTGAGGTTAGGTTACAAAAATCATTGGGAATTTTTTTCTCGGCCACTATGGTTTTGCGAACTTTTCGGCTTTCAAATTTACACTAAAAAGGGTCTATTCTATCTAAAAAAAAATAGTTACTATAAAATCGCAGGTTTTCAGAAAAAAAAAAAACTTTGGGAATTTTTTTCTCGGCCCCTATTGTTTTTCACAATTTGCGGTTTTCAAATTACACTAAAAAGGGTCTATTCTATCCAAAAAAAACTACCTACTATCAAAATGCGCCGGGTGAGGAAGTACAGTGGTTCCTCAGTAACTATCTGTAAAGCGCCTTCATGATTTCAATGAGCAAAAATTAGTTGATACTACCTATAATTAGCTCATTTCTGTAATGAATAAAAAAATACATTTTATGTCCTATTTTATCTACAAAAAAAAAAACCTAAAATAACCATCAGACCGACAATAATTATGTAAGTAGCTGCAATGTTATCAACGATGACCTAGTCATCAAGGCAACATTTTGTTGCACGGGCATCCTCCTATATAATTGCCAGTAAACATAATATAAAGCGAAGTTATTAATACTGCATTTGGTACCTATCGGCAAAACGTAAACGTAACGTAAATAGTTGGATGATTATATCATTCTTAGATGAAAGTGCTTGGCTAAATGCTGGTCCTGCTCCACAGGCACTTGAGCTCACTAGTTAAAATTTCAATATTTGGAAGAGGTGCTTCCCTTTTTAGGGTTCCGTAGCCAAATGGCAAAAAACGGAACCCTTATGGATTCGTCATGTCTGTCTGTCTGTCTGTCCGTCCGTCCGTATGTCACAGCCACTTTTTTCCGAAACTATAAGAACTATACTGTTGAAACTTGGTAAGTAGATGTATTCTGTGAACCGCAGTAAGATTTTCACACAAAAATAGAAAAAAAACAATAAATTTTGGGGTTCCCCATACTTACAACTGAAACTCCAAAAATTTTTTTTCATCAAACCTGTACGTGTGGGTATCTATGGATAGGTCTTCAAAAATGATATTGAGGTTTCTAATATAATTTTTTTCTGAACTGAATAGTTTGCGCGAGAGACACTTCCAAAGTGGTAAAATGTGTGTGGCCCCCCCTCTGACTTCTAAAATAATATAATAATAATAATGTTTATTCGGTATTAAAATTGGTAAAATTATTACAAAAGTCTTAGAAATTAATTACATAGGTATAATAAAGTTACATGCCTGTACTAGGATAAACCTGTATCACAAGCGGCATGAGCATACTATATGTTAATGGTAGGACAATAAAAATTCTTAACAATATTTAACTTTAGAAGTATTGAAATAATGACAAAATTTACTTAATTAATAATTGTATACCTAGTTTACTTAAATACTATTTATCTTTAAGATCAAAAAAACAAAAAATCTTATAAATTATACGTAATTATTTAGTCAGCGTTAAATAGTTCCTTGCACTTTAAAACTTAGCTACACATAATGATTATGATTTTGCGTCAGCAGAAAATGGTAAGTGGGTTAAAGTCAATGTTGCACAAAATTAAATCACGTTCGAGGCAATGTGTTTCATCAACAAAATCGAGGGTTTGTAGGCCAGTGCAATGTTTTGTTGAGTCAGCAGCAGGCAGTCACGGAAGTCTGGCCTTAAGTATGACGCTCTAGGCGCCCTCGTAGTCGATAGAGTTGATGTACCTGTATTCCGCTATTTTCCTAGCAGGGCACCCAGCTTCTCCCGTTTTGTGGTTATTGGGCTTTTTAAAGCGTGAGCAAGTTGCACATTTCAGTGTGTCAGCTTTCTTCGCGCACTCTGACATCGAGTGTCCTTCTTCACCGCAGTGACCACACGTAGATTTTAGCTCTCTGCATGTTTTTGCTGCATGACCATATTGTTGGCATTTGTAGCATCGGGTGACCAAGGTGAAGTCCCTGACAGGGCATGACGTCCAATTTATAAAAAGCCTTGATTGGGATAATAGGGCTTTACGTATATTGGCTGTAACTTCAATGACGTAGTTACAGGTCGATGCATCTTTCTTCCCAGATTTGTGGCTTAATTTAACCACGCTCAAAAAGGACTCCATAGGCAATGCTGGAAACTTATCGGTTACGTTCTGTTCATAAATGCATCTGAAGACTTCAGTTTCAGCCAAAGTAGTCGGCACACCTACAACCACGATCCGAGGTTTGCGCTTGTTTGGTTCGTCGGCGGTAAGTCCGGATGTAGAGAGCTGGACTGCGTGCTTGAGTTTGTCAGCATCATGTTTAGTCTCTGTACTAATAATAACGCCACCATTTTTGGTCTTTCGGACACCACGTACATCAGCAAAATAAGAGAATGATAAAATTAAAAAAATATATATAATGTACATTACCATGTAAACTTCCACCGAAAATTGGTTTGAACGAGATCTAGTAAGTAGTTTTTTTTTAATACGTCATAAATCGAAAACCGCAATTTACCTTTCACAAAGTTACAACGAACTACAAGAACTTTTATATTATGTTACTTGCTGCTACGGAACCCTTCATGGGCGAGTCCGACTCGCACTTGGCTGGTTTTTCTTTTTTAGTGTTTCTGACATTACGATCTTAATATTTATTTTTATTTTATTCACTCGTGTTTTAAATACTAAACACCTTTTCCTGTTTGGTATTAAAATTTTTATTCATCTCTTAAATAAATTGCAACCTATAGTTTTGTATAATTTAGAAGCATTTTTACAATTTTGTAAATGGATGGATCCGTTTATTATGATTTTTTGATGTTGACTTGAAAGATCATGGCAGTTGAGAATGTGTCAAGCTCACTTAAATCTCTCACTGATGGTGGCGCGTGTGTTGGATCATTCGGTTCCCTACAAAATGGTTGAGCTGGATGGTGCTGAACTGCTGATCCACGCGTCATATTCGTCAACGGGCGCCGTCGGTTGAGACTGGTCATCTCTTTCAAGGCTTATTTTTAACCGACGAAAAAACGGAGGAGGTTATCAATTCGACGCGTATATGTTTTTTTTTTTTTTTTATGTATGATCACGCATACCTTTTTACAGAGCAGTCCGATTTTAATAATTATTTTTTGATTAGAAAGGATATACCCCGAAGGTGGTCCCATATAAATTTGGAAAAAAAAATCCAACCCTAAGGGTAGGAAAACAGGGGATGATTGATAGTTCACTCACTGATTGTTATGTATGACCACGCGTAACTTTTTACAGATTAGTCCGATTTTGATAATTCTTTTTTTAATGGATAAGACATACCTCGAAGTTGGTCCCATGTGAATTTGGAAAAAAAAATCCTACCCTAAGGGTGGGAAAATAGGGGTGATTTGTTGTTCATTCACAGATTTTAATGCTGAGCTGTGTATTACAATTAAAATTAAAGGCCTATCTATGTTGGTATATAAAGCCTGTTTTTTAAGTATTTTACTATACAAAAAATAATAGTTAAAGTAGGATTATATAACAGTTAATATCTAAAGTAAGGTAGGTAGCCATTTTAAAAGTAATCAAAAATTAAGCATGCAGTAATAAGTAAATTATAGCCTCAAAAAATTATAAAATAAAAACTTTTTAACAAAAAAATTAAACCTCCGAAAAAACTGAAAAGCAAAAAATAAAAACCTTTTTCATTTTACCTTAAGGGGCTTACACGAGCTAAACGCAAAAAAACGGTAGTTTTCGAAACAATAAAAGTATATGATCGCCTACAGTAAACAAAATCAGAAAAATATATGATATTCTTCAGGATATTTGCTAGATAGATAGTGTTTTGAAAACACAATACAACTAATTTGGTACGATAGAAAAAAATCATGAACATACCTCTAAAAAACTTTCTTTTTACAATAAAAACCATACTAATATACATACAATCATTCTGATTTTTTGTCAGATTATTCTACAAGTAACATACTAAAATGATAGTGTTTTATTTTTTTATTTAAAACAATAGTTTTTTTGTAAATCGAATATTCATAGTTCCGAACATAAAAAGTGCGCATGTGTGCGTGAACGCCCGCGTAGCGACACTGCCGGCCGAGGCCTGATGCTATACGGACGTGTCGCTCTTTTCGCCGCACTATTTCCGTCAAGATTGTTATGTTTTTGTTAAGTTTTATTTGTAAATTCATTGTTTATTATTATTTGCATATCTTCTTTCCGTAAATATTTTTATTTCGTGTAAATATAAAATACTTTTAAGTTTGTTATGTATGGGTGCAAGGCGCGCGCCATCTATTGTACGGCGAGTCCCAACTACCGGGCGTTTCACTTATGTCTCCCGGCAGTGGTCCGCGTATAATTTGTAAATAAATGGGAAATATAGTGAAACATTCCGTTAGGAGGACTACAAAACGTTCATATAAAACAAAAGCCGAACATAATATGAACGAAAGTAAAAAGTATGAGCATTTTATTTTTAACTGAATATTTTTATTTTTGCAATAAAACTATGAATTTTGGTAACATCTAAGAAAGTGCAGTCATTTTGCATAAGGTAAGTATTTTCGACTCCGCGTACATCTGTCACACCGGCGCATGTGGACGACGTGTAGATTTGTATTCGAGAGTCCCCGGGTTCGATTCCCAAGGTTACGAAATCGTACTTTCTTTTTAAATTTTATTTAAATGTATTTTGAATTTTTAGATAAATAGTGTTTTGAAAACATGATACAACTAATTTGGCACGATAGAAAAAAATCATGAAGATACCTCTAAAAACTTTCTTTTTACAATAGAAACCATACTAATATACATACAATCATTCTGATTTTTTGTCAGATCATTCTACAAGCAACATACCAAAATAATAGTGTTTTATTTTTTTAGTTCAAACAATAGTTTTATTGTAAATAGCATATTCATAGTTCCGAACATAATAAGTGCGCATGTGTACGTAAACGGTAAACCCCCGTGTAGGAATAATGCCGGCCGAGGCCTGATACTATACGGGCGTGTCGCTCTTTTCGCCGCATTATTTATATGTACATACATTCATTGTTTATTATTACTATTTGCATATCTTCTTTCTGTAAATATTTTTATTTCATGTAAATATAAAATACTTTTAAGTTAAAATAGCGTAATAATTTGCTATCAATTATATCATTTGTAAATATGGGAAATAAAGTGAATCATTCCCTTAGGAGGACTACAAAACGTTTATATAAAACAAACGCCGAACAAAGTAAGAGCATTTTATTATTACTGAATATTTTTTTTCACTATGAATTTTGGTAGTTTAAGAAAATGCACTTATTACGCATAAGCTCAGTTTTTTCGACGACATACGTAATCGTTACATTGGCTTATGTAGACGACGCGCAGGTTTGTGTTCGAGGGTCCCCGGGTTCGATTCCCAGTGATACGAAATCGATTTAATTTTATTTAAATGTATTTTGAATTTTTAAATATATTTTTATAAATAACTAAAAAAACGTCTACAATGTAATTATTTATTTATTTAAATAAATAAATAAATAATTACATTTTTAAATTTATTAACAGACCGCGACTTATTGATAATGTGCATAAAGAAATCACAGATTCATCCGAAAATTGCGATGAAAATTATCACAAGCAAGAGTTTAATTTTTATTGATTGTGTTTATAATAAATAGAAATCATAATAATTATGTATGAATGTTAGGTACGAGTAGGTACCTAATCCTTGAGGCCGTTTACACATCGTGCCGCAGCTGCAGCGGCATCGCCGCCGCCGCGGCGCCGCTGCATCAGTCACGCTTGGATTTGTATGAACATACGGCGCCGCACAGTGGTCTGAAAATCGAGCTCCATACTCATAGAAACTTAAAGTACGGAAATAAAAAAACATAAATTGTAATGGGTCTAGTATACCTCCCTTTACGTAATATTAACGTATGGATGGTATCAGTCGCTCCACGCGTGAGAAAAAAAAGTTTTTTGTTTTTTTTTGTATGGGAGAAAAGAAAACACTTAATGTACATTTTTTTGAAACTGAATGGAACTGATAGGCTGGAGCTCACACGAGCTATTGTACCATACACGGCCATCAAGATGACATACAATTCATGCACCGTTGGGCGCTGCTTTGCACGTAGCAAATTTTTGAAATTTTGTGTTTTCGATATGTGATTTTTCAAATCTTTGACGTGAATAAATGAACTTGCCGATCGATTTACTTATACTATCGTTACTTTTAGCCTGCTTATGACCTTTATGATGACAACAATTAAAAATTATGTTGATTATAAGTACCTATACGTTTTTTTTTTAATTTCATTCCAAGAACTACTTAACTCATTTAATCACCGTTGTAGTGTATCTATTAAATAGATATGTAAACACTGTCTCATTCACACAAGCGGGGTAGCTGCTGTCAGTTATGTTATGTCATCTGTCAGTTACGAGGAATGGCGGGAAACAGACAAAGTGAAGCAGGCTATATACGATGGCGCTTGGTGTGGTAGTGAGCCAGTGAAGTGATATGTTTAACATAAGTACGGAATCAACAGGATTCTACAACCGTGATTATGGTTGAGTTATAATTAGATACTGCTTCAATCTGAGCCTCAATCAGAGCCTGTTCTTCCACGATGTTCAACTTGTTTTCGTTTGAAAACTTAAAATAAATTGGTCAGCAGAACATTGTGGAAGATGGCTTTGGATTCTCCCATACCTTTTCTTCGCCACAAACTAAGCGCAGAGGCACAAAAGAACACATAAACATACTGGAATCGTCTTCGTCTGCCATAGTTTGCTTATACAAACTTTGCCCTGAAGCACCATCAAAGCCATACTTGCATATAATTGTTAACTCTTTGCCATCCAGCGAAGGTTCCACACGTAGGAATTTTCCAAGCTTTGCACAGTTTTATCCAAAATTTAGCTTTACTTTTACCTCTCCTTCCGTGATGTACAATGGTAACTTTTGGAGGGCAGCAGTCCTTCTTCGCCTCAAGGATGGCAGTATAAGAAGGACACAGTGGTACTCCTTCTTCTTTTGCACAAGATCTTAATGTTATATACTGCCACTTCGAAAGCTTCAATGAGGTCAAAATAAATAAAGCTTTATCAGCGGAATATATAGGCACAGTTTCCTTGGGCTTTAACAATTTATTTATCCTTGTAGCCTCTTTGCTCCGAGACTAGTTTAACGATATCTGCTATATTCTTGTCATGTGCTTTCAAACCGGTTGCATGAGCAAGGCTTTCAGTGCTATACGTTAGGAGGTCTTCCGCTCTCCTTCTCTTCTGTAGCGGGCTTAGCTCTTTAAATGGTTTTCTCGGCCTCACAACTGATGTTGATGTTCCAACACTGCACGTCTCCGGTGTGTAGGATGTTGATGCACCCTCATTTAAAACAAAGTCAGAACTGGAACGGGTTTGCTGCTCTACTGACACTAAATAAGGGGTCATCTTTCCTTTCATGATCTCAGGCCATTTTATGTTCTCTTGCAGCCATGTCTCATACTTTGTTATGTATGTACGTCTCGTGCGATTACACGAGATCCATTTGTTCCTCAACGAACAAACATAAGTCTGACAGAATTGTTTCAATACCCTCTTTTCATTTTCTGACAAATCAATAGTATTCTCAAAAACTTCAAATAAAACATTGGGCTGTAAAAAACAATTGTTGTTTGTCACAAACATGACAATGTCCAAATTGGTATCACAACCTTCCATCACAGCACAATAAAAAAAATAACGTAATAAGTTAGCGCGCACAAGTACTGAGAGCTACTGATAAAAGTAAGTTCAAACGTCCTATTTTTATACAACTACCCTCATTATCGTTCGCTATTCTTTAATTAGGTTTTACAGACTTTAATATTACAGACAATAGAATTTTATTGTGACTAGGGCCCATTTGGCCCTGCTAGAGCTGGTTGATGCTCATGTCATTGGTATATAATTATAACTCAACCATAATCACGGTGATTAAATGAGTTAGTTCTTGGAATGAAATAAAAAAAAACGTATATAATCAATATAATTTTTAATTGTTGTCATCACAAAGGTCATAAGCAGGCTAAAACTAACGATAGTAAAGTAAATCGATCGGCAAGTTCATTTAACCTCGTCAAAGATTTGAAAAATCACGTATCGAAAATTCAAAATTTCAAAAATTTGCTACGTGCAAAGCGGCGCCGAACAGTGCATGAATTGTATGTCATCTTGATGGCCGTGTATCGTACAATAGCTCGTGTGAGCTCCAGCCTATCAGTTCCATTCAGTTTCAAAAAAATGTACATTAAGTGTTTTCTCCCATACAAAAAAAATAAAAAACTTTTTTTTCTCACGCGTGGAGCGACTGATACCATCCATACGTTAATATTACGTAAAGGGAGGTATACTAGACCCATTACAATTTTTGTTTTTTTATTTCCGAACTTTAAGTTTCTATGAGTATGGAGCTCGATTTTCAGACCACTGTGCGCCGCCCGCGGTGCCATACTATTATATTCTGTGGCGATGCCGCTGTATTGGTTTCTCTTGGATTTGTATGAGCCCTTGCGGCGCGCCGCCGCGGCGCCGTGTGTTCATACAAATCCAAGGGTGACTGATGCAGCGACGACGCGACGGCGGTGCCGCTGCAGCTGCGGCATAATGTGTAAACGGCCTCAAAGATTAGGTACCTAACATTCATATATAACTATGATTCCTATTTATTATAAACAAAATCAATTTTAAATCTAATTTCTTGCTTTTGATCATTTTCATCGCAATTTTCAGATGAATCTGTTACCTATTTCATTATGCCCATTATCAATAAGTCGCGGTCTGTTAATAAAAACATTAGGTCAGAATTTTTTTTATTTTTGTAATAGCTTAGATAACGTGTAGGTACTTGCGCATTAGAAATACCTAACTTCCGTGTTAATATTTTCGACTTTCTTTCTCCTGCAGACTTTTTTTAGTTATTTATAAAAATATTTAATAGATATATTTAAAAATTCAAAATTACATTTAAATAGAAAATTCGATTTCGTAACCTTAGGAATCGAACCCGAGGACTCTCGAATACAAATCTACACGTCGTCCACATACGTCACTGTGACAGTTGTACGTGAAGTCGAAAATACGTACCTTAAGCGTAATGACTGCACTTTCTTAGATGTTTCCAAAATTCATAGTTTTAGAAAAAAAAACACTGCAAAGTGATAACTTTTATTTCGGAAGTCGGTGTCGCTGGTTTCGCATTTTCGTTTTTTGACACCGACTTCCAAAATTATAGTTATTTATCACGCTGTAGTGCTTTTTTTGAAGTCGGTTGTTTTTTTTTTCTTTCTAATTGTACCTACCCCACAAAAATTCAATTAACACTAGTGCATTGAAGAATCATCAAAATTCGCATAGAAATGCCGGAGATGCAGTACATTTATGCATATTAACTTCGGACATACTACATAAGAATAATTACCTAATGAATATAGAATAACTACCTAATGAATATACTAAAACCTTCCTGGAAGTATGTAGATCACATTAGTGAAAGAATGATCAAAATTGGTTCATCAGTTTTTTAGAAAATCTACAAATATATATATGTACAAACATACACACATACATACATTACATACATACATACGGGTCGAATACACAACCTCCTTTTTTGAAGTCGGTTAAAAATGTTTTAAATTTCATTGAATCAGTTTTATTTCAAAATCACCCACATCCTTAAGTTTTTCAAGTCACACTCAAAACGAATAAAATTTATTATGTTGTCACACATAACTACATAATTTGTTTGTTAGATCTTTAACTTATTTGCACATCGTTTCCGCGCCATCTATTAGAATACTAGGGCGTAATCTCACAAAACCGTTACTTCTAAATCTCATGTATGCTTTATGTCATAATTCTGATGGGCGTCGTCGTTAGATGGCGTTTGCGTCGATTTTGCATATGTGTGCATGCGTTTTTCAAGGACACTTAGCTCTAGTAAGCCTCTTAATAAATAAGTTCTTAAATTAATGCAAGTATACCTAAAAAAATTTGAGTCGGCGCCAAACAATCGATGAACAAAGATCACTAAATTACCTTAAAATAGAAATAGCCAAATCAAATTAATAATGCAACGTGAAATCTCCAGCGATAAATACAGGGTGTTACAGAAAGGGTATATCAATACAAACGGGTTGAAGAGTGTATATGGTCTAGAATCTCTGTACAAAATTTCAGCTCAAAAGCATTTTCGACATCAAGGCGCTACACTGGCGCGCGGCGGCGTGATGTGCGTGTACTAGGCGCACGGACACACTACAGATAATGGATAATGACCCTCGTAGTGCGGTGACATGTTTGTTATGATTTCAATTTAATAAACTACCGAAATAAAAAAATATTAAGCATTTTCAAAGTTACTGTTTTTGAGCTGAAATTTTGTACAGAGATTCTAGACCAGATACACTCTTCAACCCGTTTGTATTGATATACCCTTTCTGTAACACCCTGTATAACATTCCAAACAAAAAATGCGCTCTCCGCACGACCACTCGCAACGATATTAAGTTGCTTGTTTGGCGCCGACTCAAAATTACTTAGGTATACTTGCATTAATTTAAGAACTTATTTATTAAGGTAAAATGAAAAAGGTTTTTATTTTTTGCTTTTTAGTTTTTTCGGAGGTTTAATTTTTTTGTTAAAAAGTTTTTTTTAATCTTATTTCTTGTATTGTTTCTTCATTTGTGTGTTTTTTTACATTGTTCTCACATATAGAAGCAACAAAAATAATGTACAGAGGCCAGCACATCAACCTACTACAATCTGTCAAATTTCTTTAATAGATTTTCAACTTTATCACTAAAGCATAAGGTTCAAAGTTGATTGGGAAAATGTGACAGTTTCGGGTAGGTTGATGTGCTGGCGTCTGTACCCAGGATTTTGTAACATCTTGATTTAAAAGAGTGTCCATGGAGTTTCTTGCCCGTTCTTCTCCATAGAGATCTACGCTTTGGAATGGGCAACTAGCTTCAACCAACTGACCTTCTTCTAACTAACTAACTTCTGACTAACTGACCGACTACTTAATGTTGACAATTCAAAAGTGCCTGTAATGGTTTAATTGAAATAAATGCTTTGAGTTTGAGTTTGAAACCAAAAAAAATATTTTAAGTTCTGCCAGTAAACCGGAAGGAGGAAAAACTGGCATTACCCAAATATTTGGGAAAGCCCCCAATCCAATGATAGATGAGCTTGTTTTTCACACAAGATGGTTACGATAAGTGATTTATTACAACTGAAGAACCACGAGTATATAATACGTATGCACAGAACGGTTCGCTCAGTTATATTATAATTTTGTCACAATGGCGGTGGTGTTGAGTTTGGTCATATTTCTGGCTGCGTTTGATTTATTTTCTGAAGGGGTGAGTACCTACTACCTACCTACCCAGTGGCGCAATCTTGGTGGTTTGCCCGTTTTTGGGTTTCCAAATTACATACTTTTACTGCACCAAAGCAATGTAAGTACCTACCACCATAGATATCGACCGAATGTCTAATAAGTCTATTCTAGTTGCTAAAGCATTGATTTATTATTTTATATTTTTTTCCTTCTGCATTCGATTACTTATTTATTTATTAATAACTGACTATTATAATTATGTCGAGGCACTGATCCATTGTCTACGAAGACAATGCTTCGAGTAATCTTGTATAATATGTAGGTATATAGTAAATATTCCAATACATAAGAGACTTATAGCCTAACCTTTTCCCAACTTTTTTATGGTCGGCTTCCATTCTAACCGGATGCAGCTAAATACCAGTATCTATTATATATTCTGTGCCAATATTTTAAATGGAGCGACTGCCTAACTGACCTCCACAACCCAGTTACTGGGTAGCACGACACCCCTTAGACTGGTTGTCAGAGTTTTGGGCTTCTGACTACCCGTAACAACTGACACAGAATCAACGGCTAATGTGCTTGCCGAAGTACTGAGGAGTAGGGACTCGATATGTGTGGATGGTCACCCATCTGCGAACCGACCGCGGTAAGTGTAGCTAAGACTTAGATCGACCCGTGCGGCTGTTATTATTTAGCCACGAGCCCCTCCTAGGCTGTAAGATTGTAGTCACTAATAAACTAATTTATAGTCTAAAATCGGGGTCTTGGTTAACCTCTGCCCACCCCTTCGAGATCAGTCGTAATGTTCTCTAGGAGTATTGTCTCAAGGCAGGTGACTGACACAGGAACGTGAAGATTAGCACAAGCTAAGAAAGGCCTATGCCCAGCGGTCGGTGAAGTCGGACTGTGGAACTTCCAAAGCCCGACTTCACCCAGTTACGACGGAAAGGCCAAACAGATTTGATGAGAAACACCCTAAAACCCTATAACCCATAAAGGTTCTAAATTTCTGATGGATACCTATTTGTTTTGTTTTGCGTTTGCAAGTCATGTAGATATAGGTCAGGTTCAGGTAACCAGGGTAATGTATGACAAATTCAAAGCATTGACTCGCAAAATATGACTATCAGACTAAACCCGCGGCTTTGTTACCGACTTCATTGTAAGTAGGTAGGTACACAACAATCTGACTAATGTAAGGGGGCAGCAATTATGTTAGTGCGTAGATCGTACTTTGAGATGTTTACTACTACGTTTACATGACACGTGCAGTGCAAATGTGCGAATATTACGAAGCCCGTGTCCTTGGCTGTGTGGGTAATTGGGTATACTATATTTTTCACTTCTCATGCTCTAAAAGTTCGTCTTTATGTTGTGCTTAGGCGGCATAAAATCGCTTTTTATGTTCTAGTGCATAAAGTATTTTTGAAGTGAAACTTCTTTAGGCGCGCTTGACTTGGGGAGTAAACTGGCGAATGCGTTACGAAAACGTGTGATCGCGAGTAGGGAAGGTACGTAAAAAATAGCTGGAAATACCTGGTGTAAAAACCCGGTCCCGGTCGCATAAATATGCGACCGGGTTTTTACACCAGGTATTTGCTTCCAACTACGCACACCGGGTACCGACTCAAAATACTTGCAAGACTATTAAGTATCTTATACAGCTACTCGCTCAAATACGTAGGTACTCAACCGCGTTAGTTTTCGCAAATCGATACCTTAATCCGCAAACCAGCCAACTCCATTTTGCTATAGTTTACAGGAGACACTTAAAACTTTCTAGTTTTTATTTTAACTAAAAAACGACATCATAATATTTTTTTTGACAAAAATGGAGTTGGCTGGTTTGCGGATTAAGGTATCGAAATGCGATCATGCTCCTTTTGGAACAATTTCGTATGCAAGTATTTTTTACCGACTTCACAAAAAGGAGGAGGTACTATGTTCGGCTGTTTATATGTTTTTGAAGTGAAACTTCTTTAGGCGCGCTTGACTTGGGGAGTAAACTGGCGAATGCGTTACGAAAACGTGTGATCGCGAGTAGGGAAGGTACGTAAAAAATAGCTGGAAATACCTGGTGTAAAAACCCGGTCCCGGTCGCATAAATATGCGACCGGGTTTTTACACCAGGTATTTGCTTCCAACTACGCACACCGGGTACCGACTCAAAATACTTGCAAGACTATTAAGTATCTTATACAGCTACTCGCTCAAATACGTAGGTACTCAACCGCGTTAGTTTTCGCAAATCGATACCTTAATCCGCAAACCAGCCAACTCCATTTTGCTATAGTTTACAGGAGACACTTAAAACTTTCTAGTTTTTATTTTAACTAAAAAACGACATCATAATATTTTTTTTGACAAAAATGGAGTTGGCTGGTTTGCGGATTAAGGTATCGAAATGCGATCATGCTCCTTTTGGAACAATTTCGTATGCAAGTATTTTTTACCGACTTCACAAAAAGGAGGAGGTACTATGTTCGGCTGTTTATATGTTTTTTTTTTATGTTTGTTCATCGAATACTCCGCCAATTGTCGACGGATTTTCAAAATTATTTTTTTGTTCCAAAGTAGATAGTTCTGAAATGGTCCCACTGTCACCAAGTTAGGATCTGATGATGGGATCTTAGAGAAATCGACGGCAACCCTCAAATTTTATAGGCTCACTTATTGTTTTTCGCATATTTTATGAAGTATCTTGTGTATTTGCGTATGGTTGTCACCATCTCAGGTAGCTGGGCTGATGATGGAAGGTACAACTCCTTAACAGTAAGAAGTTACTCGAACAGGCAAGGACCGTTTTAGTAAATTGTTTTGATGTTTGATAGGGCATTTGCCACATTTGGTCTCATGATCATCAAGTCATGACCTGATGCTGCAGTCAGGATAGTCTGCAGAGTACCTAACTCCTCGACAACTAACAGCAGATATATCGTGTTTAGGCTCATTGAAAAGGGCTCGATGTGTGGATAAACGTACTGTTAACGAGGAACACCGAAGTACATAAAGCTGATGCTGAAGCCAGGAGCATCAGAAAAAGTACCAACCTTGAAATTACAGCACCGTAGTCGTGTTTGGGCTCATTTTAAACAGGACTTAAGTTCAATGCAATCTTGACATAAGTCTGGCCTGATGCTGCAGCCAGGATTATCAGCATCTAGTCTAAAAACATCAGGTCAGGATTTGATGATGGGATCCTGGAGAAATCGAAGGAACTCTTCAAATATTATAGGCACACCTATAGCGATTTGGGTATTTTTTATAGTAACTCGTGCACTTGCTCTCGGAAAGCACCATTTGGTGAAGTGGAACTGATGATGAAGACCACAAATGGCCACCGGAACTACTCAATAATATCTAAGTATTTCACGGGTTGCGATTCGATTACTTTAATATGGTTGCTAAGCAATTTATGCTCGTCACAATGTGAATGGTGATATGGAGCTGATGGTGGACCTGGAGAACTCCTCAACAATTAACTTCCCTGCATCGGGAAAAGCAATATTTTGTTTGTAAAAGGCGATGATCACTAGGCTATTGTAACTTAGATAAATTATAAGCAGACCCACTAAAAAGCGTGAAATAAAAACTTTTTAAGAAAAAAAAAAACCGACTTCCAAAAAAACACTACAAAGTGAAAAATAACTTTAATTTCGGAAGTCGGTGGCAAAAAACTAAAATACAGATCCAAAGACACCGACTTCCGAAATTAAAGTTATTTTTCACTTTGTTGTTTTTTTGGAAGTCGGTTTTTTTTTTCTTAAAAAGTTTATTTTTCATTTTGTAGTGTTTTTTTGGAAGTCAGTTTTTTCTTTCTTAAAAAGTTTTTTTACTTTAATGGTTTGCAAGTATTTATATTTTGTAAACGCGATTTTGCTCCTTATTTATAGGAAGTCATTGATCAATTTCCTATGCAAGTAGTTTTACTTCCAACGGGGCTTTTGAATACGCGATTGTACTTCTTATCTGTATGAAGTTATGGATCAGTTTTCTATACAGATAGAAAATACTTGAAAGTATCTCGCTCCGTCGTGCCTCGACGCTCGAGTACGTAGGTACTCAAATAGTTCAACAACCGCGTTTGTTTTCGCAAATGCGATCATACTCCTTATCAGTAAGAGCACAGGAATACTTAATAGTACTACGTACAGAAAGGACACTCCCTTCCTCGCCCTCATATCAGATACCGCACTTCACCCCGCACTTCGAGGTATTCGTCGCCGACTCTTTAGCAAGGGCGCTCGCGAACCGCAGCGCTGTATTGCTGACACACAATTATGCGATTTAAAAGTTTTATTTGAGTTTTAATCACGATGGTTGGATATTTTGACATGCCTGATGATCTAGTGGTTAGTGACCCTGACTGCTATGCCGGAGGTCGTGGGTTCGATTCCCACCCAGGACAAGTGTTTGTGTGATGAGCACGATCATTTGTTCTGTGTCTGGGTGTAATTTATCTATAATATGTATGTATTTAGAAATATATAAGTATGTTTATCAGTTGTCTAGTACCCATAACACAAGCTCTGCTTAGCTTGGGACTAGATGGCGTTGTGTGATAGTTGTGGAATATTATTATTATTATATTATATTGTGATGCTTTTCCGAATTCGTATTTACATAAACTGTTTGTAAGATTTCGCATTTTTAATAACATGCGATTTAATAACCGATTATTTACAGATAAGTCATTTAAACTAAACTATTTTAGTGTTTTTATTTCATTTCAAACCCGACTATATAAATAAACAATTGAACTACATGGTCACTTCATAATAATGCACACGTTCGGGCAGCGCCGCCGCCGTCGTCGTTCGGTTCCTCGATACAAATTGCTTTCCGCGCCATTTTTTTTACGCTACTAGATTTCACGCACACATTTGCACGTATACAAACGTCATTTGTTTATGTAGTAGTAATAGGTAAGTAATTATTTTGCGAGCGTTGTATGGAGTGTCCGAGGTGTGGTAAGAGTCTACGGAACAATTTCGTATGCAAGTATTTTTACTTTAATGGTTTGTAAAAGTATTTATTTGTAAACGCGATTGTGCTCCTTATTTATAAGAATTCACCGATCAATTTCCTATGCAAGTACTTTTTACTTCCAAAAGGGCTTTTGTTAGATTACGCGATTGTACTTCTTATTTGTATGAAGTTATGGATCAATTTTCGATGCAGATAGAAAATACTTGAAAGTATCTCGAGCCCTGGTTTTAGGCCCTGGTTTCTTAAGGTGGACGTACTTGGAAGCCCTGGTACTCGATTTTGCAAGTACGACCCATGTCTACGGGCTACGGGCGAGGCGAACGGGAGTTGAGTGGGGGATATAAGCAAGAGAAAGTAGTGCGCGCGCACATTTTCTTTCTCTCTTCCTCTCATAGCCAAATACGTTTGAAGTTTCACTTCAGTCGTGTGGTCATAAGCACACTCGGTTTTTTTTTTTTTATGTTTGTTCATCGAATACTCCGCCAATTGTCGACGGATTTTCAAAATTATTTTTTTGTTCCAAAGTAGATAGTTCTGAAATGGTCCCACTGTCACCAAGTTAGGATCTGATGATGGGATCTTAGAGAAATCGACGGCAACCCTCAAATTTTATAGGCTCACTTATTGTTTTTCGCATATTTTATGAAGTATCTTGTGTATTTGCGTATGGTTGTCACCATCTCAGGTAGCTGGGCTGATGATGGAAGGTACAACTCCTTAACAGTAAGAAGTTACTCGAACAGGCAAGGACCGTTTTAGTAAATTGTTTTGATGTTTGATAGGGCATTTGCCACATTTGGTCTCATGATCATCAAGTCATGACCTGATGCTGCAGTCAGGATAGTCTGCAGAGTACCTAACTCCTCGACAACTAACAGCAGATATATCGTGTTTAGGCTCATTGAAAAGGGCTCGATGTGTGGATAAACGTACTGTTAACGAGGAACACCGAAGTACATAAAGCTGATGCTGAAGCCAGGAGCATCAGAAAAAGTACCAACCTTGAAATTACAGCACCGTAGTCGTGTTTGGGCTCATTTTAAACAGGACTTAAGTTCAATGCAATCTTGACATAAGTCTGGCCTGATGCTGCAGCCAGGATTATCAGCATCTAGTCTAAAAACATCAGGTCAGGATTTGATGATGGGATCCTGGAGAAATCGAAGGAACTCTTCAAATATTATAGGCACACCTATAGCGATTTGGGTATTTTTTATAGTAACTCGTGCACTTGCTCTCGGAAAGCACCATTTGGTGAAGTGGAACTGATGATGAAGACCACAAATGGCCACCGGAACTACTCAATAATATCTAAGTATTTCACGGGTTGCGATTCGATTACTTTAATATGGTTGCTAAGCAATTTATGCTCGTCACAATGTGAATGGTGATATGGAGCTGATGGTGGACCTGGAGAACTCCTCAACAATTAACTTCCCTGCATCGGGAAAAGCAATATTTTGTTTGTAAAAGGCGATGATCACTAGGCTATTGTAACTTAGATAAATTATAAGCAGACCCACTAAAAAGCGTGAAATAAAAACTTTTTAAGAAAAAAAAAAACCGACTTCCAAAAAAACACTACAAAGTGAAAAATAACTTTAATTTCGGAAGTCGGTGGCAAAAAACTAAAATACAGATCCAAAGACACCGACTTCCGAAATTAAAGTTATTTTTCACTTTGTTGTTTTTTTGGAAGTCGGTTTTTTTTTTCTTAAAAAGTTTATTTTTCATTTTGTAGTGTTTTTTTGGAAGTCAGTTTTTTCTTTCTTAAAAAGTTTTTTTACTTTAATGGTTTGCAAGTATTTATATTTTGTAAACGCGATTTTGCTCCTTATTTATAGGAAGTCATTGATCAATTTCCTATGCAAGTAGTTTTACTTCCAACGGGGCTTTTGAATACGCGATTGTACTTCTTATCTGTATGAAGTTATGGATCAGTTTTCTATACAGATAGAAAATACTTGAAAGTATCTCGCTCCGTCGTGCCTCGACGCTCGAGTACGTAGGTACTCAAATAGTTCAACAACCGCGTTTGTTTTCGCAAATGCGATCATACTCCTTATCAGTAAGAGCACAGGAATACTTAATAGTACTACGTACAGAAAGGACACTCCCTTCCTCGCCCTCATATCAGATACCGCACTTCACCCCGCACTTCGAGGTATTCGTCGCCGACTCTTTAGCAAGGGCGCTCGCGAACCGCAGCGCTGTATTGCTGACACACAATTATGCGATTTAAAAGTTTTATTTGAGTTTTAATCACGATGGTTGGATATTTTGACATGCCTGATGATCTAGTGGTTAGTGACCCTGACTGCTATGCCGGAGGTCGTGGGTTCGATTCCCACCCAGGACAAGTGTTTGTGTGATGAGCACGATCATTTGTTCTGTGTCTGGGTGTAATTTATCTATAATATGTATGTATTTAGAAATATATAAGTATGTTTATCAGTTGTCTAGTACCCATAACACAAGCTCTGCTTAGCTTGGGACTAGATGGCGTTGTGTGATAGTTGTGGAATATTATTATTATTATATTATATTGTGATGCTTTTCCGAATTCGTATTTACATAAACTGTTTGTAAGATTTCGCATTTTTAATAACATGCGATTTAATAACCGATTATTTACAGATAAGTCATTTAAACTAAACTATTTTAGTGTTTTTATTTCATTTCAAACCCGACTATATAAATAAACAATTGAACTACATGGTCACTTCATAATAATGCACACGTTCGGGCAGCGCCGCCGCCGTCGTCGTTCGGTTCCTCGATACAAATTGCTTTCCGCGCCATTTTTTTTACGCTACTAGATTTCACGCACACATTTGCACGTATACAAACGTCATTTGTTTATGTAGTAGTAATAGGTAAGTAATTATTTTGCGAGCGTTGTATGGAGTGTCCGAGGTGTGGTAAGAGTCTACGGAACAATTTCGTATGCAAGTATTTTTACTTTAATGGTTTGTAAAAGTATTTATTTGTAAACGCGATTGTGCTCCTTATTTATAAGAATTCACCGATCAATTTCCTATGCAAGTACTTTTTACTTCCAAAAGGGCTTTTGTTAGATTACGCGATTGTACTTCTTATTTGTATGAAGTTATGGATCAATTTTCGATGCAGATAGAAAATACTTGAAAGTATCTCGAGCCCTGGTTTTAGGCCCTGGTTTCTTAAGGTGGACGTACTTGGAAGCCCTGGTACTCGATTTTGCAAGTACGACCCATGTCTACGGGCTACGGGCGAGGCGAACGGGAGTTGAGTGGGGGATATAAGCAAGAGAAAGTAGTGCGCGCGCACATTTTCTTTCTCTCTTCCTCTCATAGCCAAATACGTTTGAAGTTTCACTTCAGTCGTGTGGTCATAAGCACACTCGGTTTTTTTTTTTTTTTCTAAGACTAAGGTAATCAGGCCCAACAGCCACACGCACAATAAAACTTCGCAGATTAAAGTTGTGATTTATTTCGTTTTCTTTAATTTATAGGTACCACTTCCATGTTTTCTATCATTAATTTAATAAAATCAGATAAAATAGTTGTCATTTATTATTTAAAAAACGCAAAGAAACGTTTTTATGACTTGGCAGTATGAAGTACCCAAGTCAAAGTTTTGTGGCGGGAATTAGCTATGCTTTGCAACCTTTATGCCTGTTTCATTTTCTAGCAATCGAAAAGAAAAGCAGAGTCTATAACTCAGGCATAAACGAGCCATTTTACCCCTCGACTTAACTATCAACCCTCGCCTGCGGCTCGGGTGGATATAAATGTCTCGGGGTAAAATAGCTTATTTTATGCATTAGTTGTACAATCTACTATTCTCATCTAAGTACCTATATCTATAGGTACAAATAGGTAAAATTGAAGCCTCTGTTGTAATGTTAAAGTAGCAGCTTTTTACTAAATGCACATGAGAGTATACAGGGTCAAATTAAATTAGCTAGCGAAACTGCAGACGTGATGGGTATTGATATCTAAACATGATAAAATATTAGGTCCTTACATATGAAATTGGCGTTTTTCGTACTGGCCACTTTAATCACGAATTTCTCCTCTTTGGTAAGGAATTCCAAATTCAAATTTGTACAGCTATTTACAGTGGTACCCAACTGATAAGGCGCGTCGTGAATCTTCGTTCGCGCAGAAAAGAAAGTATGGCCCCGAAGATTAACGAAAGAATGCTTAAAACTTACAATCAACCTTAGATCACTACTATAAGGTTCATAATACACTGTAGCTGTTAGTTCCGTCTCACTCGCAAGTCACGCCCCTCCGCATAATTACACTTCGTGCCAATTTTATCGGGCCTCCAATTTTCATCAAATATACAGGGTGTCCCAAAACTCAACGTCAAGCCGAAACGGGGTGACAGGATTGATCATAACCATCACGAGAAAAATCTGAAAAAAAATCTATCCCATGCAGTTTAAAAATTATGGGCATTTTAAGAAAAACCTAGAAATTTGATCAAACTGTACCATTTTTCGGTTATTGTGGTTATTCTTTTTTATTTTTGTTCATTTGAACTTTGGAAACGTAATCCTAAATAACATTTCTAGAATCCCAATAAAAAATAATGACACAATTGCCTCAAGTTTCCGAGAATTGAGACTATTTGTTAAACTACGAATTTAAAATTTTCAAGATTCGTCGACTTTGACAGGCCCTCCTATAAAAAAAATGTACTAGAGTGCCTTGGCAAGTGGCATTAAAAGTTGGCGCATTTAATCAGAATTCTAAAATGGTACAATACTTGTTAGTTCCATACAATAGAAAAGAGTAAAAAAATTAAAACCTCAAGTAACCCGATTTTTGCTATCTCATTTTACTCAGTTAAAATGTTTTTAATTCACACAAGCTCTAGGTAGGTTCTTAATTTTAAGACAAAATGATGAGAGAGATGGATAATGGGTATGTTCGCCATGAGTGAGCGAGACAGATAGTGACGCCACTTTTACCAAAGTGAAAAAAAGTTAGTAAAATTAGTAAAATAATTAGGTTTGTTGGAATAAAAGTCTGATGATAGAGAAATAACGTTTTTTATTACAATAAATGTTCAAATTGTTTACCATCAGCCTCAATACAAGCCCTACATCTTCTTAAAAAAGATCTACTTATTAGTCGGGCATATCTTCGAGAGTTGATCGCCTCAGCTGCTTGAGAAATGCGTTCACGCAGGTCGGCTACGTTCTCAATGGGCTTTGAGTAAACTTTTTCTTTGAGAACTCCCCAATAGAAAAAATCCAGGGGATTTAAATCTGGTGAACGGGCGGGCCACGAGATAGTGCCCGAACGTCCAATCCACCTTCCCGGATATTCCTGGTCAAGGAAATCTCTTACTTGCACTGCGAAATGCGCTGGGCAGCCATCTTGTTGAAACCACATGTCGCGAAGATCTGCTAGTGGTACGTCCTCTAACAGGGTTGGTAAATCTTCTCTTAAAAAATGTAGGTAATTAGTTCCATTCAAGTTCTCAGGCAGTTCAATAGGCCCAATAATTTTACCGTTTAAAATTCCGGTCCACAGGTTTACTTTAAAACGATACTGGGATCTATCTTCTCGCATTAAATGTGGATTCTCCACATGCCACTCGTGATAATTGTGCAAGTTCATGTAACCATCTTTTTTAAATGTCGATTCATCTGACCAGAGAATTTTTTGGATGAATTGGGGATTCTCATTATGCCTCTGTAGCATTGTTCTACAAAAAGAAATCCTTTCCTGATAATCTCGAGGTAGAAGACTTTGAACTCGTTGTACGTGAAACGGATGCATTTCGGCTCTTTGTAAAATACGATGAGCAGTGCTTTTCGGTATTCCCGTTCTTTCTTCAATTCCACGTACGGAAATACTTCGGTCACGTGCGACCTCTTGCAATACTTCTTCCTGGAAAGGAAACACAGGTCTACCTCCAGCCTGTATTTGATTCGGGAAATGGCCGCCCTCTGTGAGTGAACGGTGCACATTAACAAACACGCGGTGATCCGGGTAGCGCTCTAAATTTGGATATCTTTCACGATAAAGTCTAGCGGCAGCACTTGCGTTGCATCTGCATTCCCCATAAATGAGGTGCATGTTCGCATATTCTTGTGAAGTGTAGCGCGTAGGCATGGTAGATAAAAAGGATGCCAACACAAAAGTCCAGAGAGAAGCCAAAGTTGCCGGTATGTTATCAACAAGTCCAATTCACAAAGATTCAAGTCCAAAAAGAGAAGCCAAAGTTGTCAGTACTAAATCAACACAAGCGAATACGAACGTGCGCAGTAGACGAATGAGCGAAACGTACTAACTGGTTGGTGTCGGACTGGTAGCGTAGCCATTTGCTTGGCTGAAACTAGTGCGAATGAAACAGATAGATGCCATAGCATCTATCTGTTTCATTCGCACTCGTTTAAACGACGCATCTCCGTCTCAATGCGTGGCGTCACTATCTGTCTCGCTCACTCATGGCAAACATACCCATTATCCATCTCTCTCATCATTTTGCCTTAAAATTAAGAACCTACCTAGAGCTTGTGCGAATTAAAAACATTTTAACTGAGTAAAATCTGATAGCAAAAATCGGGTTACTTGAGGTTTTAATTTTTTTACTCTTTTCTATTGTATGGAACTAACAAGTATTGTAACATTTTAGAATTCTGATTAAATGCGCCAACTTTTAATGCTACTTGCCAAGGCACTCTAGTACATTTTTTTTATAGGAGGGCCTGTCAAAGTCGACGAATCTTGAAAATTTTAAATTCGTAGTTTAACAAATAGTCTCAATTCTCGGGAACTTAAGGCAATTGTGTCATTATTTTTTATTGGGATTCTAGAAATGTTATTTAGGATTACGTTTCTAAAGTTCAAATGAACAAAAATAAAAAATAATAACCACAATAACCGAAAAATGGTACAGTTTGATCAAATTTCTAGGTTTTTCTTAAAATGCCCATAATTTTCAAACTGCATGGGATAGATTTTTTTTCAGATTTTTCTCGTGATGGTTATGATCAATCCTGTCACCCCGTTTCGGCTTGACGTTGAGTTTTGGGACACCCTGTATATTTAATTAAAAATACAGGTTATTTAAAATGTACGATTTATTTAATAAACAAATAGGTATTCATTTAGTAAACAATAGAAAAAACTTAATCTAAAGGCCGCACTCCTGCTACCTCAATATCACTCTGAGCGTTGCTACTATTACCACCATTATCACGACTCGCACTATCCGATGAGGATGATGTGTCTTCGTTGGTGTTTATTACAAAATGGTCCAATCTATCGTCGATGGCCTCTTTTTAAACCATAAAAAAGAAAACACTTTTGTTGCCACTAAGTGTACTTTTGCCTGCTGCGCGTGCACTCGATCAGAAGTATGGCGGTTGACTAACATGCCACGCGGTGCGCGCTAACATGGCGACAGCTGCCGACCAATAGCGGTACAGGAAAAAGAAGCGCGGTGCGTGGAGCGTGCCGATTGGTCAATAGCATTTCCCGCGCTTTGAAAATTCATCTTCTGCGCAGGTACATCGGTAAGCCATATCAGTTGGGTACTACTGTACTCATGTATTTGTGCTTCGATGACCGTCATTCATTTGTTATTTTTCTTCTGTTTTTTCTGTTTGCGTCACTCATTTTACAAAATGGAAAATTTAAAATATCGCATTATTTACGAGTACGAGTTCCGCCGTGGCACTAGTGCTGCGGAAACGACTCGAAGGGTGAATGATGTGTATGGCGGTCATGTTGCAAAAGAAAACACAGTTCGTTTTTGGTTCCAACGTTTTCGTTCTGGAAATTTCGACCTGCAGAACAAGCCCCGTGGACGGCCTGAGACCCAAGTTGATAATGGAGAATTGAAGGCTATTGTGGAAGCGGACCCATCGCAAACCACGTCCGAGTTAGCTGCAGGCTTCGATGTTAGTGATAAAACTGTTTTAATTCACTTGAAGCAAATTGGGAAGATTAAAAAGCTTGAAAGGTGGGTACCTCACGAATTGATCCCCAGGGTTGTCACTTTTACTTTTAGTTAATATTTTCGAACAAGCAGCACTTGATCTAAATTTATGAAATAAAAAAGCATATTATGATTGAATATTTTACCAATTTATAAATTTAGTAAAAATAAAAAGCCTTTATTCACATAACATTTATAATACTAAGTTACAAATTTGATACCGAGAAAATTTTTCTCCTGTTTCTGCACGTCCGGAACGCTTTATTATTATTTGTTAATGTAAAGTAAATTCTCATTCTTATGTAAAGTTTTTGTAAAAAGCTTTTGGGAAAGCATGGATCTTAAATTCTATATCATTCAGTTGATCGTAAATTGACCGGCCAATTTTAATGTTGATGTGGTCCTTTTCGAACGCTTTGCGAAACACCTGCTCCATCCTCCATCGACAAAATCATCAGGCGGGATCATGAGTAAATTTCGATCTTTGCCGTAATTCCTGTAATGGGTGTATAAGACACCATATTTGGATTGAACAACACATCAGACAATTGAAAAAATAATAATTTCAATAGTAATTAATTTGCAATATTAATTATTGTGAAATTGCCCTTATTACATCTATACGCGACAAATACGTTTACCTAAACGATGTTTCGAACTCAATCCTCTGTTTTATAGTAAAACTAGACTTCTTAAAATAAACTTTAGCTCTAAACATAGTATTCAGAAAGTAAATTTGGGAATACATTTAAATGGAAAAATGCAACTCGGCTACGCTCTTAATAAAGCAAATAAACTGTGAAATAAACAATACAATACCACATTTTCTAATAATATTTAAGTATAAGTAGGTACATTTCTGGTTGAGTAGGAACTATGAAGAATGATAAGTCCGGGTTTGCGAAATCATTATTGAGGCACCCGAAAACACTACCTACAATATTTGTTTCCCCTTTTTGAAGTCATGATACTCGTAATTTAAGTGGCCGCCACCGGCGAGAGTTGACGAACGCAAGCGGTCATGTAGCGTACGCGCGTGCTCACAGTCGCGCTGCACAGCCCGCACTGCCGCCACCTTATTCCCTCATATATTATGCTAGCGTGTGCGTGAAATCGCGTGCCGACATGGCGCGCGGCGCGCACGCACACATTCAAACCGAGAGCGGCACGTTTGTATGAAGATGTTTTACTGTATATTTATACTGTGACCCCGCTGTTTCGCCCTACCCGGTTATCGAATCTAGAGTAGGTATCTAGATGGCATGTGCATCTAGAAGTGGGTTTCTCCAAATTTTATCCACCTGTAAAGAATTCTTAATGAAAAAAACTTTATACTTACTCAAAAAAAAAAAAAAAAAAAACCAACTTCCAAAAAAAAAAAACACCAAGCAGGTACTTACCTACCTACATAGTGAAAAATTAAGTCGGTGTCGTTGGTTCGGCATTTTCGTTTTATGACGGAGGTACTTATGTCCGAAAATACATAAAAAAATATAAACATCCAAATTACCATGACCTCCTTTTTTTGAAGTCGGTTAAATAAAACCCAGCCACCTTTGAACTCTCATTTAAATAAAAATTTATATGTTTCATGTCAATGTCAATGTAATCTTGTTTACTTATGTTTTTTACGCATATCTAGGTATCTTTGTATGTGGGATTCCTTATACCCTCGAAGCATGCTAACGACGGGATGGACATTAACATGCGAGGTTATCGACACAGTAAACATACAGTAAAACATCTTCATACAAACGTGCCGCTCTCGGTTTGAATGTGTGCGTGCGCGCCGCGCGCCATGTCGGCACGCGATTTCACGCACACGCTAGCATAATATATGCGGGAATAAGGTGGCGGCAGTGCGGGCTGTGCAGCGCGACTGTGAGCACGCGCACGGCGTACGCTACATGACCGCTTGCGTTCGTCAACTCTCGCCGGCGGCGGCCACTTAAATTACGAGTATCATGACTTCAAAAAGGGGAAAACAATATTGTAGTGTTTTCGGGTGCCTCAATAATGATTTCGCAAACCCGGACTTATCATTCTTCATAGTTCCTACTCAACCAGAAATGTAAGTACCTACTTATACTTAAATATTATTAGAAAATGTGGTATTGTATTGTTTATTTCACAGTTTATTTGCTTTATTAAGAACGTAGCCGAGTCGCATTTTTCCATATAAATGTATTCCCAGATTTACTTTCTGAATACTATGTTTAGAGCTAAAGTTAGTTACCAGTAGCAATCAAACACAAGGAAATGAAAATATTTTGTCGGAAATCTTACGTTCTGACTATGTACCAATACAACATGAGCTACCGGAAAAAAATGCATTCTTTTATGTTTGTGGCGCTTTGTTAAAAAAATGTGTTGATTACCGTACGAACTGCGATTTTTTAAATAATTACGTCGACGTTAATCAACGAGCGTGTAATTTAAGTGTAGAATCTGGATACACCCGTTACAGGAATTACGGCAAAGATCGAAATTAACTCATGATCCCACCTGATGATTTTGTCGATAATGTAGAAAGGATGGAGCAGGTGTTTCGCAAAGCGTTCGAAAAGGACCACATCAACATTAAAATTGGCCGGTCAATTTACGATCAACTGAATGATATAGAATTTAAGATGCCCTGTCCATGCTTTCCCAAAAGCTTTTTACAAAAACTTTACATAAGAATGAGAATTTACTTTACATTAACAAATAATAATAAAGCGTTCCGGACGTGCAGAAACAGGAGAAAAATTTTCTCGGTATCAAATTTGTAACTTAGTATAATAAATGTTATGTGAATATAGGCTTTTTATTTTTACTAAATTTATAAATTGGTAAAATATTCAATCATAATATGCTTTTTATTTCATAAATTTAGATCAAGTGCTGCTTGTTCGAAATTATTAACTAAAAGTAAAAGTGACAACCTTGGGGATCAACGCAAGTGTAGGCTAATAACTCGGCGGGCGGCTTTAGATAACTTACTGTATATTATATTTACTGTGTTATCGACTAGTCTGGGTCGCGCGATGGTTCTATTACCATGTGGGGTATCAAAATAAAGGCCTTGACGAAACGATTCCAAAAAATAACACACAAAAAAAAACCGGATGCAATTATTGAAAAGTTCAAAACATGCTACTTTTTAAGCAGCCTAATTCAGTTGGTAGCATCAAATTTGACATTGAACTAAAATTGCATCAGCCTGCGTGAACAGTGAGCTTGTTTTGTACTTTTTAGCTGCAGTTGGGGTTTTTGAATTGTCGATTGTTTTATAGTAGGTACTTATCAGTTCTAGGAACTTCGTATAGTATTATAATACGTAACGTACGTACTTAACGGTATTTGATCAGCTTGATTCATATAATGTACACAATAATATATTCTGGCAAAACTTATGAGCATGACGAGTTCGACGAATGATATTTCGCAATACGAACCCACGGGGACTATACCGTCATGTTGGTGGATCTTCCGCATAAAATCCGGAGTTTGTAAGCAACAATCACAGTCTTGAAGTGACTTCAGTGAGATGCGGATTTCAGCGAAAGTGTACCTACCTGAATACCTACTTAGCCTAAATATTACCTAGTCTCGTGTGTATGTACAGTGAGTAATTTACTTTTATTGCTTAACTTTTTTTTTTTTTGCTTGGACATGATAGAGATTGCCTCTAGTTTCGGACTGAACGGGAGAGGGTATCTCCCATTTCGAATTTTGAAAAGTCCTGGCAAAAACACTGACATTTGCAAAAAAGTCCCAAGTTTTTACTTTTCAACTTAATTTTTTCTGTAGGTACAGTATTAAAAAAAATAGTAGTAATATATAAAATCCCCTTCGTGCGAAAAGTCCGGTAAATGGTAAGGCCAGATAAAGTCCGGACGGGGGCCAAAAAGCCGGACATGTCCGGATAAATCCGAACGGAATGTAACCTTAAACGGGAATCAGTCCATTCAAATTCAAAATATTTTTATTGTGGGCATATGCACAACCACTAGATATGCGACAAGGTAGCGAAATTATACCTATTGGTTCTCATTACCTACTTTTGATTAGTTTGTCAAACTGTGCACGTGTGATGATTATCTCTGACAATTTATGGCTTTAATTATATTGATATAATATTTACCGTCAGTCACGTATAGCTCAGCTGTTGCAATACTATTCATAGTTCGTAAGTACCTATCCTAAAAATAAATAAAAGAAAAGGCTGGCCAAGTGCGTATCGGACCACGCACATTGAAGGGTTTCGTAGCGTAGTTAGATCGAATAATAACGCTGCAGACATATTCCAAATTCATTTTATCGACTTGTTATTTATTTTCGTCTTTATTTCAAGAGAGGTACTGTTGACACTTGTTTGGCAGTGCTAAATCGCTGCGCCTCGTCAGATGTGCGCCGGTCCTTACCCGTCATGCGCTCATTAACTAACGAACCTAATCTAATGTGTTACCTACCTATTAATTAGTGGAATTCCACCGGTTGATATGAATGATGTCATTCATTTAGATTTAGGAGCCAGAGAATGTCGCGAGGGGTTTGACTCTCTAGTCAAACCCCTCGCGACATTCTCTGGCTAAATAACAGGTCTCTACCTGTTATTTCCATTTCACGATTTTTTAGCGTTGAGACTTTCTCCTAGGATCCTAGATAACCTGGAACAACTCCGTAAATTACACAGGTACTCACGAGAATAGAACCTATGATCCTTTAGCCCTTAGCTGTCATGCTAACAACAGATGACTGTATTATTCTCCGGAACAAGAGTGACGTTTGCATCTATTCTGTACAAATCTCACCGAGGAAACTTAGGTGAACTGAGCTGTCATTCCATCTCATCGATCAATCAACTCAGCCTATCGCAGTCAGCTGCTGGACAAGGGCTCTCCCTGCAGGCTGCGCCACAACGCCCTGTCCTCCGCCTCCATTCTATCCCGGAGTCACCTTTTTATGGTCTTCACTCCACCCGTTGCGAGGGATTGACACTATTGTCAGCTCAGTTCACCTAAGTTTTCACCGTGAGATCTTAACTGAATAGATTGACTGTTATCAGTGTGATACGGCGTTAGTGATAATGTTATCATCGCCGGCCGGCTCCATACGGCTGTCAGTTGTTTGACAACCGAAGAGCACACGGTATGTTGGTTTGGTGTTTTTTAGTACGGTAGTGATAATTTCATCCGTGATAGAGTAATATAGTGCTAGATAAGTTGGAAAGTCTGGGTAGGTTTGTTAGAAACGAGGGTTTTGATATATAAAGTAGGTAAGTAGAATCAGTGTCAAGAATCTAAACAAAACTGAAGTAATGTACTTATAGCCGCGTAAATTATTAACCCTTGACTTAATGATTATGAAAGCTTTATCCTAATCCTTTAAAATATTTTCTGGGGTTCGTTATGTAAGTAATCATTATCTCTTCACAAATATTTTTTTCGAGAACAATATATCCATCGTTTTCATTTTGATTTCTCTTCTGATCTGCATCAAAAGGTAGCACGTAGTATAGTAGATATACTTACTATTATGTATAGTTATAATGTAACGACTTGTTACTTCATTTTCTTTTAGTTTGTAATTTTACGCAAGTTGCATTCCTATTTAATTTTGATGAGATGTGATCACTTAATTTTATGTCCTCATGTTATGGCTAGAGAGCGCAACTGGCAAGCCATGGCCATCATCGCCAGGTATAACAGCAACAGCAATGAGTTACATAGATACTCGTAGTCATTTAATGATTTATTGTACCGACTTGCGTCTAGGAAACAAGGTATTTTTCTTAAAAATTGCTCTAAACTTTTGCTGTGATTATCTCGGCCTTAAAAACATACTGTAAGTACAAAAATAGTCCCGCGACTGAAAGCTCAGTCTGACATGCCAAGACCATGTTAATCACAAAATCTCAATCATAAATACCTACCTCTACCATAAAAACTAAAACATTATTAAGAGGGACGTTCTATATACTCCGTTGGTTTGGGTAGGTACTTAAATAAAGGTAAACAAAAAAAAAAACACGTTATTCATGAGTGCTAAACCTTTTGTTACAAATTTTAATTAAATGAATGATTTTGAAACTTCAATTTACACGCACTTTTAACGAAGTTATTTTATAATATAATTAGTAAATTAGGCATTTTAATTGAAAACGTCAAAAGTTTCACATGAAACCGACAATGTTTTGAATGAATTTATACTACTTAAATAAAAGAAACCGACTAAACGTAATACCTGTCACTTGTCATGCCACGCCACAGTTGAACTCTTCACGTTATCTGATCTAATTCGTGGCATTTTTAAAAGGTTTAAGAGAACCTTTTTTTGGGTTCTTTACAATAGACAGATTACAAAATATTACCTACTTATATTATTATTATAAAAATAACTAAATAAAAATTGTGGTCAAGCAGTTCTACGAAGAATAGTTTTTAAGAATAAAAATAAAACAGGAACCTACCTTAAAAATCTAATATTTATTTAATTTGTGGGTAACGTATTTTTAAAAAATAAGGTGACATCTATAAAAATTAAAAACCCTTTTTACGATTTTTACATTTAATTACTTAACTAAACCAATGGATTAAGTACCTATAGACAATACAAGATTTTTTTGAAATGGTCAAATGGGGGAAAAATGCAGGAAAATACAGTAAGCAGGTCAGTGGCGGATTTACACATTTGCCGCCAGTAGGCTATTGAAATTTTTGCCGCCCCTACCGACCTCTACAATAATGTCCCATGTCTTTTGTATAGGTACTGCTTCGCCTTTTCTTCAAAATACTTAAAATGTTCTCGTTCATCAGCTACGAAAAACTTGCAAAGAGATTTGTAAAGACCGGCAACTGTGATAAAATCTACGGCAGAAGCCTGAATTTGAGAATTCACTTTGTTTATTCTTTCCAAAAAAACGTGGTAGGTATATAAATATTAAAACCGACTACGATTCTGCTATTAGAGACTTATCACAGATTAACTGGGAAGAAAGGTTTCATAATAATGACCCAAATGAAATGACGAACATCTTTCTGAATACCATTAGAGACGTCCTATCGAATCACACACACACCGTCAAGCAGCCTAGGCGACAAATAATCATTAAGCCTTGGATTACACCAGGTCTGTGTAGATGTATGAGAAATCGCGATCAACTTCACCAAAAACTAAGAAAGGATCCAGAAAACTCAACTCTTACTATAACTTACAAGCGCTACCGAAATACATGTAATAATCTACTAAAAAGCCTTAAAAACAAATATTTTAAATCAGAATTCGCTAAGTCTAGTTATAATATAAAAAAACAATGGGGATTGGTGAAAGAAATGTGTAATTTAAACAGCTACCCAAAAAAGCCAACAGAGCTTCTTTCCACTAACTCAACACCTCAAGATGCATTAAATAACATAAATAGATACTTTGTCAATGTCGGTAGTAATTTGGCAAACTCTATCTTGTCCAGGACCCACACAAATGAGTTAGATCTTAGCAAGCGGTTTAGACAAAAACCGAATAGTGGACCCCTAAACTCTTTTATGCTTCTCCCAACAGACCAATTTGAAATTAAGGAAATAATTGCTAACTTAAAATCTAAGAATTCCTCGGGATGGGACGGTATCTCCACGTTTTTCATTAAGAGAGCAGTGGATTCACTTATTGCACCGCTATCACACATATGTAATGCTTGCTTCTCAAAAGGAGTCTTTCCAGATGCGCTTAAAAAGTCCGTAACTGTTCCTATATATAAAGCAGGTGATAAAACGCTGGTGTCGAATTATAGACCAATTTCTCTCCTTCCTAGTTTTTCAAAAATTCTAGAAAAGCTAATAAATAAGAGGCTAAAATACTACCTAGAAACTCATAAACTTCTCTCAGGTAATTTAATCAGTATGGGTTCAGAGAAAAAATATCAACTGCCGACGCTCTTCACAAACTAACTTCGTATGTAGTCGAAAACCTGGATAGGGGACAGAAGTCTCTAGGCATATTCTTAGACCTAGCAAAGGCCTTCGACACCGTCTCTGTACCCATCCTCCTGAACAAACTCGAGGCCTTAGGAATTCGAGGAATACCTCTCCAACTTTTCCAAGATTACTTGACAAACCGGAAACAAGTTATAAAAATTGATAACAATGTAAGCCACGAGGAAAACGTTACCTTCGGAGTACCTCAAGGCAGTGTAATGGGTCCTACGCTGTTTTTAATATATATTAATGACCTCTGCAATTTGCTTTTAAAAAATGGCCAAATAATAACATTTGCAGATGACACAGTATTATTGTTCAGTTCCAACACGTGGAAAGAGGTAACCGAAGCAGCAAATGAAGGTTTTGCTTTAGTAACCTCATGGCTGGACAATCATTTGTTAACACTTAATCTTGACAAAACTAAATTTATTACATTCTCAATTAACGGCAGAACCCAACCTTCTCCTAACTCAATAATTATACAAACTCACAATTGCAACAATCCAAGTACCTGTCATTGTAACCCAATCACCAGAACTAATTCCATAAGATATCTCGGTGTGATAGTAGACCAAAACTTAAACTGGAAAGAACACGTCATGAAAGTAAGTAATCGCGCAAGAAAGTTAATTTATATTTTTAAAACTATTAGAAATACATGTGATATTAAGCTTCTAATAAAAATATATTTAGCACTATGTCAGTCTATACTGATATACGGCTTAAATGTATGGGGAGGAACTTCAAAAACTACCATGTTGTTTGTCGAAAGAGCCCAACGCATGGTACTTAAAGTTATTGCTCGCAAAAGGTACACTTATCCGACACACCTACTTTACTCAGAATTGGATGTCCTCACGGTACGAAAATTATTTGTCAAACTAGAGATCATGGCACAACATAAAGTAAAACCGCACTTTGGAAAAAGGCGACGATTAGATATAGTTTATAACATACCCAAATATAGTACATCTTTTGCACAAAAATTTCACAATTATCTAGGTCCTAGCCTTTACAACAAAGTCAGTAAAGACCTACCACTAAAGAATCTTGATGGCCAAACATGCAAAAAAACGGTGGATGAATATTTGAAAACACTAGACTACAACAGCACTGAAAATCTACTAAGAAAATTGGTGTAAACAAGGCACATAAATAGTGAAGCACACAACTGTACACATACAGAAACATACATAAAACATATACACATATACATATATCTACACCCATACCCAAACACAAAACAACAGACAATTCCAATCATGTAACTTAATTAATATAACTGTACTATTACTTACTGCCTATACGGTATGTAATCAATCTGCTTAACTATGTGACTTGTAACTGGAACCTTGAGAGAATCTGTTGATCTAAGGTTGAGGAAGACTATCCGCTCGTGATACAGTTTTATACTAGTACGAGGGGATAGGGCGAATCAGTCCAAAGACAACCAAATCTCTACTAAATCTCTACTATTTCACATTCTCAAACTGTTGACCTGTCTTTCTTGTCAAAATAACTTTAAACTATATTTGTGTACACTGGGTTTAATATTAAGTTACTCTGTATGGTTGTCTCATATGCATCAATAAAAAGATTATTATTATTATTAATATTTTTAATTTCAGTACATTTAAAAAAAATGTTAGCCCCTTTGCCGCCCTAGGCTTCAGCCTACTCAGCCTATTGGTAAATCCGCCTCTGAGGCAGGTACCTAACTAGAGTACATAATGATAGGCGTAAGAAGTCGCGGGTTATTGGCCGATATGCCAAGGTAGGGTTTAGCATTAGGTGTACTAGAATATTCGAGAACTAACACAAATCAAATTAATTAGGTACAACCCGAAATCAATTAACATAGATTTAATTAACGACACGTTATCGCTGGGAGTGGCACCTGATTGTGACGAACACACACAACACTGATAACAGGCTGTAATCAAGGCTTCTTTTTACATAACACAATAAAATCATGTGTTGATAATGCTTGGGGACCTAAATGACATTTAATTCTCAATAACAGTGCCAATACTAGTATCGCATTCATTCAGGCACCGTTGAACTAGGTATCTATATCTATCACTATAATTATATTTCTACTATATGCGTCTAGGTACGTAATTTACATAAAATTACATACCGGGTTGCAGAAGCTATTAGTGCTCATACACACGAGGGAACCGCCTCAACGGCACAGGTAACTCCTGCCGTCTGTACTAGTACTTGAGCACCGTATCTATTCTGATACATGAGCGGCACGTTGTCGACAGCCGCCAAACCGTCGACGGCTGTGGTTGTAGCTCGTGTGTATGCACACTAACCGGTACGGATATGTCATGTTATGTGTTATGATTTTTGACCTTCATTGTTTCTTATTTCAGTGTCCACCTCTGACCCCTAACGTCACCATGTCGAACCGCACCGGCTTCCCCACCACCACGTCCGGCCTCACGTACCGCGGGCTGCTGGAGACCATGTCCATCCCGGCCGAGCTGCACGAGCGGGAGGATGGCAAGCCCTACGCCAGCTTCGGGTCTACCGTTCCCATCCATTGCTGTACTCCGGAACAGGTGGGAAAGAAATATTATTACCATATTTACTAAACTTCCTCGTTGGTCTGTTTGTCGCAAGCGCTACTGGTGAGTGAGGTCCTGGGTTTGATTCCCGGGACGGACAAAGGATTTTTCCATCAGGAATTTGTAGCCGCCTGGAGTCTGGATTTGTGCCCGGTTGATGGCAATAAGCTGGTCGCCTATTACTGGGTAGGTACATAAAACAACTGCCGTGGCGAAATGTGGTACACCTCTGCCTAGCCCATCGGCGAATACAGGCGTGTTGTTGTACGCAGTCACTAAACTTCTTGTTCAGCTCTCTAAACAAATTATAACAGCTTGCGTCATAAACCACTAACACGTTTAGCGCTAAACATATGTAAAACATTATTCTGTCTCTGTCATCTCCATACGATGGACAGAAACTGAACCATTTTTTGTATTCGCATGTTGCGGACAGTGCTTACTACGTTTGGTCAGTTGGTCACAGCCAATCTCGTTGAGGTAAACTCAAGGAGTTGTCCTTCATTCAAAGTCCAAGAACTTCCTTAACCTTTTGAACGCCAGAGTATAAACGTATCGCCGTACCCCTGACGTCAGGCCACTTTAACAACACAACAACACACACACTTAAAACAACAAATTTCTCGATATTGGTGGTTTATTTATATTAGTTTCATGCAATACAATATAGACGGAAGCTTAAACTTTTAAATTATATAAATAAAAACACACAAAAGTAATGATTAAATTGTTTATTTCATCATATCCGACGACGACGACTGACGTGTATTTTGATGTATATCAGAACGTTCGGCCAGTCGAGATAGGGAGCTGGCTGCTACTCCAGTTTTTAGTGACGATTATGTGACGCTTAAAGATGCCAGTCAAAGAATTTGTGACGGAACAGTTCGAAAGTTAGAAGCATTTATTTATGGCCGAACGACCTGATATCAGGTCGTTCGGCCAACCTGAATCTCCATAACTGAGGACCTTAGAGAAACTGTTACTGAATAAAGATTTAGTGACGATTTGGTGACAAACAACCAATGCTTTACTTTTACTCGTAATGCCACCGGTTAAAAGTAAAATGAATTTTGCTTCCTGGAACATCAGGACGTTCGGCCAACGTAATCTCCATAACTGAGGACCTGAGAGAAACCGTTAATGAATAAAGATTTAGTGACGAGACTGAAACGAATTTTTATTGCTTTATTTTTTTTTGTGACGGCCCCTTTAAATAGTAAATTGAAAATTTAACATATATAACCTCAAAACATTGGGATTATCGATTCCTCCACAACGAAGAAGCCCAGAGAAACCGTTAATGAATAAAGATTTAGTGACGGCACTGAAACGAACTTTTAGTGTTTTTTTTTTTTGTGACGGCCCCTTTATATAGTAAATTGAAAATTTAACATATATAACCTCAAAACATTGGGGTTATCGATTCCTCCACAACGAAGAAGCCCAGAGAAACCGTTAATCAATAAAGATTTAGTGACTGCACTGAAACGAACTTTTAGTGTTTTATTTTTTTTTTGTGACGGCCCCTTTATATAGTAAATTGAAAATTTAACATATATAACCTCAAAACATTGGGATTATCGATTCCTCCACAACGAAGAAGCCCAGAGAAACCGTTAATCAATAAAGATTTAGTAACGGCACTGAAACGAACTTTTAGTGTTTTATTTTTTATTGTGACGGCCCCTTTATATAGTAAATTGAAAATTTAACATAATATTATATAACCTCAAAACATTGGGATTATCGATTCCTCCAAAACGAGTAAGCCTAGAAGACTCGTAAAACCCCTGATGTGTTATAGGTTTTCAGTGCAATGGTGTCAGTATTTTTGTTGATTCACTATTCCGCAATATGGCGGATGGCGACTGAAATAGGGTGACCATGTATTACAACGAAACAAGTATTTATCAAGTACTTAATTACCTACCCTACCTAAATAATGAAGCAACACACGTCGTAATATTAAATTATATAAGTACAAGCAACGTTGAGCTGATGCCTGCATACCAGTGTCCACTTGTGAGGTTTTGTTATATTACTTGAGTCTATTTTGGCTAAAAGCAAACGAAAGTGGAAAGGTGACTGACATTGGAGATTGGGAAATTTGACTAAGTACAAGAATACTTAAATAAATAGGTACACAAATTAAAAAATGCTTTATTTGTAATCAATCATCCAAAAATAGCGGTAGGTTGTTAGGTACATAATAATTTGTACTTTTTAGAATTACAGTTAAATTGGTTCACCACGAGAGAAATTTGACAGCTTCTTGTGTTTACTGCTAGGTGATTGACTTGAAACTTGTCAAATCGGATTTCTTTCGGTGGTGGCCCGACAATCATTTTACAATTAAATAACAGTTCTATAGATAAATCACAGTAAGATAACTACACCGATTCTATTTTTATTCTGCAGAAAAGAGCCATATATATTATAATCTCCGCAGGCGCGATTCTCTAAAGGAACGGTTTAAGGAAATTAATATAGTATTTTTCAGCGCTATTTAAAAGGTTAATGGACCTTTTAAATAGCGCTATCTACCTAACAACCTACCGCTATTTTTGGATGATTGATTACAAATAAAGCATTTTTTAATTTGTGTACATATTTATTTAAGTATTCTTGTACTTAGTCAAATTTCCCATTCTCCAATGTCAGTCACCTTTCCACTTTCGTTTGCTTTTAGCCAAAATAGACTCAAGTAATATAACAAAACCTCACAAGTGGACACTGGTATGCAGGCATCAGCTCAACGTTGCTTGTACTTATATAATTTAATATTACGACGTGTGTTGCTTCATTATTTAGGTAGGGTAGGTAATTAAGTACTTGATAAATACTTGTTTCGTTGGAATACATGGTCACCCTATTTCAGTCGCCATCCGCCATATTGCGGAATAGTGAATCAACAAAAATACTGACACCATTGCTTGCACTGAAAACCTATAACACATCAGGGGTTTTACGAGTCTTCTAGGCTTATTCGTTTTGGAGGAATCGATAATCCCAATGTTTTGAGGTTATATAATATTATGTTAAATTTTCAATTTACTATATAAAGGGGCCGTCACAAAAAAAAATAAAACACTAAAAGTTCGTTTCAGTGCCGTCACTAAATCTTTATTGATTAACGGTTTCTCTGGGCTTCTTCGTTGTGGAGGAATCGATAATCCCAATGTTTTGAGGTTATATATGTTAAATTTTCAATTTACTATATAAAGGGGCCGTCACAAAAAAAAATAAAACACTAAAAGTTCGTTTCAGTGCCGTCACTAAATCTTTATTCATTAACGGTTTCTCTGGGCTTCTTCGTTGTGGAGGAATCGATAATCCCAATGTTTTGAGGTTATATATGTTAAATTTTCAATTTACTATTTAAAGGGGCCGTCACAAAAAAAAATTGAGCAATAAAAATTCGTTTCAGTCTCGTCACTAAATCTTTATTCATTAACGGTTTCTCTCAGGTCCTCAGTTATGGAGATTACGTTGGCCGAACGTCCTGATGTTCCAGGAAGCAAAATTCATTTTACTTTTAACCGGTGGCATTACGAGTAAAAGTAAAGCATTGGTTGTTTGTCACCAAATCGTCACTAAATCTTTATTCAGTAACAGTTTCTCTAAGGTCCTCAGTTATGGAGATTCAGGTTGGCCGAACGACCTGATATCAGGTCGTTCGGCCATAAATAAATGCTTCTAACTTTCGAACTGTTCCGTCACAAATTCTTTGACTGGCATCTTAATGCGTCACATAATCGTCACTAAAAACTGGAGTAGCAGCCAGCTCCCTATCTCGACTGGCCGAACGTTCTGATATACATGTATTTTGTCATATTATTATATGTGACAATGGCGTTCAAAAGGTTAACGAAACTCACTGACGTCGAAAACTTCACCAATGCCACCAAACACTCCGTATTTCTGAACTAATATAATCAATGACGTTATGTTTGCAGGTCGAGAAGTTCGCAAAGACGACGCACCACTACTGCGGCATCTTCACGGAACAGCTGCTGGCGCCGCTGGGAGAGCTGGTGTTCGTCAGGATTGATGAGAACACAGCTGAGAAGGTCGGTACATTATCAGTTTAGCGTAAAGCATTTTAACTCATACATGAGGATAGTGGTGGGTTCCTAATTAATGATAATGAATTAAACCAGCATTGAGTACCAGCACAAAACAACTCCTCTAGAATGCAATAAACTACGGTGTCACAAATTTTTGAGAAGTCAGTCCTATTCGTCCTATAGTTTGATCGCATAGGTTAAGGCCTAACTTAATTATTACGTTCGCATATTAAGTATCTCGTAATAGTTTTCTGAAATATTATAATTCAAAAAGTCTTGCTTTTCTTACGCTGCTGTCACTTATTTTGCCCACAAATCTAGTCGCGGTATGAATTCCAGGACATTAAATTCACCTTTCAAGAATCTCCGAACAATTGGACCCTGTTAATCAGAAAAGATCAAACCAGAAATTTGTCGAAAATCGAGTTATATAGTATGGTTAGAAACATCGAACTTTGTATACGCAAAAAAGATCCAAAAAAGTAACAAAAATTGACGCTCGATTGTCGACATTGAATTTGTGCACTGTCAGCGATCACGTTCAAATTCCACAGTACCAATGTCTGTCCCCACCGTACCTAGCATACAATAAAGAGCCCTCGACCTCCCGCCCTAGGTGTTCATCAACCGCAGCAAGCGCATCCTGCTGCGCTCGAGCGACGGCGCGCTGGCGCAGTGGCGGTTCGCGCCCACGTTCGAGTCGGCCAACGTGTACATCGCGGGCACGCCCATCGTCAACCAGGCCGGCGAGCTGGTCTCCGTGGTCACTGCCAAGAGGGGGAACCACTACGCTGTCTCTACTTTTGAGGTAATTTCTTAGCACCACCAGTCAATGATGTCGACTATTAACTTAGAAAGTACCTTCATATATGAAATTATACGGTCACATCAGTTGGTACTTCAGGTACTTGCATTGCAGCCATTATTTTTTTAATAATGTGGCTTGGGAATGAAATAAAAGTGAGGAATTTGTGCACAACGCAGAAGAGTTCTATGTAATATTAACAAACTATACTTACATAATTCCAGGGCGAAGGCGGCTACTTCGACACGACAGAATCCTGGGAAGTTCTCAACATCCCCGAGGGCGCCGGCATCTACGGAGACAAGACATTCCCGTCGCGCGACGAGCTGAGGGCCTATGTGCAGTCCCTGCCCCAAATCGGGGAGGGCCCCCACGGCGCCCCCAGGCCCATCCTGTACCAGGGACACACGCCTAGGATGGTCCTCGTGGCTAAGAACGGTCGGCAGATCTCACACCAGTACTTACATGGAGTTATCACGTCGCAAGTGGACTATGTGTGAGGTAGTCGTAATAAAGCGAGTCCACAACGAGCATTCATTTGCGAGCATTCTTCCGGGACATTTTAATGAACACCACCCTGCAGAATGACTATCATTTAATCCGCAAACGACTGATTGGATCGGAATTAAATGGCCACCACCACGTGAACCGCTTGCAACCTAATCGCGATGTGGACGCACTTTTACCAAAATGATGGTAACGTTGCCACGGTCGTCTGTTGTGGCAAACTTGTCACTCTTGTTCAATTATGTTGGTAGCTTGTTGATTTTAGTTTGTAGTTTTGTATTGATATTTTAGTTTTATAAACCACAAAAGATTAATAACGAAAATTGTCAGCTACGTAGATACTAAGTTTCATCATTTTGTACAAATTATTATTTTTTCATAGGTATATTGTACCTTCAAGCTATAGCCATGAGAGGTATTGTAACTATATCTACACCAAGTGATAGATAAAGTATTTAACAAAATGTAACGCACGAACAAAGTTAAGTCTACTTATTACTTTTAAAAGTTTGTAATTACTTAAATTAGCCAAATGTGTAAATATAACTTAGACGGAGTCTTAAGATATTATAAAACATTCATACTTAAACAAAAAGTGTTAATTTTTACCTTTTGTTTTATCAACCTATTTCCAACCATTGATGACTTATCTGCTTATATCGTACAAATCCGGTTCTCTGTATCTAAAAATGGCAGGATCGCGTCTTGTATGTTAAGTATAGATAGATGATTAGAAAATTAGTAGACCCATGAACATTTTTCCGGTAATTCAAAAATTCCGACAAATAAATGTATGGTCAGACCACAAGAACTTTCCGATGGTCCGTCTATACATTTATTTATTTATTAAAACTTTATGCACTAGTAAAGAAAAATATTGTAGATAGCCGGAGTTAATGCCCGAGGCATTTTCTACCAGCCATCTTTAGGCTGCTATGTACTTTTATCACTACGATGCCATGGTTACAATATTTACTGACAAAAACACTCTTGAAAAGCATGCAAAATTTGACAAGATATTCAACATACAAGGCGGGATCCCGCCATCTTGTTCCTTCCAACTCCTGCGCAATGGGAACCATCTGCTGCTCTGTACGTTTTTCTTTCGTTCCCAGAGGCGCGCGGGGGGTGTTGTGTCAACACTTCTTACGCTCCTTTGGAAAGAAAGAACAACATACATAGTAATAGGTGATTCCCAATGCGCAGGAGTTGTATTCCGTGGTATTTATTCTAAAATTTTTTTTTTTTATAAATCATCGGCTAGACATTTTGAAATTATCGAAAATGAAAGTAACATTAAATAACTGTGTAGCCAACCTCGTAGTTGTACCTCGCTAAGGTTGAACGTCGCTTGGCAAGTCATAAACGACAAGGTCAATCTGTCTTGTGGCAGTTAGATAGTGTCTACCTACTAAGCTTTAAACTTTATGGCGGCTCTGTAGTACCGCCCCTCCCCGCTGACACGTGAACGTGTGCCTGCGCAGCCACTCGCCTCATGTTTCGAGGCGCCATATAGTTCGCATCGTGCTGCACTAGGTGTTGTTGTCAAAAGTGATAAATCAATTACGAGGTCGACTGTACATCAAATCGTTTACTATGTGATTGATATAACAATCGTTTTGTGTGAGATATAGGAGATAAGTTGTCAATCATCCATCACTCGTTAACATTAAGGAAAGGTGCAAAAAAGGATGTCTATGGCAATATAGTCTATATTGCTTAGTGTATAACAACTTACGAGTAATTATAAGTGTTATGATTTGATATCGTACGGTACAAAAGTTGTTACATAGTTCTTACGAAAAATAAATGAAAAACCTAATAATTTTTGTGTTTTATTAAAAAACAATAACAAATTGAATACACTGTACAAGTTATAATAACTTAATCCCTTACACGGTAAGGCACTACCATCATAATAAATATTATTAATTTGTGGAATGAACTATTATTACTAAGGCCAATCTACATAATTTATCTCCGCGTAATCAGCATGCTGCATGGAATAACGACCCTTATTACTAAAAGAATAAAGCTAATAAAGATATTGGTCACCGTTTTACCGATTTTACCCCCGTATACTAAAAAAAATACTTAACATTAACAATGGTGTTTGAGTATTTGACCATAAGTCCCTCACATGCAGTTTTCCCACAACCATAAATATCTTAACAAAATAAAAATAATACAATAGTAAATAATACTCCTACCCCTAATATTAACAAGTTTACATTATTATGAGCTAAGTAGTTTCTATGTAAGTATTACAAAATGCAATAAGGCATAATTATTGATATGTGCCTTTTGTAAGCCACATAATGATCACCCTTTTAAACTACCAGTTTATATAAAAATATGGTAGTCTTAAACACATTTTAAATAAAAATTGACTTGTTGCTTAACTTTTTGATTCTCCGACTGTACAATGTGCCCTAGCGATTTATGTTGTCGTTAATTAGTGCATATGTCGCAGCCAACTGGTTAAATTAGCCTTTTAGTTAACCGCCTGGCTTTTGGAAATAGTGCTCGCCTCGCTTCGCTCTCTCGGCTCGCACGCGGTTGATCACAGTTCTAACCTAACCTATTTGGTCGGGGTGCCCTGGCTTAGTTACTGCGACCAATCGGCTCGCGCGTGATTGGTAACAGTTCCAACCTAAACTATAATTGAATATCATTCAGGCCGTTAGTTAAACGGCCGCCGTTTAGTTAAAAGGCTAGGCGGTTAACTAAACGGCTAATTAAACCAGTTGGTTGCGACACATATAAACAGTCGATTTGCAGGCAGCACACGCGGTTTGTGTGTAACTCGGAGGGACAATGGGTACTGCCTTCACCGCTAGACTGCTAGTCGATGTACAGCCGCACGAGCGACTGCTCGGCCGCCGGGCAGCGCGACACCGGGCACGCGGAGTGAGCGCGCACGTGCCGCGAGATGCACATGTAGCAGAATATGTAGCTGTAACCAACGGACACAGTGTTGAGTCTCGAGAGTAGTCAGCGACGATAGTTCTTTGTGTCCAACACTATTTAACAAAATGATGTATTCTAAATTGACAAAAAACAATTCGATACACTGGTTGAGAATGTTGAGATGCTCCCCTCGAGCTGGAGCGGGTTGCGGGGAGTGTCACACCGCCGACTTCCTATCTCCGGGCTGTTACTGACAAATTCCTAATGGAAGAACCCAATAACACTTTTCCCAATCCGGGAATTAAACCCAGGGCCCAACGCGCTTGCGACCGCGAGACCAACGGAGCAGTTATTTTAATTAATTAGTGTATAAACCACATTCCAATGGTTGTCTCGTTCTAAAGTCCTGTAGGAGCCCAACATTACACACCGCTATTTACAGCTCCGCTTTGTAAGCTCTATCTATACCGTCCTTTTTTAACCTGCTCAACCTTTTCATTCCATAAATTTGTGTTTTATAATAAAAGCATGCTCACCCGGAGACTGGCAACACTGTGGGTATCTTCCACGTCTGCAGACATAGAGGGCACTTGTTCTTCCACCGAAGAGCGCGGTCGTCTCTCTGCAAACATTGAACTTTACTATGCAATAGAGCATAAATGTATGGGAAAAGATTTTTTGCGATTTGTGGTTTTCCTAGTACCCTAAACTCGGTTGGTTGAGAACAGTCTTAATTTTTATACGAAAATGCATCGATTGACATCATAAAAATAAAACCGGTCAAGTGCGAGTCGGACTCGCGCACCGAGGGTTCTGTATAAAGTATCATGGCAGAATTTGTACAAAAAAAAATAAAGATGTTTACCGAAGGTGGGATTCATATACTCTTGGGTGCCTAAAGAGTATATTCAGGTATTTACAATATTTTTATAAACCCGCAATAAAAATATCATGTTAAAAGTAACTAGATTAGCGAGGAGCTCATTATTTCAGAACGAAAGGGCGGCTGTCAGTGTAAACAGCAGTGGCAAAGATTTAAATCGTTAGATACACCCTACCGCGTCAATCGCATTTCTGATTCGTTTTGACACCTCTGATGCACAATGACGCAGTGATTACACTTGATTGTCATAGAAACGTTATTTAATATGTGTGAACTCATTCTCCTCAGTATGGACACTTTCTCTTGTGACTAAGTATGGTGGGGGCAAATCTAGTTATTTAAATCATTGGGGGGCGGGGTTTGCTTAATGTCAATAATACTGTCAATTCTTTTTTATAAATACAAAATGGGCAACGAGATGAAACAAAAAACTGATATTTTCATTTCGAAATATTTCAATTATGCGGGGTTTTAAAAATATAATAAGTATATCAATCTACTCCTGGTAACGTATTCTCAACATTGGAAAATATTTTGAACCCTCTAATTAAATTAACTCTTTTTTTTGTACAAATTAATGTATGGATCTCATCATGATTCCTTGTAGGTATGTAACTACAAATTTACGGTTTTCGGATTTTTTCATGACATGATTCTAGGTCAACGGGAAGTATATCCTATAGGTTTTGATTCCCTTGCGAGTGTCAAAATATGCGGCATAAACGGAATATAATCGCCCGTAGGTATCTTTTGATTGCCTTGACTTAGAAATTTGATTTTTTCACTGCTTCATGTAGGCACGGAATTGTATTTAAGGGGTTGGTAGGGGTTGTTGTGTTGTAATTGTTGTTGTATTTGATATTAATTTCAACTTGATAGCTCCACGCGTTCCTGAGAAAAAGGGTCTTGACTAATGGACAGATAGACGGACCACGAAGTCATCTTATAAGGGTTTCTTTTTTCTTTTGAGGTAAGGAACCCTAAAAACATTAGAATGAACGTTTTTCTAGCTACATGTACCATCTTTCCAAAATCTGTTAATGCAGTTAGCATTATTATTACTGAAAAGGTGTGTCTTGCCTTTACTGCCCCGCCCGGTTCAAAAATCTACTCAGTATTTTGTCTGCTTATAATCAGTAATTTAATAAAACTAAGTTAACTGAATATAACAGTGAAAAAACCATTGATCTGTCTTTAGTAGACTATGCACACTACTACAAGGCTAGACACACTGCTACAATATGTTGTGGCGCTCGAGCAGGGCGCTGCTGGTAACCATTTGTGCATTTTTATTGTGAAACATATTGAAGAAACAAGATTGCAACGTTGTAGGTAGGAGGGAGCGCCAAAACATCCTTGTACAGGCTACAGGAGGGACCACAGATTGAGCCGCACTCACCGCGGGCGGCGCCGGCGCAGGCAGCGAGAGCGCGGGCGCGGCGCGCGCGTCCCACCAGCGCAGGAACTGCACGCCGAAGGCTCCGTACTGCACCGCGCGCAGCGCCAGGTTGCCCAGCATCGGGAACGTCACTACTGCGCTACTGCAACGTATACATTCTATATTTTAAAACTCATAATAAAAAGATACTTCGTAAACAAGCATAATATTACAAATTAGAGGATTATATCTAAGATTAGCAGTGCCCCGCGGTTTCACCCGTATAAGTTTCGATCCCGTGGGACTATCGGGATAAATAGTGTCCTGTGTGTTAACCCAGGGTATCAGCTACCTACATACCAAATTTTATCAAAATTAGTCCAGCCGTTTGTGCGTGAAGAAGTAACAAACATCTCACAAAATTTCGCCTTTATAATATTAGTGTGATAAGAATGCTTGGAAACATGCTGGTCCTGCTCCAAAGAACAATCTAGAGTCTAAACTAAATCAAACTGATTGCAAAGTCAAAGTCAAAGCATTTATTTCAAATAGGCACATAAAAGGCACTTTTGAACGTCAAAAATTATCTTAAAATAGAATTGATTCTAGTCGCCCATTCCAAAAGGTAGTTTTTTTTGCTAATTTAATAAAATAAAAGTATGCCGAACATCTAAATCCGTTCAGTTGTTAAGCCGTGTTATTCCTCATTCATAATATTGGTATGGATAAAGAATTCCGCTCAAGTCTACCATTAGAGACTACTCATTTGACTCACCCAACCTGTCCAGTAGCCACACTCCTGCCGAGGTCCCCCCAGGTGTACTCCCCTTGCTCGCGGGGCGGAGCGTTCTTCAATAATAACAATGAAAATCGTTGTATCAGACATACATAATGTACAATACAATAAACATTACACCACCCCCAATATAAGATTAATAAGGGTTAAGGGATAAGGGATTTTCGCCTGATTACGGCCAAGCCAAAAGGAAGGGTTATGTTTATTTTATTGATATTTTAGGAGATATTTTAGCGCCAATGTCATCTAAATTATTTTATTGACAGTTATAAACTAGGTACATATTTATTTCGTCTGATAAATCCATCCATGCAACAAATAGTTATTTGATCATATTATTATTCTAAAATAATTCTAAGCTACTTGTGGACAATCAATCAATTAATCAGCCTAGCATTTTCCCAATTATATTGGCTTCCAGTCTACTTTCTAACCGGATGCAGTTGTATACCAGTATTTATTTATTTATTTATTTTAGTACATGGAGGACTTACAGCTAATAAAAACAAACAAAAAAGAAAACCATGGTCACCAGAAAGTCAATTACAAATCCTCACGTATAGACTTATAATAGTTATTTAAGGTGTGAGCACAAAAACAATAAAAACACCGCCTAAATTAAAGTAACAAGTAATATAAAAAATACAATAACAAAAACAAATAATATAACCTACCACTACTTGAAAAATTTGAGTAATTTTTAGTATTATTCATGTAGCGACTACCTATCTGACTTTCACAACCCAGTTACTTGTTACCCACGATTCCCCTTGGTACGGCTGGTTGTCAGACTTTTGGACTTCTGACCACCCGTAACGAATGTCAAAGATCTAAGTAAGTTGTGGTTATCAAGTTAGTCACAAGCACACTGTGCAGCATCAAGTTACCTTGAGCGTGAGTCCCAGCGCGGCGAGTGCGGGCGCGTGCGAGGCGGAGCGGCCCGCCAGGTAGCGCGCGAGCTGCAGCAGGCGCGCGCACGACCACACCGTGTGCAGGACGGCGTACACGTGGGTTGCCGCGCGGCGGGTCTTGTCCCACCGGGACTGGGTAGGTAGGTAACAATAAAGACCTATGTAGTAATACTAGCGACCCGACCTTATTTCGCACAGTTTTTACGACTTGACAAAACATTGTGATTTCTTTAGTGTAAGTTTAATATTAATGTATTATACACATACATTCTGTACACGTTGGTGAAAGTGAAAACCAAATCAAAGTTCGTTATGTAGTGTAGAAGAACAACATGGTTACACAGGTAGACACGAAAAGTGAGTTTAATTTATAATATGTATAGATTATTAACACTTTATGGAACACTAAACATCTTTAGTTAGACGTGACATAAAACTTTTATGTGTCTCATAATCATAAGCCCAGGTTCGCTCGGGCAATTTTGTTCTGCGGCTATTATTTTTCGCGCACTGTAAAAATCCAACATTGTGTGTTTTGTTCGATGTTAATGCGGTGTTGACTGCTTGGCTCAACACCGACAGTTGTAATTTTCCGCCGCGATATTTTTACGTCCGTGCGAACGTGGGCTTACGGAAGTTAATTGTTAAGCAGATTGACACATTACTTGAACTTCCCGTGTTATAGCCATTTCATACGACTGATAAGCAAAGCCAGCAGGGATTTGAATATACAGATAAAAACAGTGTTCTTGTCCTTGGTTACTTAAGCTGCACTGAATTTTACTCACAAAATCTACCATTACCTGTGTATCTACAATACCCTTACCTTCCCCAGTCTTCCATCCTCATCATCCTCCCTCCATCGTTCCACGATCCTCTCCAGCCTGTCCCTCAGGTAGGGCACCAGAACCAGCAGGGCTAGTGAGGCTCTCTCCAGGTACACCGGTAGCTGTTGTCCACTGCTGAACTCACTGGTCGAGGATGTGGGCACACGGAGCAGCTCATAGAAGCTCTCGGAGAATGATGCAGCTTAAATTGTAAGTGATTTTTTTTTTAAGTAATTGAAATGCAAAGTTGTTTGATTGCTACAAATATGTTATTATTATAAAATAAATAAGCTTCATTATGACATATCATGGATTATGGTAAAAAAACCAAACAAATAATGAATAGGGAACTATATTTTCTATCACCAAAATTTATATTTGTCATCAAGTTGTATCACCTAATAAATAGATCTATCGCCACGAAATATTTTCGTTCTCAGATAGAGGGGCTCCGTCGACATAGGATGCAAGAACGAGCGAAGGGCACCCCGAGGTTCGGTTTGGTTAGGTCACTTGCATTGTTTGGTGACTACATTTTGGTGACAGATCTACTATTTGGAGGACAAACCCTATTATTTAAGAAACACAAAACTAATTAAATTGGTGATAGCTTAAATGATACCCTAATGAATATTATGTTCTTGTTTGTTAACTTAAGTGAACTCACCATAGTGTTTGAGGTAGTAGTACTGCAGACAGCAATCAAACAGCAAGTACACCTCATCATACCAGTTCAGACACCAGCCACACTTGTTGGGGTACGTCGCCGCCAGGTACTGGAAACAGTATTGACAAGTATAACTCATGTAAAGTTGAGCATGTTAGATGCCATATTAAAGTATACTAATATTTAGTTCAGTAATAAAATGGATTTTTCATTCTATGTTCTCTCCTTTCTCTCTCCTTTCCACTCGTCTCTGTCTTGAGCTAGTGTGGACCAATCCTGTCTGTAGGCTTCAAGCTCGTCCCACCATCTTCTCTTGGGTCTGCGTCAATGTCACCAGATGTTTTCTGGGACCCACATTTTTCTTTACATTTTTTTTATTGTTACTTCCTTTTATTTTATTATTACTTCCTAATTGGTTTATTTTTCTGGTATCAAGCAATAGCTGTTCTCTCAAATAATATTGATTTCAGAATAATTTCGGTAATTGTACAATCATTTGAAACAGGTGAACTTGCTAGACAAATTGTTTAAGGGTAAACTTTCACAATTTTTTAGCATACCGTAGAGTAAGAGTAAATTTATAAACTCAAAATGTATAAGTTTATGTTTCATATCAGAGAAAACTAGAATAGATTTTACTAAGTGATAAAAAAGTTATCCAATTTTAGTAGTACTAATGATAAAGTGGACAATAAAAATGAGATAAATATACTCAATGCCAAAGAAACCAAAAGCTATAATAAAATAAGTGCCTGTATCTATATTCCTAATAATCCTATTATAATCCTTCAAATTCTGTCTGTAAGGCTTGTTAAGCACTAACACACATAATTGGTCTGAAGAGCAATAAAGCAAATAATTCTTAAATGGCACACCCTTACCTTGGTAGCATGTTTACTCAATTTAAAATAGCAGGGAAGCCTTTTGGCAGAAATTATAAAATGCCTACAGGCTCCAGTGTAGTATAACCAGTAAGTAAGCTTAGAATTATAAGGTAGGTAGCCTAAAAGACTAGCATACCACGCTTAACAAGGCGCTGCTACTGTAAGACCTACTTTGAATATCAAGAACCGGCTGGTATGAGGGTCTAACGGGTTAAAAATTACCAGTATCGTGTAATAATTATTCACAAAGTTTACCTCTACGACTTTCCGCAGCGCGGGCTTTACAGTGGCTCCTAGGGCTTCCTGCGCCGTCACTTGGAACACAGTCGGCGTGCCCTGCAGCGTCCTCGTCAAGTGAGCCGCGTACACCGCCATGCTTTAAGACGACCCACTGACCCTATTTGTTGTTGCTAACCAAACTAATCATAGATTACAGTCTAAAAGTTTGTTTATCATTTTCCGAAATTCCGGATTACGACGGATTTCGTCAAGACGTCAAACTCAACTCAAGCAAGTGTCAAATTTACAAGTAATGTGACGTTGACATGAGGCGTTTAGAAACAAATCAAAATTAAACGTTGGATTGGTGAATTTTCAAACGCCAGAAAAATTCACTCGTTTGGAATAAAATGCTGCTGAAAACGCTAACTTGTACATACGAGGGTCATTCAATAAATACTTGGCCTACAAAAAGTAAACGAAAATTTTGCAAAAGTGGCAATTTATTTTTCAACATAGTCTCCTTTTAGTTCGATACACTTAGCCCAGTGATGCTCCAACTTTTTTAACCCGTCCGAAAAATAGTTTTTGTCAAACTCTGCAAAATAGGCCTCCGTGGCGGCGATGACCTCCTCATTTGATCCATATCTATTCCCGGCGAGAGATTTTTTCAGATTAGGAAACAGAAAGAAGTCACAAGGGGCCAAATCTGGAGAATACGGTGGATGGGGCAGCAATTCGTAGCGTAATTCGACCAATTTGGCCATGGCAACAGCAGACGTGTGAATCGGTGCGTTGTCGTGGTGAAACAGCACTTTTTTCTTCGCCAGATGGGGTCGTTTTTCTTTAATTCGGCGTCGAATCGGACCAATAAATCGGCATAGTAAAGCCCTGTAATTGTTTTACCCTTCTCGAGGTAATCGATGTAGATCACACCTTGTGAATCCCAGAAAACGGTGGCCATAACTTTTCCGGCCGATTTTACAGTTTTCGCCTTCTTTGGAGCACGTTCCCCGGTCTGGATCCATTGTTTTGATTGCTCCTTGGTCTCTGGTGTGTACCAGTGGATCCAGGTTTCATCGACGGTCACAAAACGGCGCAAAAACTCCGCTGGATTCCGCTTAAACAGCGCCAAACACCTCTCCGATGTGGTCTCACGGTTGCACTTGTTTTCCGGTGTGAGTAAACGCGGCACCCATCGCGCCGACAGCTTTCTCATGCCGAGTTCCTCGTGAAGAATATGATGCACTGTTCCTTCTGAAATGCCTACAGTCTCAGCTAGCTCCCGAACCTTCAATCGGCGATCTGCCAATACGAGAGCATAGATTTTTTTAATGTTTTCCTCCGTAGCAGCTGTTTTCGGTGCACCTGGACGTGGTTCATCAAAAACCGACGTACGGCCACGTGCAAACTCGTTGAACCAATTCTTGACGGTGGCGGGGTGGCCATCGATGGAGAAGAGTCACCGTACACAGCATCCAAGCGCTCTTTGATTTCGATGCGCGTTTTCCCTTCCAAAAATAGGAATCGAATCACCGAACGATATTGCTCTTTTTCCATTTTTGTAAAACCGATCGATACGTTCGCTTCCATAAGTTGTCAAATTAAAACAAATGAACGGATTGGAATGAAAATTTGAAAAAAGAATTAAAAAAGAATGTGCTACACTGTGGTAAAACTCTTTTGAAACTACAGCGCCCTCTGGCGATGAGGCTAGGTACTTATTGAACGCCCCTCGTACCTCTCATGCCTGTTATGATCATAGATTTAGGATGTACGCGCATGTAAGCGCAGCGCGCGAACCTATTTTAAATCTATGGTTATGATAATGAGTGATGAGAATAGCGGGAACTCTCATTTAAGGATATAATTATACAAAATAGATAGCCGCTAAATGTTTTTGGATATTCGATAGTACCCCCTCCCGTGCGTTACACACTCCTCACCAATTATACATTGTCAGGCAGGTCGGAGGGAGTATGATGTTATGTTATAGATAGTGCCATCCAGTGGCGGACTAAGGCCGTCAGAGGCCCGGCGCGGCAACGCTGAATGAGGCCGCCTTGCTTTAAAAAAAAAATAGTTTTACAATCTTTTTATTCAATTCACATTCCTATGTATAAATAAGTGTTTATGTTCATTTAAATATACATACCTACAATATGGAATGGATATGGATGAGGAAAATAAAATACGAATCGATCGACAAAAAAAAAAAGATAAAATAAATCAAAGATAGTTTTTTTATTTTTTGTAGCGTGGTGCCTTCAATTTACTGAACTCCTCAATAACTTCTTTGAAATCGATTTCTTTGGAAAGTATTCTTTCTATTGAAAGCACGGCTAGATTAACCAGTGGCTCTTCTTGACCCATTGTAGATCGAAGATAATTTTAATTAGTTTAAGTTTCGAAAAATTCCTCTCGCATGATGCAACCGAGATGCAAATGGTCAAGAAGTATTGAAGTATAAGCGATATACAGAGTAACGATTCACTGAAGTCCCATTTTATTATAAATTGAAGAATTTCTTGGGCTCTCCATTTGGCAGCAACGTCCATACTCGTATCGGTGGCTTTAAGAAATAGAATGTAGTGAATGTAAATGTAGGCGTACAAGAGTGAATTAGGGTGCATTCCGAGTTAGGACTTAAATCGATATTATCGATTTGAGCGTGCTTAAACCCGTACCGAATTTACAACATTTCATATTTTTAACCTGCATGTATTATTACGTTATATAAAAGTAAATTCAAATGTAGGGCACCCATATTTTTTCGTTTTTCGAAATTATGTACTTTTCATTCATAATTTTAACTTTGAAATTCGGTGTATTCTAAAAAGACGTAAGTGCCAGATGACGGTAGAATGGCGATGTTACCTTTGCTTTATTGTGACCCGTCAAAAAAACTGTTAGATGTCACTTGTCTCAGTCGTTGCTTTGGTTCCGTCATTGGCGTATATTTTTCATTAGGATCCATTTTATTGGCGAAATATCAATCAAAAATTTATAATATTAACAGTAAGCAGCGTGTCGAGTTGATAGGAAAAATATTGTTGAATTCAATTCAGTTTTTAGTTGTTTTCTAGTTACACTTCTTAGGTGACATTGACATGTCTTGTTTGATATAATGTTTTCAATCAAAGAAATTGGAATGCGCAAAGGTAACTACCTCATTCCGCCGTTTATGTGACGTCATCACATGTTTTTTGATTTTGATTTTTTTTTCTCAGAAATTTAGAAATAAAAAAATTAAATAAAAATATATTTGAACTCAGGATACGAAAATAAAGAAATAATATTTTTGTTTAAGCACGCTCAAATCGATAATATCGATTACAGTCCTAACTCGGAACGCGGCATTATTTTGCACTTCATTCTTTCAGGGATTCCTGGGGAAGTACCCGCTACAAAGACGGGAATTTCCCCAGCGTATTGAACGCGTTCAGCAAAGTTAAAAGAATATTAGTACCGCGTAAAAAGTCTAGATGGCTGTAGTTTTGATCTTGATGAAATTATGTAGGTACAGACGCCAGCACATCAACCTACCCGAAACTGTCCGATTTTCCCAATCAACTTTGAACCTTATGCTTTAGTGATAAAGTTGAAAATCTATTAAAGAAATTTGACAGATTGTAGTAGGTTGATGTGCTGGCGTCTGTACTAAGCACATTTTTAAAGTCTTGTTTAGGATTTGATCAGGGGAACGCGGAGGCATTTGGGGGCCCCCCCAAGACCGGAGGCTCGGGGCGGGCCGCCCCTTCCGTCCCCCTGTTAGTCCGCCACTGGTGCCATCCACGAAGACGCGCCCCACCCTTTTTCCTAATCGCTTAAAGTACAAGTGTGCAACATTCCGCGGACAGACAGACGGATAACGAAGTGTATCACACGAGCTAGAGTCGAGGCGGCGACGAGGCGCGGGCGCGCGACATACCTATATTTATTCCTATACAAAACGTGCGCCCGCGCCTCGTCGCCGCCCGCCTCGACTCTAGCTCGTGTGGGCGACGCGCCTAAGAGCTATTACGCACTGTCGACTGGTCGCCGGCGACACGGTCGACGGCGACTGTGACTTACTGTTGTTTATATAGGTGTTTACGCACTTGGTCGCCGGATGATGCCTATGTTTTGGTCGCCGAGGGACCGAGTCGCCGGCGACTAGTCGACAGTGCGTAATAGCTCTTAGGGTTCCATTTTTCGTTTTGAAGTACATAAATATATACAAAATTAAAATTATTATTTTGGGTACTAGTGAAGTGGTGAGGTGTGGTATAGTAGGACCTATAGATATACTTATGCTGACCAGTGATACGCGGACTCATATCACACCTTCGGTGCAACAAAGTCACAAATAGCCAAAACTGCAAAATTGAGGTAAGTATGCCAAATTGTAAAATATAAGATTTTTAACGTAACTATAGCCAACAAAATATTAAAAAATGAGCTGTGACTTTGGGTGCATTCCGAGTTAGGACTGTAATCGATATTATCGATTTGAGCGTGCTTAAACCCGTACCGAATTAGGTTTAAGCACGCTCAAATCGATAAAATCGATTACAGTCATAACTCGGAACGCGGCATTAGTTGCACTGAAGTTCGATATGTACAGACGCCAGCACATCAACCTACACCTAACTGTCACATTTTCCCAATCAACTTTGAACCTTATTTTTCAGTGATAAAGTTGAAAATCTATTAAAGAAATTTGACAGATTGTAGTAGGTTGATGTGCTGGCGTCTGTACGTGGGACAGAAATAAATAAAATAACGAAATGTACTTATTTAAAAATTATTTATTAATTAACAGTGAAACAAAATTATAAGTAAGGTAGATACATAATGTATGTAGTTACCTACTAACTTTATTTATCTAAGCTACTAACTTACTAAGGTAATTCAATATTTGTTTTGATTATGTTCAGAATTAATTAAGATGCCTTTTTTTACAATAAATTCTTCTAATAATTTCATAAGTACTTATTACTTAACATTTTAAATGTTTTCGTAACTGTGTCCATACTGGATTGTGAAAACAAACACTTGTGTAATATATGTCGTATAATCACGGTAAACATGTAATAATCGGTACAATAATATTATAACATTACTGTCACGGGAAGGGAACTATAACAAAATCGTTAGAAGAAAACGCGTGCCGGTCAGAGCTCGAGCGCCCCGCGCGCCTCTGACGTAGGGAGTTGACGCATAGCCACGCCCGCGCCACACGCGTAATCATACACGTCACGAACCGCCGCGCGCATGCCGCGCGCGCCTGTGCTCTGCTCTGAAAGCACGCGTTTACTACCTACTAATAGAAAATAGGTCTGTAATTGTCGCGCGAATAGGTACGCGATCACTTATGTTAATATGACGTTCAAACGTGACTTGACTGATCGCGTTTGAGCGCCTCATAATCAGCCTACATTGTTCCCACTGCTGGAACACAGGCCTCTTCTCTTCAAGAGGGAGTGGGCTATAATCTACCACGCGGGCTCAGTGCGGGTTGGTAGATGTCATATTTTTTCGAATTTTTGATTATAGGACATGCCGGTTTCGATGTTTTGCTTCACCGTTATGAGAGCAGTGATGATGAAATAATTAATTAATTTACACGATGTAAATTAATTAATAATATGAAATAATAATTATATTAATTAATAATGAAATAATTTACACAATGTAAAGCACCTGTCAGGGTTCGACCCTACGACCTACAACTCTAAGTCGCGGCCGTTACCACGGTACTGCGCCACCACTTCTCTCAGTGCCGCGCTATGAGTGCATAATGTGCCTATATTATAACGTACCTACTTTGTGGAGTGCCTTGACCGAAGATGACTGCATCTCTCTTGTAGGTACTATAGGTACTATTTGAGTATTATTTTGAGAACCTTCTCCGAGATAAATCGAACTTGCTGTACTGGCCAAATACATGCGAGCAGCGGCCGGCAAAATTTGTATGAAAATCCATGTGTCGTGTTTTGCGGTCTAATAAATTACATAGTAAACTCATATCTGTCGTGTTATTTAAAAATGGAACGATGTTTTACTCCGAAACATGACAACCAAGGAGGTAACTTATCAAAGGTTTTATTTTGCACATAGAAAGCTGTTTATTGAAAAAAAAAAAAAAAACAAATGAAAACTTTAAGGCCGGCCGCATACGTCCGGTGTCCTGATTCGCTTTTCGAATCAGGAATTCAGATTTGGAGACCCTGATTACACGCATTTCATACAAAATCTTCTCTTTAGCGCACACGTTCTTATATTTTCCGTCAGGGTTTCCGAACTTGGCTTCGCCTCGGCCCACATTTACACGGTCGTCCATAAATGTCTCTTGCTGGCCACTGCAGTAATGTACAGACGCCAGCACATCAACCTACCCGAAACTGTCACATTTTCCCAATCAACTTTGAACCTTATGCTTTAGTGATAAAGTTGAAAATCTATTAAAGAAATTTGACAGATTGTAGTAGGTTGATGTGCTGGCGTCTGTACTACACACATCAAAAGTGTCTAGGGATCAACATATATTTTTGCAATAACTTTTCTCCTGATTGATATTAATTAAAATTTTCTTTAAGGATTCATCAAATAAAGTGTTTTCGTTTGTCACAGTAACGATAAACCAAGTCACCTTTGCATTAATAAAGAAATTTGCCATTTTCCTAATAAAGGGATTTTTGACATTTGAACCACTAACACAAAAGTTCGAAAAAAAGACTGAAATAACAGTTTTCTTTAAAATTTTATTGGGTAACTTAAACAATTAATAATCCGTGTTTCTACCGCGAACACTAACAACACAAGAACATCGGTTTGGCATACTCAAAATGAGTTCATCCAAATCACGCTGTGGAATGGCCACCCATGTTCGTTGCAACAACAAAAAAAGGTCTTCTTGCGACTGGATACCCTCCATATTCGGCAGAGCTCTTCTCTGTAGCATATCCCATGCATGCTCAATCGGGTTCAAGTCTGGCGACTGAGCAGGCCAGGGCAGGACATTGATGTTAGCTGCGGCGAGAGTCTGTCTTACAACTCTTGCGGTGTGCGGTCGTGCATTATCATGCATTAACTGAAATAAGGGACCGATTTGCACTTGCAGAGGAACGATGACGTCTGATACAATCGTCTCAGCATAAATTTGAGCGTTGAGGTTGCCTCTGATCCAAATCAACTCAGTTCTTCCGCCGATCCAAATACCCGCCCATACCATGATGGTTCCACCACTATAAGGATGGAATTCCTGGCAGGATTTTAATCGCTGTTGGCGTCCAGGGGTTCTCCAGTGTCGTATACGTCTTGTATCCGGTCTCATACCAAAACGAGACTCATCAGAAAAGCACACGAAACGCCATTGTTCTTCTGCCCAATTTCTGTGTTCAAGAGCCCATTGATATCGAATCCTACGATTGTGCATTGCTATAGGTGGTACCCGTAGCGGTCTTCGGGAATGAAGGTTCACTTCATGCAAGCGGTTTCTGACTGTTTGGTCGCTAATTAAGTTCCCTGAAGAGTGATGAAGCCTCACGGCTAACATCATGGCGGTTATTGTTGGAGCTCTTCGAGTTAAGATTTGAATGTATCGGTCTTGTCTCCGTGTGGTGCAGCGATACCGTCCTCCATGGCGCTCAGCCACGGTACCAGTGCTTGGGTAACGTGTCCAAAGTCGACTGATAACACTCTGACTTGTATTCAGAGCTAAAGCCACAGTACGTTGCCGGGAACCAGCTTCTATCATTCCCACGGCTCTGAGCATTTCTTCCCTGCTTAAATGACGTCGCCGCTCCATAATAACGTTGGTTTTAATCAGTAGTAGGGAAACAGTAGCACTAATAATGTCTTCAATGCGTTGTATGTTTTTATAGGGAAAATATTGACAGCTGATTTTCATCTTTTACTCGAATTTGATTCACAGTTCCTGATTCAAATTATGAAATGCACCAAAAAGGATCCATATAAATTTATAAAATCATAAATTTATTACAAAGCCACATCTCAATCTCAAGAAATCCGCATAAAAATGCTTGATCCCTAGACACTTTTGATGTGTGTATTTTTACTAAGCACCGTTTTAACACATTTCAACAGTAATATTTTCAAAATGATTAACAATAGAAATAAACAGCAGCTTGGCCAGTTTATTATGCTCCAACTATTATTGATCGAAGGCTCCAAAAGTAGTCTCCAACATTTTATTTAAATCTTCGTTAAGCAATTCATTAAACATGAGTGGATGGTTACTTATCTAGTTTGACATTGAAAAAGCTCCGAAGGCCACTTTCTTCTTATTGAAAAAATATATTTCTTCGTGGACGTACTTCATAGTCCGTCGACGAAGAAGGAGATGGCGCTGACCTGCAATATTCTACACCGCAGCGCGCAGTATTAAAATTCTCTGACGAATATGGGCCTCGCCGATGAAAATTTAAAAACATATTATTATGATAGTACGGAACCCTCGGTGCGCGAGTCCGACTCGCTCTTGACCGGTATTTTTTTGTCAATGAAATAATTCAATGTCAATTTTTCATTCGAATCGCCATCATCGATTTTGTCAAGAAGTATTTGAAGATTTTTATTGTATTTTTCAATGTATTCAAAATAATGAATTGCCGTAAGTCCTGAATCATCAAGAGTCATGCAAACTTCTATAAATTGACGTCTATCTAAAAGATGTTCAAGTTTTTCGAAAAAGGTATAATTTTGTGTTGCTGCAGCTCTGTGAGCTGCTAACTTGTTCTCTGAATCTCTTGCGCAAAAAATAGTCATCAATTGTTTCTTATTTAATTTTTCTAAAATTTTATCAAAACATTCGTTGTTTACATCGCCTTGTAACCACGACTTTATGAAAATATGAATTATTTTCTTTGAAGCCGTGGTGTTCAAGCTTTCATATTCAATATTTTGACAAAACAAATCGACGAGTGCAGGAGGAGTTAAATCAGACAAAAGAACATTTAACAACTCTACATTCCAACACAAACTATAGCGAACTCCAGAGACGAGCACCAATGGATTAAAATTTGGGAGATCAGAGCAATTAAATAAGTCAATTAATCTATTAACATCAATATCTTTAATAAGCTCAATTACAAAGGTAATAAAGTTCTTTGCACTTCTCTCGACGGCAGTGCAAACAATGCAACTTTCATTGAAACTCTTGGTAACCACATAAATGAAATCGTTTATATTTTTCTGACTAAGAACGGTTTTTATGCATTTCAATAGAAATACCGCAGTATTTTCTAAAGACTCATCAATAGCCATGAATAACACCTTAGCCATTTTTTTATGCTGCAGGAGCAAAGACTCAAAAATTTCGTTTAAATCTGCGTTATATACCTCATCAAAAAAGAATGTTTGGTTTTCTAGTTTGGCATTAAAAAACCTTCGAGGGCCCCCTTCTTCACATTGAAGAAACGTGTTAAATAAATACATCCATGGAGAGGCTCTACAATGGAATGATTTTAATCTATCGCAAAGAAACTCAGTTGCAAAATACTCAGCAAATGTGTAATGAACAAACTTAGGTTCGTTCTGAATTATCTGTTCGATAATGCCTGTTTTCTCCTCTCCTACTTTTATCCTTTCGAAAAAATCGCGTATTTCGTTCACATCGTGATCATCAAATAATTGTATTTCATCTGTGTTACCAAATATCACATGAGCAGCAATTATTTTATGAACATAAAAAAATGCTGTGCGCTCGTTGTCTATCAATTTTCGCATATCAGGGTCATCGATACACAAGAGGGGCTTTTTTTCTCCAAAGCGTATCTTGAAAAATTTTATGTCTACAAATCGCTCATATATTTTATTCAAATTCACTTCATTCATAGTACTCTGTTCTCCTCCATTGGAGATAGAATTTTCTGAAATGGGTAGAAAATTGTGAAAAGAATCTTGAAAAACCTCTGATATCATATACAAATGTAATGGTATACTAATAAACTTATTTGTTGTGTCACGTAACGCATCTGAAAGACCCCACAGAAATACTTTAATCAAATCTTGCATTTTCGGTTTATTGAATGGATAGTAGTCTAGTTTATTTGGTCCTAATTTTCTAGACCAAATTTTCTCTAAAAACTCCAATTGATTGTTATAAGTCAAAGGCTGTATTGTAAACGAGAAGGTCTCCAAAGTGTTTTCTAACTGATGAAGAACGTTGTATACACGACTAGTTATCCACAAATGCAAAACTTTCGACGTTTTTAGGGTATTTACTAATTGTAAAAATTCATTCGCGAAATCAGGACATATTTCATCAAAACCGTCGAATAGCAAGACAACCCGATCGTTATTATAGCAATGAATAAATAACTCTATTTCGAATAAGTTTGACCCTGTTAAGTTCAGCTCCACGTCGTTTTTGTTAAAACTAATGACATCACCTACGACCGAAAATTTATCAATTATGATATCAAAATCAACTTTTCTCTTTTTAAATGCTTCGAATCCAATAACTTTAAACAAAAATTGCACAGTTGCTCTTAAGTCAATCTTCACTTTATTTTCTTTTATTTTTCTGAATTCATTGGTATTCTCCAGCAAATTGATTTTTGAAATCCACAGCGCTGGGTTGTCATGTTTTGTATTAATTGCTAAATGAGTAAGAAAAGAAGATTTGCCCATACCGGGTTCACCACTTACTATAACTACTTTTTCACTCACATCTTTCAATGTCACGGGTTGCAATAAATATGCCTTGTGTGCACCCCTGTGGACGTGTTTCAATATATTCAGTAAATTGCCTCGGGATTGTTTCCAAACAAGGCATCCGTCACCACTAAACCAATGCACATTACAATTTTCATGCTTAAGAATAAATTCTGCAAATTCTTCGGCCTTGTCAGTAATCAAAACGATGTCCCTCGTATCTGGCGTAAAATTATCTCCCAATTCATCATATTTTAAAACATTTAACTTATCGATTGCTTGAACATTAGGATCTAATGTAATGTAACAGCATACTTGTTCAGTAATATAAAAATCTAATAATTCATCATAAGACGGGTTATTTAAACAGTTACCTATCGCAGTCGTTTCATTGTTTATAATCATGTATAATACATTTGAATTTATAAGGTGATACGATTCGTCTTCAAATAGAATGCCTAGCGGTACTTCTTTTCCTTGGAACACAATATTTCTCTCTTTTAGCAACATCGTACGCATTGTATCTGCTAGATCTTTAAAGCCAGTTTGATCGTCAACTCTTTCAACAATATCCTCAGACGTAATTCCATTGATCTGGTTAGCCAAATCCCGGTTAGAGATAATGATTATTTTTCCTTCAAAATGTTTAATTAGCAAATTGATTTCTGTAATGACATCTTTACTTTTGCCAACAACAATGAGAGTGTTAATTTTAGATTTTTTTATCTCTGCCTTTACATCAACAAAATAATTTCCAATTCCAACATAGTCCAAATCGATAAATGTATAATCGTTAAAATTCCGTTCTTTAAAATATTGGATTAACTTGAAACTAGAAAGTGCATTCTCTTCAGTAATTATGCTCAAGACTTTATTTGCTACGGCAAAAAAATCATCTAACTTAAGTAATTCGAGTGCAGTATCTTTGAATTGTAATGCAGGCAACGCGTTCCTTATTGTTTCGGTGTAAGTAAAATTAAGGACGCTCAATAACGGACTATTTAGAATATCTTGTTCAGCCTCCAAATAGTATTCGCAAGATTCTGTCAAGTATGAAGCGTTAATTGGCTGTTTCCACCACTTTTGCATACGATCGTGTACTTTTAAGAAAATTGCATCGGCTTTTACTCTAAAGAGGGCGTCACTTTGCCTTGTTATACTACCAACAAAATAATTATCTATTTCTTTCTTTAAAATCTTTTCTACTTCGTCCTCTGTTGCCTGATTCGTGTAAAATATAAGTTTACTTAAAAATTCTTTGATCAATTTTTTGTCGTATTCTTCATGAACCAAAGAAAGACGGGGAAAACGATGTACGTTTAAGTCAAACCTGCACTTGCTTAGATCTGTTCCTATGAAAACTTCACTTTTCAGCCTTTCTAAGAGTTTCAAATTGTCATCGGATAAGGAACGAACATTAGAATTAAATTGTAAAGTCTTAGTTACGTTATCGAACACCAGTAAGTTGCCAACTAAACCTGCCAGTTTATCGGATTCTAAATCTGTACTTTGTAAAATTTCATTTGAGCCAACCATATCGTCGTCCACTTTCATCACAATATTTGCTGAGACATTAGCGATCTCAAAAAGAAGTTTAAATTTTGAACACAAGCACTTAAGTTTCTTTTCCTTTTTTTGCTCGGTCTCACCAAAACTAAAATGGAGATTTCCAAAATTTACTGGTACTTTAAAAGTCAAAGACATCAAGAGGTTCTCTACTTCCTCAAGTTTGTCAAGGGATATTATTTTTTTTATAAGTAAAACTTCTTTACAAATCGTGTCTTTAAACGCCAATAAAAAATTGTCATTACTTGTGAAAAATGATTCTTGAAATTTAGCATAATGGAAATTATTATGCCATTCACCGTCTTGAAATTGGACTGCTAGAATGTGTCGCGCGAGAAAGACATGATACGTTTTTATCAAATGGTCCATCATCATATTATTGTGATTATCTTTGAAAATAAATTTTGATAATCGCTTTGCTAAAAGCACTGCACGTGATTTGGCCACAGTTTGCGCCAACATTTCTACATCTTGGTCATCATAATCAAATTGGAATAACTCGCCGTTACTTGTATTTATGAAATATTTTCCTTCAGTGTGTTCCACGGGTTTCATTTTAGAAAATTTCTCGAAGGCAGAGGTATAAATAATAAATTCACAGTCAATAGTTTTAAACTCACCCCTGAACATATCATCGCTATTTTCCGGGACGAACATCTGACTAATTTTAATATAACTCTCTAAATACTTATGCACACTAAAGTCTCCGTTTACTTTCATAATTTCCTCAACTGTAAATTTATCTTTTGCGGGATTATCTCTATGTTTTGCTTGCACAAACAGTATTTTTGGTATAAGAGTTTTGTTTGAATAGAACTTAAAGACGATGTCATCGAAAGCTCCCATGCTTTTGACGTTTGTTGCTAATAAGAATGGTTTAACCTTGTGAACATATAAAGCTCTAAATAAAATCAGACTCAACAGTTTAGTCTCATACAATTGTCCGCTAAGTCCCGAAGTTCCTGTTCTTTTTTGATAATGCAATATTTCATTCCCTTTTGTTTTTTTCAATTGTTTCTTAAGCTTCTGCTGTTTCGACTTACTCTGTACTTGTTTTCTATTCTTTATTGATCTATTATTACTAACAACTTTACACTGGGATTGATTATCAGTATCACATACAGCAAAACTGCCAAGGTTTTTCGAAGCCTCTTGTATTTTTGTTCTATTCCTTGTCAAAGTATCCCTGTCTCGTGGATTCGAAGGTTGTATTATTTTTACATTATTATATGCTTCCAATATAGTTTTAATGTTTTTTTGTTTGTAACTGGGTAGACGAGCAATATCTAAAGCCGTTTGATTATCACTGTTTTTATTGCTAATGAGAGCTCCTCGTTCCAAGAGAAAACTGACAACTTCCGGTTCTTCTTTCATCACAGCGACATGCAGCGGTGTATTGTTTTTGTAGTTAGCATCTGTTGCATTAATGTCTGCCCCTCGATCTAAATATTTTTTAATCTTCATAATTTTGTCTTCGACGGTTTTGTTTTTACGAATACTACTGAACAGTAAACTGTTGTTGAGTAGCGAGTCTTCAAGTTCCAAATCATTGTTTTTATTTTGCATTTCAATATACTAAAACAAATGAACTGAAGATTCTGAAACAATAATATGAAGAAGGTTTTCAAATACAACAGGAATATCAAACATTATGTTCATACATACACACATTTATACCTACCTACTCAAATTTCAATTAAATGTACTTAAATACCATTTTACCTAATAGAATGTTGTATTTATTGTTACATAATATCACAAACATTAACATTTTGTTAGAATTAGAAGATTAGCAGCCCGGAGTATTTGTACCCGGTTGATGACAATAGACTCGCCCTCTATTAGGTACATGGGACTTCAACATAACTCGCGAAATGTGGGTGTACAGGTACTCCTGTGCCTCACCCATCGGGTAGTACAGGTGTGATGTTATATTATGCATGTAAAAAAAAATCTTTATCAGAATCGCAGTCAATGTTTTAGTCTAGTTAACGACTTTAAAGTAATTAAGCCCCGACAAAAACAGACGGGTGTATGTGTGTCTGTCTGTGCCATCGTAGCTCCCAAACGACTAAACCGATTTTGTTTTTTTTTTGTTTGAAAGGTGACTTGATCTACAGTGTTCTTAGCTATGATCAATAACTATGCTATGATTCAAGAAAATCGGTTCAGCGGTTTGCAAATTATCAGCACTTTTCTAGTTGATGAATTGATGTGAGCATCTTCCACAGGTCTGATTGAGTCGAAATTTGGCTTTTCATTACTTCAATGATAGTAGAAGAACATAGTAACCTTGAAATGCTGCTGCAGCATCACCTGAAATTTGCAGGATACCCAACTCCCTTAACTTACAGCAGAGGTATCGTGATTGGGCTCCTTGGCATGGTCTCAATGAATAGGTTATAGATAGATGGTGACCAGGGGTTGATGATGGAGTAGGAAAGAGAAATAAAGACCGGACATAATGGTCACCACGGCCAATAACAACCAAACATAATGTCATTAGATAGGCATTTTAATAAAGAGCTACAACTACTATGGTGGTTCTAGATTATCAAATCGCTGTGTGAAAAGTGTTATGGCGATGTTCCGATGATAACAAAATAGTATGGTACCATCGAGCTACCTCCCACTACCTAGCTACCTCCTACTATCTATGCTGTGCCCGACAGGGTCCATAATTGTGACTAATATAATTATTTCTCTACCAACTATATACATTATGGTACGCAATAAGGAATTGAGAATTGAGCTGATCAGATGATAGACCCGAAGGCTAGATAACGGAACTCTTGAATAGCTTCTAGTAGGTACACCCCGCGAGTGTGGACTCATTAGATATGTCTCAACGAGTACTGTTCCTTTTACCAGATGATGAGGACCTCAAAACTGACCAGCCCCCTTATTCACAAACACTCGATATGCTTCCGTATCGTATCGAACATTAATCATTGTTATCGTAGGAGTCTTCTCAATGCTGTTCACAACTCCAAAACCCGAAAATTTTGTCAGTTTAAATCAAATAGACGCCCGCTATTCTTCCAACAGCTATTTGCTGTTGAGGGGAAGTCAAATCAGGTCATCGAAATGTCATGTATATCAGAACGTTCGGCCAGTCGAGATAGGGAGCTGGCTGCTACTCCAGTTTTTAGTGACGATTATGTGACGCTTAAAGATGCCAGTCAAAGAATTTGTGACGGAACAGTTCGAAAGTTAGAAGCATTTATTTATGGCCGAACGGCCTGATATCAGGTCGTTCGGCCAACCTGAATCTCCATAACTGAGGACCTTAGAGAAACTGTTACTGAATAAAGATTTAGTGACGATTTGGTGACAAACAACCAATGCTTTACTTTTACTCGTAATGCCACCGGTTAAAAGTAAAATGAATTTTGCTTCCTGGAACATCAGGACGTTCGGCCAACGTAATCTCCATAACTGAGGACCTGAGAGAAACCGTTAATGAATAAAGATTTAGTGACGAGACTGAAACGAATTTTTATTGCTTTATTTTTTTTTGTGACGGCCCCTTTAAATACACACATCAAAAGTGTCTAGGGATCAACATATATTTTTGCAATAACTTTTCTCCTGATTGATATTAATTAAAATTTTCTTTAAGGATTCATCAAATAAAGTGTTTTCGTTTGTCACAGTAACGATAAACCAAGTCACCTTTGCATTAATAAAGAAATTTGCCATTTTCCTAATAAAGGGATTTTTGACATTTGAACCACTAACACAAAAGTTCGAAAAAAAGACTGAAATAACAGCTTTCTTTAAAATTTTATTGGGTAACTTAAACAATTAATAATCCGTGTTTCTACCGCGAACACTAACAACACAAGAACATCGGTTTGGCATACTGAAAATGAGTTCATCCAAATCACGCTGTGGAATGGCCGCCCATGTTCGTTGCAACAACAAAAAAAGGTCTTCTTGCGACTGGATACCCTCCATATTCGGCAGAGCTCTTCTCTGTAGCATATCCCATGCATGCTCAATCGGGTTCAAGTCTGGCGACTGAGCAGGCCAGGGCAGGACATTGATGTTAGCTGCGGCGAGAGTCTGTCTTACAACTCTTGCGGTGTGCGGTCGTGCATTATCATGCATTAACTGAAATAAGGGACCGATTTGCACTTGTAGAGGAACGATGACGTCTGATACAATCGTCTCAGCATAAATTTGAGCGTTGAGGTTGCCTCTGATCCAAATCAACTCAGTTCTTCCGCCGATCCAAATACCCGCCCATACCATGATGGTTCCACCACTATAAGGATGGACTTCCTGGCAGGATTTTAATCGCTGTTGGCGTCCAGGGGTTCTCCAGTGTCGTATACGTCTTGTATCCGGTCTCATACCAAAACGAGACTCATCAGAAAAGCACACGAAACGCCATTGTTCTTCTGCCCAATTTCTGTGTTCAAGAGCCCATTGATATCGAATCCTACGATTGTGCATTGCTATAGGTGGTACCCGTAGCGGTCTTCGGGAATGAAGGTTCACTTCATGCAAGCGGTTTCTGACTGTTTGGTCGCTAATTAAGTTCCCTGAAGAGTGATGAAGCCTCACGGCTAACATCATGGCGGTTATTGTTGGAGCTCTTCGAGTTAAGATTTGAATGTATCGGTCTTGTCTCCGTGTGGTGCAGCGATACCGTCCTCCATGGCGCTCAGCCACGGTACCAGTGCTTGGGTAACGTGTCCAAAGTCGACTGATAACACTCTGACTTGTATTCAGAGCTAAAGCCACAGTACGTTGCCGGGAACCAGCTTCTATCATTCCCACGGCTCTGAGCATTTCTTCCCTGCTTAAATGACGTCGCCGCTCCATAATAACGTTGGTTTTAATCAGTAGTAGGGAAACAGTAGCACTAATAATGTCTTCAATGCGTTGTATGTTTTTATAGGGAAAATATTGACAGCTGATTTTCATCTTTTACTCGAATTTGATTCACAGTTCCTGATTCAAATTATGAAATGCACCAAAAAGGATCCATATAAATTTATAAAATCATAAATTTATTACAAAGCCACATCTCAATCTCAAGAAATCCGCATAAAAATGCTTGATCCCTAGACACTTTTGATGTGTGTAGTAAATTGAAAATTTAACATATATAACCTCAAAACATTGGGATTATCGATTCCTCCACAACGAAGAAGCCCAGAGAAACCGTTAATGAATAAAGATTTAGTGACGGCACTGAAACGAACTTTTAGTGTTTTATTTTTTTTTGTGACGGCCCCTTTATATAGTAAATTGAAAATTTAACATATATAACCTCAAAACATTGGGATTATCGATTCCTCCACAAAGAAGAAGCCCAGAGAAACCGTTAATCAATAAAGATTTAGTGACGGCACTGAAACGAACTTTTAGTGTTTTATTATTTTTTGTGACGGCCCCTTTATATAGTAAATTGAAAATTTAACATAATATTATATAACCTCAAAACATTGGGATTATCGATTCCTCCAAAACGAATAAGCCTAGAAGACTCGTAAAACCCCTGATGTGTTATAGGTTTTCAGTGCAATGGTTTCAGTATTTTTGTTGATTCACTATTCCGCAATATGGCGAATGGCGACTGAAATAGGGTGACCATGTATTCCAACGAAACAAGTATTTATCAAGTAGGTACTTAATTACCTACCCTACCTAAATAATGAAGCAACACACGTCGTAATATTAAATTATATAAGTACAAGCAACGTTGAGCTGATGCCTGCATACCAGTGTCCACTTGTGAGATTTTGTTATATTACTTGAGTCTATTTTGGCTAAAAGCAAACGAAAGTGGAAAGGTGACTGACATTGGAGATTGGGAAATTTGACTAAGTACAAGAATACTTAAATAAATAGGTACACAAATTAAAAAATGCTTTATTTGTAATCAATCATCCAAAAATAGCGGTAGGTTGTTAGGTACATAATAATTTGTACTTTTTAGAATTACAGTTAAATTGGTTCACCACGAGAGAAATTTGACAGCTTCTTGTGTTTACTGCTAGGTGATTGACTTGAAACTTGTCAAATCGGATTTCTTTCGGTGGTGGCCCGACAATCATTTTACAATTAAATAACAGTTCTATAGATAAATCACAGTAAGATAACTACACCGATTCTATTTTTATTCTGCAGAAAAGAGCCATATATATTATAATCTCCGCAGGTGCGATTCTCTAAAGGAACGGTTTAAGGAAATTAATATAGTATTTTTCAGCGCTATTTAAAAGGTCCATTAACCTTTTAAATAGCGCTGAAAAATACTATATTAATTTCCTTAAACCGTAAAATGATTGTCGGGCCACCACCGAAAGAAATCCGATTTGACAAGTTTCAAGTCAATCACCTAGCAGTAAACACAAGAAGCTGTCAAATTTCTCTCGTGGTGAACCAATTTAACTGTAATTCTAAATAGTACAAATTATTATGTACCTAACAACCTACCGCTATTTTTGGATGATTGATTACAAATAAAGCATTTTTTAATTTGTGTACCTATTTATTTAAGTATTCTTGTACTTAGTCAAATTTCCCAATCTCCAATGTCAGTCACCTTTCCACTTTCGTTTGCTTTTAGCCAAAATAGACTCAAGTAATATAACAAAACCTCACAAGTGGACACTGGTATGCAGGCATCAGCTCAACGTTGCTTGTACTTATATAATTTAATATTACGACGTGTGTTGCTTCATTATTTAGGTAGGGTAGGTAATTAAGTACTTGATAAATACTTGTTTCGTTGGAATACATGGTCACCCTATTTCAGTCGCCATCCGCCATATTGCGGAATAGTGAATCAACAAAAATACTGACACCATTGCACTGAAAACCTATAACACATCAGGGGTTTTACGAGTCTTCTAGGCTTATTCGTTTTGGAGGAATCGATAATCCCAATGGTTTGAGGTTATATAATATTATGTTAAATTTTCAATTTACTATATAAAGGGGCCGTCACAAAAAATAATAAAACACTAAAAGTTCGTTTCAGTGCCGTCACTAAATCTTTATTGATTAACGGTTTCTCTGGGCTTCTTCATTGTGGAGGAATCGATAATCCCAATGTTTTGAGGTTATATATGTTAAATTTTCAATTTACTATATAAAGGGGCCGTCACAAAAAAAAAAAACTAAAAGTTCGTTTCAGTGCCGTCACTAAATCTTTATTCATTAACGGTTTCTCTGGGCTTCTTCGTTGTGGAGGAATCGATAATCCCAATGTTTTGAGGTTTGTCGTAACCAATTCAAACCCACGCGCTTCCGGACGCCGCCGCGCATGCCTTCCCTCTCGTTTTAGTGACTATGCACTGGAGGCATAGAGAGGGACGACGATATCGCAACCGCGACGCACGCGCCGCGCGCACCTCGGACGACGGAAGTCGACGGATAGCCACGCGCGGAATGACACAGGAAGAAAACCGCCGCGCGCGCCCGAGCTCTGATCCGACCGGCACGCGTTTTCTCATAACGGTTTTGTTTTGTTTTAATAGTGCCCTTCATCACAGTATTAAGTATATAGATAGTGTATCGATCCCTGTTACCGTGATTATACGACATTTGGTTACACAAAGTGTTTTATTACGAAAATGGCGTCCCAACTGTAGGCCGAATGCCACAGTTCCTGTGAAAACTGTGTAGTGAAAAGACTTAGTGTGTGTACAACTGTGAACATAATTGTGATCGTGTAACAATGCCGAAGACACGGAGTAGGCAATCCCTCAGTGGCTCGCATGACGATGAACTCAATGACAGCGTCACGCTGTCTCGCGATAACTTTACCGCTCTTTTAACAACGATTCAACAATCGAATGCGGATATCTGTGAGCGTATGTTAGAGCGCCTGTCGACAATCACGTCCCCTCTGACCGCTCAGTCACCGGCGCCAGCGCCGAGTGCGGCAGAGAAGACCGGCAATTTCTCACGATGCTCGTCCAGATTCTCCGGAGCGGCGAAGGAAAACGTCGAAGCGTTCATCGATGCCATTGAAGCATTTAAAGAATGCACGAACATCTGTGATGATGTCGCTATTCGAGGCATGTCTATGCTACTTACCGGCGAAGCAGCAACCTGGTGGCAGAGTATCCGCGCGGAGGTCACTTCCTGGAAAGATGCAATACAATACCTTCGTGACGCGTACGGCGACCGCCGTCCTGAATACAAAATATATCGGGAGTTATTCAGAGACGAGCAGGGTGAAAACGAACGAACAGATATTTTCGTAGCGAAGAGTCGAGCCCTCCTAACACGCCTACCAGCAAACGACCTGTCTACCAAGGTACAACTTGATATGATTTACGGCCTATTACACCGAAAAATCCGTAAAAGATTACGACGCGAAGAGGTCAGTAATTTTTCCGAGTTGCTATCTAAATCTAGAATTATCGAAGATTCCATAAACGAATCGACAAAGCGAGAATCGCAAAAGGCCGCATCCATTGCTCTGCGTACGAAACGTAACGATTCCGAAACGCCTACTCAGCCCGCAACGTACAGCGCGCGAACATCGGACTCCGCTGTAAGCGCGAGATCGGCGCACGGGGCAGCCATCACGCCACGCGGCGACGGCGGCGCTCCGCCCTCCGCCGCGCGGCCGCAGGACTCACACGCGCAAGTACCGAACGAGGCGCGCGCACAGCGCGCATCACCCGCGCGTGCCACCGCTGCACGCGAGGAACACGCACCAGCTGCAGCGTCATCTAAACAACGACGACCGTTTTGTGCGTATTGTAAACACTACGGACACCAGCGCGACCAGTGCCGTAAGTTGGCGGACAAAGGTGAGTCAGCTGTTGATTCTAATAATTCGGTTTCGTGTTACAAGTGCGGATCTAAAAATGTTACTCGTGAAACTTGCAAAAAGTGTAACAACGAATCAAGTTTTTATAGTGTCGATACTACGTTGCAAACTTCGGGACCAAAGTACACTCAAATGCAAAAGTCTAAAAATCGTGATCAAAATGCGGGTTCCGAAAATTTGTATAATCGCGTAGAGAAGTGTTTTGATAAACATTGTTGTGAAGATTTTAATTATTCTAATACTTCGCCTTCTTCTTCTTATAAAAATGTTGATGCAAATATTTGTTGTGTCGTTCAAGAAAATAATAACTGGTCTCGTGATAGTTCGAGTGAGCCTGCGTACAGTCAAGCTGAAATATCTAATAATAATAATTGTTATTCAGTACAGAGTAATTTTTCGGACAACGATTTGTCGAACCATCACATGACCAGCTGCGAGGTCGATAATAGTAACGACCGTTCTTGTAATTTTTCAGCTAATGATTATTCTTGTTACAATGACGCCCTTAATGTAAAAGAGCGTAAGGGCGAAGTTCGTATTTTTTCTGAAAATAATAATTTTTGTTATAATGACGTCCGCATTGCAAAGGGACGTAAGGATCATTTTTGTAAAGTTTTACCAAATGATTTATTTTGTTGTAATGATGTTTCCAAGAATGTGTTAAATATTAATATGGTGTGTAGCGACACATATATAGAGAACGCGCGCGCCGGTAGGAGCTCCGACAGAAAAGTTTTGCGACCGATTTTTGATATCAAAATTTTAGACGCGTCGGGGACCGCGTTAGTTGACACCGGTGCCAAACATTGTATTGCGGGTCATACACTGCACGCCCTCCTCTGTCGAAAGGGACACCCTTGTGAACCGGCGCGAAGACGTATTAAACTCGCCGATGGACACGTTCGCGACGTAGACGTGCTCATGACTACTCTTGACGTGCACTTAGAGGAGAAAGTCATTAGGACTCCTTTTCTTATTCTCCCTGAGGCACGTAATAATGAAACGTTGCTCGGCATGGATTTCTTATTTGCAGCCGAAGTAGTCATGGATTTTTCTCGGGAATGCTGGTATTTCTCTAATAACAGCCGCGTTCAGTACATGATGCGTTTTGAACCCTCCTTATCACCAGAGCTGTCTTGTTCCTCTGCGGACGTACTCAGGGACGACGAAGGTACATTGTTGAACCCACCTGACCGGAACCTGCTGGCGCAGACCTTGGTTACCAATACGGACATTTTCCAGATAGGGGGAGAGCCTACCCCGTTTGCTGAGCACCGTATTGATACAGGTGAGCATCCTCCTATCTATGTACCTCCGTACCGATTGACCCCTGCCAAAAAGGAACTTATGCGTCAGGAAATTGAGAAGATGCTGAAGGACAACATCATTGAAGAGTGTGAGTCTGCCTGGTGTTCACCAGCTCTCCTGGTTCCTAAAGCGAACGGCAGTACTCGCTTCTGCGTAGATTACAGACGCCTAAACGCCGTGACCAAAACCGATCATTACCCGATGCCGTTGATTGATGAATTGTTACAGTCAACAAAGAGGGATTGTTATATGAGTACATTGGACCTGAGATCCGGCTACTGGCAGGTGAGTGTAAATGAGCAGGATAGAGATAAAACCGCATTCATTAGCCCATTGGGAACTTTTCGCTTCAAGCGCATGCCCTTTGGTCTCAAAAACGCTCCGGCGACTTTTCAACGGCTGATCGACCGTCTGCGCTCCTGTTCATCCCTGGCCAATGTGACAATCCTCGCCTATTTAGATGACCTGCTGATCATATCTGAAGGTTTCCAGCAGCATCTCCAGGATCTTCAGGCTGTATTCAGTCGGCTTCGCGAATTCAAGCTACGAGTCAACCGGGAGAAGTGCGTTTTTGCCAGGGGGAGTGTCAAGTATCTGGGGCCCGTAATTACCCAACAGGGCGTGTCACCCGACCCTGAAAAGGTTCAAGCCGTCCTAGACATGAAAGAACCAAGCAACTTGAAACATCTACGGACATTTTTACAAACCTGTTCCTGGTTCAGGAAATTTATCCCGAATTTCTCCTCTGTAGCCGAGCCACTTACAAGGCTAACAAGAAAGCACCAGCCCTGGACCTGGGGTTCAGCTCAGATTACTGCTTTTAACGAGCTGAAACAACTTCTAACCTCAGCGCCCATCTTAATCCAGGCTGACTTTAATCACCCCTTCATCCTCCGCACCGACGCGAGCAATTATGCCATCGGAGCCGTTTTACTCCAGGGGGAGGACAAGGAAGAAAGACCCATTGAATACGCCAGCCGTCTCCTGAGCGCAGCTGAGCGTAACTATTCTACAACCGAACGAGAGGCCTTAGCAGTAGTGTGGGCGGTGGAGCGATTTAGATGTTACCTAGACGGACATCCGGTGATTATTGGTAGCGACCACCAACCACTTCGTTGGCTCATGACGCTAAAGTCTCCCACAGGTCGTTTGGTGAGATGGGCCCTCAAGCTACAATCATTCGACATTCAGTATCAGTACACCCCGGGAAAAGCAAATGTAGTGGCCGATACGCTGAGTAGGCCAATATGCTCTCAAGATACTCGCGACAGTTGCGGTATTTGCTCAGTGATAATTGATTTACCCACTAAGAGCCCTGCAGAGTTAAGGCAGGAACAACTTGCCGACCCGGAGGTTGACAAAATTATCAAAGAGATGGAAAGTCCAGACGAAGTGGCATCTCGTAGATGGACGGAGCGCGGGTACCTGTTATCACAAGGAGTACTATACCGGTATAATCCCGACTCAGACAGCGAGACTCCCCAACTTGTTATTCCACTTTCACTCCGTCCCGAGATCTTGAAAGAGTGCCACGATTCACCTCTGGCGGGACATTCTGGAATCGATCGTACTTACCACAAGATCGCCCAGTCCTATTATTTCCCTGGGATGCGAAGAATCATTACAGATTATGTGAAGGCCTGTGTCGATTGTCAGCGATATAAGGCTACCAATGACAAACCCCCTGGACTACTACAGACGCCCGTGATGCAGCAACGGAATGAGGTCCTAGCTGTAGACCTTTTTGGTCCCTTACCTGAAGGAGAGAACGGTGAGAGATGGATTCTTCTAGTTGAAGACACCGCCACACGTTGGGTTGAGCTTTACGCCCTTCAGGAAGCAACTGCTGAAGCCTGCGCCCGTACTCTTACCGAGGAATACTTTCTCCGATACGGCTTACCGCGCAGGGTCATATCTGATAACGGCGTACAATTTGTCGGGGCTGTCATGCAACAATGTATGTTCATCTTAGGGGTCCAACAAAACTTCGTGCCACTCTATCATCCGGAGGCAAACCCCGCCGAGCGTAAGAATCGAGACCTCAAGGCGCAGCTCGCACAACTCGTGGAGAATGACCATTGCTCTTGGCCTGCGAAACTCCCAGTGATTCGGTTCGCTATGAATAGCGCCGTATGTAGAACCACTGGTGCCACTCCCGCATATCTCATGTTTGCCAGAGAAATGAGGTCCCTCACAGAAGCTCGTCATGATTTGAGGGCGATCCTCGTTAAAGAGAATTTTGTTCCTCAAATTACTCCCTACCTAAGATCGTTTATCAACTCTTTATCTGCAATTCGTGAGCGAGTCGAATTACAGCAAGATCAATCTAAGAGGGTTGCTGATCGATCCCGTCGACCTAAACCAACGTACGAGGTCGGAGATAAAGTTCTGGTCCGGTCACATGTACTGAGCCAAGGAAACAAGGGTCTCACCGCTAAATTTGTGCCCAAACGGGATGGACCGTATATTATAACGGGGAAGGTTAGCCCTACCACCTATCTTATCTCTCCAATAGGGAACCCTGAGGAATCTTTAGGAAAATACCATGCACAGGATTTGACACCTTTTGTAGACAGTGGTGCTGGAAGCCACGTACCACCTAATCCTGTCATTCCCAAGCGACGTCGCGGACGCCCGAAGCACAAGGGCAATGAGCCAGTCCAGGAACGAGGGCGTTCTCCTAGACTAGAGGGGGAGTCTGTCGTAACCAATTCAAACCCACGCGCTTCCGGACGCCGCCGCGCATGCCTTCCCTCTCGTTTTAGTGACTATGCACTGGAGGCATAGAGAGGGACGACGATATCGCAACCGCGACGCACGCGCCGCGCGCACCTCGGACGACGGAAGTCGACGGATAGCCACGCGCGGAATGACACAGGAAGAAAACCGCCGCGCGCGCCCGAGCTCTGATCCGACCGGCACGCGTTTTCTCATAACGGTTTTGTTTTGTTTTAATAGTGCCCTTCATCACAGTATTAAGTATATAGATAGTGTATCGATCCCTGTTACCGTGATTATACGACATTTGGTTACACAAAGTGTTTTATTACGAAAGGTTATATATGTTAAATTTTCAATTTACTATTTAAAGGGGCCGTCACAAAAAAAAAATAAAGCAATAAAAATTCGTTTCAGTCTCGTCACTAAATCTTTATTCATTAACGGTTTCTCTCAGGTCCTCAGTTATGGAGATTACGTTGGCCGAACGTCCTGATGTTCCAGGAAGCAAAATTCATTTTACTTTTAACCGGTGGCATTACGAGTAAAAGTAAAGCATTGGTTGTTTGTCACCAAATCGTCACTAAATCTTTATTCAGTAACAGTTTCTCTAAGGTCCTCAGTTATGGAGATTCAGGTTGGCCGAACGACCTGATATCAGGCCGTTCGGCCATAAATAAATGCTTCTAACTTTCGAACTGTTCCGTCACAAATTCTTTGACTGGCATCTTAATGCGTCACATAATCGTCACTAAAAACTGGAGTAGCAGCCAGCTCCCTATCTCGACTGGCCGAACGTTCTGATATACATGAAATGTCAGGTTTTCGATACGATAGCCTGTCGTATGTTTGTGAATCAGGGCTCTGGACGCTAGATAACGGAACTCTTGAATAGCTACTTTTCACTACTCATGTACCCAGTGTTTTTTTTTGAAGTCGGTTGTTTTTTTTGGTGACAGAATGACGGTTTCTTTTGGACATATTAATAGGTATGTTTATGGTTAGAAAGGGCGTGAATACCGAAATGCCGACTAATAGAGAAGTATCAGAAGTATGAAAGAAAAAGACATGTTGAGCCGCCGCGGCCGCCGCCATCGGCGACCCCAAATAAATTGGGAGGATTTGTACCTATGTATTATTTAGTTCATTGGTTGACTTGATAATAATAGCAAAGCAACCCGTTTAGAAGTGCATATCTTCAACCGTTTTATTATTTTAAGTAGTAGGTAAGTAAGTACCTAATGTGTATCATGGTGATATCCTATGCGATGCGATGAATTTTTCATGTTGTTCTGAGAAACAACTATGAAGCAATATTTGGAAGTCCTGGATATGCAATTGCAATTGGTCATAATATGATGTTTTTTTACATCAGGACAGATCATTCTACGTGTTAACGTGTCGCTATGCATCCATGAGAGCAGCTCGACTCTCCAGAGATTAAGTACGTTCTAACAAACGGACGCCCTGTCTTTAAAATAATAGTCATCGTCATCATTCAGCCAAAGAAATCCACTGCTGCACACAGTGGACCGATGACCTGGTTGGTGGAACTCGTAGGAATTCCCTGGATGCGAGAAGCACAGCTTAGGGCCTGTCTGTTATTATGATGCCACCTATAGATTATTGTACACACGTAATTAAATATGATGAAAAGCAATGTCTAGTTTATAGGTAATTTATACGTTTTCATTTTTAAATGCCTTAAACGATGTAGGTAGGTACCTATCGTCGCGGCACTTTTAAATGCCTTAAACCATGTAGGTAGGTACCTATCGTCGCGGCATGACGAAGAATGAGGTAGGTAGATGAAGCTGCAGTCATGGAACATTTTATGACATAAAATGATAAAATAATATACTTACCTACCTACTCGACTTTCCTGTTTTTGTTCTCACACGGACTGACTCACAGAGTTCAATATTGCAATATAATTATTATTATAAGTACATTCATTATATTTTTTTTGTTGAATTCATTATATTTTTCTATTACTTGATTGATGGTATGGAGATGATCGGTTGTGGAGAAATGGGGACGAAATCCAGCTTGTTCGGGAGGTTGGTGAAGGTCAAGCGTTGGAGCGATGCGGTTCTCTATTACTTTAATGAACAGTTTGTATAAATGTGAAATAAGGCTTATTGGTCGATAGTTCGCTATGTCAGCTTTGTCTCCTTTCTTATGAAGTAAAATTATATTTGAGTGACACATTTCAGAGGGAATTTTACCGGTGTGTAGGATGGTGTTGAAAAAAGATGTAATGTGAGGCAGAAGAGTGTTTCGCCCTAACTTTAAAACTTCTGTAGTTATTCCAAATTCAACAAACCGCTTTACCTGGCCTTTGTGGACTATGCCAAGGCATTCGACAGTATAGACCATCAGTCGGTTATTAATGCCTTGGAGTCCCAAAATGTCACGCACACCTATATTGACCTCATTGACACCATTTATAGAAGTAGCTCTGCGAACATCAAGCTGCATGTTTCTGGTCCAAATTTTAAAATAGAAAAAGGTGTCAAACAAGGCGATCCACTCTCACCTAAGCTGTTCACAAGTGCATTGCAAGAGGTTTTTAACAAGTTGCCTGATTCGTGGAAGTCACGAGGCATACATGTTAGCGGCCACCAGCTAACAAACCTCCGTTTTGCAGATGACATAGTGTTATTCTCCACATCACCTTCAGAACTTGAGGAAATGCTCCAAGATCTGAGCACGGCAAGTCTTGAGGTTGGACTTTCAATGAACAGATCCAAGACACAGGTCATGACTAACAGCACGAAACGTAGGGTCGAGGTAGACGGACATGGGTTGCAATATGTCGATGAGTACACATACTTGGGCCAGATAGTGTCTTTCAAAAACAGACAGGATAAGGAAGTCGAAAGACGAGTCCAAAATGCTTGGAAGACCTACTGGGCCCTTAAAGAACACATGAAAGGCAGTCTTCCTATATCTCTAAAAAGGAAACTCATCGACATGTGCATCCTGCCCGTCCTAACCTACGGTGCACAAAGTTGGTCACTTACTGAACAACAGAAGTCCAAACTCAAGATTTGCCAACGGGCAATGGAGCGCAGCATGTTAGGCTTTAAGCGTACAGACCGAGTTAGAAACACCACGCTGCGCTCCATAACTCAAGTAGCGGATGTTGGAGAAAAAACAGCCAGGCTAAAGTGGGAATGGGCCGGACACGTCTCACGAATGCACCCGGAGAGATGGGCAAAGATCGTCACTCACTGGACGCCTGAGGCAGGACATCGCCGTCGAGGTAGACCAAGAAGAAGGTGGCGTGACGATCTAATATCATTCGCAGGGCCAACATGGCCAGAGATCGCACAAGACAGGGAGGTTTGGAAGAAAAAAGGGGAGGCCTTTGCCCAGCAGTGGGACACAACATAGGCTGACAAAAAAAAAAAAAATAAGTACATTTAATTATTATATAGTAATTCTGGCTTATATTATAGGTATACTAGCTACCTAATTGGTACTGTTTGTATTATTAAATGTATAAGAAACTTGAAATACATACTTGCACTGTATGAGCAAACTATTCCAATTTATGTAATTATAACCGAAAATTCGACCGACGTCTACACTCAACAACTTATAAGAAACCTACTTACCAAGAGACTTCCAAGAATGTGGGGCGCCCTTGTAGGTACTCTTTTAGGTTGTTTAAGTTCAGCTGCATTTACAGTAGGTAAGGAATATATGGCAGTTGACTGATGTTGCTAAAGCTAGTTTAGGCTGGTTTCGCTGCTTTTTCAGAAACTCGTATCTGACTGATATCGAAAAGGCTTGACAAAGTTAAATCCAGACGAATGGTATCGTTAATCGCGGACCGATGTTGATCCAATACGTTTTACCAAGGCTTTTGGCTTTTCTTCCTTATGTTATTGATAGCTAGCCAGGTACCTATATCTAATTATTTATTAGTTTTCATGTTATTCAAACATAATTATTACATAATCAGCCTATAACGTTCCCACTGCTGGGACACAGGCCTCCTCTCTGTGAGAGGGAGTGGGCCGTAATCCACCACGCGGGCCCAGTGCGGGTTGGTGGATGTCACATGTCTTCGAATTTTTGGTTCCAGGACATGCCGGTTTCCTCACGATGTTTTCCTTCACCGTTTTGAGAGCAGTGGTGATGAAATAATTTACACAAAGTAAAGCGCCTGTCGGGGTTCGAACCTACGACCTACAACTTGTAAGTCGCGGCTGATACCACTGGGCCACCAAACATAATTATTAACATACTATATAAGTACGTATTATTTTAACAGTTTTAATCTCCTTTATTTCAGTAAATACATCACCATCATCATCTGCCTAGCCTTTTCCCAACTATGTTGGGGTCGGCTTCCAGTCTAACCGGATGAAGCTGAATACCTACTAGTATTTTACATGGAGCGACAGCCTATCTGAACTCCAAAACCCATTAAATGAGTAATACGATACCCCTTGATAAGAGTCCGCGTATCACTGGTCAGTAAGATTAGTTGTCAGACTTTCCGGCTTTTGGGGAATATAAAAAAATAAAAACATTTAAAAATAGTAGCCCACCGGATAACTGTGTTTTACGGGTTCATTGAACTAGGTATCTATCAATAGTAGGTAGATACTTATATTTTACACAACTACCATGGCGGGCGAGTTTCCGTCAACATGCAAGATTAATAGGTAGCGTTATCGTTAGGATGCTTTTTGAACACTAACCCCTTTATTCATAAACATTGCTTAAAGTAAGTAATGACTGGCGACTGTTTAACCATACATTTTTGACGTTTAAACGTCACTTAACTTTAATCATCGTTTATAAATACTTAAACCACTTTGTAGCACAGAACTCAGGCCCCAGCTGCGGGCCACTTACCTTATTTTTATCCTAGGTACCTACAACTGGGTGATATTTTTCTCATCGAGAGTTGTCCCATCTCTCACAGAAATAGGTAAATGAATATGTAAAAATTACTCAAAGACAATAACTTACTGACCTTTAGTCCTTGAAAAGTAAAAAAAACTTTTAATTATTACAGTTTTTTGGCGGCCCGGCCCCGGCAACACCAAATAATCACAACTTTACGTCTTCACGATTCAAAAACAAAAAGAAAGACCCTGGCTGGACAGATGTTTACATTTAAATGATTTAAATAAATCTATAAATAGAAAATAAGTAATCCTTCCGAAGAAGTTACCAGCAAAAACATTGTTATTTTTTTCAAAAATAAAATCTATCAAAAGTTTCGAAACTACGCTATTGTTTAACATAAATCTTGATCTCGCATTTAATATTTATGAAATCCACAGAAAGACAAGTGACCATTTTAATTTTTTTTGCCAAATATATCTCGGAATGATAGTATCACACCGCAATAGCTTTTTGGACGGCAACAGCCGTGATATTTTGGCTATGGTAATACTGTAGGTTTTTGTCTCGTCAGTGTCCAGTTATCTAAGCTGTCATTGTTACGTGTTAATCATTTCTGTTTCTGAGCTATTCCAGTATTATTACTACATAGAGTAACTAAAAAGGAGCTACCATAGACTACTCCTCCAACGGCGCGAACTCTGGTCTGTCGATCCCTCATTATAAATAGATGCATACTTCGAAACATTGGGAAGCATAATTACATACAAGGATCATTAGAGTTTAATCACTGACCTGTATTAACGCATTAAACAAGATAGAGGTCAGTGAGTTCAACCCTTGTGACGTCATTGCTGGGTTCAGTCGACTGTACATGGGGAAATAAAAATAAATTTTACTAAAATATTTCATTTATTATTAAAATTTACATTTATAATACACAAAATACTCATCTACAAAAGCATTCACATAGCACCTCTATTACAATTAAGAAGCGCATATTACTGACTGTGCATGTGCTACGTCACGCTGACGCCTGTGATGTCTTAGAGAAAGTAATTAACCTATTCATTGCAATAACTCTCTCTCTCTTTGATTTAACACAAAAAAAATTACGATCTCAAATAATATTAATAGTTACAAAGCAAACGGAAGCCCCTAAAAGATTGTGGCGCCATCTTTAAAAATAAACAAGCTGTATTGTTCTTATTCGGCGAATCTATTTGTGGCTATTCTAAAGTGATCTTCAGGTATTCCCTAGGATTCAAGTTAATGTCCTGACTTGTTACCTAGACTCGGCTATTATTTTTGATCGACAAGAACATTCGCCCGCAGCCATCTTGAAATAATTTCCCCCCACTTGAGATCGCAAACATATTAATTTCACATTAACTTCAACGTAAACTCCCTGCTTACTCTAGTACAGTATTATTTAAACATTTTGGTCCATTTATAAAATAACAAAACACCATTTATGAGCGTTACATACTTTCCTAGGTGACTCGCGATTATGGCTTGTACAATAGGAACGTTATACATAAATAGGAAGCTCGTCTAAAATGCTTCTTACGTAGTTATCTACTTTGGCGACACAAGTCCAACACTCGCTTCAAGACAATTAAATTACTTGGTACAGTCAACTGCACGTCCGCTCGTGGTTACAATTAGATTTAGACTTACAGCGCTTCTATTTCGGAACGGTAAGCGATTTTCGAAGTTCGCGTTATTAGTGACGTGCGGTTGACCATACACACTGTACGACTATAATTTACTTGTTTAGTGAGCTTCAATACGACGATATTAATAGGCCTTACATACTACACATACAATTTTTTATAATTAACATGAATATTATAATAAAGTATAATATCTTGTTAAACATTCCATGTTTTGCATGTTTTAGACAAATACATTTTTCCATTTTACAGGCACATGCTTACAATTTAAGGCTTATTACAAAATATTTGGATTGTTACCTTATTAGGCTTCAGTACATTTATAAATAGGTACAGCCTTATCGATAACTCCCTGTCAGGGTTTCGTCAAAAAATCAAAATACTTGCATATAAAATCATATTAAATAATACAATTTCTTCTTCTTTTTTGGTTATTTTCAAAGTTTTTATTTACAAACAATAGTATTCTTATGCTCAAGCGGAATTTTTATTTTGAGCAATAACAATAAAATTTGTTTTAATGGAAACATTAACCCTACAACTGTCAAGTTGCATTGAATAAATAAATCCATATTAAATTGGCCTGAAGTAGACAAAATAAATTAGAAATAAATATTAAGTACGAGAACATAAAAAATATCATGTTTTGCTTCTCAGCGTGTCGATGGCAATCTACATTATGCAGTCAGTCTAGAAGTTGGCTACGAGCTTGGCAGCTTCCGTAGCGTCCACCAGCTCCACTAGCGAGCAGCCCACAGGACACGCCGGACACGATATGAAGTGCCCCATTGTTTATGGGAGAGCACCACATTCCGGAGTCTATTTAAAGACTTCCAGATAAGCTAAGGCAACTCATGTCCAGGTGAGAGATCTTCAGCAGGCGGAACGCATGGGTTGGGTGGGGAAGTACTATCTCGCCATAGCTTTAGCTTTTCCTTAGACACGTTACTACAGTTAGTTTAGGGCAGTGTTAATGTTGAAACCTATTCAATGACTGCCTGCTGAGTGTAGTAACGTGTATATTTTTGACGCTGTACAGATTATAACATATACAACTAGGGGAGGAACAATGATCGAGTAAGCTGCTAATTAAGAAAATAAATAGTAGAAAAAGAATAAAACATTTTTTTTTAAATCACTGGATAGCGATGATTTTGAAGAGTTCTATGTAGAATTAGAACTTGAAACAACACAAAGCAAGAATTCGTAATATAAAACTAGGCAGTGTTCTATCTCATTTATTTTTTAAGCTTGGATCTCTCTGTCTCTTTCTACAATAGCTAGTTGTTGTGCGACGGTCGCAGAGTGCAGTGGAAGGTTCGGAGAGCGTCACTCCTCACTCCTCCCGGAGAGGAACACGTGACGACATCTAGCTTCTACCCCCACGGATCCGGCTCGAAGGACCAATTTGTGCGACTGCCACTGGTTGTAGATGCACAAGTTTATAAAATCGTATGTGCCAGTCACAACCAGTGAGTTTGACACCGACTTTTTTACATATTAATAGTTACCTATTGACTTTAAGTTGATTTTCTGAAAATTCTTATTTAAATTTCAGACCTGATAATATCACAAAATAAGTTTATTTAAATAAATTAGTCACAATTTATAAATAATCTAACTACATTGTTAATTTTCTAATGCTGAAAATAACGGCTGTTTTAGTCTTGTTTAAAAATACCGTTTTATCTTACTTTATTCGTTGGACCAAAAAATGGATATTTATTCAATAATCAACTGTTTGCGTCAAGTCAACGAAACAACGGTTATTTTCTTGAACGTAGAGTGTTTCCTATAGTTACTGTTGTGTTTCTTGGCTCTAACATATTATTTGCCTTGCGGTACAACATTGTAAACCTATTGTGACAATTACATGTTTAGATAACCTTCCAAACATCCTATAAATGTTCCGAAATGCTTTCGTATAGCTTCAAAGTTCTATCCACCATTTCATATTTAATAATATATTACGTTACGAAGTGACTAAAAACGTGTTTGCTTTTCATCACACGTACCGTACGTCATGTTTCATATACAGTAGTGTAGTATGGGTCTTATTAGTTTAGTTATTGGCAAAAGCACATAAAATACAAGGTCAAATTAAATTAGCTAGCGAAACTCCGCAGACAAGATGAGTATCGACAGTTACACGTTCAACAAAATAAATGTTAGTTTGATGACTTTTATTGTGAGGTCATCGACCGCAGTTAGTGGAGTCACTGACAATGATCGGAGAAACACCAGTTTAAAAATCAGTTTTTTTTTTTGTGTAAACTTCATAGAAGTGTCGATATTATCTAAACACGATAACACAAAGTGTGTGTCACGTCCTGACGCTACTCGTCTTCACGCACACATTCGCGGCGTGTTTGTACACTTGGTTACTACATGTAAAGCGTGCGACGCTTCGTGTGATAAAAATACTAGACAAACTCGGAAAACACTCGCTGCAGGGGACGTAATGATGAGTGAGACAGAGGCAGCGCATACTACGCGCTCGGTCGCACTTGTACACTTATGAGCGTTAGAAATAAAAGTACACCGTCGAAGTAATAGTGAATTACCTTATGCTTCTTCCAACATAGATCTCATCCATGACTTTCGCTCAAAATACAAAAAAAAAGTAGGAAACCGACCTCACACCATCCGACGAGAAAGCGTTCCTGGCACCTGTCAGTTATACACAGTCCTTTCGCGGTTATTTGACAGCAACCTTATAGCAACGACAATAATAACCACCCAGATAATAGGTAATGTGGGCTGGTGTCCACAATCCACGTCAATGCGCGTATTACCTATTATCTGAGTGGTTGTTATTAACCACTCAGATATGCAAAATAGTAGTTAAAATATCTGTGAAAGGACTGCAAACTGAATACAAAGGAATACGTATTTTAAGATTTTAAACTTTATTAGTTCCTAATCGTGTCCAACTGACAGGTGCCAGGAATCCATTCTTTCGGTGGTCGGAATATTACAATATTTTCCGCAAACAGACATTTGGTTTTACGACACCCCACATACAACGACATTTTCAACCGGAGTACCATACAACGAGTCCGTCTTACGATCACTACACAGTCCATTGCGCGCCGCACGTCACTTCCTTTACCTATCTCGTAGTAAACCCGCGATGTATCCGCTGCGCAGTGTTCACTAGCTGGCCTTGTTGTTGTACTGCGGCCGGCCCGCTAACTCTAACAGGTATCTATCCGGATGCTCGATCCAGTCCGCTGCTGACAGTTTCACCTAGAAAACAAAAGCATTTCGTACAAACCCTCGATTCGCCATCGAAGGTTCGTGTAGGAAGTACTCACTCAATGTATCATTTAAAGTACAGTACCCGGCGATAAATATTGCACATCGATCTTTGGAAAGAGACAATCGGCTAATTTCGGCTTCGTAGAGCGTTATCTCTGTCGCACGAAATACAAACAGTCCGGTATCTATTAGGAGCTGTTAAAACAATTATGATTTGCTTCTTTTGATAATTCTTTTTATTCTTTGTATAAAATACACCAATTTTTCTATAAATGATTGCTTTAGGTTGGGGTAAAATAAAAAGGTTCCCCTATTTTTCCTAAAGATGCCATAGTATAACTTTAAATTATTTAAATTTGGGGGTGTTAACAACTCTAGATATATATTTTAAACTGGACGCGACCACACTCTATCGCACTTGAACAACGACTGACAAAACGTCAGTTAACGTCACATAGGTAGTGTGCGACAGAGATAACGCACTACGAAGCCGAAATTAGCCGACTGTTTCTTTCCAAAGGTCGATGTGCAATATTTATCGCCGGGTACTGTAGCACGTAAGTTACATTACCAAATACCTGATAATAATAATGTATTAACCACTTAAATACCTTCCACAAAGTTACAATTTTGTAGCGTTTCCCTTAATGAATCTCAACAGTCGACTTTGATAGGGAATCGAGCGGTTGTGAATAGCTGGTATCATTTTGGTAATTTAGGTTTGAGATTAAAATATCGCTTAACGTTGTATCCCGATGTGTCAATCGACTTAGTGACTCTTACTCAAAAGACCGTCACTTTGTTTTTCTTCGACCAAGGACCCATGGACTGTTGGCGTGTTGATCCTGGGTTGGGTGGCGGTAAATGGTCTGAGCCATTAAACAGTAAAACAGGCTCCTGTCTTAGCATAGGCTAAGACGGGAGCCTGTTTGGGCCTGTACGTTGTAGGGTTTCTTTCTAATTTGTTCTTGTTTTTCCTTGTAAATCGTTGCTCTGTTTTGAGCAAATTTTTTTTGGCAGCACGTAATAGTTGGTGTAAATAATTGGATGTCAAGGCAAAGGTAAAAGAAGTAATGCCGCTCACATGTCGCTGCCTCTCTGCCTCCTTGACTTGCCACTTCTTGACCTCCAGCTGCACCTCACGCGACGCCATGTCGCCGCAGCCCCACACCTGGAACATCAACTCACATGATAAATATCAAGAAAAAATACATTTTGTTTTCCACGCAGAAAAAAAAAGTTTAAAACTGTCATACTAAACAAAAAAATGGCTTTAAAACATACTCTAAGAAAAGCGACTGCAAAGTATAGAATAATATTCGTTTTGGAAGTGGTGTCTTGTTGTTTCACTGTCATTCGGTTTAAAAAGAATAACATAAATCGGCCGAAACAAATCGAAGTATTTTATTTCAAATAACACTACATGGGCACTTATAGAACGTTAAAGTTAGGTGCACAGATTGGTCAAACCTTTGGATAAGAGTCGGCATGAAACACACTCACACTCTTTTTAAAATAGTTGGCCTTAGAACAGAATAGTCTTTATTATGTACACCATAAATACACACAGCACTATTTTATAATAAAACTATGTATGTTTAGGTTAATGTATTTATCTATGGGCTTGTGTCGCCTGAAATAAATGAATAAATAAATAATAAATATTACAGATATAAATGTAGAAATTTTACAAGAGGTGACACAATGGGCGGTGTTATCGCTAAAAGCGGTCTTTTAAAGAAAAGAGAGAGCATAGACAATACTGTAGTACTGTAAATACGTTATGTACAATAAATACACCCATACATAAAACATCTACCTCCCCACCGCCCACCTACCGGCCTGCCTACCTTCATTACATTACAACGTTTCAATATTTAAGAATGGGAACAAGCAGGTCCGACTACACGTATAAGGTACACAAAAACGTAATACAAAATAAGAAACCATCATGATTGTAATACGTCGCTGTGTTCGGATTTCTATGAACAGTCACAAATATGAGCAATAAATAATAGGTAAGTACACAACTAAACCAAAAAATTCTATTTGCTTTGGTAATCCCCCACAGAGGCAAGTTTTATACTGCCGCGCTTTGCACTGGTGTTGTAGGTACCTACTCATAGCGCGTTTGTATGAAGTTTCCCTCTGTCGGATTACCTACTGTGGTCGCAGATCGTCATTTGTCAATGAAAAGTTTTTGGGAATTGCATAGAGCTGTTAATCTATAATTTTGTAATCATGGTAATACAAAGGGCATGTACTTCCATGGTTTTGTAACAGCTCTATGTTAGATCTCATTATCGCGCGTTCCTATTCCGAAGATAGACGATGATTCCCGAAGCGCCTATTATTCTTGGCAAATCTGTAGGTACCTCGATAGACTCGAGCGGGTAGGGCACGCCCTGGAACTGCAGCGAGTCGAAGTCCTCCGGGATGATGAGCAGCGGCTTGCGCGGATCCGCGCCGGCGCGCAGGCCCTTGGGGTAGCCGCGGATACACGTATTCAGGTACAGCATCTTGGGGCCCTTCTCTACTATTGAGAACCTGGAACAGTGAGGATTTAGTTTTGTTGATCGCGCATCGCGCAAACAAAATTATCTGTGCGATTGGATAGTAATTTTTAATTCATACATTAAATCTGCAATACTGAACATTTTCCGTATCCAGAGGGCATGTCCACTGTCTATGTCCATGTCATTTTGAATCCTTCTGAGACTACAGGCGTGATGTTATGTAGTAGCTAACATGTGTGTGCCGTGACTCACGTGGGATGTATCTGCAGCAGCGCGCAGTCGGGGCCGCCCCAGTACTGGTGCGTCTCGCGCCACTCCTGCGACGAGCACACCACGATCAGCAGCTCCTCGGCCTGGATCAGCACCAGCGACGGACCCCTGCACGTAAGCGTACAACATACACAAGGTGTCATTTAAATAGCTTAACAACCTGAAAAGGGGTCATTGTACTCATAATTATTAACAATTTTTACTACGGGACCAGCCGTGCAATCGCAAAAATAGCATCAGCCAGACTTAAACCAAACTAGTTTAATAAAAGAAAACTTACTCATTACTAAAACTAAACTATTTGATGGAATTGTAAAACTTACTCAAAGGGCAAAAAATAACTACACCATACATACTGTTTGCAAAAGACCAACGAGGTAGAAAATCAAAAACCCATTCATTTGCACAGTGAGCGCTTACTATATTAAGTTTTATTTCATGCGGCAATATTGCCATATTAAAAACCTTTTTAAAAATGTTATTTTTTATTTTATTTATTTCAGTAACTTTCTGTGATAAGAATGCTGTATACTTCGTAAGTGGTGCTAAAATACAATACATTCCTTTTTATTTCATCTTGAAAGCAAGCTATAACGTACTTGTAGTTGAGCGTGTGGTGCAGGAAGCGGTTGGCGCCCATGCCGTGGTCGCGCGACGCGTACAGCGGCACCCAGTGCGACGGCACCGCGCACACCAGCCGAGCCAGCCACGCCGCCGAGGCCAGCCCCGCGCCGCCTGCGGCCGGGTGGGCTGGTCAATGTGGGTGGCTTCAAGAGTAGAGGAAATACAAAGAAACGCCAGGTAGGAAAATATTTTTTTATTAAATCTTTGCAAAGTACTCTCCACTAGCCTCTATACAAAATTTCATGCGTCTGAACCAGTTTTCGAAACACTTTTTCCAGTCCGCCGCAGACACCTCGTTTACAGCCTGCTCGAGCGCTGATAGCGCATCTCCCTGCGACGAAAATTGTATCTCTTTGAGCTGATTTTTTTATTTTAGGGAATAAAAAGAAGTCACACGGTGCTAGGTCATGGCTGTAAGGAGGGTGACCCAGGAGTTTAAGCGGCGTGCTGTCCAGGAAGTCCCTCGCTTTGAGTGCGGTGTGCGAAGGCGCGTTGTCGTGGTGCAGCAGTAGCCCGCGGAGCTCGAGTTTGCTCGCTTGTTGCGCACAACACAGAAAACTTCTGCCAAGCATTGGGTAGTATACCATTCAGCGTTGATGCTTCTTTGGTTCCGTAAAGGAATTGACACCAAGTAGCCAGTCAAATTGAAAAAGCTCGCGATAAAAATCTTCCCCCCGCTTCTAGATCGCTTCACTTTGATAGGCGTTGATTCGTTTTAATTGAAACACCCAAACCGTCGACTGGCGCATCATTTCTGGATCGTATTGAGAAATCCAAGACTCATCACCTGTATTGATGTCGTAAACACGCCGAGACGAGCCTGCTTCAAATTTGTTTATCATATCACGGCACCATTCCACCCGGGCCCGCTTTTGAGCATCGGTGAGGTTGTGCGGCGCCCAGCGTGAAACTATCCTCCTCACGCGAAGATGCACGTGTCGTATTTCGTGAAGGCTTCCCGATCCAACCTGCAGTATGTGCTAAATCTCTTGATACGTAACTCGCCTATTGACTTGGATTAAATTTTTCACTGCTAGCACGTTTTCTTCCGTAACAGGCGTCAAAGGGCGACCACTTTTTTCTTCATCCCCCAAAGTTAGGCGACCGCGCTTGAATTCGTTATACCAACGATACACGGTTGCCTTTTGCCTTAGAAGGGCCTTCATTAATGAATGACATTTGAAGTCTATCGTACGATTCGTCCGGTTTCAGGCGACACTTGAAATCGTAATAAATCATAGCGCGAAAATGTTCCCTGCGCAGATTCAGTTTTTAATGACACACGATAATTTAAATTAGCTCGCAAAACAATGTGGAGGGAAAGGGGTTTGAAGGTTTTGGCCCTAACATCAGCCGCCATTTAAATTTTTTTTTCAAAATCGCGGTGCACAATGAATGGCATATATTTGGATAGACTTATACTCGTAACTTTCGTTGTGCACCGCGATTCTGAAAAAAAAATCTAAATGGCGGCCGACGTTAGGGCCACCCTCCATACAAATCAAAAATCTTCAAACCCCTTTGAAATTGGAACGTAACTATTTTTACTTACAAATGATCATATTTTAATAAAAGTAGATTATAACGGGCCAGTCTCTCATACACAAAAACTTTTTTTCGCAATACTTTCTGAGTGGCCTGGTATGTCAGCTAGCCACGCCAATACTCCAAAAATACAATGGGAACTGTTTTAGTGTTTATATTTTGCGAAGATGAATTGTGATGCCATCATGAGAATACCAATATCTTTAAAAAAATCTCTCAGTGAAACTCTGGCACCTAGCTGGTAAATTGTTCGAACGGCTCGTATTTAAAGGACACATAGATTTTGAATATCAGCGGCTTTGCCCCACAGCAGAATACCGTAGGACATAACGCTGTGAAAATAACTAAAATAGACTAACCGAGCTGTATCAACGTCAGTGTATTGCCTTACTTTCCTGACGGCGTAGGCAGCCGGACTGAGCCTCCCCGCCAGGCTTGATATATGTGGGCCCCATTGAAGTTTGGTAAATATTGTTATGCCCAGAAAAACTGCCGAATCTATAGTTTCAAGCACCTCGTCATATAAGACGATGTTGGGTCCTAGGCTTCAAACATTCAGTAAGGCGAACATTACACATTTCGTTATCTTAGAATTGAGAACTAGGTTATTTGAAATCCCATCCATAACCATTGAACGTGCACTGTTTACTTTACGTCATCAAAATCTTGTCTACTCCTGTCTACTTAAAATAAGAGAGGTATCATCTGCAAACAGTACAACGTAACAGATACCTTTTAAATATAATGGTAAGTCATTGATATACACTAAGAACAAGAATGGGCCCAGTATTGAGCCTTGAGGCAACACTGGGCAATACTGGGTAATTAGCTGTACTAACTGAACTGGTAGCCCGGAAGATTTTACACTATTAACATCAACACATTGGAACCTATTATGTAAATAAGAATGTTGAGAGGTTCATTTTGGATACCGTAATGACGTAGTTTACGCAAAAGCGTGTCATGGTGCACGCAATCAAAGGCTTTGGAGAGATCACAGAAAACTCCAATAGCATTTTGCGAGTTCTCCCATGCGTCAAATACGTGTTTCAGCGCTCTGCTGAAACACGCACCTGTAGTCGAACGATCTTAAGTAAAGGCACATTGTTCATTATGAAGAAGGCTATTCAAATGTCTTAGGGTATTTGACTACTATCAAAAATGTATATGAATATTAATTAATGTATGTACTTATTTTAAAGATGTTACTAAAAAACACGATTAGCCACGTCTTGTCCTTGTCACTGCACGTGTTGTCGCTAAACGATCATTTTACTGAATGGCGTGAAGTTACTGTGGCATTCCTGTGTTGTGACGTCAGGTCGCAACAGTGCTGTCTTTGTCTAGCATAGACTGTAACAATAATAAGTTTAAAAACTAAAACTCGACTACTGAAAAGGATGAAACAAGAAAGTACCTTCCCGTGGTCGCATGCTACCATAGCTTATAAAATGTTAGTACAGCGGCATGCGACCACGGGAAGGTACTTTATTGTTTCTTCCTTTTCAGTAGTCGGGTTTTAGTTTTTAAACTTATTTTTTATTTAATTATTTTGGGGCTTATTTCAGTAATATTTATATTTTTGAAATGTGCTAATTAAACCCTTTCATTTGATACCCAACACGATCAAAAAACAGTTTTTTTCGTTCATGATTTTATGTCCGCTAGAGGGCGCCATATTAAATTGAATGTGACGTCACATAGCCCGATACCTCGTTTGTCCAATTATAACAAGAAGTTTAGAAATTATGAGGGAACACATGAACATACATACCGATCAAAATCATAACCCTTCTTTTTGCTTCGCCATATTCGGGTAAAAAGAATACAACTTCGAAATTTTTGGACAAATAACATTTTTTTTCAGTGTCTTGGTTTTTTTCAATGTTTCAAAAAATCCAGTCAAAATGATTGGGGAAAGTGGAGGCAGCTGATGAGTTACCTTGCGGCTGCGGCGGCGGCTGCACGGGTCGCGAGTACAGCGGCGGCGCCGTGCCGGCCAGCAGCCACGCCACCGACACCGGCAGCAGGTGCGACGCGGCCTGCCACGGGCTGCGCTCCAGCACCGGCGTCGCCAGCTCCAGCCCCGCGCCCGACCCGTTCGACTCCACCGAGGCTTCCATGTCGCGGTGCCGCGTGGCGAGCATGTGCACGCAGTACCTGACCATGAACATATCGGTACTGAAGTAGGCCTCGTCCAAAGATCACTGCTTTTTAAGATTAACCAAGAAAGAAAATACATACAGGTATACAACATATTCTGCAAATATACATTAAAAGAAAATGTAAAATGCGATGTAGGAAATAGACATATTATTAAACCAATCGTGATCGACAAAGAATACTGGGAAAATGATATCTTTAGATCAGAGATATACGGATCTAAGAGAACCACAAAATTGATTTAGTCGCGGGTGGAAGGACCAACATTCGGTCGTCTCGTCGTTAAGTAGGTACTTAACCTATCTAAAGAAAACCGTTTAAAAGTTAGTTATGTATCATCTTACCTATGAACAGGAAATATAAGTCTGTGACAGTGTTCCTCTAACCAGCGCACCACGAAGCCGACGCTGTGCATGTCTTTCTTGTTGAAGCACCCGTTCACTACCACCGACAACGTCTTGTTGATCTGAAGACATAGTATAACATGACGTCTTCAATAGGCATTGAAATATAGGTATTTTTATGATGAAAAGATCAGTGATTATTGGATAGTAAGCTACGAAGGACCACCTCAGAAGATTCCGCTGTTAGCTGCTAAAAATTTCGATATTTTACCAAACACATTTGAGGACAACCGTCCTCATCAAATCCTTTATGCTATCTGCCTTTAGCAGAAACAATGAAACTCAAGGATGTTTAGTGGAACTCGACAGTGCACAAAACTTTTCACTTTAAGCAAGCTAAGCCCATGAATACTGTATTTTTCCAATAGCGCCTTTACTTGGCAGTATAAACTTACCATGAGACAGGTCTGCGGACCCTCGGGGTAGTGGTCCATGGACAGTTTGTAGCTAGTGTACAGCAAGCTGCGCAGACCCTCTGGCATTACCATGTTATCGTCCGTCTCCGCACCGAACATCCTGGGTGGAGAGGAGAAGTATGTATTTAGATTTTACGATTTTCTCTTTGGTCGACTCGTTTCATGCCAAGTGTGCAACGAAGTGTGACGTGTGTACTAATAACGAAGGTCAGGCATTTTCTTATACAACTCTAACAACAAATTAAAATGTTGGTCCAAAATTATGACATTGGCCCCTCGCTATTTAGGTCATCCAAGTTTCAGTCATAAATTCATAATACTGCCTACTTGCATTGTACTATTTATGTAGTGTGAAAAACCGCACACAAATAACAGTAAAACTAAGCCGAGCCTTCCAGGTATTTATATCTTATTGTCTTCGTAATAATGACTCGAGCGAGACGAGACTGATCTACTTAGTTCAAGTTAAACTGAAGGCAATTGTTGTAACATGATGAATTTGACAGACATTGACTGACAATAAACGCGAAACAACAAAAAAAACTGCGTGGAAGCGGAAAATTCTCGTAAAAAATATGAACGCGATAAAGTGGTCGGATTGTTTAATCGTGTATGTTTAGTCGTTTTTTGGTGTTATCTGGTGGCAATCCAGCCCACGGTCAACCTGAAGGTAAGTGGCCAGTTCATGACCGTTCAGACATCTGCGAAACTAGAGAGAACGCATGTGCGTTGGCATCATGAAATCTTATGTGCCGCACCAGCACCCACTTCAAATTGGTTTTGTAAAAACATAACCCTGTCTTTTCTGTCGCGCAGTCGGGTAGCATAATCAGCCTATAATGTTCCCACTGCTGGGACACAGGCCTCCTTTCAGTGAAAGGGCCGTAATCCACCACGCGGGCCCAGTACTTATTGGTAGATGTCACATATCTTCGAATTTTTGGTTCTAGGACATGCTGGTTTCCTCATGATGTTTTCCTTCACCGTTTTGAGAGCAGTGGTGTTGAAATAAATAATTTACACAAGGTAAAGCGTCTGACCGTGTTCGAACCTACGACTTACAACGCGTAAGTCGTGGCCATTACCACTGGGCTACCACGGCTCTCCAGTCACAGTCGGGTACCTAATAAGGGAAAAATTGTATAGTTACAAAAGTTATCACCAGTACCCAGACACAATCATGTTCCTCAGCTTCCTGTCTCTGTCCCTATTAGTTTGTCGTCATCGCAGCAGATCCCCCTTCATTGTCTGCCTTTCCTTACCTGACATAGGTATCGATGATCATGGCGTCGTCCAGCATGGCGAGGATCTTCTCGCACTGTTGCCGGAAGGTGGACAGCGGGATGTGCTTGTTCTTACACTTGCCAACGCGGTGGATATACTTGAAGAACTGACGCGCCAGCTCCGGGTACATGGGAAACAGGTATTTCTGGAAACAAACATGGTGACTTTTAAAGGCCTGATCCGATAGCGAGTTATCGCGGTATCCTTGGCGCGCCGGTAACGCTCGCTTCACGCCATCTGAACGTAGGCTGTGTTTATAGAACTTACTGTAAATGATTTCTCTGTGACACCGTTGACTCCATCTTCTTTTTGTGATCTCTGGACCAGCAGCTGTAACAAATCAAAATGCTTCTTTAGTACTATGTCTTTAAGGCGGGTTGTCTTGAAACTAAAGTTCTTAAAGATAATATTGAACACCATTGATTAATAATGATGGGAGAAAAACATGATCAGATGACAGACTGATCGGCATCACGCAGCAAGCGAGCGTGGTTATCATTACTGTGTCCTTCTCTGAACGAGAAGAGGTTGTTTTACAGGAAGCTACTGTAGAGGAACGCTGACGCACACACTTTTATTTTTATTCCTCACATAGTTTCGGATTTGGCCCTCCACGGCCACTTGAAAAATTTATCCTGTATACAGGGTGAAATTAAATTCATGGGCATACTTTTAAGGGGTCATTGTACTCATCGTTATGAACAACTTTTACTATGGGACTAAACCTAAAATCGCAAAAAAATACCAGCTGTTCCTTGCAATTATGTTCACATAACTCGTCAAAATGTAGGGAAGAGCTGATTTTTTTTTTTTGCGATTTCTGGTTTGGTCCCATAGTAAAAGTTGTTCATAATGATGATTACAATGACCCTTTAAAAGGATGCCCATAAATTCAATTTCACCCTGTATGTATGATCTATAACACCACCACTACATACTCAACACACAACCATCGACTACACACAAAATGTTTTTTTTTTTTTTTTGTAATTTTCATCTAATCCTATTCTTTCTTTGTTATGCATTTTTTTTGGTTCGGCATAATATTACAACAACAAAAATTTTAGACATTGGTCCCTATGATCATCAGTTAACACTAGTTTAGGGGCCAAGGGATTAATAAATATATTTTTGATGTAAACTTTTTTATGTCAATAAAATATTTTATTATTATTTAACTTAAATAAACTTTTTATACCCGTCAACGTTACAGATAACCATAATACTTAAATCTGTTTATAATCTCGTAGTATTAATAGCATTATGTTTATCAATGTGAAGTGTACGCTGGCGTAAAATCGGTTTACACGCGGCTTCCACTAAATTAGCGGTGACGTCACTGCAAACAAAGGAAACTCGTTAATCAGCTGATTGCACCGTCACACACTGTGGAAACATTCAGTGCTTCAGTGGAGAAAAGTATACTTAATTGATTAAACACCCCGCGCATACAGCCGAGCGGCACGCGGCAACGGCAGCGGCAACTGCAGAAGTTGACCTTGAGAGGCCGTAGCAGCGACTGCACGCTAAGGGCACCCCGGGGGGTACGAACCTCGGCTAAGGGCGTCGCTGGGGAGAGGACAGTAAGATGGGACGGGCTGGACCAAATTATTAATATTAAGTGCTTGGCCAGACTGGCAGCGCGAGGCGGGGAGCGGCGCCGGTGCGGGATCGCGCGCGATTTGCCTGTCCGCAGTGGAGCGCGGCTTCGTTCTGACTGTTGTCGTGTCCAGTGTTTGTCTAAATATTATAATAATGGATAAAGAAGACTTATTTTTATTAGAAATAATTTCGGAAGTCGGTTCCGCATTTTCGTTTTTTGACACCGACTTCCGAAATTAAAGTTATTTTTCAATTTAGTGATTTTTTTTTTGAATTCGGTTTTTTTTTTAAAAGAAAGTTTTTATTTATAAACGTTGCTTAATGTTAAGTAATGATAAGCGACTTTTTAACCATACATTTAAGACGTCACTTAACTTTAAAAACATAATAAATGTTGTGTGTAGTTAAGTTACGCGCGGTGAGTGAGTATGCTTTATTTATTAATTATTAAAAAACAAGAGCGAGTCGGACTCGCGCACTGAGAGGGTTCCGTACCATCATAATAATATGTTTTTGAATTTTCATCGGGGAGACCTAGGTATATTCGTCAGAGAATTTTAACACTGCGCGCTATGGTTTAGAATATTGCAGTTTTAGATCAGCGCCATCTCTTGACCGATAGTGGATCTAATGTAACTTGTTGATGATTTCTGAAAAAGTGTGCTCTATTTAGAGACATCGTTTTATTTTTCCTGTAATCTTTACATAAACTTCTATATAGAATTATTTCAAATTTACTCTGCAAACTTCGGTGGTAATATAATTTGCGGACTAAAAAAACGAAAATATGTTTGAGAATGTGCAAACTGCGCTCTTTCATATGATACCCCACATGCCCTAGTAACCCCACATCGAATTTTTCAGACCCCTTTTAGTCCCTGTTGCAAAAAAAAAAAAAAATATCTTTATTTCTTTCTTATTTGCCAAATTAGTGGGGTAACGTCATCTAAATTTCAAGTTGATAGCATTAGTTCTTGAGATATCCAGCTGTGATGGACACAAAGACTGAGTCGGACCATAAGGGTTCCTTTTTACGATTTTGGTACAGAACCCTAAAAACCTCGAATTAATTTGAGAGCCTCGGTCCCTGCGCGGGCCGCCCGCGCCACTTACCGCGCCCGCGTGCCCACTATGGACGCTCAAATGAAGTTCTTATGTTTGAGTACGCCGCGCCGCGCCCGCCCCACGCCATCGTTTGCAGTCTGGCCAAGCACTTAAAGCTTGATGAGATCGGCGTTTCCTATCTGACTACTCTGAGAAGAACGGCCGAAACAAACTCAGAGGTCACAGTCGGGCATTTAAAGCTACGGCGCGGGCTAGCACTCATCGTGCAAAGGTCGGGGGGGGGGGGGACAATTTAGTTGGGGTCTAATGGCGGTTTTTTGTGTTTGTGCACTGTACTGGTTGCCCTATTGCTCTCCTGGAGGAGGTTTATGGGGTCATCAGAGTCAGTGAGAAGAACATGCCTTGGACGGCGACATTTACTAATTTTGGAGGGGGTATACCTGGCGGAGCCGTCGACAACGTGCGTTCGTGTATTTGAGTATGGTGCTCAAATACACGAGCGGCACCTAGTCGACGACAGCCGTAGACGTGTCGGCGGCTGCAGTTGCCTCTGCCGTTGACGCGTGCCGCTCGTGTGTATGCACACGGCACATTGCGGTATATCTTCTCGACATAGGTCCATAGTGTATTAAATACCTAGTGGTGGTGGTTATGACTCCTAGAATAATTTACTTTTACACAACAACTGCACTGGGAAATCATTCGTTATCAGTCATTAACAGCGATTACAAGCCATCAATCATAGAGATTTGTTGATAAAATAAACAATCATTACAGTATCTTTGTGCAGGAATACACACAAATATTAATTGGTAGCTAAGCTTTTTGCTATTTTGGCATTACTAGCAAGCTAGCAACGGGCCTGAATCATGAACCTCACAGGAGTCGCTATGGGTTGGGCATGGGGACCATGCTGATGATCTCATCAGGACATAAAGTTGCGATCTCAATTGCTGAAGACGAAGCTTTGCCCGCCGCAACACCTCATTGAAAATTTTCCCGTAAGTATGCAGCAGAATTGGTAGTTTGAGTCAACAATTCAATCCTTAGAATCACTTTAATGGAGGAGGGTACAGCAGCCGATCTCTTTCGGCTGAATGACGATGATGATGATATATTAAAACTTACGCACTTTGCATGTAGGTGCAGCAGACTTCTTCTTCTTAAGTCTGCTCACTTGTATGCCCACGACTGAGAACCTCATGGTCTTCACCTTTTCCATCCATTCCCCCATAATTACGCAATTTTTAATAATTACGCGCTATTTTATTCTCTGCCCGACAATAACAATTTATTAATTTGTAAAAAGGTTCAATAACTACGTATTTATTTATTTTTATCACTCTTTGTTTTTATAATATTGATTATTCGGTTATTTTAAATTGAAATGACCGTGGGATTGTAATATTAAACTGACTACAATAATAATGTTTTTATATAATTTCCTCTTTATCTCACTATTATTTTCTAGTTACGGTTTGCGTAATTTATTTATATATACAAACACGTAAACATTGTTCGCTTGTCACCGACTGCCGGGAGCGCATGGAATCACGTTGATCAATCAGAGACCGTGATAAGATTGTCAACGCACGAATTACTCGATATTAACAAACATTAAGATATTGTTTCATAGTGATGTTCAATGATAACGGACACCAATCCGATTAAATATCGATTAACTTTCGAGTTTGTTTATTGGTAAGTATAATACAGAATTCAGACAGGTGCAGAAGCCTGCATTAATTAGGTACCTCTTACGCAAGAAAACGAGTTATCCGGTATAATTTGAACCCTGTTACTGTAAAATATTTTTATTGCTTCTGGATATAGCCTCAGGAAAGATAGCCCCAACTCACAGAACAGATATAACTTTGTTCTGTGTCCCCACTCGTGTCTGGCACTTTCTGGAAAGTCAGGCGCGCTAGTCGCTACCAACTTGCTGTCTGGCTTATGTTTACTACGGCATGTACAAAAATGACTGACCCTTTTTCAAGTATTTTCAACGTATTAAGTAATGTAGTAATGATGCCGTCTCTCCTATTCCGACAAGACTTCGATCCTTAAAGAATTTCACGGGAAACCGGAAAACGAATTTATTATGTCGAAAAATAAATATTCTGATATTGAGCTAGCGCTAGGCGATTAATCATATACTGGGTAGGAAGCTATGGAACCAGGCGTTACTTTGCGGATATCCACGACAGTAAAATGTTATGTAAAAATATTAGAATTTTAATTCCGCAAGAACTGCGTACATGCAGAAGATGCGGTTATTATAATGCTACATGCAACCTAAACCTATACTCAACACGTGATTGTAATATTTTTACGTAACATTTTAATGCAGGTCTCAAAAGAAAAGATTGCATTTTGAAGCAAAAGGCGATTTTCGTGTTTGGAAATGCAGTCGTTCCGAATCGAATTGATATTCGATCAAAACAATATCGCATCGTGTCTTCAAGAACACGGGACCATGGAATTATTATGTACTACGTACAACTGGAAGGCTTCCTGGTAAAATCCTGTCAAATAAAATTGAACTCTATTTGTAAAACGATATCGTTGTTTTTAGAATATCCAAATAAACAGTAAAAAACGGGCTCGAGAGAGAACAATTTAAGCTTCGTTGTGTCTCTTTCGCACGATTGCCATGTAAAAAATTTAATTCCTTTAGTAGAATAAGATTGTGTAAGAAATGAAAATTAAAACGTATTATTTGCATAATATGATAAACTTATGTGAGTACCGCATATGTACTAAAATGAATTACCTAATATCGCTTACAGGTTTACTTATTAAGAGCCTATACTACCTCAAATCCTCCGCTATGTCGAAAATACTGCACCATTAATTTTGAAATAAATATGTGGTAAAGTTGAGGATTAATGCTAAGTCTTATGTTAGACGAAAACACGATTCCATAAAAATTTCTCGATAGAAAATAAATCCAAAATTACCTCTAACCCGAACAATAAACCGCTGGTATTAAAAAAATACTTCAAATTAGATCATGAAACTTTGCATACTAACTGAACTTACTTTAAAGCAGGTCTTATGTTATTTACTTTTTTATAATTACAATTATTTTCACTGTAAAAAGCAAATACCTAAACTATTGGCGCTGCCTGCCGCCCAGCACCGCACTCTGTCTCGCTCTCACTCAGTCAGCGAGCAGTATCGTATGAGCGAGATAAAGAGTGAATTTTAGCTGAGGTAGTATAGGCTCTTAAGAACAAAAATATTTCTCACAATAGCACCGTAGGTAATTAACTAATTAGTAAAGGGTGCTAATTAAGGCAGCTTCTTTAAAATGTCATTCTCGTCTGCAAATATATTTAGTTGTCTAATGAATTAATAGGTCAGCGACGAACTTTTAGCGTCTAATAAATGGTTTATAAGCGACCATATATTGTAAAACAAGCTACTGTTAATATGACGCAACATGGTGATAATTCTTAAGCAACTAAATTTGTGATATGTCTACTCATTGCCAGCTTCTAATAAGTGTATCAACTTCATCTATAAAATAATATCAACGTACTCTAATTTCATAGAGTCACCTTTATTTTTATACTTTAGCATAAGTAATTGATGAGTGAATCTACTATATTTGAACATAAAATTTCCTTATTATTGTCATCAAATAATGGTCAAGGAAAGCTATAATTTCATGTATTCGCATATCTATTTATAATGTTACCATAAGTAATTGACTATTATACCTACCCAAATGAACATTCTTCGCGGGGCCCCTATTTCTGTGTAAAGGGTTTAAAGTAACCTAACCAAACCGAACCTCGGGGTGCCCATCGCTCGCTCTTGCATGCTATGCCGACGGAGCCCCGCTTCGCGGGGCCCCTATTTCTGTCTAACCAAACCGAACCTCGGAGTGCCCTTCGCTCGCTCTTGCATCCTACGTCGTCTATCGGTCGCGCCCCTCTGATTCCCAACGAGCGTCAGGTACACCCCCGCGCTTGTGTTGCAAACTTTCACGAAAAAAGAATATGATTTATTAATTTAGTTGTTGAATGAAAAACTTTGATTGCTAATTTTGAGGCTGGAATTTGATTTTATTAGCAGACAGATGTTGAATCTCTAAAATATATAAAGTAGCTCACTTACAACATTAGTCGCTGAGTTATCAAATCAGAAGTAAATATATTTATCGGTAGCTCGGAGTCATATTAATTTACGCTCGTAAATTGACGCTGGTTTTTTGATATTCTGTTGGAATAGTAAAGATGATGAATTAATATAATTGAAGCTGTTCTATTAACTCGTCGCCCACATAATAAAAAAAGACGCTAGGTTGCAGGTGCTAAAGAAAACTTTTGTTGCCGCACATATAATTTCCCATTAGTAAATATTATAAATTTATTACTAGCAATACTAGCAATACCGGTAAATGTGGTTGTCATGTCAGCTGATGTAATTTAGTGGCGTCTTGTTCGTTGTTGTAAGTGTTTTATTTTTATGCTTTTGATGCGATTTGAGTTGTTGTTTTTTTTTTAAATGGTGAATACTTTCTGTGGTGTGAGTGGGTGTCATAAAAAAATTTACCCTGGTTGTGGAATATCCTTTCACAGGTGAGTTGTTTTTGTAATAAATAGGGTGAACATACTAAATGAAAAATCAGAACCTAACAAAACAGTTTTTTTTCTAGATTGCCGTCGAATGCCGAAATAAGAAGAAAATGGTTAGAGCTTATTCCTGGAAAGCTGACTGATAACTCTGTAATATGTAGCTTGCATTTCAAACCCGAAGATTACCTGACAGAAGCTCGGAAAAAATTAAACAAAATAATTTACTGCTCGCTGCGATATAAATATAAACGTTAGGTCTCTAACATGTGATGGCACTATCACAAATTTGAAGTCCTACGAACTTTTGGGTTGTAATTTTTCATTACAAAACATGAAAACATATATCGAACATCCTCAGAAAAATTATAAAGTATATTGTCTATTAGACCCACCTAAATATATTGTCTATTATTTTATTTGAAAACGTACAAACATCCTTGCAACCTCGCACCGACAACAAAATATGTTCCTAACATCTATCTAACGCAATCAAACCCTCAAAGAGTGATAGACATAGATAGCTGTTTATAACATGTTTTGTTGCCGGCGCGAACCTGGGGTTAGATACTATAGGTAGTTGGGCCCATCGCCTATCGCACTGAGACGATCATCGCGTTCATCGCTATAGGTAGGGGCCTCCGTTAAAAAGAAAAACACGTCACAGCATGAATTATACTTAATAGGGGTAGAGAGAAGCACTTACTAGCATGTTTTGAATTATTTCTCAAATTCCCACCGACAAATCACCCTTGGGATTTAATGATTTTTTTTCCTAAAATCCCCACCACGACTTATATCAAATTTCAAGGGGATTTCAGGAATATAACATGAAAAATCCCCACTGGATAATAATGTTAAATTAAACCCCACCAAGGGTGATTTGTCGGTGGGGATAATTCAAAACATGCTAGTAAGTACTTCTGTCTACCCCTATTAAGTATAATTTATGACGATGAAAGACAAGATGGAAAATGATGACGTGAGTGGTCACTGTAATTTTAAAAATATACCTAGTGCCTACGATTGAAAATGTCATGCTACTAGGTGCTGATGAAAAGGCATGTAACATAAAGAACATCAAGAATCCACGAGCGTGTATAGAGTAATTATAATTATAAGGCGGCCTAGTAAAATCTGATGTACCTACCTTTTACATAAAATATGGTGACCCTACTTTGACAAGGACGGGTGAAGTTTTGAAACCTCTCTTTCGGCTCGCGTTTATAATCTGAGTGAACCTTCCAGTTGTACGTAGTACATAATAATTCCATGCACGGGACAGCAACGCACGTCAAATTAGTGCATCTCTATCCTTCATCCATTCCGCTTCATTAGGCGCGTTACAGCGCGGCGTCATGTGATGGACGGACATTATCACATGATGGACAAACATGTGATAATGCGTGCTAATATACGCCTTGTGGACAGGTGAGATTTTGATAATATTTTGAGCGTTGGAGTTATAAATAGACTGCTTCCGTCCAGGTGTTTGTTGACCTAGTGAAGGTCGCGAGAATTCTTTGGATGACAACGCGAGAGCAGTCGTTGTGGCAATTATCAGGGGAGCGGAGGCTTATATGTCCACACTCCACCTGCAGAATGGTTGTAGGTATTTCGGTTAAGAGGAGACCATCTTTATCTCTGTGTCTACAGAAGTTGACTGCTGGGTAAAGAACCTCGTTCAAGAGTAGGTATCCCCAACTCTGACTCCTTTGGTTCCTTAACGTAATCACGGATAACGGATTGTCAGAGTTCTATTGGCGACCCTGTGCCCCTCACTAGTCCAGACTGGTGAAAAAGCCTTCGTCTACCCTGAGGAAGGTTTTTCTGTCATCCTATTTTCATTTGTCGTCAGATACTTCATATTCAACGTACGCAGAGAAAGGAGTAGGCTACAGATAAGTAGGTTTCGTTATTTGCTACTGGACCATAAAATTGACTAAATCTAAGTACTTAAGTCGCAGTGCGACGCAGCCGTGACAGACCTTCGCGCCAAATATCAAGGATGGCGTTCGACCTATGTCTTGGTCCAGAACCAGGAAGTTCTTATACCACATTTTCCGTTAGCAAATACATATATGGAATGTAGGATAAATATCTAATAAAAACAGGAAAAACAAAACGTGATAATGAAAACATTCATTTTCGTCCGTATTGGCGCCACAACAGGCAGGTCAGAAGGACAAAACAACATCTCAAACCACGCTAGAGCTTGCAGTAGCCTTCAACGTATGTGATAAATTATTATTATTATTTGGTTAGACACTAGTAGCTAATTAGCTGATGCGTGTGGATCGTATAGCTTGAAGATATTTAGTCTGTCCAGTCGATTTTTGAAGCAGTTCAGTGTGGGAGCCGTCACAACATTTTCCGGGAGCTTATTCCATGCTGTTACAACTCGGTTAAACAAGATTTGCTTCAAGGACTTTTTTATGAATTTTCTCATAGCTTTAGGGAATGTCCACGCAAATGTGTGTTCGCATTCAGTGTGTAAAGATCTTGAAGGCTGTGGGCACTTCGTGGTGTTCTGTTAGTATCTTGTTACGTCTCACTGAGACTACCCCTTTGTCTGCGCTGTTCCAGTGTGATAAGGCCTTTGAGGAGTTGTTTGTAAGGTAGATTACGCATGGTGTGCGAACCATCTTGGTTGCCCTTCTTTTTACATTATCAAGTAGAGTGATATCTTTTTTTAAATAAGGGTCCCAGATGACATTAGCGTACCTGCACCAAGAGTGGTCTTATATACATATATAGGTCTTGTACAACTTGAAACATATCTTAGGCGTCAGGCACTTGGATGCCACGCGGATGAAGTAAACTTTAGAATTTGCTCTTTTAACAATTCCGGATAAGTATGTGTGCTTCCTATTTTAGGTCGTTGGACATAACAACTCCTAGGTATTTCTGTGACTCAACAGCTGAGGGCTTGTGGAGTCCGAGACGATAAGTTTTTCGTGGAGTGTTTTTACATAATCAGCCTATAACGTTCCCACTGCTGGGACACAGGCATCCTCTCAGTGAGAGGGAGTGGTCTGTAATCCTCCACGCGGGCCCAGTGCGGGTTGGTAGATGTCACAGGTCTTCAAATTATTAGTTCTAGGACATGCCGGTTTCCTCACGATGTTTCCTTCACCATTTTGAGAGTAGTGGTGATGGAATAATTTACACAAAGTAAAGCGCCTGCCTGGGTTCGAACTTACGACCTACAACTCGTAAGTTGCGGCCGTTACCACTGGGCCACCATTGCTCGTCAATCATTTTTGATATCTTGCCACCGGTCACGAGGATTCCCAAAAAACTTCGTATCATCCGCAAATAACGAAAATGGCAGGCGGAGCGTGTTTTTCAACTCTGTGAGGTATAAAATAAAGATCAGTGGACCGAGCACCGATCCTTGAGAAACACCGCTAAGCACTATACGAGCCGTAGAAAGCACGTCTCCAATACGCACACGAAATTTTCTTTTTGTAAGAAAATCACTTATCTAGGCTAATACACTGCCGCGTATGCCAAGGTGTTCAAGTTTTTGGATTAGATGTCGCAAGGGGGCGCGATCAAACGCTTTTTCATTATTTAAGTATATCCCATTTGTGCGGTGCCCTTTATCATGATTCTTGGTCCATTCGTATACGCATTTTAGGAGATTCGTTGTGATCGTCTCGGGACAAATCCATGTTGCTCCTCCAGTATAACTTGCTCCTGCGATAGGAATTCTCTCATCTTATTTGCAATATTATTTTTTCCATAGCTTTGCATAGTACGCTAGTCAGACTAATGGGTCCTATAGTTTAGGGGTATAGTTTGTTTTCTTTCTTGTAAACAGACACTACATTAGCTACTTTCCAGTCAGCTGGCACAATTCCATCTTCCAGGGATCTGTTCATAATCTGAGCCAAGTTGCTGGTCAGAGCCTGCAAGCAATTCTTAAATAATGTTGATGGTATGCTGTCTGGACCAGTGGCTGTATTATAGTATCAAATCCATACTTATTCGTTTACTTCAAACTGGAAAGATAAAAAAGCTCGGAAAGTTGGTATTGTATGAACTCTCTGAACAATAACAACAAATTTGCGTCGAAGCACCACACAACGGACCCTCTCAAGACTATAGAAGTGACAACTGGAAACTATCCGTCACCCACCATACTCACCAGACCTTGCTCCTACTAATTTCCATTTTTATTTAGAATTTGGATAACTTTTTACAGGGAAAAAATTCAAATCCAACGAGGCAGTAAAAAACGCCTCTAAAGAGTAAATTGATTCCCGTCTCCAGGAATTTTATAGCTGAGCCATCAAAAAACTTCCACTAAAATGGCAAAAGCACTACATTCAAAACATCGTGAGGAAACCAGCATGTTCTACAAAAATTCGTAGACATATGACAACTACTAACCCGCACTGGGCCACATGGTAGATTACAGCCCACTTCCTCTTGAAGTTGGCTTGTATCCCAGCAGTGGGAACGTTATAGGCTGAATATGTACATAAATAGCAAATATACCTAATTGTGACCATGTTTTTTATATTATTTTAAAAGTAAATTTCTATTATATTTGGCTTTACAAATTGACTTTTTTCTTCTAACAATACTTGACAAACATGGAGCTGCATGATAACTAGAAATAGTACCAACATAAATTAAATTGATTTATGATTTCACACACTTTAAATTAATCTTAGTTGTACAAGTGTAGACAACCTTGAGTACTGAGGTCATTACAGAGACCTCTGGGAGGCCAATAACCAAGGTCAAGTTCAGTAGGAGTCTTTGAAATGCTAAAACTATTTTGCATTGTTTTTTTCTTTTGTTTATTTTTTTAAGATACTTATATACTATTTTACAGCTTTGTGCTGTTGTCAAGCATGGCGGTTTCTATATTCTCATTAAGAACATAACTCTTATTTGTCGGGTCTAAAAAGCTTTAGATATGAAAGATAATGTAGGTATATAGGTACAGCAGATTCCTTGTGAATCATCTTTATCTAGCACTCATAAATATCACTCGACTTCTAAGATACAAAACGTTTTTTAAACACGCTCACATTACAAACACGTATCTATTTACAAATCTTTTGCAATTCAGATATTAGTCACACAGAATTTCTAAAAACATTCCATAATTCAATCATTCGCGACCCAATACGAATCTGTCAAACGTCAGAGATTTACCGATACGATCGTTATCAACGCGAATCAAAACAAACATCGGTCAGTGGGTCGTCTTAGGGGGGAAACGTCAATCTAACCCTGACGCTGACCCTCGCTAATTAAATGGACATACGCGTCCATCCTTACCTTGCCAAGCTTCTCCACGGGCACCATCGACAGCGGGGCCTTTTCCTTCGCCTCCGCTAAGCCTTGCAAGTCACCACCGGACCCCGAACGAGAGCCAGCGCCTCGTTGGGACCCTCGCGGCGTGCTGGTACCACTACCAGATTGCTCTCCCCCAACCTTCGTCTCGTGGCTATGGTTGTTCCCCATCACTTTACCACACTTATAACACCTTAGTTATGTAATTTAAGCAGGAGTGGATCCTGCAATCACAACAATTCGCGAGATATTGGCGTATTTGGCGTAGTAAGTAGCTACTAGCTATAGCTAGCTGGTCTGGTGATCACACGAACAAACGTCACACGCATGACAGATAACTGACGTCAGTTGTCAATGTCAAGTGGGCGCGTTCGGATACATTCCCATCGTGTGAACAAAAAAAGAATAATAAATCTTCACGTGCTCCATACAAGCTTCTGCGGAGTAGACAGTGTTTAAAACATTGATTTCATACGTAATTATCTTTTAGTTCTTATTTACAAGGAAGGACATAAAAAAATTTGGAAATCTTACATTGGACATGAATGGTATCATGATTTTGTTTAAAGTTTTGTTCTATCTAAAAAAACCAAATATTAAACCAATAAAAACCAGGTATATTTTATATTAAAAGTTTAATTCGTTTTTTCTCTTATATTATTTACAGGACAAAATATCACAGACGAGAAGACCTTATACTTAATCTTAAAAAATTACCTATTATCGACATTCTTGTGCACATTCCACATCCACTAACATAACATTACTATTTTGCGTAAAAAAATAACATACACCATTCTAATTAGGGTAAAATAATTTAACGGAGATCTCAACGAAGATGATTAATAATATATGATTATGCGTGCTACGCAGTTAAAGATTGTAGAAACCTCATCGCCGGCAGTTCTACGAATAAATGCAGAGGCAGCGCTGCCCAGTAAGTCAAGAATATTGTTGACAACCAGTGTCCACCCTGAAAAAGAAAAAATAGAGACACATGTTCAAAAATATCCATTATAATAAGCGGCAACTTATGGCCACTTGCAGTCTGGCCCGGTGATTTCAGGTTGTTTTTACCTAACTTCCTGTCCGTTTAAAGTCGACTTTTTAGGTTTCTAGGTTCATGTCGATAATGAATGAAAAAAAAACTTACAATATCAAAGACGGACGCCCTGTTGGTGTTGGTCCGCTGAGCTAGCAGTGTGAGAGAGAACAACCAGTGGATCAGATAGATGGATAGCGACATGCGTCCCAGGATCTCCCAGCCGCGCCATGACAGGAACTTCCACCAAACACCTGGGAATTACCGAGGTTACGTAATTTTTACAGAATCCATTGTATTGCCTTTCTTTATAAGTAACCAAGAATCCATTGTATTGCATTTCTTTATTTAAAGAAATGCAATACCTACCTACCTAGGTGTTTTTAAAAACATCTATTCGTAACAAAAATTAAAAGAACGGGTTTTGTAAAAATAAAATGACGTAAGTTCTGGACCAAGGATATTTCCTTCTAGCACTCTTTTTCAATAAACTTAGAACTGGCGTCGAACGAAAAAGTAGTATTTGTTCAAGAAGGTGCTTGTTTCAGACAAAACAGTTCCATTGTTCCATGACCAAAAACTTGTGAAAAAAAAAATGGACGCAAATATAATACTTACTATTAATCTTATTGAAGAACCCATACATGGCGAAGGCCGTGAGCGTTATGAAGACAGGCCTGTCCAGGGTCGCGTAGAGGGTGATTAGCAGGGGGTGAGTGACGCCCTTCATCCAGTAGCCGGTGATCACCCACAAGAACATACACGGAACGGACAGCCGGTACAGCACTCGAATGCACTTGAAAAGGAGAAAAACACAACTATTTTAAAGATAGAGCCTAACTAATTACTGAAACAGCATCGTCAATAAATAAAAGCCAAAAGAAGACTTAGAAATATTTATAAAATCACCCAGCCTAGAAGAACACTTAATATTCTGCTGCCCCACACAATCTACTTCATAATTATCAGCTGCATCATTGAAGCCAAAGGTCTCCTTCCAGCTGGTTCTGATCCGCTGCATCAAAAGGCAAAAGAGTTCATTTACAAGATTATCTTCGAGACCTTAACCTACCGTGCTCTGTGCAGGTCGGTAACCATCCACCTGATGCGAGTGATACACGAAAGCCACCAGTAGACCAATGAGTGCTGAAGGTAGACTGTCCCAGGGTGCGGAGTACAGCCAGGTGAAGGAACGTTCGGGGAACTGGGTTCTCATCAACCTGGAGAAATAGAAGGTCATTATTATGGATAAATAAGCGCAGATCTCAAAACAGTGAAGGAAAACATCGTGAGGGTACCTTCCTGTCCTAGAACCAAAAATTCGAAGACTTGTGATATCTATCAACCCGCACTGGGCCCGTGTGGTAAATTATTAGCTCACTCCCTCTTGACGAGAGGAGGCCTGTGTCCCAGCAGTGGGAACATTATAGGCTGATTATGTTAAGCGGAGATGTAAATAAGTAGTTAGCCCATATTCCGCCAGTTTAAGTCTGTTGTCATCAATCGAGCACAAATCTAGACAACAAATTCCTAATGGAAAAACCCAAAACACTTTTCCGAACAGCCGCGGATGCCGAACCCGGTAGTCGAACCCAGGATCAAGGCAGTCGCACTTGCGACCACAAGAAAAACGGGGCATTGCGTTATTAGAAATAGCTACCTAAGTACCTACTTACTTAGGTATACCTACTCGTAATGATGTAAAAGGTGGGTGGAAATGATTTATAACCGATTTAGAAAAAGTGGAGTTCGTGATATTAATGACGACGATAATTTTATAAATATAGCCACATACATGACCTTATCCATAACAGTTTTTCTAATTAAAGGTTAAACGTAGGTTATTGAAGTCTTCGCTATAGGTTGGTACATAAAAAAAATAAACATCCAAATTGAGAAGTTCCTCCTTTTTTGAAGTCGGTTAAAAATAATAAAACAACTAAATATGTGTACCTAGCTATATTGTGTAAAGAAAGAAAGAAAGAAAATACATTTATTTAGCACAGACTAAAAGACACACAATACACCAGATACATCAGATAAAAAAACAAAACAAAGATCAAATAAAAAGCGTAAAGTCCGATGTAAGTAATTAGCAGGAAAGTGTGTCTCACGGCTGCGCCAAAAAGGCCCAGTTCAGCAATAATGCCAGACAACTAAATAAAATATGCGTAAGACAAGAAAAAAATAAAATAAAAATAGTCACAAATAAGTAGATACCTACATACATAAATAGTGTGAGTTGAATAAAATTCCAAAAATAAGCAAATGAGACGACACAATTTTAAAACCGAGCCGAGCGCCAGCATGAGCAAGAGCAGTTCCCTGCAATGAAATTGTATAGTATTATAACAAGTTATTTACATTTCCGTGCAACATTCACCGACAGAAACATTGACACATACTCAAGTGGACAGATACTCATATACATCATAATTATAATTGAGACATTTAGTGTGACCATATCTAGCTCCCTTTGCGCTTCTATGAGGTACTGCCGTAAACGTCGTCTAAAAGCGTCTATGGTGTTAAGGTGCCACTATTCGATATTTTTTCCATACAAATTTCGGGAGAGTATTACTCCACTGTTTGAAATTGTACATCCAAAGTTAAACATTGTATCGTTTTGTCTAATTATTAATTGTGTCTGTACGGAAGCAGAATTGTAAAATAACAAGCCATTAAAAAGTTATGAGCCAACAAAGATTCGTTTTTCTTGCTATTTTTAACGTAACTTTGGGTGTAAATAAGTAATAAAAGAACTGAAAAATATTAAAAATTAAATCCGTACCGACAAAGCTCAGTTATCGAAGAGTTCAAAAAACTTTATTTGTGATTGATTTATGTAGTGGATTTTTCATAGAACTCGATTTTGCAAAGCACTTTTCAAATATTTTGATGCGCCTATCAGTTCGGAACGGTGTTTCTGTGCGTGAGAACTAGATGTTGTGCGTGTAGATTAGCGTCTAACTGCTCATCACTGATGCTAGCTCCGTCAGACACGAAGCCAAGTTAGACAGCGTGATTTTGGCCATGACCACCAGTGAGTTCGAGCTCGCGTTTATTTTACTCTTAATTTCTCTAATCGGTGGTGGTAGGTTATTCCATATTTTGTGTCATAGACTGCCCTAATGTTGACCGGTAGAAAATGCCTCAGGTTAAGTCCGCCTTTGTACCGTATTTTCTTGTCCTTGGGCATGAAGTTTTCGTAAATTAATAAAGCTCGTTATAGCACACCCGCTTTATGAGTAATGGCGTGATGCCATGTTAAACTTAGGGCGAATTCCACTAATGACATTGAACACGAACAACGATAGCTCTTGAAAGCGGTGTACACTTGCTGATCGCGTTCATTTTTATTAGTGAAATTCGCCCTAATAAGACGGCTGGCAACCGTAAACAATGAAACTTACTCAGGAATCATAAGCAGCACCATAGGCTTGAGCTGCCAGTAGTATATGATTGCGAAGTTGACCAGCATAGCCCCGAGGATCATGACTCCCAGGACCTTGACTGCGGTGCGCGGCCACCTGCCCAGCAGCAGGGTCAGAATCGTGCAGACGATGTACAGTTGCATTTCCACGGCGAGGAACCTGGGGATGAAGAGGATTATGCTTATAAAGGGCGTTCCTCAGGGGTCTGTCGTAGGCCCTTCCATGAAATTCTTAAAAAAAAATATATTAGAACACAATCGTCGCTCTCGTACAAAGCAAGACCTTACATCGTACCTCTTAAAAAGGCATCCAAGTAAAAGGTTAACAGACTGCGTCCATCAGGGTTTTCAAGTTACCTTATGTAGAGCTATAGTTACCTATCAATATCGCGATTACAAAGTACTAAATTCAACATGTAAACAGAATAAATTATCGTAACCAGGGAAGTGCAGAATGACGCGAAATATGATATGATGTAACAATAGAAAAGAAAATAGAAAAATAGAAAAATATTTATTGTCCAGGTAATACACATTAAGCAGGATTCACTTGTTAACATTAAGTTCGGACGACATGAGTAGCTTAAATATGATATATTATTATTAACTAGTGAGCCCCAAACTAGACAGTTAGTCTGTATCTTGGGGCTCGGAGTACGAATTCCAGAGTGGAGACTAGAAAGGTGAATTCAGGTGTGGTATGGTTCTTACGTGTGTATGTATGTGTGATGTTTGTGTGGTGTGTGTGTGTGTGATGTGTGAGTGTTGTGTGAGCGTCTGGTTCGTTTGTGTAAGTGTGCGTGTTTGTTCATTGTGCTTCATTTGATTTGGTGTCAGGTCAGGGTCTTTATACTAATAGTTCAGAGTCATCATAACCAGTGTTATGCAGAGTTTCTTTTACAATTTTTTTTTTTTTTTGCAGCCGAATGAGGTAGTATTTTTAATTTCGCAGAGTTTGCAGACTTTGTTGTATGTATTAATGAGAGAGTAGGCCGGGGAGCGTCTTGCTAGCAATGAGGTGCTGTCAGGTGTTGGGATTCTGTAGTTTCTTTTGTTTAAGATAGTTGCGTAGTCGGGTCTCCTTTTAATATTTTTGTGCGTTTTTGTGCAAGCAGAAAGAATGAAAAGCTGGCGGACTCTGAGGACTTTCGTTTCGCGGTAAAGTAAATCTGTAGAGAACCGGTAGGGTTTCTTAAAAGTTACTTTAAGAAGCGCCCTCTGTGCTCTTTCAGCTTCGATTAGGTAGGTTTTTCCAGCACTACCCCACACAGTGATGCAATACTGAATTATCGATTGACATAGCGCTAGATAAACTTGTTGTAGTGTGTCTGTGGGCAGACAGTCTCGTAGTCTACGCATGGTGTGAATGAGTTTTCTTATTCTGCCAGAAAGGTTGGATATATGTTGCTTAAATGTTAGGTGGTCGTCGATAAGAATACCAAGATATTTAATGTAAGAAGTACGTTCAAGAGGAGGACAGTCGCAAGAGGAAGTAGAAATGTTAGAAGAGCAATGATGTAGTTTGAGTTTAAGGTGTTCCGGTGGGTTTGAAGCGGCGGTCTTGGAGAAAACAATATATTTTGTTTTACTGCCATTTAGCGTGAGCAGGTTTCTGTCCAGGTTGTTTGCGATTAGTGATAATCCCTCATCTGCTAGAGAGTGTACATGTTCCCACGACTCTCCGTGAAATATTACGGCAGTGTCATCTGCATAAGTTATAATTTCAGCATTATTTACGGAAAGGTTTAGTATGTCGTTAATATAAACAATGAAAAGCGTGGGACCAAGTACACTACCCTGTGGAACTCCGAAATCAATAGGGAGTTGATCACTAGTGAAAGAGCTTACTTTCGTGTACTGCTTTCGGTTTGTTAGGTAGCTTTTAAACCATTCAAGGCAAATTCCTCGTATTCCTATGCATTCCAGTTTCTTAAGGAGAAGGCCAGTTGAAACCGTGTCGAAGGCAATAACATTAATCAACTTGAAAGGAAAGGACAATGTCATGAGCAGGAAACAAACGAAAGTCTTCCGTCGTAACCCCATCGACCAGGCATTGACTTAGCTGATTGAAAATAAACATTACCTACAAAAGGGGTAAACAGGGATGCAGGGGTGAATCGGAAAGAAACTTTAAAATGGATTTTAATGTTGAAATAATAAAGTTTGTTGCCAATAAGGGCACTTAATCGTTAATTATATAATCAGTAAACACATTAGAGTCCTTTTTGGCAACAAACTATTATTTCACTGTCAAAATCCCTTTGAAAGTTCCGTCCCGATTCACCCCTGCATCTTTTTTCTTCGGGTTTGACGGTAATTCGTTTATAGCCGAATGTGGAATTGTTTTGCGAAACTAGTTGCTTGGTATTTTCAGAGGTGAAATCAGTTGTTTGGTAATTTGACAAGGTTAACTGTTCTATGTTTTTTGAATAAGATAAGATAAGCTAAGATGAACATGCGAACGAATTGGGTATTCGAATTAGTTTAGTCTTCAATAACATTTCAACAAACTTAGAGCAGACAGGTGGGATGTGTTTAGTCTGTATACCTCTATCTCACAATACGTACACAGCAAGTAAAATGTTGTATTGGCTAATAAAAGACAGATTGAAATGAAAAATAAGAAAAACTCCATCTCAAACTCACCATGTATGAATAAGACATTTGTGGTCCGGCAGCACAAAGTTATTTACATACAACGCCTGCGCCCACCACTTGCTCCTGCAGCGGTCTGCCTCGTCTTCGATCATCGGGCCCCACAGAGGACCATCACCAGCATGGGCCCACCAGGATGTCGCCAAGCCCAGGACGAACAGGTAGAGAGGAGATATTCTGGGCAATTAAATATACATGTGAGCAATATTTTAAGTCGTGGGGAATTGGGTCGGCATACATAATCAGCCTATAACGTTCCCACTGCTGGGACACAGGCCTCCTCTCTGTGAGAGGGAGTGGGCCGTAATCCACCACGCGGGCCCAGTGCGGGTTGGTGGATGTCACATGTCTTCGAATTTTTGGTTCTAGGACATGCCGGTTTCCTCACGATGTTTTCCTTCACCGTTTTGAGAGCAGTGGTGATGAAATAATTTACACAAAGTAAAGCGCCTGTCGGGGTTCGAACCTACGACCTACAACTTGTAAGTCGCGGCTGATACCACTGGGCCACCACTGCTCTTCAGTCAATTGGGTCGGCATGGCGGCGACGTATCGAAGGACCAATTTTCAATAATCTGTCAGAATAAAATAATCAAAGGATTGTGAAGGATTGCTCTGATTTCCTGTCCAGATTGGTTGACCATTATGAACATCCAAACATGAGAAATATGAACTTGAGAATTGAAATTAGCTTGGTTTAAACTTCAAACAGTCTTTAAAGCTTGAAAACAGGCAGTCAGCAATATGAATAAAAATGATGATTACTAAAAATAGACAGCTACAGATATCAGAACAAGCATAATCTTTAATGTCCCCACGGCTGGGACTGGGGCACAGGTTCAGAATGTTACCTAGCAATCCTATGCATGAAGCACTGTGGCAACATCTTGATGCTCAGCTGTTTTTTGGGGTTGTCAGCCACTTGGAGCAGCAGGTTGTAGGCCAGCAGGAAGCTAGAGGCCATGATGAAGGTTTGGACTATAGAAGTGCCGTTCTGCATGTATGCTGCCAGGATATGGTGACTGCTCTGGAAGAAGAAAGTCGATGTTTCAATTAAAAATGTTTATTGTATCATGCATGATGTAGAGAAGCAATTACTAAAGCCACTGAAATATTTAGAAACAATATCAGCATTTAGGTAGATCCATTGTAATAAGGCGCTACGCAGTGGTAATAGGACACTTGAATCCATTGAGAGATGTCAAATTCGGAACGTTAAACATTCGTCAACAGTATTTATACTTACTCGTATAGACGAAATTATGCTTATCCGTGTGCTAATCGATAAGATCAAGTGCTTAAAACAAGTAGGTATACACTTACTTTCTCAACGAACTGAGGGTTGTAGATGTATGTGATGTGGTAAGCCAGCACTGAGTGAGCCATCATCACTAACAGCAACGTGATGGCTCTGAAACATATAGTTTAAATTACAATACATACAACATAGCTTAGAAATATTTATGAGGTGTCCAATGAATAATGATGATCCTCACTTCATTCCCTGTACAGGCTTGAGGGCGGATAGCCTCGGGTCTCCATCGCTGTGGTCCGCCGTCAACCGGTGCCAGTTCGCCACCAAGGACCAGGCCATCAGCTGTTTGATTGCTGCAAAGGACCAAAGAAAAAATAAAAAAATACAGTTGTTTGTTTGCTCGTAAAATGGTTCTGAAGCTACGTAATCAATATTTCTTATGTAATTAGTATTTTATTTATAACAAGATTACTTTAATAATTCACATTAAGTACATATAAATATCTTTTATCATTGTAAAAAAAGTGGGAAAAAAATTTGACAAAAACTGACCACTAGCTCGATAGATGGCGTTGGGATCGAGTTAGATCTCGCTATGGTTTCGTTACCGCGGAAACATGACTACCGCGGGCGCGCGCTGCCTAAGTCGCCATCAGGAGGGTCTTAACTGACTCGACTGAACAGCGAGTGATGATTATGGAGATGATCCTAGTGATTATAATCCGCTCGCTCGATTCTCAACTATCGCAGAGAGTCGAGTCGAATAACTGACGCTGTTTTTGGCCTTTAAAAAACCACTGTAACATTTATTCCGCCAGGTGGCGCCATTAGATAGCAGAGCTTCGACTTCGTTATTGACATGCGTTTGTATATTTCGTTCATAGAATAGATTAGATACCACAACGAAGGATTAGCTACCGTGTAAGTATTATGTGTTCTACTAAGGTAAGAGTCAATCCATACAAAATTTTAAAAAGGACCAAAATGGATTTTTCTTGAAAAACATAACCCTCCTTCTGGGACAGTCGGGTAAATAAAAGGCGAAGTTGGAACTTAGGTAGGTAAGGTAGGTACCTAACACCAAGTTTGTGTTCAGGTTCAGTGATCAGTTGATCACTGAAACAAATATAATATCATGATTGTCCCTTACTTCATTCAATATTATTTTGAACTTTGACTTTGTCAGTCTTCACTCATACATTTTCATTGTAATAATTTGAATCTGAGTCATATCGACCGGTTATTATGACAACAAGTCGTTTACTCAAGTATTTTTAGAACATCCCAAGGCTGACTCTACGGTATCTAATTATAGAGCTGATTGCGGATTAAATGTAGAGTTTAGTTACCGAGTCGCGGCTTCCTAAATAATGTATAATATAAGTATTACACAAAACGGTCATATCATCTTGTAATAGATGGATGCAGCTACATTATAAACTGAACATCGTCCCTTTACAGTGGTTATATGCCGCACGTCAGTGGTATCCAAACCTATAAGCTGAAACTCCGCACTATGCTAGGCCAGCTCAAAGTTGCTTCGAAGACGTTTAAAATCTGCATGATGCCAAAACAATTTATAAAATAATAATTCACAGTCCTGACTGACTGATATATCAAAGCACAGCCTAAGCCGCTGGTCCTAGAGACATGAAATTTGGAGGGTGTGTTCTTTGTGAAGAGTAGGTATCCACTAAGAAAGGGTTTTTCGAAATTCCACCCCTAAGAGGGTGAATGGGGAGGGTAAAATTTCACGCGGACGAAGTCGCGGGCAGAAGCTAGTTAGATATAAAACATTAAAATTATTATCAAGATCTTGCAATCTAGTAATAGGAAGGTTCAGATTAGGCTCAATGCCATGTACTTCTTAATCCATACTGAATTTGAATAAAACAAACATCTACTTACGTTTCCTCTCGTTGCTCTGCAGCACATCATACGCCGTCCCCAGCACGTTCATCCCCACTACAAGCCCCACCACAGCCAGGAAGGCCAGGTCCCAGTCATCCACCGCCCTCCTGTTGCCCCCCGTCTTGCAATACTTTAGCTGCGTCAGGTTGGCTTCGAGCCCGTACTGGGAGCGAGTGAGGTTGTTCACGCAGTGGCTGAAGCGCGCTCGGGGGGATGAGCCGCTGATGTGGGCGCACGAGGTGGACAGGCAGAGCCCGCGGTGGATGAGCGTGTGGTTGAAGCGGTAGTGGTCGGCGGAGAAGTGCTGGAAGGAAACGGCGATGTTTAGCCTTAACTATGAGCCGAAAATAAGGACGCTAGCCTTCTTTATTTAACAAGAAAGTGAACTTTGGCAGGCCAATCAAGAACTTTCTATGCTCGGCACTTACAAATACGCACTGAGATTTGTTGTTAGAGAACCGAATTCTGGGTTAAGCTCGCCAATGTACATGTACGCTGTTGTTATAATGTTATAACATTGTATGTGTACCTACTGTAAAGGTTGTCTGCAAAAGGGAACCTTACATCATGCGGCATTTACAGCACAATAAAGTATTCTTTATTGTGCTGTAAACGCTGCAAATCCTATTGGAAACTGCCAAGGTTTTTCCCAGTACCCTAGATAGTGATCCTTTACTTTCAGGATCCAAAGGCAGTAGTATTAAGTACTTACCTCTATAACACTGAGGAGGCGATCGTTCCTGTGCGGCATCAGGTCGAAGGTGCCCAGGCAGAACACTCCTCGCCTTGCCAGGCACTCCTCCCAGTCATCCAGGTGGAACAGCTTCGGCATATCATGGTAATCCTCATCTGTGTGAGCAGAGTATTGGTTTAAAAGGAGGCCTTTTTAGGGTTCCGTAGCCAAATGGCAAAAAACGGAACCCTTATGGATTCGTCATGTCTGTCTGTCTGTCTGTCCGTCCGTCCGTATGTCACAGCCACTTTTTTCCGAAACTATAAGAACTATACTGTTGAAACTTGGTAAGTAGATGTATTCTGTGAACCGCAGTAAGATTTTCGCACAAAAATAGAAAAAAAAACAATAAATTTTGGGGTTCCCCGTACTTACAACTGAAACTCCAAAATTTTTTTTTCATCAAACCTGTACGTGTGGGGTATCTATGGATAGGTCTTCAAAAATGATATTGAGGTTTCTAATATCATTTTTTTCTGAACTGAATAGTTTGCGCGAGAGAAACTTCCAAAGTGGTAAAATGTGTGTCCCCCCCCTCTAACTTCTAAAATAAGAGAATGATAAAATTAAAAAAAATATGTATAATGTACATTACCATGTAAACTTCCACCGACACTTGGTTTGAACGAGATCTAGTAAGTAGTTTTTTTTTAATACGTCATAAATCGAAAACCGCAATTTACCTTTCACAAAGTTACAACGAACTACAAGAACTTTCTGCTACGGAACCCTTCATGGGCGAGTCCGACTCGCACTTGGCCGGTTTTTTTATTGGATTTGTTACCTTTATAAAGGCAGGATTTGGGCTACCTTCAAATCTGTCTGACTTGACATAAATTCATCAGAATCTCTCTATGTAACTATATGCCTTGAAGGTTACTTTCACTCACAACCTCGTCGCGGGATGAGCTCATCAGAAATAGGGGCTCCGTTCGAGTCCGAACATAGTTGGGCAATTTCAAAGCAAACACGTGAGTAATACGTTAAACTAAAGCTATCAATCATATAGGTACACATACACGTAAACAGCGAATCAAATTACTGTAAGATTCCATAAGATAATTAGTTGACTTGAATATATATATTGTAATAGCAGCGCACCGTAGTTTCACCCGCATAAGTTTCCCGTTGAAATATCGGGGTAAAAACTATCCTATGTCCTTTCCCGGGACTAACTATCTCTAAGTATACCAAATTTCATCTAAATCGGTTCAGCGGTTTGAGCGTAAAGAGGTAACAGACAGACACACTCTTTTGTATTTATAATATTATAGTATGGATATAATCATTTTAATTATGTTAATCATAAGATATAAACAGCAACATAGTTACACTACACAGTAGGTAATAATTTAAAAAATATTTTCACTTTTTTATTTTTTGTTTATTGTAAACGGACTACTCATCAACAACTATATTATTTGTATTTATATACGCTGTGATTGAGCCGAAAGGTATATTTTCAACTTGAAACTGATTAAAAAGGGTTCGCAGCAAAAGAACGCTTACATTTGTTTACTTAAGTAATTTCCGCAAGGTGCGGGTGAAACTTGACTTCCTGTTCATTTTACAGGGTACACTGAGACCTACACGGTCACGCAGTACTAAAGCGAGTAGGTTTTTAATGTATAAAACCACCGAAGCATAAAGTTATATTAAAAAAAGTATAAAGTTATATTACAAAAAGAATAAATTTATATTACAAAAAGTATAAAGTTATATTACAAAATGGAATATAGGATACAAACTTGTTGAATGAAATAAAATTCCGCAAACAAGTTTTAGTGGCCTACTCATGTAAGGTTATTGTTCTCTTTGATTTAATTTGGATTTTTCGATCTAGAATATCTCAGTACCGGCCTGGAGTCTAGATTCGTGCCCGGTTGATGGCAATAGGCTCGCCCCTAATACATGCAATTTGAACTTTACTGGCGAAGTGTGGGTGTAGGTAATAAGGCTCTACGGGGACTACAGTTACTTATACATAAAAGTATAACTTCGATACTCAGGAAATGAAATAAAATCTCAAATAAACTGTTTACTATCACCGCCACATTAAATTAAAATGTCCTGCCCATCACACTCGGGGTCACAGTAGCAATAGTTCCTATATTGAATGCATCGCTTACAATGAGCAGTAAAGAGCATAGTTTCACGGCTAGTATAAGGCGATGGCCGGCAGTTAGTGCGAGTGGGTTCCGTACGGCGCAGCGTTGTGGTAGGCAGTGAGTCACACGCCTTAGTGGGTGGTGTGATGATGATCACATAATGAGAGCGATAATTGGTCCATAATCAAGAGTGCTGTGGGTATATATTTGCATAATAGAGTAGATTTATTTGGAACTACATGTTGGTCAAGTGGTAGCAAATGTGACCGCTGAGCATGAGGTCTTGGATTCGATGTCCCGGTCGGAGAAAATGTTGCTGGATTTATCCATTTAGAGTTTCTCAGTAGCAGCTCGGAGTCTGGATTTGTGCCTGGATGTTGAAAATAGGTTTGACAACATTGCATAGGACTTTAACAATCTGGCGATGTATGGGGTGTACGTGTGGGTGCATATCTGCCTACCCTTTTGGGGAATACAGTCGTGATATTTTTCCATGCGATTCCCGCACAATATCACATACAGGCATGGCAGATGTCTGTGTGTGCGATTGTGCACATAGACCTATCAACTAAATAATTATGTTTCACTTTTACAAAATATTTCATAAAACCTCCTCACCATTTATTTCAAAGCCGGCGACGGCCACCACCATCGCTGTCAAAACCACCCACATGATGACCATCACTGTCACTTAATTTCAAAAAACCACTTTCAAACTCAATGCACTTATTAATAAAATGATCTATTAAGGAAAGCTCTAACAGATAATGATCAACACTTGTATAATCAAATAAGATAGGTAAATGTAATCACCACTGCTAGCTATACTACCGTCCGCTGATAAGTTCTGAGTAAATGACCACCGCTGACGCGTGGTCTGTTTTATATAGTGAACTGTCACACGATGCCCTGAGAGCGCGTCTCGACGGTCTGCGCAAGGACTTCGATGCTACAGCTTCACAGTCTCATGTCCGGGGTTTATCCCCACTTACTGTTATTTAAGTTATTTCAGTGCAATTGAGTTCAGCCAGGCTTGAAGTGGTCCGATTTGAGTACTATTTGCAAGTTGGTAATACCCAGCTAGACTGAATAGGGCTTTTGTATGATTCATGCCAGCCTCGAAATATCTAGATGTAAATACTAGACTGTATATTTTATCGGTTGGAAAGATTAAATTAAATAAAGTCAAATAATTTATTTCAAATAGGCACTTTGAACGTCAAAATTTACATGAAAACAGAATTGATTCTATACTACTCAAAACAAAATAAGAGCCACTTGTGAATTTTAACATCCGGTCTGATTAAATTATTTTAAAGCGTTCTTAAACGATATACATCTTTTGTCTGGTATATCCTGAAGTATTAACAAACATAATTTGAGGATACCACTTGCATAATTTTTAAGGTGGATACTTTGATACTTTTTTTTTGTAACCACTTGAATTTACCCTATTCTAAGACGAATACTTAAGTCATTTAAATTGTGGATTCTTTTAGGAACAGTCTTACATTTGCTAAGTTACAACGTTGTTAAACGTTTTGAAAGCGCTATGCTGAGGATTCGAAGACATATGGACCTGCAAACCGCAACTAGAGCCATCACATTGATCCAAGAGGGACATTCGCAGTGTTCTGTAGCTTTACAGCTTGACTTTTCAAGGCGAGCGATCCAGAATGCTTGGAATCGATTTCAAGAGACTGGGAGTGTAACCAGAAGACGGGTATCTGGCAGGAATCGAGCAACCACCTCGCAGTAAAACCGCTACATACGTTTGACTGCGCGAAGAGAGCGCGTCGTCACCGCCCGCGCCTTACAAAATCGCTTACGCCAGGCGACCGGTACCCGCGTGAGTGACCAAATGATTAGAAATCGGTTACATGAAGACCAGCAGATTTCTAGGAGACGCGTAGTGCGGATTCCATTGACTAGTGTACACCGTGCAAACCGATTATCATTCGCAAGGCTGCACCTGGACTGGGACATAAGTGAATGGAGCTCAGTATTGTTCACTGATGAGTGTATAGTGATTTTTTTTTGTGATGATCGTCGTATTAGAGTACAGAGACGAGAAGGTGAGCGATTTTCGGATGTTTGTATCCATGAAAGTGACAGATTTGGGGGTCCCAATGTCATCGTATGGGGAGGAATCTCTCTATCAGGTCGTACCGAACTCGCAATACTCAGCGGAGGCACGGTAACGGCTGTGCGATAAAGTGAGGTGATAATAAGACCTCATGTGATGCCATTTGCACAAAGAATTGGTGCAAGATTCACATTAATGCACGACAATGCCCGCGGTCATAAAGCTAGAGCCACTAGGGAAGCCCTAGACGATGCTGGTATACGTGTCTTGCCGTGGCCTGCCAACAGTCCGGACCTTAACTCCATCGAACACATGTGGGATTTGTTAAAAAGAAGTGTCCGGGACACAAATCAACCCTTACATAATGAACGACAGCTCATTAACGTGCTAAAGTCAAGCTGGGAACAAATTTAAGAAAAGACAGTACGACATCTGGTAGAGCGTGTGCCATCCAGGCTTCAAGAATGTGTTCGAAAAAGAGGAGGACACACACGATACTAAAGAAGTGCAAAAAAGATAAAAAGCTCTAGACATTTTTGTTTTAACCCCTTTTTTCATTAAATGCATTTTTTTGCTGAAATTGCATTTTTTACAAAAAACCTAATCAAATGTTCTTTTATCTATCAATAAATTTAATTTTAAGGTTTTTGCATTAAACATTAGCTAGCTAATTCAATTTAATTATTTATCTACCCTCAAACCCAATACATTTATTAGAATACACAAAATACATGGTGGCTCTTATTTTGTTTTGAGTAGTATAGTTGCCCATTCCAGAAGATATAGTTTACATAGATAGTAATATGGTAATAATGTCACAAAAAGGACACAGATGGACCGATGAACTTAAAAGGCGGTTGGGATTGGGGCAGACCGGATGCGGAAGGCAGTGACAAGGTGTTGTGGCGCAAATTGGGAGAAGACGACCCTATGCCCAGCAATAGTCCCAGTTCAGTGGTGTCACAGAATTGGTAGATGGGCCACCTGTTTGCTAATGGCGTATTCGGCCCATATTCTGCATTGGATATCTACCGAGTACCGATAGATAAAATTCGCATACTTAATAATAATATTAACCACGACTGCAAACTACAAGCGTTTAGAGTTGAAAAAGCCCGTAGGTAGGCCCCGGGCTGTAGGACTGGAATTATATCACTTCACCTTTGAGCTTACAAGGCGGACGTAAACTTGTTGATAATCATTATCAATATCATGTTTTCCCCCTAAAGGGTCAAGTATGACCGATATAAGGAACTTTCTAATAGCACGTCGACAATGACGCACGCGCATGGTTCTCGAATCTCGATCATTACCGTGTAGTACTCACACTATTAAACGACGGAAAAGTTTGTGGCTCTGAACAATTGTAGCTCTGACTAAAGGTATATGGTTCCGATCTCGGCAGCACGCAGCAGTGCTGCCGATGCCGCAGCACTGCTGGTCCCTATATGTATATTCTCTATAGGAATGTCGCGCAGCATTGCTGCCGTGCTAGGAATGTAATCTCATATGAACCCATAGAAAATGTATGAAGACCAGTAGTGCTGCGACCGCACTGCCGCGGCAGCACTGCTGTGTGCTGCCGAGATCGGAATCATACCTTAATAATTGTAGTTTTGAACAATTGAGTGAATTTCTATAGATATGGTTAAACCGTCACGCGTCAGGGTGGCGCGGGAAATTCCAAAATTTTTCCTTTTTTTTTTCAATTTGCATGTCAGATCAGGTAGTATGTTGATGTAAATATGATTCGCGGACGTAACAAATATTTATTAATAGAATTATAATGCATGAAAGGAGTCTCCCCGAGCGGCGTACTGCGATACAACACGCCCGGCGCTCCCTGGAGAGCTAGCACTCGGTAACGCAGAGAGTCTAGTCCTTTCACCACGATGGTACACTTGGAGATGGTGATGAAATGAAGTTGCTTCATTTTTCTAGGACACATATTACTTAGGACTAACCTAAGTAATTTGTGTCCTAGAAAAATAGGCCATTGAGGAAAAGGTGATCGAGAGATTGACGAATTCTATATTTTATAGTTAGTAACTAATATGGGGAATCCTTCTAATACCTATTATTAATGAGAAATTTTGTATGAATGTACATATTTGTAGGTAAATTTTAATTTATTATACGTTCTTTTTTTAACCGACTTCAAAAAAGGAGGTTCTGTATTCGACCCGTATGTATGTACGTATGTCCGCGATTTTCTCAAAATCAGACGAACCAATTTTGATAATTCTTTCAATTCTTTCACTAATGTGATCTACATACTTTCAGGAGGTTTTAATATATAATACATTAGGTATAAATGTACTGCATCTCCGGCATTTTTACGCGAATTTTGATGAATCTTCTAGTCGGTGTCTTCAATTCTTCAATGCACTAGTGTTAATTGTATTTGTGTGGGGTAGGTACAACTAAAAAGTGAATAATAAAAACGTTTTTTACTTCAAAAAAACACACTACAAAAGTACAAAGTGATAATAACTTTAATTTCGGAAGTCGGTGTCATAAATCAAAAATGCGGAACCAACGACACCGAGTTCCGAAATTAAAGTTATTTGTAACTTTGTAGTGTGTTCTTTTGAATTCGGTTGTTTTTTTATATTTATAGACGTAGGTATAGACCGGAGCCGCGGGCAAAACCTAATCTAAAATTAACAATGATCACCATTGATTTGCTTACGTTAGTAAAAAAATATTATTTAAATTGACGTAAGTAGGCAAAACATGATAAAAACAAGATTATTAAATAATAACTTCCGAGTGAACTAAAAATAGAACATGGTACTTAGGTTCATTGGAATAGAACCAACGTGGCACTTGCTGATACTCTGACAGGTACAGACGCCAGCACATCAAGCTACCCGAAACTGTCTAATTTTCCCAATCAACTTTGAACCTTATGATTTAGTGATAAAGTTGATTGTAATATACTGATCGAGAAAAAAAAATACGTTGAAGATGGCGGAATGAATTTTCAATAAAGATAAAGATTAAATAATTTCGCAAACTTTACAATACGCAACAACCGTGTGTCGAGCTTCCGAAAAGCGACTGAATCGCCGCGATTGGCGTTTTTAAGTATGCGGTGTGGAATGTTTGGTCGCTGCATTCAGAATCTATAAAGCGGCTAAATCGCCTATCGCAGTTGCTAAAAGCAGCGTGTGTGCTTTGGCCCTAACATACGCGAATCTTATTGAAAGCGCGGCGTGTCGCGGCGCCCTAGGCCCGCGCGTCTGCGTCGTTCTGCTCCTGTCTGCGCCAGTGCGCCGAAGCCGTCAAGCTCGTATGTCACCAAGTGACGTGACAGTCTAATTAATTTATTGTGGTTTTTTATATTTGTTTTTTTGCAATGTAAATAGTAATTTAAGTGTTTTCGTGTAGTGTGTTTTTAAATATTTTACTTTTAGGTAAGTGTAGATACTTATGTTAAATGCCGGCTGTAGCGATGCCGGAATTAGTGCCAGTCAACCTGCCACATCGCTCGATGTCCAGGTGAGATGTCCCCATTGCTCCCAGCCACGCTTCTTTAAAGGCGAACGGGGGCTACGGATACACTATGGCAAGGTTCACAAACCTCATAGTGTACCTTTGTGCCCCCCACCCACATCCCCAACAACAACATCTCCGGATCAAAGTTTGTGGAAAACGTTGGCAAAATTCAAAAATTCAACCCCAGTATTAAAGAGAGTTCCCCGGGGCGCGAGGCGGTCTGTTGCATTGAGTTTGGCACGATGTCTCCGTCTTGCGACCCAGGAGAACTCAGAAAGTGCCTGGGAACAATTACTCACCTTCCCTTATAGGATTTTGCATGTCCAAAAAAATTTGGCAACTAAAAAAACATTGACAACCCAAATTAAAGACAACTGCAATAATTCGACTCTTATTTTGGATTCAAAATTACCTGTTTTCAATAACCTTTCAGGAAGAGGGTTATGTTCACATGTAGAATCCAAATTAAGCGAAGGTGATATCAGGGGAGCGGCCAGGTTACTTTTCAGTAGCGATGTGGTGGCGCCCTACTCTACAGAAACCCTTTCAGCCTTGGAGAGTAAACATCCAGCGCCTGCGGATGGTCTCACCTTTCCCAACCCCCCCCTCCCTCTCGACCCGGATTCAACGCCTTTTAATGTTACTGCCCCCCGGCTAATTGCAGCCGTGAGCTCCTTCCGAAGTGGTTCCGCCGGCGGCCTCGACGGCCTGACTCCTCAGCATTTAAAAGATTTATTGAGTTCAGGCGCCGGGGAAGCTGGCGAGTCGCTTTTGAAGGAGCTTGCGGCTCTAATTAATCTGATGCTCAACGGCGGTGTGAATGATGCCGTCGTCGATGTCTTGTACGGGGCCAATTTATGCGCCCTGCGCAAGAGGGACGGCGGCATTCGTCCCATTGCCGTTGGGTGCACTTACAGGCGTACGGCAGCCAAAATATGCTGCAAACTGTATGGCGACATTTTGTCGAATAAATTCCAGCCCCTACAGCTTGGCTTTGGTTCCAAAGGGGGCTGCGAGGCTGCCGTACACGCCCTATCTAGTTTTTTAAATGCCAATAAAGGTGAGGTCATCCTCAAGGTTGACGTTAAAAACGCCTTCAACTCTGTCAACAGGGACACCTTGTTGGCTGAAGTAAAAAAAGAGTTACCAGAAATTTACGGCTTTATGTGGCAGTGCTACAGGCACCCTTCAAAATTATTGTATAAAGACAACGTTTTGGAATCTGCTGTCGGGTGCCAACAAGGTGATCCTCTCGGGCCAGTCATTTTTAGTTTGGCTATCCATCCCATAATACAACAACTAAATTCAAAATTCAATGTGTGGTATTTAGATGATGGAACACTAGGAGGTGACGTAGACACCGTTCTACAAGATCTTCAATTCCTAAAGCAGCAGTTCCAATCTATCGGCCTTGACCTCAACTACTCAAAATGTGAAATTTTCATTTGTGACAATACTGACAGACAATCGACTATACAGAAATTTAACACAATAGCCCCAGACATCAAAGTTTTGGAAAAAAGTTCATTGCACCTCCTAGGTTCCCCAATTTTAGAAGACAGTTTTTCTCCATTCGTCGACGAAAAAATTAATCATTTTAACGATATTTCGGATAGACTATCTAAAATTAATATACATTCGGCTTTCACCCTTATCAGATATTGTTGTTTCGGTCCAAATTTCATGTATTTTCTCCGCTCTTCCTCTTTATGGAAGCAGCCACACCTTTTAGACAAAATCGATCATATTATTCGCAGCACTCTTTCATCCATTTTGAATGTAGCTTTGGACGACCGCGCGTGGCAACAAGCCACACTACCCATTCGTTTTGGTGGGCTCGGCGTCCGAAAAATTTCTAGTGTAAGCCTACCGGCGTTCCTATCCTCGGTCCACAGCACAGAAAAGTTAACCAAAAGAATTCTGATTCCTGCTCAGGTTGACTCTGAAGTGCCGTGCTTGACCGATGCGGTGAACGCCTGGAAAGTGGCTTGCCCGGACACGGTTCAGCCCGAGAACCCGTCTTCCCAGAGACAGTGGGACGAGCCGCTCTGCAGGTTGGTACGGAATAAACTTATTAATACGTCCACCAATACTGCTGAGCGTGCCCGCCTGCTGGCTGTGGGTGAATGGGAGTCGGGCCTCTGGCTTCAGGCGCTACCGTCACCCAACATAGGCACTATGCTGGGTGACACCACATTCCGGCTCGTTACATGTTTGCGTCTGGGCGCTCCTTGCGGAGCTCCACATCGCTGTCAATGCGGTGAAGCAGTCGACTGCCTCGGACACCATGGCCTATCCTGCAGCAAGAGCGCTGGTCGGATGGCACGGCACGCCAGCATTAACGACATCATCCGTCGGGCTCTTGTCACCGCCGGAGTGCCAGCTGTTTTAGAACCCAATGGGTTGGCACGTGACGATGGGAAGAGGCCAGATGGAATGACCATAATGCCTTGGAAGTTGGGTAGGCCTTTGGTGTGGGATGCAACCTGTGTCGACACCCTCGCGCCATCCCATCTTCCTAGCACGGCGGGCGGTGCTGGGGCGGCTGCTGCAGGAGCAGAAAACCTCAAACGGCGCAAATATAACAACCTTATTGGGAGCTATATGTTTGAGCCGTTTGGGGTTGAAACTCTAGGGCCTTGGGGTCCGAGTGCTCATCGCATATTTCGCGATATCGCCAAGCGTTTGGTTGACTCTTCGCGTGACCAGAGGGCTGGCCTATTTTTAGCCCAAAGAATAAGCATTGCCATCCAACGTGGCAATGCTGCCAGCCTTTTGGGCACTTATCCCATTGACAGCGATGCGGACGAATTTTTCGATGCCCAATGAACTCCTGTCTTTTTTTTTTATTATTATTATCATTTGTATATAGTATATTTTGTAGTTTGTGTGTACATATGTGATAAAGTTGAAAATCTAACAAAGAAATTTGACAGAATGTAGTAGCTTGATGTGCTGGGGTCTGTACCTACTCTGTACTTACATTTAAAAAAAAAACCGGTCAAGTGCGAGTCGGACTCGCGCACCGGAGGGTTCCGTACAAAGTAGGTATGTAAAAAGTTTTTCACGGGATTTTTTTATGTCTTGAACGTCTTGTAACTACAAAACGGTTTCGGATTTTTTCCAAACGTGATTCTAGGTCAACGGGAAAGTTTTGATTCCGGAACATAGGTGAACGCCCGTATCTTTAGATTGCGTTGACTTAGAAGTTTGTTTTTTTCACTGCTTCAAGGGATTGTAGCCCTGAGTATTTGATATTAATTTCAACTTGATAACTCTACGCGTGCCTGAGAAAAAGGATCTTGTGGCATCGCGTTGTTGAATCAGTGGAGATCATCGTACATACTTAGGACTTAGGTACACACGCGGTACATAACACTTACCTAATAGGTACATATTGTAGACTCCCGTTGTATGTATACTTTCGTAAGGTTCTTGTTGGTGTAACAGTTCATTTATACCTAGTATTTTTAGCTCTCGGTACCGTCCGAGACACAGGTGACGTCGGAAGTGTGTGTGTATGTTACGTGCTGACGCTACTCGTCTTCACGCACACATTCACAGCGTGATTATACACTTGGTTTCCACAAGTAAAGCGTCTCTTCGTGAGATAATAATACTGTAAGTACAAGTACTTACAGTATTATTATCAGTATTTTTAAACTGAACGTTTTTCAAGGAAAACATCCAGTTTGCGAAAAATAATAAGAAGAATAAATTCTTTAATGAATTAGAATAATATCTTTTAATGCATCGACGCCAACCACATATTAATATGTAATTAAGTAGGTATTACAACTTAGGTAATAAATAGTTACACTGTGGTAGCGTAGCGTTGTAGCGTAGCTCTCAAACTCACTAGTTACGGAGTAAGTTGCGGTCAGCAGTACGTGAACAATGCGGAGGTAAGCACTGCTAGCTGCAAGCCGGAATAACACCAGAATGTATACAAAGTTTACTGAGAGCACTGGTGGCCCAGTGGTATCAGCCGCGACTTACAAGTTGTAGGTTGTAGGTTCGAACCCCGACAGGCGCTTTACTTTGTGTAAATTATTTCATCACCACTGCTCTCAAAACGGTGAAGGAAAACATCGTAAGGAAACCGACATGTCCTAGAACCAAAAATTCGAAGACATGTGACATCCACCAACCCGCACTGGGCCCGCGTGGTGAATTACGGCCCACTCCCTCTCACAGAGAGGAGGCCTGTGTCCCAGCAGTGGGAACGTTATAGGCTGATTATGTGTATGTGTATACAAAGTTTACGTGTGAAACCGAAGATCAGTAGAGTCACTTTCTAGTTAATAGAACTACCAGTGAAGTTTGAGCACCGCCTTTTTTCTGCTTATTCGGAAGTAGCATGATTGACGTGTAAAAGTGTTTGTACAAACCTACTTACAGAAAATAAATCATTTATAGCAAAAAGTCCCGTCTCATTAATGAGACGGGACTTTTTGCGTAACACACATACACTGTTACTGTTACTGATAGCAATTTCTTTCAGTTTGACAGTTCAGCCACATCCGTTGCGTTATTATCGTTGCCGAGCAGAAGAATTTATGAAACCTATGCAGCAAAGGATTAGAAATATCCTTCTAAACTCTCGGGTTGTTATTGAGACTATGATATGCGAGTGGGGTGCAGCACTATCAGTGAGCATGTCCTAGAACCAAAAAACCGAAGACATGGGACATCTCCCAACCCGCACTGGGCCCGCGCGGTGGACTACGGCCGTCTCCCTCTCACCGAGAGGAGGCCTGTGTCCCAGGTGCGGGAACAGTAAATCATACGGGTATGTGATTGTTTAAGGACCCACAAGGACCTTTATTTAGGTACTCCTAAAACTTAGGTAGGTACACTTGGGTCCATAACCCTATTTGGTAATAAAGTTTTTTTTTTTAACCGCGATCTAAGCGAGAACATGAAAGGCATTTGAGGAGTGCGAGTCTGACCTCGCACAATGAACAGTTCCGTAGTTGGGATGAATTAATCCCAAAAACAAACTTGACATTGTAGTTGAAAAACATGATCTCCCCCTACATCGATTTAATTAAGTTACGGTCAATTCTCCAACTGCAAATGTAAGTTTGTAATCGCAAAAATATATGTTTTATGTGGTAAAACTACCTACTATTTAACGATTTTCGAATTGTTTCCTTTAATAATTGTGCTGTGAGATCTTACTTCTTGCCAAATTTCATGATTCTAGGTCAACGGGAAGTACCAGAGGTTTTAAGTATTTGCGAGTATCAAAATATGTCGCATAAATGGCCGTATTGCTTTGCCTTATAAGCTTGATTGTTTTAGAGCTTTAAGGGACCGTAGACCTGCGTATTTGTTATTAATTTCAACTTGATAACTCCACGCGTTCCTGAGAAAAAGGATCTTGACAGACAGACGCGGGACGAAACGTTTATTCCTTTTGAGGTACGAAACAAAATTATTCACAAGCGTAGGACTTTCATAAGTGTAGGACTGTGGGTGTGGTGTTGATATATTTACTTTACAATTAATTATGATGACAACGTTTTTTATTTGTATCAGAATCGTTTTTGCGCATGATACCTTGTATTTTTCCACCATTATAATGAGCGATAACCTTCATAATATAACAACAAACAAAATGTTCTAGTTATTTCTTTCTGTATAAAAACATGTTTGGTTCAAATACACAGTAGTATCACATGGTAGTATGGTATGACGCACTTGGAATAAACAACGAACAAAATCTTCGATACGTTAAACGGGGTGAATAGGGATGTAGGGCTCAATCAGGACAAACATTTAAAAGGGTTTTTAATATTGAAATAATATAGTTCATTGCTAAAAAGGACTCTAATTTGTTTACTGTATTAGAAGTAACGATTAAGTGTCCTTGCTGGCAACCAACTATATTATTTCAACGTTAGAATCTTAAAGTTTCGTCCCGATTCACCCCGCTGGCCGCTTGTAGGTACACCATGTTCATTTACTGACTAGCACAACTGTCATTGCATTATTCTTGGGGATAATTACATAATTTTATTTTCATAATCTCTTATCTTTCTTCTCTTTTTTCTCTCTCTTCTTTTCTTTAGAGAGCAGTGGTGGCCCATCGGTAAAGGCCGCGACTTACGAGTTGTAGGTCGTAGGTTCGAACCCAGACAGGCGCTTTACTTTGTGTAAATTATTTCATCACCACTGCTCTCAAAAACGGCGAAGGAAAACATCGTGAGGAAACCGGCATGTCCTAGAACCAAAAATTCGAAGACATGTGACATCTACCAACCCGCACTGGGCCCGCGTGGTGGATTATGGCCCACTCCCTCTTACAGAGAGGAGGCCTGTGTCCCAACAGTGGGAACATTATATGCTGATTATGTAATCTCTTATCTATTTACACTAGGTACTACATTAAAAGACTAAGTAACCATATAAATAAATATAAAAACAAAAGGATATTTAGGCGTCGAAGTATTCGTCCGCAACGCTGTCATCCGGAAATGTGCCCAGAAGGCTGGCAGCATTACCACGTTGATTGGCAATGCTAATTCTTTGGTCAAAGAACGACCCAGCCCTCTGGTCACGTGTCGCCCAGCCGGCGAGAAATTTTCTAAAAAGGAGACGCGCACTCGGGCCCCATGACCCGAGCGTTTCAACCCCAAACGGCTCAAAGCTGTCGTTACACAAAAGGTTACAGTATTATGCGCGGTATCTGTGCCGCTAGAGGGTCTCAGCAGCCGCAGCAGCGGCACCAGCAAAGCCCGCCGCCCGTGCCGGAACATGCGATGGCGTAAGGGTATCGACACAGGTTGCGGTCCACACCGGTCAAACACGGTAAGAACCTACTTCAAAATCGACCAGTGAGGAAGATAAAATGTTCCTGGTTAATTTATCGGTACTTTAGACTGAGGCCGAGGAGAGGAAGGCCGGTAAACATGAAATTTTGCGGATATTTTTTGAATTTGGGGAGTATATTGTACCCAGAAAGTTCTCGAATATGCCTTTGCACAGAGAATAACTAGAAACCAACTAATTGCTGCTGACTAATTTTGTAAATATTTGCATATTTACAAAATTGGTCAGCGACAAGACATGCGCTTTTTCTCTTCGCGAATGTGGTGTCACTAGAATCACTTATAGGGGATTGAGCTTTGTGGTGTAAATACTTTTCGCTATTGTCTATGTTGACTATTTAATAAATTAAAAGAAAGTAGATAATTACTCCTTGTCACAGCTGTCATACTATCTGCAATTTTTTATGCAATAAAACCATATATCTCATGGTTTTTCTATTTGTCTCGCTTTCTCTCGTATCAATTTATTGCATAAATAAAAACGCAGTGACGAAAGGCAATGGCTTCTATTGCGCGACTGCTCAGGCCTGAAAAGTTCGACGTGGATCCGGGGACTCCAACCGCCGAGCTAAAATATCGGCACTGGAAAGAAACATTTTTAAACTATCTTTCAGAAGAAACGGAGGAAGTCAAGATTCCAGTTGATAAAAAGCTAAAAATTCTTTTCAATAATGTGTCTCCTAACGTCTACTCGTTTATCAGAGAAACAAAAGAATATACGAACGCTTTACGCCTCTTAGATAAAATTTATTTAAAATCGAAAAATGAAATCCACGCTCGGTATGTACTGTCTTCAACCAAACAAAAGCCTGAAGAAACGGTGGCAGACTATATACGCACGTTACAACAACTATCGTTTGAGTGCTCTTTCAAATCTGTTTCTGCTGAAGAATATCGAAATGAATATGTCCGTGACGCCTTCATTGCTGGCTTAAATTCTCAGAAAATTCGTCAAAGGCTACTTGAAAATTTAGAAATAAGCATGCAATCAGGCCATGTCGCTCGAAATGGCTGAAAAGAATTCAAATGAGTTCCAAACTGTAAAGGAACTACTATCAAATTGAAAAAACAGATAAAACGGGAAATAGTTCCAATCTGGCTGCGGCCACATCACGCAAACGCTGCTTCTTCTGTGGGGGAAACGTTCATCAGAGGATAAAATGTCCGGCTTTTCACGTAACATGCCAAAACTGCGGAAAGAAAGGCCATTTCGCCAAAGTATGCAGAAGCGGAAACGCCGCAGATAAGCCAGAAGCATCAGCAATTTTAGCAGCATCTCCAGCTAGTTTACAGAAGACTACAGTTTCAATCACTGTTAATAACCATAAAGCTGATGCCTTGATTGATAGTGGAAGTTCTACAAGCTTTATTGATAAGAACTTCGCCTTATTGCTAAACTTGAAACGCCATCCATGGAAAGAAACGGTAACACTAGCTTCAAATAAACGAACTTCACCCGTAGATGGATTTTACTACGCAACAATCAAGCTATGCGAGCACATTTACAAGGAGAAGCCTCTTTATGCCTTGGAAGATCTTTGCGCTGATGTGATAATTGGTCATGACATTCTAAGCGACCATTCATCAGTAGAAATCAAATTCGGAGGCACAGCAAAACCCCTTAAGATATGTAACATTATGGAAGCTACGGTGCCTCCTGTATCACTTTTCAGTAATCTTTCAAATAATATTAAACCCATCGCTATAAAGTCAAGAAAACATTCTGAAGCTGATAATCAATTCATAAGAGATGAAATCAATAAACTCTTAAAAGACCGGGTTATCGAACCTAGTAACTCGCCATGGCGAGCTCAAGTTTTGGTCACTGGAGGCACAACGCACCGCAAACGTCTAGTCATTGATTACTCATTAACGATCAACAAATTTACTGAACTGGATGCGTATCCTTTGCCAAACATAGAATCGATCGTATCGAAGATAGCACAATACAATTTCTTCAGTCAAATTGATTTACGAAGTGCATATCATCAAGTGCCTATCTTGCCGACTGAGAAAAAGTATACGGCTTTTGAAGCTTGCGGTAAGTTGTTCCAATTTACACGTATACCATTTGGAGTCACAAACGGGGTCGCTGCATTTCAAAGGACACTTCATTATATAATTAATAAAGATAAACTGGCAGGTACTTATTCGTATTTGGATGACGTCACAATTTGTGGCAAAACACCAGCAGAACATGATCTGAATTTGTATCGATTCATGGAGGTTGCGGCAAAATACAATCTCACTCTTAATGAGGAAAAATGTGCATACAGGCAAGAGTCTATTAAATTGTTGGGTTACAAAATTGAAAAGAACACCATTCGACCAGATGATGACCGCCTTACTCCTCTATTGAACTTGCCCATTCCAACTGACTCGAGATCACTTAAAAGAACACTAGGCATGTTCGCCCATTACTCGAAATGGATACGAAATTTCTCTGAAAAGATCAGCCCATTGACTAAAGTTTCTGAATTTCCCCTCGGAAAAGACGCCGTTGATTCTTTTCAAAAACTAAAAGCAGACATAATGGAATCAGCCTTAACCGTTATAAATCAGAACGAAATATTCACTGTTGAAACTGATGCTTCGGAACACTCTATTGCAGCTTCCCTGTCTCAGAACGGCCGCCCAGTAGCTTTTTTCTCACGTTCACTCAACATTTCCGAACGCCGACATTCCTCAATAGAAAAAGAAGCAAGCGCTATTGTTGAATCTGTAAGAAAATGGCGGCAATACCTCATTGGTAGACATTTCTTATTAATAACTGACCAAAGATCTGTATCTTTCATACCAATCCCATAACAGTAAAATTAAAAATGAGAAGATAGAGAGGTGGCGTCTTGAGCTATCAAATTATAAATACGACATAATCTACCGTCCGGGTAAAGATAATATTACGGCTGATACCCTCTCCCGTATGTGCTCAAGTATGACCACGAACAGACTGAACGAGTTACACAATATCTTGGGACATCCCGGTATCGTGCGAATGTTTCACTGGATACGGTCTAAAAATCTACCTTATTCTGTAGACGATATCAAGAAAATGACATCTGAGTGTCGTATTTGCGCAGAAATCAAACCTAGGTTTGTTAAAAAGCAGGGAACGCTCATAAAAGCAACCACTCCATTCGAAAGACTCAATATCGACTTTAAAGGACCTCTACCTACCAACACTCAAAATCGCTACATCTTGACAATTATAGATGAATATTCAAGATTCCCATTTGCCTATCCAACCAAAGATGTGTCTGCTAGCAGCGTTATTAAATGCTTGAAGGACTTATTCTGCACATATGGTGTTCCACAATACATCCATTCAGATCGTGGAGCAGCCTTCATGTCTAACGAATTACGGAACTATTTGGTAACAAATGGAATTGCATGTAGTCGAACCACGCCATATAATCCACAAGGAAATGGTCAAGTAAAGCGTCTAAACGGTACCTCATGGAAAACAATAAAGCTATGCTTGAGAACCAAAAATCTTGAAACAGCAAGCTGGGAGCAAGTCTTACCATAGGCTCTCCATTCAATCCGTTCATTGCTGTGCACGGCTACTAACGCCACACCCCATGAACGTTTTTTTAAACATACACGACGATCTGCAAATGGGGAATCGATGCCAACATGGCCTTTGGAGCCAGGACCTGTATTGATGCGTAAAAATCAGATGACGTCAAAATACGATTCCGATGTGGAAGAAGTGGAGCTTGTGGAAACTAATCCATCTTATTCTCACAGAAGATTACCTGACGGCCGTGAAACTACCATATCAAATAGACAGTTAGCACCTCTTCCGCTGCCTTCGCTAGAGAGTGAATCCGAATCTGAAGATCATTATGAGGATGCCGAGGGTGAAACGGAGATACCTCTGGTCCAAGAATTAACAACAGCTCAGGACTCTCAGCAACACGAGACTACAGCAACTCGGCGCTCCACAAGAGAGAAGAGAGCTCCTGTCCATCTTCAGGACTACGTTCTCTGACGCGGGGGTGAATGTGGTGTAAATACTTTTCGCTATTGTCTATGTTGACTATTTAATAAATTAAAAGAAAGTAGATAATTACTCCTTGTCACAGCTGTCATACTATCTGCAATTTTTTATGCAATAAAACCATATATCTCTAATGGTTTTTCTATTTGTCTCGCTTTCTCTCGTATCAAGCTTTAGATTAAAACCACCGAATTATCAGTAAGTACACAACAACTCAAAGGGAACGTCTTACTCGCCGCAGGGGATAGAGCGAGACTCTCGCGGTGTGTGCTACGTTTAATAGTATATCACAGGCCTTTTTCCAGCAGTGTCCATGACATAAAAATAAATAAACATACATTTAATAAGTACCTATTTCTCTCATGTTTATTATATTTATGATAGTAATATTTTATAACATTTATTCATAAAAAATGCTTCCGTTTAAACCGCAGATTGCTCCGGCTGGGTTCCTAACCAGACAGCAGGTCAAAGAAGAGCGACGGGAGCGAACTGAACTGAGCTGGATCTACGTTAGATGACTTAAATATTTTAAAACATTGTTTTTTTTGTTCTCCTGAAAGTTTTAGTATAAATGCTATGAATTCAATAAAGAATTTAGTGGGTACACAAATCTGTTGGGACGGATCTGGTAGAGATGTTGAATTATTGGGCACATTAGTCTGCTGGGACGGATCTGGTACAGATGTCGAATTCGATTGCACCACCAACACCACACTTGCTAGAACCTGGAACAAAAAAATGGCAAAAGAATTACCTATATCGGACTTGCAAAGTAGGTCTTGTGTACTTATTTACATTTTTTTATTTTATTATTATTTATTTTATTTTATTATTATTATTAACACAAATGAGTCTTGTTACTTACTGCAATAAAGATTATTATTATTATAGCAAATACTTAGGTATTCATTTTGTAAGTGGAAGCCTGTAGCCTGCAAGCAACTGTATTGAATATATACGTCGATCGTAAACGTTTCCTGTACGACATGCAATTACTTATCTTACGTGTGTTACTTATAAGATGCAATTTCTCCTTATTCCTTGTACGGTTTTAGGTTAGGAATACTTAGGACCGTCAAAATACAAATCGAGCTGTATTCAAGGGCATTTAAAAATTGTAATCACCTTATCAACCTTATCAAATCGCTTTGGTTCAGAGAAAAAAAAAGGCCCTAGTCTATGGTCTAGGGCCTTTTTTTTCTCTGAACCAAAATCAACACCCTTCGCTATTTGAGTAAATAGCGAAGGGTTTCACGATGAGATTGTATACCCACATACATATCTACACTACTTATATCTACAACTCCTGCCATTTTCTCATGGGAGTAGGCAGAAATTAACTAACACAAAACTAAATTCTTGCGTGATGCTTAGGCTGCGGTTCCTCCATGACCTCATGGTGGAACCGCAGCCTGAGCTAGCTAAGTGGAGTTATAGCGGAGCGGGCAACATGTGCTATAGAGATGCGGTTTGCCGCGAGGTAGAAAACTTAGCTTCGTCGAACTCTTTTCTACCAGAGCTAAGTTAAGCCTAGAAAGGATCGCTACGCAGCTTAGCACATGTCTGGTCGGAAGGCAGTCTTGTCAAACAATTCAAATAAAATAATACTCACCAACATAACCAGGCTGACATTCCTCATGTTGCTGCTCAGTGAGAAGTAAGCCGCTCGGTAAGAGTGTAGAACACGAATGATGTTTCAGCGACCAGCTCATGCATATAAGTACTCCAAAATATTGATGTTTACCGCATTATTTATTGGATATATTGACACAACTGGTTCATGGGTGAATTTCCCAAACGACTTTTTTTTTTGTCTTCATTGAAATTAGTATTTGAAAAAAGGAATATTGTTCTGTACTATTTTTTTTTGTATTCATTAGGTATTTATTGGGTTGTGGCATAAAATATTATTTGTCTAAGTCTATTTACAAAGGTAGAAATAAATACATAAACCTCTATTTTTGTCACATCGGTGCTGTCCCTCTACTTTTTTTACAAGCAAAAACGCTTATATCGTTATAAAAATAAGTAACTTAAGAATATAACTTATTCTATTTCATAGAATATTAGTTTTATTATTAATATGTAGCATATTTTATTACGTAATTCATAATATTTATTACTGAGAGGCATAAATGTACTTGTCTCGCAAAATTTTGTCATATCGCTGCACAAAAGTAATTTAAACCTAACTTTGCATCGATGAGTCCGACAGTGTCCCCACCCCAATTTTATTTCCCTCGTTAGTGTGTGCTAGTGACGTGCGCAGTCAGGACGGACGTGTGTCAAATCGCTGCATATTCCCGCCAATTACGTAAGTACGACATTTCAGTTACTTCCAAGCAATTATTTTATATTATCGGTGGTTGCATTTTTCTAGTGTAATGTGAAGTTTTATTACGATTGTTTGGTTCTAACAGACATAGTAAGTAAATTAGCATCATTATAGGTACTTGAATTTAGCCTAAATATTATACATTTTTCATAATTTTCAAAAAAGTCGATAATTTCTCACGTCGCTGTTCTCATATCGCTGTAATCGGTGGTCTTTTTTACCACCGATGTGATAATTTACACCGATGTGATAAGAAAAATCAATCGGTGTCTTAAATATCATATCGGTGTTTTGATTCATGATCGACGCATAGTTTTGTCACATCGGTGGATTGTTTTATCACATCGGTAGATCATATTATCACCTCGGTGTAATTTTATCATATTGGTAGACATAGTGTCATTTCATTAAAGTAAACAAAAAAACAATGGAGCATACCTACAACCATACATTATATACATACATATACACATATTATATTTTTTAACTTTCATAAATATTAACTTGTGTGCAGCTCGTGCCGCACACAATTCGTTCGAGTAATTTTGTTTAAGATTAATTTTGTTTAAGAATGCTGAAATCAAAACTAAACGAGGAGGAGAAAAAAGAGAGAAAGAGGTTGATGGAAAGAATAAGAAAAGCTAAAATCAAAAGTGATCCTGTGTTAAGAGAGCAGCATTTAAGAAAAGACAGAGAACGCTTAGCTAAAAGAAAGGCAGCTGGACTTATCCTAACCCGAAGCCAAATGACTGCACATGCACGTCGCAATGCACAAAAGAAAAACCGAATCAGTGCCCGTGCATATTATCAGCGGAAAAAAAATAAGGCAAATGGTGCCCGCAACAACCCAACAAGTGTTTCAGAGACCAATGACGCAGAATCGCTACCGAAAAATCAAGATAATGAGCCCGGTATTTCTCAAGAACTAATAGGACCTCATAGCCCACGGCTATTGCGACAGAATGTTCGATGTAATAGTCCTAATTTGCGTATTGATGCCATAGTAGCGAGTAGTTCCCACTATTTACGTACAAGCAGTCCCCTAGATTTATCAATAGCATCTCCTTTACGAACGCCAAGTATTAGTTCTATAAATTCAGAAGAATCAACATTACGCCCAAATAGTCCTAACTTAGACACATCCTTTAATACTGTTAAATTCAAACAAGACATTAAAATGAAATTTCGTAAATATCAAAACGTTAAAACTCAGCAAATACACGATTTAAGAAAACAATTGGCAAAGGCTAATAAAGAGAAACTAATGTACAAAAAGAGATACATGAGACTACATCAAGAATTTAAGAAATTAAAACAGAGTAATTTAGAAGTGAGACGAATCCCAACGAAGCCAAAAAATATAGACCTGCAAAAACGTATCCGTAAGATTGTTGTTCAGTTTTTTGAGGATGATGAAAATTCAAATCTTTGCCCAGGTAAAAAGGATACTGTCACACAAAATGGAGTAAAAAAACAGAAAAGGCTGATGAAAGACACAATTAAAAATTTACACAAAAAGTATTTGACTTCGGGCTACCCTCCAATCAGTTACGTCACTTTTACAAGAATGAGGCCGTTTTGGGTCACGCAGCCAAAATTAAACTTGAGAAATACATGCCTATGTGAGAAACATGAGAACATGGATCTTGTTATATCATCTTTAAAAAGAAATCGTATCATAAAAGAAAACACCACGACTGAAATTCTAAGTAGTATTTGCTGTGATATTTTTAAGGTAGAATGCCTGCAAAGAACATGTCCTGTCTGTAAGAATCGTCATTTAAATTATCAAGAATTTGATAACTCCAAAGATGTTATTTATTGGAATTGGAAGAAGATAAAAAAGAATTACAAAAAAAATGGAGTCGATAAAATAGCCGTTAATGTAGAAAAAGTAAAAATAACCGTTAAACCATTACAACTAATCAAAATATTTGAAAACAATCTGAAACCGTTCTTAACACATTGTAGTAATATACGAAATCAAAGTCAAGCTTTTAAGCACTACAAACAAAACATGACTGAAAAGGATTGTGTCGTTCACATTGACTTTAGTGAGAACTATAGCTCCAAGTACGGGTCCGAAATACAATCTATGCACTTTGGTGGCAGTCGTCAACAATTCACATTACACACTGCTGTAATTTACTATAAAAATAAGGAAGAGAATATAACAACTCAATGTTTCTGCACTATTAGTTCTTCACTGCGCCATGATGCTGCCGCCGTTTGGGCTCACCTTGTTCCAATATTAGAAGAAATTAAACAGGAAGCTCCAATTGTTCAGAATCTTATTATTATTTCTGATTCTCCATCAGGCCAGTATCGGAATAAGAAAATTTTTTATATTATGTCCCAACTCAGTATTTACTGCTCTTCTCTGACTAACATAATATGGAACTATAGTGAATGTGGTCATGGAAAAGGTGCGCCAGATGGAGTAGGTGGGCTACTGAAGCGAACGGCGGATCGATTTGTTGCACACGATGGTGATATGAATAATATAGACTCTTTTGTAAACTATTTAAAATCTGCTGTCCAAGGCGTGAAAATTAGTACTGTAGAAGAATATGAAGTTGAAGAAAAGGACTGGCTTCTCCCTACAAATTTGAACACATTTCGTGGAACATTGCAAGTCAAACAAGTCATTTGGACTAAAGAAGCTAAAAATCGTATAGTTTTACGTCGACTTTCTTGTATAGAAGATGAATGTATGAAATATGTTGTTAAATGTCCACATGGCAAACATCTAGACTTCCACAATTTGTCAACCGAACACGAAATTAAGTCTAAACCTCAACTTTCTACTTCGAGTAATAAAAAATCCAGAACTAAATCCAAAATAGATATCACTAAAATGCGACCAGTAAAGTTAACTGACAAATTAATTTTGTTCCCACAGCCATCACATTCAAAGTATTTTACACCATCAAATACATTAAAAATCTCGGAAAATGCGGCACCTAGATCATCCTCTTCGACAAAAATGTCTGAAAATTTGCTATTGAACTATGTAGATCTTGATCAAAGTACTCCTGCCTGTTCATTTTTAGAGAAAATTGACACGAACATTTTAGTTGGTTTAGAGGAATCAACTCAATTCGTAAATAAAGAGGATACGGTAAAAGCATCTAATAGATTTTCAAGTCCTACCGTGGAAGACAGTGACACCGATGAGGAAATATTTAGAATAAAATCTAAAATTAACTTTAAAAAAGAAAAAAATGAGCCACGTAAACCAACTCCTGACATCAAACAGAGATTTAATTATATATTTGGTTGCAGTGACACTGATGATGACTTATTTTGATCTGGGCTGATTTGTTTTTAAAATTTTTATTTTTATTGTTTTTAGTTTTAATTGAAAAAAAAAGGTTTAATTGTTGTATTAGATAATAATTATAAAAGTACGTAATTAAGTGCTGTGATTAACTATAGGTATACTACATAGTCTTCTATGACTTAAAAGTCTAATTATGGTGCAATTTAATAAAAGTGGAGTACGAAGACGGTTCAAGTTCTGTAGTGATTTATGTTGAACTTAAAGGCTGATTAACATAATAACCAAATTATACTGACAGATTTAATTTAAGTTTTTTTTTTAAGGGTAAAGATTATTTGCTAGATGTAAGATATAAGCGATCTCTATGTAATCTATGATACTTACGCACTGAGAACAAAGATTTTAAAAATATTAAATTAAGTGATAATTAAAGCTGTGATTATTGTAGTGTTGTTATGATTAAGGTTAAACTTAAAAGGCTGATTAATTAGGTATATAAAGTTTTCTTATATAAAGTTTCTATTCTTAGTATTGTTGAACCTAGAACGCCACAATGTTTTAAGTGTACACATGGCAAAACAATTAGCTTGATCGCCACATTAATAAATGTGTATTGTACAATAACGTACAAGAAATTTTTGTTTTTTATACTTCTTTTAAATAAACACAATGATAATAAAAAAAAACATTATTTTTTATTCTAAGAAAATAATACCCTTAGTTCAGGTATTCAGTTCTTAGTCACTCCTTCAAAAATGTATAAGCCTACTATTTCTTTTTTGATGTTCAAAGGTGGATAGATTATCATATCGCTGTATATGTATATCACATCGGTGAATAAATTTATCATATCGGTGTACAGAAAAGATAATCGGTGCCGGATTGTCACATCGGTGGAAACCAGAATTCAAACTGAATTTTCTCCATAGTCTTAAAAGATACGTTGATGGTTACCAATAAGGGAGTATTTAGTATCCTAAATATTACATTAAACATGAAAAAAATAAAAAATATATATAAATGAAAAAGTTCACCGATATGATAAGAAAAATGGCATTTGTTGAAATTCACCCTCATATATTTATATAGCCCATAGAAAGTAAGTAGTGATACAAAGGTTTCACTAAATACATAATATGTTCGAATACATTTCAATTATATTATTAATAATTTATAGTAAACAGATCAAATGATCAGCCTGGCACCTGGCACCTGGCAAGGTGATCGTCCGCAGCGCAGGTGATCTGTAGTGTAGGGCAAGTACGACAGAGGTGACAGTTACTCTATTCTACACATACACATCTATACGAATCTATTATAATAAAATCGTGGCGATGTCAAGACTGTACTTACAATAAATTTAAAAAAAAGTATCTACGTAATTCTGGTAAAACGTAATGTCTGGGGACGATTCTGTTTTCAGGATCGTTTCGTAAGTAGGTACTTACAGCTTAGACTAGAATATGGTCCGAGTAAAAATCATTCTACTTTCCTTAAATTATTTTGGGTAGCAATTATTAGTGTAGCAAAAATCTTGACATGTTTCATAAATCCGAACGTATTTTTGCAAAATGTCCCGTTCCTTCTTCGATCACCTGATCAATTTCTCATAGACGTGAATTATACTGATATACTCGTACATAAAATAACTAAAGATGTGTTTTTTTAATTCTTTATTGCTGTTTCGGCCAGCTCTTGACCTCGGTCACGCCTGATGGAGAGTGATGGATGAGGTCTATGATGGAACGAGCGTGCCCAGAAGATGTCTAAGGCACTGGACCTCCTACGTATCGACGAAATACAGCAGGCTGCTTGATGCCCGACTCCGGTGGGACTCAGCGGGAGGGTGGTCGCAAACCAGGCGGGCGTTACCACCGTAAGGGAAGAATGATTCTGAAACATTTCTCCGACATTCGTTTCGCCGTTGAACGGTTCACCGATAGAACGATTCACTTTTCATTGTTTCACCGATAGAACGTTTCACCGGCAAACGATTCGCCGACACAACTGTTCGTCTGCCCCTGGGGTATAAAACATAGGTATTTGACATGTAGACCTATTTCCGTTTATTGTTTACACCTGAATCAAGTTGTGAAGACGAAACTTAAAGTTATATACAAAACTTGTGGAAAACTAGCCAAAAAAGTGACAAAAACTTATTTGTTTCAATGTCAATACATGTTATGATTATACATACGTTTTGAAAGGTTAAATTAAATAAATGCAAATGTAAATAACTTTTATTATTACCTACACAACATGATTAATGCCAAAACAAAAACACAACAAAATCAACTATGATTAACAAAAACAATTCTAAATGGCGCATATTTCTCATTTAATTAATACTAAATAATGTGTCCTATGTAATTTAGAATTGTTTTTGTTAGTCATAGTTGATTTGTTGTGTTTTTGTTGGCCAGTCAAATAAGGTGTTGGGTGTGATTATCCAGAATGCGCCGAGCGCTCGGTTCAGTTGAGTAACTGGCGGAACAAACTGCACTACACGAGGCGGCTTCTTCATACATCCCAAAAAAAGTCATCCATCCCAAAGTTTATATTGATGAGAACAACTGTCAGTGGATTATTTTCATATCAATATATCTGACCTTCTATGACTTGCAAGTTTCCATGGCAAAAGAATATCATACAGCCACGTGAGCGAAGCCGCGGGCAGTAGTACAAACCTACTCGTATAATATTACGCTATTCGATTTGGGTGATGAGCAAAATATGCAGTTTAGCTCATGAAATCACTATTAACTAGCATCACGCTGTTCCTACAAGGAGCTAGGCCGTCAATGAAATCTTTTTCTTACTTTTTTGTTTTTGCTACATAAGAAGATCAAAATAATATGTTGTTTGAAAAGCCGCCACGTGGCGCTCTGTGTCATTTCAGCGATAAATTCGATGCTGCAGTGTTCGAGCACGGATCAAAAGAGCACGTGCTGCATTTTCTGCGGAATCTGCATCGTTTGGCGGAGTGGTCAGTCGGTCGCGCGTTGTTCCGACCTTCAAAAGCGACTAAACCATGATAGGTATGCTAGACCTTGACGTACGCGACTCATAGTTTCAATCGATACTTTAGAAGAAAGTCCTTGTTGGATTTCAGTAAGTGATACATATTTTTGCCCTTGACTGTACAGTACACACACGTACACACATGTACGTGTGGCGACCTAGTACGTATGTGTGACAGCGGAGGTCGTGCTGAACGTTTCTTTAGAAAGGGTGACGCCCTGCGCACCCGTCCTGCACTTGTTTGATCAGAAGGTACTACAATAGTGTATGGTTATTTAAATAATACAGTTTACATACGTACTTATAAGTAAATAACTATTAGTATTATACTATTTACTTATCATAACATCACGCCTGTATGATGAAGTGTTAAGCAGAGTTGTATAGGTTGGATACCCACATTTTACTAATTAAAAGCGAGGTCCGCGCGACTTCACGCGTGTCATATTTATAAAAAAAAGAGCGCAACGATGCGGCGGCGTCCGAACCAGCGGGTCACAAGTTGTGACCCGCTGGTTCGGACGCCGCATTTACAGTTGTGACTCACAACTGTAAGAATTTCTAGCAACATCAGAAATACCTACTCTACACATATAAAACATTCCTCGCATGAAAATGCAGAAAAAATTCCGCTGAAAAAAAATTGTTCGCCTCGCACTCTGCAGGATGTTTTTTTCAGGGAGGTGCATTTTCATTTTCATCGAAAAGAAATAATGTGGGATGCAAGAGCGATTGAGGCGAGTGAATTTTTTACAGCCCGTCTCAGATTCTCAGTGAGGTCTCTTTTTTTAACATAAGAACATAATATGCAAGAGCGCGTGTCTTCCCGCTCCTCCGACCGCCACAGTGCGTGTAATATTAATCGCTATATTGCACTGTTTACTTTTGTAATTACTTGGTTGGATATAAAAAATATTTACAAAAGCTATGTCCCGTAAGTTTTTTTTTTAATATAAAACATAATTATCCTATATTTATTATTGTTTTATTTAATAAAATATCGGTCATTTTTATCTTAAAAACAATTAAAACGATTTGTTCCGCTCTACTCGGCAGGTGTATCATAGCACAGGCACGCAGAGTTTCAAATCAATTAATAACTGATTAGTACGAGTATGAGCTCAAAGAAGAGCAGCAAAGTCACTCCTAGACCGGGATATATAACATTATTGTATTGGCGGACCACTTGCATTTCAGAGTTTTTTGTGACAACGAAAGGCAAATAAGATCTTCAACGTCCACTCGATAACTGCATTCATTGTAATCTTAATTAATTACCTACATGAACTTGAAACTTGTTAAAAAAAAACAAAAATAAGTATTTTAATTTTGGAGGTCCGTACTTAATTATGATTAAATCTAAACAGCATTCATTGCAAACTTAATTGTTTTGTACACAACGTTATTTTATGTGAATTAACCACAATCGCTACTGCTATGTTCCTGGGTTCGATTCCCAGTACGAGCACAGAGTTAGAAAGTTTTTCCATTAGGATTTTTAAATAGCAACTCAAAGTCAGACAAGATGTGTCATGTTCATGTAGGTAATTCATGTTAGACTTCCATTATTTACCGATTTAATTATATTCTGCACTCTAAAAATAAATAATCACGGAACCAAATACTTACGGACTTTACATTATAGTGTAGTCGGAGAATCACTAACCTTGAAGCAGAACGGACGAGAACCCGTACCCTTGGTAAGTAGCGGGCTGTACAATGTACATACGTCACATTACAAATTATTAGAATATACTATAAATAGAAGTATGATTTATTTTGCTCTTTGGAATAAACGTCGATTTGTGTTAATCACTTCAAGACAGCATACTTGGCCCTACGTTGTTTTTGGTACACCTATTAAAGCCGTAACGGGCCGCTTGTACCTAGTGTACGTTGGTTCACAGAAAATGTACGGAAGTGATGATCGAGGATATAATTATGCAATGCGTTGTGTAGCGGCGCGGCCAGCACCAATCTGCTTTATCCCTATATCAACAACCTCTGCCAGCTTCAGGTCAACATGAGCTGTATCCAAGGCGCCGCTCCACAGCAGCCCACTGTCCTTAGCTTCGCTAACATTTATGTGCGTTCGTCCAATGCGACCCACCACGGCTCGCATGTGTGGGTGGCAAACAAATGAACCACGCAGATACTATGACGAACCTTTCCGTGCACATCCTATACGCAGCAGTGGACAATCGACTTAATAAATCGACTGTCAGTCTTTTCATCCCCTCCGTTCTACATTCGACTGTCAGAGACGATGCTGTACACAGCCGGACCCGTATAAATCTCGATGTGCCATTTGAACGGCTGTCGATGTACTATGCTCATGCTGCCCGCTTCTTAATGGAGAGCGTTGGGAAAAGGTTTGTGATATCTGTCAGAAGGGTTACGATGGAGTCAGTGAGGGCTACGAATTAATGTATTGATATTTTCTCCCGTGAAGGAAGACTAGAAGAATTTGAAGCTCCTTACACACTCCTTCTTGCTCAGTCCGCGGACATAAAAAAGTGTGTGCAGTAGATAAAAGGGCAATTTAAAAAAAAAATTATTCACTGTTTATTTTCTTATTTTATTTTCGCTTTTGTACAACACTAACTTATTAAAACTAAGTGTTCTTAAAAAACCTAAATATTTCTGTTTTCTAATGTAGGTACTTACCATTTAGTAAAAGCCCCGAATAGCTTTATTCAGTTTTATATTTTGAATGCTTTATGTTTTTTATATTCTAATATTTAAAAATATAATTTGTATGTACTTTAATGAAACGAGGGAATTAATAATCTCTTGCGATACCTATTAATAATATCATACAAAGAGCATGAAAAATACTTACTTTTTTTTTTACTTATTGTCCTTGAGGTTGTCAATCATCCGATTCTAATCTCCGGCAGTAGATACTATTAAGTATTCTGTGCTCCGGCTTAGCAGATATTTATAATATAACTCGATGGTCAATCTGTTACGTTCAGATTTATGCACTGAGAAACACTATTCACCATCAGAAATGTTGGAACATTGAGGCAAGAAGTGCATCTTTTTGGTTCGGTTGGTTTTTCTTTGAGATGCTAAAAAACCAAGAGAACCTATGAGTTTAGGAATTTATTCCCTTTTAGCGAAAGTTGATGACAAACACCATGATGAAGTACACCAGAGCGCAAGTCTTAGCTATACGGTCAGTCCAGGATGTCACAGTCTAAGAGAACCATACAGTCTGTCAACAAGTTCGAAACCATTGTTGTTTATTCAGACTGTGATTATTATGTCATCGGTAGAGACTGCGACCTGCGACTCTTCGCCTTGTATCTATTGCACGGTTGCTAGAAGATAGCTTTATTTTATGAAAGGTCGGCGGATCACAGCTACGACTGCTTGGTCTCCTTGTGCACGACCAGTGACGTCACGAACCTCTGCATCGGCATCTCCACCATCACGGTGAGTGGTACTGCCACCAAGTACGAGCAAAAAGTCGTCGCCACCCAGTCTACCACCTGGGGACAAGAGACAATGTTTAAGTACGTAGGGGAACGATTCGTCCAAGTACACTGCGGTCCATCGATGACATCATGACATACTTCCAGACCCAACAAGAGGTGACATCAACTGGTCGATTGGCAGCTATCTGCTGTCATTTTATGCCTATTCCAAGACACGAGACATTATGCCCGATGGAATTTCCCATATCCCTCCCTTAATGATCACTTTAGTCATAAAAGAAACTCTCGTGCATTCTTCTAGAGCCAGCGATTTAGGCTGTGCGATATGTCAGTGAATAAATGGTAGATTTGAAGGGAGCGAGGGTTCCGATGAATACTGAAGTTTGCGTCGGTATGTTTACACTTTATATGGTCAAATAAATACTCCACACCGCTTCCTAGTGTTCTAGATATGGAAGAAAGGCGCAGGAAAGGCCCCAACAGAAAGGATCGGTGACTGACCACGCTGAGCACCGAGGTGGCGATGGGCTGCGGGCGCGCGGCGGCGAGGCTGAGGTTGACGCACCAGTGCACCATCAGCACCGACAGCGACATGCGGCCCAGCGCGTGCCAGCCGCGCCACGCCAGCACGTGCTTCAGCCAACCTGATACATGCAATGAGTTTATTATACGTCCCCACAATTTCAGAGTTCCACAACTAGTAATCCGTCAGTAGATCATCTGTTAGCTGCCACAGCTTATTTTAGTTAATAATAATCTTTATTGACATTGAATTGTTTACTAGAGACTTGTTTTAACGTGTACAACTGTCTACATCGTTCTCACATGTAGGTATCATGTTAACATATTTTGATTTAAAAGAATGTCGATCAAGTGTCTTGCCCGTTCTTCTCCATGGGAACCTTGCGCTTTAAGAATGGGCAACTGGCTTCATATTTTTGATTGACCTAGTCCTTGCAATGCAAACGTGCTTGTAATTGGTTTGTTTGAAATAAATGCTTTGAATTCGAGTGTGTCTCACCCTCCAGCCCGTTGAGCATCCCGAGCAGCAGCCCGCCGGCCAGCAGGCTGAGCGCGGGCCGCTCGAGCGCCACGTAGGCGGCCGAGAACCACGCCGCGTCCCGCGCGCGCAGCTCGGTGCCCGCCAGTATCCACGCCACCATCAGCAGCGGCGCCAGCGTGTACGGGCCGCGGAGCCACTGGGGAGGGACAGATTGGTTACATTTTGGAAGAGAAAGGCCTTTCATTTTTCAAATTTAACTGCTTTTGGCCAAGAGTCTCCAGAAGGTCGAGAGCCCTGTCCCTAATACCATAGTGGTACAGTTTTCTGGTAAGTGTATCATACTGTACGCAATCTAAGATCTTGGACAAGTCGTAGAAAATGCCAAGAGCATCTTGCGGCGCTTCCCAAACTTCGAATATTCTCTTCAGTAATTCCACGCCCGAGTCTGAAGTTGAACGACCTTTCGTGAAACCAAACTGTTTCAGATGAAGTAAAATACACACATCAAAAGTGTCTAGGGATCAAGCATTTTTATGCGGATTTCTTGAGATTGAGATGTGGCTTTGTAATAAATTTATGATTTTATAAATTTATATGGATCCTTTTTGGTGCATTTCATAATTTGAATCAGGAACTGTGAATCAAATTCGAGTAAAAGATGAAAATCAGCTGTCAATATTTTCCCTATAAAAACATACAACGCATTGAAGACATTATTAGTGCTACTGTTTCCCTACTACTGATTAAAACCAACGTTATTATGGAGCGGCGACGTCATTTAAGCAGGGAAGAAATGCTCAGAGCCGTGGGAATGATAGAAGCTGGTTCCCGGCAACGTACTGTGGCTTTAGCTCTGAATACAAGTCAGAGTGTTATCAGTCGACTTTGGACACGTTACCGAAGCACTGGTACCGTGGCTGAGCGCCATGGAGGACGGTATCGCTGCACCACACGGAGACAAGACCGATACATTCAAATCTTAACTCGAAGAGCTCCAACAATAACCGCCATGATGTTAGCCGTGAGGCTTCATCACTCTTCAGGGAACTTAATTAGCGACCAAACAGTCAGAAACCGCTTGCATGATGTGAACCTTCATTCCCGAAGACCGCTACGGGTACCACCTATAGCAATGCACAATCGTAGGATTCGATATCAATGGGCTCTTGAACACAGAAATTGGGCAGAAGAACAATGGCGTTTCGTGTGCTTTTCTGATGAGTCTCGTTTTGGTATGAGACCGGATACAAGACGTATACGACACTGGAGAACCCCTGGACGCCAACAGCGATTAAAATCCTGCCAGGAAGTCCATCCTTATAGTGGTGGAACCATCATGGTATGGGCGGGTATTTGGATCGGCGGAAGAACTGAGTTGATTTGGATCAGAGGCAACCTCAACGCTCAAATTTATGCTGAGACGATTGTATCAGACGTCATCGTTCCTCTACAAGTGCAAATCGGTCCCTTATTTCAGTTAATGCATGATAATGCACGACCGCACACCGCAAGAGTTGTAAGACAGACTCTCGCCGCAGCTAACATCAATGTCCTGCCCTGGCCTGCTCAGTCGCCAGACTTGAACCCGATTGAGCATGCATGGGATATGCTACAGAGAAGAGCTCTGCCGAATATGGAGGGTATCCAGTCGCAAGAAGACCTTTTTTTGTTGTTGCAACGAACATGGGCGGCCATTCCACAGCGTGATTTGGATGAACTCATTTTGAGTATGCCAAACCGATGTTCTTGTGTTGTTAGTGTTCGCGGTAGAAACACGGATTATTAATTGTTTAAGTTACCCAATAAAATTTTAAAGAAAACTGTTATTTCAGTCTTTTTTTCGAACTTTTGTGTTAGTGGTTCAAATGTCAAAAATCCCTTTATTAGGAAAATGGCAAATTTCTTTATTAATGCAAAGGTGACTTGGTTTATCGTTACTGTGACAAACGAAAACACTTTCTTTGATGAATCCTTAAAGAAAATTTTAATTAATATCAATCAGGAGAAAAGTTATTGCAAAAATATATGTTGATCCCTAGACACTTTTGATGTGTGTATGTTGATTGAAATGTCCTAACATTTATTTCAAAGTTATTTTTTTAAGATTTTGCTTAATGTCGGTAACATTGAAATAGGGCAAAAATTCGTGGGATCGGTTGTGCTACCAGATTTGAACAGTGGAATCACTTTGCTAAGTTTCATCAGATCAGGAAATATACTAGATGCAATGGTATGTACTGATAATCCCCAAAGGTCAGCAGTTTTTTTGACCTTAAGATTTTTAAAAGATTCTATAATTTCTTAGCAGTACCAGATAAAAATTCGAAATTTTTGTCACATTCTAGTACACGTTTTTTCTCTCACTAGACTCACTTTGAATGAGGACACCTTGACCCCTGACTCCTGCAGCTCGAAGTGCAGGAAGGCGGCGAACAACCCGATGAGGCAGGCGGGCAGGCTGCCCCACGGCGCCTGGTACAGCCGGGAGAACGATTGGATGCCCGAGTACATCGTCTTCAACTTGCTGGAGTGTCGTGGGAAGTAAAATAAATGTGAACGGTATGAGTTTTACAGTACAGCCTAAATATCTTACACAAGCTTACGTAAAATTCAAAAGCGATTTTCTCGTAAAATACTATTGCGACTTTGAAAAACACATATTTCATAACAGTATTGTTTCGTAAAGACTATTTTCGTAACATCATAAAATTCTTCTTCTATTGTGTATAACAATAATACAATATTCATCCATAAAAATTGCGTTCGTTAGGGTCTTAGAGATGTACCTCATATATGACGCTTTTAGCATCAGCAATAGGCTAGTTGACAGTAAGAACATACCTTATGAATTTGGCATCGTAGAATGGTTGTAAGCTAAAAAATCATTTTAGATCCATTTATATTTTTGAGAAATAATTGCGGAAAAATTAAGCAATTGGTCACGTGAAATTAAACGCAGTCCAAAGCGCGACACGTCACGAATTTCAGTCGACAGTTTCAAATTTTATACATCAAAATATGAAGTTTGTTCTGCAATATCAACAGAGTGGTCTTGAAAGGAACAACACTGATTGGTAAAGTGTCCCTCTCGCACAATGTGGCAGTGTTCTTTATTCATCTACTAAATTAGAAGTATTAGTCACATTATGTGTCAACATTGAAAATTAGGAAATTGAAATCGTCTTCCTACGACTGTCAAGGTACACATTAACACAAGTACCTATCAACTTGTTTGCTTTGAATAAATTTAAATAAATACGTAAGTCTATGTCGGGTTTGTATAGTCTAGTCTATATTCCGACAGAAGCCATAAATTGTATAATAGTCACAGATTTGACAGAATGAAAGTCTTGAAGTCCTTGAGCTGCCATGATAGAATGCACGGAGCATTCTATCATGGCAGCTTTGACTATTAGCTTTGACTATCAGCTTTGACTATTAAAATTATATGACGTTACGGAAACTGAGTACGGAAATGGAAAATTAATTTAGTTGAAATATTCATTTTTTGTGGTAAATAAACCACAAGTAACATTACAAATTAGTTTTTCAAAATCCGTCAACTAGCCTATTAGCCTATAACGTAAATGCTCCTATTACCGCCAGTTTTAGCTGTCTTAGGATTCACTTTAAAAAAATAGATATAAGCTGATATGTTAGGAAAGATGTTATAATTTATAATTAATCTCAACGAAGTATTCTTTGCAATTCAGTACTTAAATTCAATATTCAATAACACAATAGTTACTAAATAATTATTTAATCCAAAAGAGTAGTTGATTCTATTACCGACCCATAGAATGCGGCAAGATTCTATTACCGATTTTTCTAATTCTTTTACCGACCGCTACGAAGTTGTCACTTCTTCTATACTATTAAATAAAATAAAAAATCGTTTTTAAGGTATTTATTATATAATAACAATAGTTATGAGATCAACATTATTACAATATGAACATAATTATTTATTGCAACGCTTAGAGCAATTATTTTTTTGTTATTTTAATTAATAAAAATTGTCCTCAGTATGCCATAGGTTTTTCAAGCTTTGTATACCTATGCTGGTCCCTTCATTTATAGCTAGAAGCGCAGCTTCTAGTTGAGCAGAGGCGTACTGCTTGCGCTTCTGCGGCTCCATGATTCTATAAAAAAACACAATCTTTAAAGAGATATAGAATTTAAATCTTCGAAAGAAGCTTTAAAAAGTTACATGGCCCCCATTCCGTCCCGCCATTTTTATTTGATTTGAAAACATATGAAATATAGCCAATGCCATGAAGCCATGAATGAAACTGGATAGCAAATATTAGATATTTTACATTAATAATATGTCCTGTGACAAAATCTCTCAAAACGTATGCAAGAAATAGCCAATTTGTTCATTTTTTTTGTTTTTGTGTAGGTACTGTAATATTGCCAAAAATGTCGTCACAGCTGTGAGTCGGTAATAGAATCAAGTATGAAGGTAACAATATTCTATTAGCGACCAATAAAATTAATAATAAACAGATAAAATATCCGCTTTATGGAATACTGTTAAATTCGATCTCATTGCTATATTATTTCTTTTAATGTCAGTTAGTCTTTAAATCAGATAATAAAGGTTATTTACAGTATAATATCATTGTAATAATAGGGATATTGTCTAACGTTGAATTGAGTTTTACACAAAAACTTTAACAAATAGCTTTGTCGTTAATAGATCTAACGAAGTAAAATAATTATAAGAATTGAACAAGAAAAAAATAAAATCAAATGAGGTAGTTTATAATAGATATTAGTTGTTTTAAAATACTAAATGTTCTCATTTAACAACGCCATGGGTCGTTATTAGAATCAAGTTTTGAAATTTGGATTCTATTACCGCATTAAATTAAAACATGATTTTATAACACAAAAACCAATAAAAAGTATTATATTAAGAGTTAGTTTAGAAAACAAATATATACGTTACAGTTGTAATGTGATGGCAAGAAGACAAATCCATTTTTAGTGTGTTATTTTCCTTAAGTAATATTTAGGTGTACTTACGTGGCTGGAGACGCGACACTATGAAAAGTGCGTCCGCTTCGGGCGCGTCACACTATTTATCAAGTTATTTCTTTCACTGGCTATTTAAACTCACAAACTTTACTCTTTTTGTTGTCCAACAAAAATACGTAACTAATTTTTAAGGTATGATTTTTCTGGAACCCTATAATATGTCTAATATGAGTGATTTAAAAATTAGATCGGTAATAGGGTACACATTTTAGGGGGTCGTTAATAGGAGCTTTTACGTTACACCTTTCGGAAGTAAGATACGACGACAGTACAGGAAAGCGATTGATAAATTTAAACTGTGTAACAATCTTGACGTGTGTAAAGGACTAAATCCCTAATACCGGTCATGCGCGGTCCGAAAGGGGGGGGGTCGTGGGGGTCATGACCCCCCCAAAATCATTCAAGCTGTCGAGAGTCTGAATGATTTATTTGCCTTACTAACTTAAAACTGTACTTGAGACACGAAAACCCCGATTGGCATATTCAAAAACATTAAGAACATCGGCAGACATGGGGACTGCCGACTGAAGTAAAAAAATGACATTGGGTTTTTTAACGCGCCTAATAAATATTTTCTTTTAAAAAGCCTGTTATAAAAATATAGAATCCAGAATTCAAGAGCGAGCGAAGCAAACTCGGGATATTGGGCACCCCTCTCGTACGTAAGGTTGAAAGGCTTAGGTAAGGCTAGATTCGCAAACCTAAACTGCTGTAAAACGAGTGTAAGCTTTTCGTCATAATTCGACAAAGTAAGTTCTCTTTTTGTATGCTGGGTAAAAGAAAACAGAGACTATTCAAGGTGGGGTGGTAAAATTTTCAGGCTCGCTACGCTCGTTCTTGCAATTTACATTGGTTCTTGAGCTTTTCTTCAAAAGTCGACAAAGCAAGTAATTTCTAGTCCTTTTGGAATGATCGAAAGAAAATCGAACCTATCCGAGAGTGTGCAAAATTTTCGAGCTCGCTTCACTCGCTCTAGCATTTTAGATCCTGATAGCTGCTTGAGCTTGTCTGCATAAGTCGACAATGTAACTCCTATTTCTACTTGAAAATATAAAACAAATCACCTAATCAACAGAGGTGGATTGTTAAAATTTTCGAGCTCGCTTCGCTCGCTCTCCCCACCCTACACAATCTACCGTTCTAATAAATACGACCAATTTGGCAGCATTTAAGTAACACCCCCCTATGTAAAAGCTGCGTCCCTGAATAGCATAAGTAATGTGGAGCTGGAGATGTACATGAACCTTAACATATCATCACGCCTTTAATCCCCCAAGGGTTGGGCAGGGGTGTACCTTCATATTTATAGTACTTACACCCACATTTCGCCAGTTATTAAGTGAAATGTCATAGAGGGCGAGCCTACTGCCGCCAACCGGGCACAAATCCAGACTTCAACCTGCTTTTCAGACTGATGGAAAAACCCTTTAACACTGTACTCGACCTAGGAATCGAACTCAGCTAGGCCCTCATTCTCAGCAGTAACGCTTGCGACTACTAGACCAACGAGAAGATGTCGGCACCCATGATGACCCCCCCCCAAAATCTTGGGCTGCGACCGCGCCAGATACCGGTCTACAAAGTTTTGATCGATTCGTCAAATACCTAGGATACGCGAAGTACACGATGGACTTCCAGTCGAAGACGTACGCGAGCGCCCCGTTGAGCACGCAGGACAGCAAGGCGAGCGCCGCCAGCGCCCGCAGCGCGCCGCGCCGGCGCCGCGCCAGGCGCACGCACAGCGCGCCCGCCAGCACGTACAGCTGCATGTCCACCGCCAGGAACCTGCGCGCCCAGGGAACACCCAAATGATATCGCTATCTTTATTTCCAAATTTTTTTCAACAACTGGGAAGGTGACGGGAATGTATTATACCTACACATAAACCCAGCGGAATAAATTTTCTAAATTATGGTGAAAACCATTCTGCACGCTAGAAGATCTAATCGTTCACATAGACACAAAAACACGATTTTTTATACTATGTATAGACAATTTTTTGCCTAGGGAGCTAATGGACCAAGGAAGCCGCAGACAGAGGAAACTGGAATAAGCTGAGACCTATACCCGGGAAGGGGATTCCTATCCCTAAAGGGTTCCTCATATATAATACATATTATGTGATTTTTTTCTGAAAAAAAATCACACTTACAAGTCTTATCTTATCTTATCTTATATCTAGTGTACATACACAATTAGGTATATAAAATAATACTAATACATTCAAATTGAAAATTAAATTAAAACACAAACAGATGTCTTACAAGTAATAAATAATATTACTTTGTTAATTTAGATGCTAATTATATTAAGAAATGAAGATAATATAAAATTAAAAGACTTTTTTATTTTATTTATCCTTTTTGTTACGGAAATTATTCACCAGATTTAATTCCATAATATAATTGGCAAACAAAACCATTCATGGATCACTAGCAACTACAGGCGTCTCTAAAAGTATATCCTCATTTTCCGTAACTCACCAGGTCTGCACGAGGCAGATATCCTCAGGGTCGAGCAGGTTGTGGACGTAGAAGACGTGGCTCCAGAACTTGCGCCTGCAGGCTTCGCTCTCGGCGCCGACAGCGGGCGCCCACTGCGGGCCCGAGCCGCCGCGCGCCCACCACGTCGCCGCGTAGCCCACCACCAGCAGGTACACCGGAGATATTCTGGAAACGGAAAGATTCATTCATTACCTCTATATACATTCATCATCATCATTCTATGTATCGGCGGACTTTGTTTACCGTCTGTGCAAAAACAGGGTATAAAAGGTGAACGAAGTAGAAGCCTTGGCACAGAAATTGATTTTATTTTTAACGAAAAAATAAATAAGTTGGCAAATAATATATAGCGACTAGTCCTATTCAAAAGCGATCGTCGCGCGAATACGCGATAGTCGCCTCCATGTCAGTTTTTGTACGGTGGACCTGATCGCGCGGTTGCGCCGACAGAGAGCGCTTTCCTTCCGGTTTTCAGAAAAAAAGGGACAACGGCAACGATCAGAAGGCCAATTCCCGTAATTAAAAACGTTCAAAATCTAGTCGCAGTCTCATCTCGGCGACAAACAAATGTCAAAAACTTCTCAAAATGTAGGGAAATTAGAGATATTTTTGACAGATTGAGACTGAGATTAGACTGTGAACGTTCTTAAAATTATGAGAATTGCCCCTCAGGTATTCGCACGACAAATGCGGGGTCACCCCACGTGCGCGTGTCACCTGTTTCCGTCCGTCGCTCCGCAAGTCGCGTGCCGTGAGCTTGTAGCTCGTGGCTGCGGGGTTATACATATCATGAGCATAGACAGTAAGTAAACCTGGCTATCCTCTTAATAGTGATGTAGGGCAACAGCTTGTAGGAGATCTCGTTGGTCTTCGCGTAGAGCAGCAGATTGTAGCCCAGCAGGAAGTTGGACAGCAGCACGAACACCTGCACCACCGACGTGCCGTTCAGGAAGATCATCAGCAACGGGTGACGCGATATCTGCCAACAACGAGCACTTTATTCTGTGTGTCAATATTTATTTATTTATAAGGATTACCAACTAAATACAAACAATGCGCGCCACGAAAGATGAGACTTTTTTTTATTTTTATGGATCGGAAATCATCAAATGACCCCTCCCGCTCTGGATGGAGCGAAGGGAGTGTCAGACTCTTACTGACTAAAACCCATCCGTGTTTCTTCCTTAGCCCTTTATGTTCCGGGGTAGCGGTAACATTTTCGGACAATCCCGCACCTCAGACAATCCCGCACCACGAAAGATGAGACTTGGCTTCGCCTCCCGCGCTGTTTCCGTCGCCCCTATGACGTCCGGTCCCGTCCCGCGCTCAGACCTCATACCACTAAAGAGACCTAAAATCGTGTACCTACTGCGCAAGTCAAACCACGTGGTGTCAAGTCTCATCTTTCGTGGCGCGCATTATACACAACACCCACAATCTTTGTCATAATTATACATCTCGTATGTGTCTAAATTATAGGCAAGCACAACACTATTTATAAGCGCAGGTACTAGTATATTATAAAAGGAAATATAAATATTACCCCACGGACTTAACAGGGAAGGAAAAACGATATGCAGGTAGCATATCGTTTTTCCTTCCCTGTTAAGTCCGTCCAAAGGTTTTTGCGATTAGCAATAAGACCGCCGATTGTAACACAAGTTCTTGAAGACGTTGAAAGTCTTGTGATTATAATTTTACACACAAGCTTCAATACCTACCTTTTAAGTGCAAAAATTGTCAGAAGTAGAGAGTTTCCGCGTTTACATCACCTTACTCATGAAATGGTATGTTTGCAGTTGATAACTTAATTTTAGTTCGACAAAGTTTTCTATTTTTGGTTTAGTTTAGACATTAAGATCTATAAGCAAATAATAACCAATACCTAATTCATTAATAAAAATAACAATATTAGTTGACTTATAAATTGTAAGTTGCTGACCTGCTCGACCCACCGGGGGTTGTACAGATACAGCATGTCGTGGATGCAGCCGCTGTGCGTCGCCATGATGAGCACCATCAGCAGTACCCTGCAATGGAGTACACGTTGATATTACGTTGCTGCACCTAAAACTGACACGGGTTTACAGTGTAGCAGTTGATGCGGAAGATTATATCGATGTCATACTTATTTCAGTTTGCTTAACGTAGTTAAGTTATTACACTGTAATTTTTTAAACAAAGTATTTAAATATTATGTTAGTTAATAAAAGTGAAGTACTTACCTATAAAAAAAAACCTCAAATTGTTAAAATGTTAGCTCAATTGATAAAGTTAATTTAGTGTATGAAGTTTATCAAATGTTTATATTTTTATTTATCGTATTATTATTACACACTAGCTGCGCCCCGCGGTTTCACCCGCGTAAATGTCGATCCCGTGGGAATATCGGGATAAAAACTATCCTATGTCCTTTCCCGGGACTCAAACTATCTCTATACCAAATTTCATCGAAATCGGTCCAGCCGTTTTCATGTTATGTCGTGACAACGGAAAACTGGTTTCATTTTTATATATACAACGTGTAACGTTAAATGCGCAAAACCTCAGACACCCCAACTGATTTTTAAATCAATTGACCTATTTCAGAGAGAAAAAAAATCATTAAAAAAATTGTAAAGGTTTTATGTGCTGTTTTAGTTTTACTGGCAATTCTAATCGTTTATTGCGTCTGCGACGACGCTCTATTGAGGGAGGAGTCGTCACCGGGCCGCTGCGCCGCGCATTATTTACCATCTACGCTCCTAAAAAACTTAGGTTATCTTTGAACAGTGATTTAAATGTTTCCATCACACTTTTCCAGGCTTTGGCCAAATTAACGTTGTCATTACAATGCGCCAACATTCTCACCATTTCACAATATTTAATGTTTGTTTACAAAAACGTTGCGAAATTCACGTGCACGCGCCGTCTCACCGGGGTAACGGGATAGAACAATTACACCTGTGACGCATGTGCCGCATGCCGGCGCCACTCAGCATATGTTGATCTATGCCACTCAGACTGAAGTAAACACGGCCGCTGTCACGTATTTCGCACGCCCCGCCCCCGTGCAGATCGTCATTTCTCTTTCTAACCCTTAGGTTAAGTTTATGTTAAAATAAGATAGATAGCATTATTGTTTATTTCAAATTGTCTTATTCATGGTACTTACTGTACGGAAGATTCGTATTTGCAATTTGCATTGAAATAAGAGCTACTATTATCCCGCGTATGCGAAAATTTAAATTGGTCGACAACAACTTGTGTTTGTTTACCTATTTTGGCGGGTTTGCGCATGTGATGGCTTGACTTATTAATAAATAGACACGGCAACGTTTTTAATGAATATTTTTTGAAAAATGTGACCTATATTAAAAAGTGGTTCAATGGATTCTGCTCGTTATTCTGATCAAACTATTTTCAGGTTTTGCGCATTTAACGTTACACGTTGTATAGATTTAGAACATTTTATACTTCAATGCTGATGTATATGTTACCGGCCAAACCCGATTTCAGGACAAACTAGTTTAGCCTAGGCTAAACTAGTTCTTCCTATACGCGATAGGGGGTGCCCTTCGCTCGCCCTTGGATCTTATGTCGACGGAGCCCCGCTTCGCGGGGCCCCTATTTCTGTGTAAAGGGTTTAAAGTAACCTAACCAAACCGAACCTCGGGGTGCCCTTCGCTCGCCCTTGCATCCTATGTCGACGGAACATCGGGTTTGGCCGGTAACATATATAAAATACAAAGTCCTGACTGACTGACTATCACCGCACAGCCTAAACCGCTGGTCATAGAGACATGAAATTTGGAGGGTGCGTTCTTTGTGAAGAGTAGGTGTCCACTAAGAAAGGGTTTTTCGAAATTCTACCCCTAAGAGGGTGAATGGGGGAAGGTGAAATTTCACGCGGACGAAGTCGCGGGCAGAAGATAGTGTCCTACAAAATCGATCGTACAAAAAGGGTGAACGATGATCATGATGAAATGATAAGTTGTACCATACCTCACTCCCTGCACGGGCGCCAGCGCGTCCAGGCGCGCGTCCCCGCCCTCGTGGCGCGCCACCAGACGCCGCCAGTTGCCGCGCAGCGACCACGCGCTCAGCAGCGCGCTCTCTGCACGCAACACCATATTTTTGAGAGAATAGAATAAAACATGATTTTCTCAACCATATCCCCAAGACATAATGTCGAAGTGATAACACTAAAATGTACAATTATTTCACATAATGTTAAAGATTGATCTCTGATTTTATTTTTTAGAAGATAATTACATAATAACTCTTTATAATAACGCAATAAAAATCTGATTTAGTGAAATTAAAAAAGTATTTTATTTTTTTATCACTCGGTAGAATTACCCAACAACATGATTTATTAATGATGAGCATAAAATATATTGTCGTAATTACCATTGGCTTAACGAAATTCAGCATAATGATCACTACGCGTAATATTATTAGGCATAAATGATTTGCCAAAAAGTTTTTAAGCTATAAATACTGTTAGCATAATTTTATAAAGCATAATGTTACCTATAAGCACATAATGATATTAATTTTCTTTGGAATAAAAATAATAAATCCTAATAAATAACTCCTAACGGTTGGAGATACAGTAAAACGGGGCTACTTTGAACAGGCGGGGCTACTTTGACCAGGCCGATCGCAACGCTATGACGCGTTCCCCACACCCCGCGCCTCGCGCAATATTACTCGAGGTCACGCACACTTAGGGAATGCAAATCCGTTCTGTTTTAAAATCCGGATTTTAATAACGGATTTTTGTCCCAATCCGGATTATCCGGATTTTACGGATTTTTCATGAAAAGAAACAAATCTACCCATATTAGTTTTTTAATACGATGTTTCTAATATTTGTATAAATGGATTAAAATAAAAGCACATAAAAATCAAAGCAAATGATATTTTAATATTTTTTTTACTTGGAATTTTTCAAACTATCATCATTAAATACCATAATTATGGTGTTATTGCTATAATATGTACTTATTCTTATTAAAATAATCAGTCCGCAACTCGTGTGCCGAGTAACATTAGTAAAATAATTAGTAGATAAACTCTGAAGAACAAAAATAAAGTCAAATAGACTCCTTGTCAAATTATTAAACATAACATAAACAAAAGTAACAAAACAATTTAACTTCACTTAAATCAACATAAATCTAATAACGTAAAAAAGCTATGTAAATAATAAGGCATCTAAAGTGCAGTCCTTCTGCAGCGAGATGTGACACAGGGAGACGTTATCCCTCCGAAACTGTTCACCGCTGCACTGGAGGATGTCTTCCAAGGTTCTGGACTGGAAAGGAGCTAGCATAAATATTAATGGCGAGTAATAACTCACCTTCGGTTTGTAGTCATGGTTGAGACTTTGGAGGACCTCAGTAGAGCCCCCGAAAGAGTGGGTCTTAAAATGAACACGGAAAAAACGAAGGTCATGTCAAATGCCCATGTAACACCCACTCTCATGAAGATCGGAGACGCTACACTCGAAGTCGTGGACGAGTATGTTTACCTAGGACAAACTGTCTGTCCAGTTAGGTAGGTCCACCTTCGAGAAAGTGGTCAATCGTCGAATCCGACTCGGCTGGGCAGCGTTCGGGAAGCTACGCAATATCTCCTCGTCCCGCATACCGCAGTGTCTCAAGCCGAGAGTTTTTGACCAGTGCGTGTTGCCAGTGATGACATATGGCACTAAAACGTGGTCGCTCACAATGCACCTTATCAGAAGGCTAAAAGTCACCCAAAGGGCAATGGAGAGGGCTATGCTTGGAGTTTCACTGCGTGATCGAATTAGAAATGAGGAGATTTGCAGGAGAACCAAGGTAACCGACATAGCCTGAAGAATTGCCAAACTTAGGTGGCAGTGGGTAGGGCGGGCACATTGCTCGCAGAACAGGTGGCCGATGGGGCCGAAACATTCTGGAGTGGCGACCGTGTACCGGAAGATGTAGCGTTGGAAGGCCTCCCACAAGGTGGACCGACGACCTTGTGAAAGCCACAGGAACCCGTTGAATGAAAGAAACACAGAACCTTTCGAAGTGGAGGTACTTGGGGGAGGCCTATGTCCAGCAGTGGACGTCTTTCGGCTAAAATGATGATGATCTAAAGTGCTGTCGTTTAACCTGCTGAGAATTCAGTTGCACATAATTCCTGCTACATGCTCTGATTCGACGCTTGTAGGCGGAATGCACTGAAGATGCTTGTAAGCGGAATGAACGGATTAACGGAACGATCAAGGACGCCTCACACACTTGCTCGACCCACGTCCCGCGTCCCGCTCGCTCTCCCCAGAGCCGATAAACTTGACACTCGCGAGACGCGACGCGCGAACAGCGAACTCGCTCGTTTAGATTTTTTTGTTACAATTTCTTATTATTCAAAAAATCCGGATTCGATTCTCAAATCCGGATTTAGAAGTCAAGTAAAAATATGCGGATATCCGGATTTTTCGGATTACGGATAGTCCGGATTGCATTCCCTACGCACACTTGCTGAGCAAACGTGAAAACCGATTTTGGCGCTCTGTTAAAGTAGTTCCAACATCTGTCAAAGTAACCCTGGAAGTCAAAGTAGCCCCGTGTTGCGGTACTATTTCGCATTATTGATTATTGCTCCAATGTAATGCGTAGGCGCTTTACGCGGCAGTAGACTGATTATTTTGTAGTGTTCCATTTTTGCGTTTACACAAAATATCATTTCCCAAGCCAGTCACAAAGTGATCATGACGGCATTGTAAGTTACACAGTTTTAACCTAACATAACCTAACAATTTTTTTTAAAATAATTAACGTAATCTAATTCCGGGTAGCACACTAAAAATAATCTCTTTTTTCTATTAGCGCAAGTCGATGAAAGAATGAGTTTATTTTTTAGGAAATTGCGTAGGTAATAATAAGTCAATATGTAAAACGTTTTCATCCCAAACGTTTTTTTATGAGATAAAATGAATATAAAATGAATTGTTTGTCAAATAACACGTTATTAAACATTTTGTAAAGTGAATTATTTGGCAAACTTGTTGTTGTATAATGATAAAATGACAAATCATGTTTTTGCCAATCGTTGCTTGTCAAGTAAAATTTTTTAAATAAATTGGTAAACTGACAGGGCACCGAACCCACTTTCTTCTTCTTTCTCCCTCCCTCTCCAAACCAAAACAAATGAATAAATAACTCACTCTTAGCATTATCCCCAGTAACAACATCATAGCTCGTCCCCACTACATTGAGCGCCACGAGCGCCGCCACCACATACAGGAACACTTTCTGCGCCACGTCCATGGGCGCGGGGCTGTGCGCCTGCGTGAACTCCTGCGCGTGCGTGCGGCAGTAGCCGAGCTGCGCCAGGCTGGTGCGCAGTGCCAGGCGCCGCGCCCAGTGCGCCGCGCAGCGCTCGAAGCGCAGCGACGCGTTGCGCTCGAGCAGGCCGGGGGCGGGGCAGCGCGAGCTCACGCAGTAGCCGCGGTGCAGCTGCGTGCGGTTGAAGTGGTGGCGGTCTTGTGAGTACTCCTGGGGAAGAGTAGGTGCAAGCGTTTTGTAAACTTGGCTAACATAACGAAACATCGCCCCTGTTGTTCCCCGATGGATTAGGCAGAGGTGTACCTTAGACATACCTATTACACCTACATTTCGCCATGTAATAGTGAGTGAGCCTATTGCTATCAAGCAGGCATACATTCAAACTCCGGGTAGTTCCAGATAAACTTTATAACACGTTGCCCGACTTGGGAACCGAACCCAGGACCCCATACTCAGCGGTTGCAAGTGCTACTGCACTTGCGACCGCTATACCAGCGAGACAAGAACACTTAGGTTTAGGTATATTTACGAACGAGTCCTTTACCCAGCACTGCGCAGACAGGGCTGCTCTTGTCTGCTAATTACACAAAAATGCGATTGTTTCTATCTGCCGGAGATTACTTAATGTTATTGCAATTGCTGGTGTGAAACCGACAGGTACAACCAGAAGGACCTTATAAGTTATAACCAAGCAGTTAACTGCGGAATGTTCTCCGGCACTTTCAGTAGTTAACATTTACCCATAGGTCAAACATAAAGGTGTCGACGAAAAAACTAAAAGTCAATTGATTTAATTGAAGTAGTGACAAGGAAATCTAAAGCTTTCCAGTAATTACTAAAAATGCGACTTGCAAATGTTCTACAAACAAACGGACCCTTGGTATTATGCACTTTTCTTGTGTCACACGGTGTCACACGGTGTCTGCCAACAATAGATTTATCTATTGTGTCTGTTGTCTGACAGTCAACGTGTCGCTGAGCAGACGATGGTCAATTTTTCCGCGACTATAGAACGTAAAGCTGTGTCCAGATATGTCCTTTTGTCCGTACCGTACCTCCGTTTCGTATCAGCGTAGCGATCCAACGCTGATACGAAACGGAGGTCGGACGGTTGGGTCGTGGACCAACTGTCCATCGTTCTATCGTCGTAGACCAACTGTCCATCGTTCTATCGTCGTAGACCAACTGTCCATCGTTCTATCGTCGTAGACCAACTGTCCATCGTTCTATCGTCGTGGGCCAACTGTCCATCGTTCTATAGTCGTGGACCAACTGTCCATCGTTCTATCGTCGTGGGCCAACTGTCCATCGTTCTATAGTCGTGGACCAACTGTCCATCGTTCTATCGTCGTGGGCCAACTGTCCATCGTTCTATAGTCGTGGGCCAACTGTCCATCGTTCTATAGTCGTGGACCAACTGTCCATCGTTCTATCGTCGTAGACCAACTGTCCATCGTTCTATCGTCGTGGGCCAACTGTCCATCGTTCTATAGTCGTGGACCAACTGTCCATCGTTCTATCGTCGTGGGCCAACTGTCCATCGTTCTATAGTCGTGGACCAACTGTCCATCGTTCTATCGTCGTGAACCAACTGTCCATCGTTCTATCGTCGTGGACCAACTGTCCATCGTTCTATCGTCGTGGACCAACTGTCCATCGTTCTATCGTCGTGAACCAACTGTCCATCGTTCTATCGTCGTGAACCAACTGTCCATCGTTCTATCGTCGTGGACCAACTGTCCATCGTTCTATCGTCGTGGACCAACTGTCTATCGTTCTATTGTCGTGGACCAACTGTCCATCGTTCTATCGTCGTGGGCCAACTGTCCATCGTTCTATAGTCGTGGACCAACTGTCCATCGTTCTATAGTCGTGGACCAACTGTCCATCGTTCTATCGTCGTGAACCAACTGTCCATCTTTCTATCGTCGTGGACCAACTGTCCATCGTTCTATCGTCGTGAACCAACTGTCCATCGTTCTATCGTCGTGGACCAACTGTCCATCGTTCTATCGTCGTGGACCAACTGTCCATCGTTCTATCGTCGTGGACCAACTGTCCATCGTTCTATCGTCGTGAACCAACTGTCCATCGTTCTATCGTCGTGAACCAACTGTCCATCGTTCTATCGTCGTGGACCAACTGTCCATCGTTCTATCGTCGTGGACCAACTGTCTATCGTTCTATTGTCGTGGACCAACTGTCCATCGTTCTATCGTCGTGGGCCAACTGTCCATCGTTCTATAGTCGTGGACCAACTGTCCATCGTTCTATCGTCGTAGACCAACTGTCCATCGTTCTATCGTCGTGGACCAACTGTCCATCGTTCTATCGTCGTGGGCCAACTGTCCATCGTTCTATTGTCGTGGACCAACTGTCCATCGTTCTATCGTCGTAGACCAACTGTCCATCGTTCTATCGTCGTGGACCAACTGTCCATCGTTCTATCGTCGTGGACCAACTGTCCATCGTTCTATCGTCGTGGACCAACTGTCCATCGTTCTATCGTCGTGGACCAACTGTCCATCGTTCTATCGTCGTGGACCAACTGTCCATCGTTCTATTGTCGTGGACCAACTGTCCATCGTTCTATCGTCGTGGACTAACTGTCCGTCGTCTGCTCAGCGCTTTGACAGAATAATTATACTACAGTATTATTTTTGACTCAAAGTGGGTTCAAACTGACCTTGAGCATGCTGTAGACCGGATGCGGCTCCTTGAGCGGCGCGATGTGGAAGGAGCCGAGGCAGTACAGCCCGCCGGGCCGCGCCAGGCATGCGCTGTAGTCGTCCAGGTGGTACAGCCGCGGGAACCTGGCGTACTCCTCGTCTGAAAGGTCAGAGGGTAGCCCTGGCTGGTTTGGATGCGAAACAATACGACGGCCCACTGAGGCCGAGGCATCGCTGGTGGTCAAAGCTGCATCGTCTCATGTGCCTGCAATTTCACAGGTACCCATGCCTACCTTTCAATCATGCAACACTGTTTGACAGCAGAAATAGGTAAGTATGGTGGAAGTATTTTTAAATCTGGAAGCACGGTAGTGCCCCCGCCAAGACGAGCCAAGCGAAGCCCAAGGGGACTACCTACCTTTTATCGAAGCGCTTCGTCGTTTTTTTGAACCCTCATAACTTGGGTTTGGATTATACCAGATAAGTAATCAAAATTCTCGGGATATGATGTCAATAGTCGACTAGTTTAAAGTTTCAATTGCTGATATCTAAAAAATTCAAATTATTGATATCTAAAAAATCCCGATTTCGTCACTAACTGATTATCATCAAAACGTTTAGGGTAGGTACTTCCTGAAGTCCTAGAACGCTGGCATTTGGTATGTAAGCTAGTATTAGTACATAAACAAAAAAAAATTCTAAAACTTGGAACTTTCAACCCTTTAAACTAGGGGGTGGAAGTTTGTATGAGACTTCCGCAAATTTTGATATTAAAGGCATTGATATATAAAAACATCAATGATTAAAGGTCTGAAAATTGATATTGATAGTTGATAAACGGCCAAGCCTCATATTTTGACTAAGGTGTAGAGTTTGTGAAGTTAGGGCTTGTAGAGTTAGAAGGTTGGCTCTACATGAGATCAGATAACTTTTTGACAGTGCGAGCCGTAAATGTGGTCTCGTCTTGGCAACATTTTACATGAAAATGTTTTTGGTGGGACAAATAGTCTTGACGCGTTTTTTTATCTAAAGTAAGACAGCGCTCGATGTGTAAAACCTACGTCTTATGTTAATAATATTCTAAACACTATAACCCATTAACAACATCCTGTATAAGCCGTCCTCTTGCACTGAGAAACGTCATAATTTCTTGGTTTTCAAATGTAAATATTGCAACGTCAATCTAATTAATAAACACACATATGTAGAAGTAAGTGCACACAATATTATGTATGCAGCTATGCAGGATGCAGGCCAATTTCCGCAAATAATAACTAGTGACTCCATAAAATAATATAACGTGTTGTTCGTACGACGACATTTTGAAACGTTTGCGTATTTACAAAACATATGTACATAAGTGTCGTTGTGCTGGTTACAGACAGATATGTATCATCACATTTCTATGATCATCACCTACCGTAATATTGTATTCCCCTTACTAATAAACGTTGTATAGCGTCTGTATAGTTACACAACGTGTTGTCTTCTTCTTTCGAAAGTCAAGTTACTGACGACTGAAAGAGAGAAATCAGTGTGTAAGAATCCATCTGATAATACGTTCATTAGTAAGGGCACAGATAAATATAGGTAATGTAAGGGGTTAGAATATAGGAAATTGACAACTTTTAACATTTCGTTTGTCATGAACAGTTGCAGAATGAAAAGGCGGACATTTATGGTAATGTTTAGTGACAGTACAAACAAATAAAAAATATTGATTTCTTATTTTTTGCATTACACCATTCATTTCCCCGTAAGTATCGCAAGTAATCTCTATTGTTTTCTTTAAATTGTGTAATGTGGAGGTTATTAAATGAATGTCAAGAATGTTTTCTCGTTCGTAAAATATAATAAAAACTAGCTTCTGCCCGCGGCTTCGCCCGCGTGAATGTTGAAACCAATCCCACGGAGACGTCCTACTACGTGTAAATAACTCCGTAATACATTGTTTTCATATAACTCTATTGGTTTATGCGGCGACCCTGTCAGTCGGTATGACTTTTTCCGACCTCTTCAACAATCATTGTCATATTTTAACCAATTTACACAAAACTTGAATGAATTATACACTTAAACCTTTCTTATAAATAACTTCGTCCTTTGATGAAAACCTTATGAAAATCCGTTCGGTAGTTTTTGAGTTTATCGAGTTCAGACAGACAGACACAGGCGGCGCGGGAGGATTTTGTTTTATAATATGTAGTGATACTCTAGAGTAACTCTAGACAGAGCAAGAAACTTTAATGAATGTGAATGTGTTCCACAGCGTGTGAGCTAACTTGCGTATTGATAAAACCTATTATACAGAAACAGGAAGTTAGTCTCTTGGAATGCACCTGAAAAGTATGAGGCGTCACTTATCGTAAACTTAGGACTTCTGAATGATACAAATAATTTTATTATGAGTGTTTCGCACTCATGATTTTATATATATGTAAATGAGATAATTATTATTTAATGAAGTCATTAATATTACACCTCTTGTTATTACCTACTTATTTTTTGGTTTAAGAACTTTATTATTCCTCATTAAGAATTAACAATAATTCACTTACTGAGAAACTAAGTTTACATAAAAATGTTTACGAGCGTACAAAAACGACGTTATCAGTAAATTTATAATAATAGATAGGAAGGTTTTGATGAAAAAATAAGGTAGATATCCACTAATCATCAACCGAGTAAACACGGATCTAAAGTAAAAGTAGATGTATTACCATCGTAGATGTGGCATACATGGCAGCGTACTGACTAATCTTTATTACTTAGTTATTCTAGAAATAATTATAACTCAGTAGATAAGCAGGTTATAACTAAATCAACTATACATATTATTTTATATAATATACAGTCTGTTTCTATTAGGGATGCGCCGACATTGCTTTCACATTGTGTCAAATGCCGAACATAACGTAACAACGACGTTTTGACTAACACAATAAACCTAAACCAGTTAAATAAAATCATAAGCTTTTATTTACTGTTTGTTAGTTGTTACTTCTTAAACAATTATCAGATTTTTTAAACTTAAGTAAGTTTTGAACATTGAAATAATTATCGTATAAAAAATCACTATTTTAATTTGTGAAAAGTGTTACATTATACAATTTCATTGCGTATCCTACTGGTATTCAAATGTTGTCTGCGTCAGGATGACTGCCAAGAGAGATCCTGGAAGTTTGAGCCACGCCAAGTTTAAGTACCTACCTGTTAGGTACCAGACTTCAATTATTTGTACCTCGCTAAAGAGGGGAAACTATTACGAGGAAACTGGCCACCCATTCTAACTTCAGAATGGCTGGTCATATATTTGAAACTGAACCGCTACGTAAACTAACCATATATGAAACATAAAGCAAAAAGAATGGAGGAAGAAATGCGAATGCGCTTCCGAGCTGCGTGGACGCACTTCTTGACCCTTAGAATACAGTATCGGACCAGGGTAATTACGTAAATCATTGTCAGTAGCAAAGGCTTTAATTTTGACAGTTCAATAACATTCATTGCGTTATTTACGTTGTTGAACAGTCACATTTTTCGAACATGTGAAGCAGTGGATATCTATGACAATGGAAAGGATATTGCAGATCCTTCAAAATGATTCAGATTCTGATTGATAGTGTGTTACGCAAATAGGGTGCGGATTCGATGTATTTGTACCATTTCATAAAAACAACAGACAAAAGCAAGAGAATTTCCTTTCGCACTGCGACCACGGTAAGAAAGCCGCGGGTTTTATTACCCGACTGCGCGACACCAAAGACAGGTTCGTTTCTTTGTGGGTATGTGCACAGTAAAAATGTATGTGTCCGCCCATTCTGCCACCTTTTGTAAAATTTCTACAATTATAATCTGTAATTTATAAGGTGTACATAATAAAAAGTATTCTATCATCTATGTATCTATGTGGGATTCTTTATAACCTTGAAGCATCCTAACGGATGGATGGATTTTAATTCACGAGGGTCTATCGGCTCGTCTCGGTTTTGAACTTTTTAGTTGTAGTCGGGTTTTTTAGTTTTGTTTTTTACGGTCTGCTTCAGATGGCGTAAACATTTTAGAGAATAATAATATCTCACTGTAATTAAATGCTAAGTTATTAAAACTACCGACTTAACCACTTGTAACAGAGACTACATAATTATTCACTACTAGCAAAACTATATGTACCTTTTTGCCAATTACTAACTAGAATTTTATTCGGCAATCGTAGAAGTTGATTTGGAAAATACCTACCTCATCAGAGGGGAAATTCTAGTAATTTCAGTTAACTGGATTTTGAACGTTTTTAATTACTGGATTGGCCTTCAGATTTGTTGCAAATCTCATACATGACATATCTGCTTAATTAAATTAAATCAAACTTGAGAAATTGCCATTGTAATACATCCTGAGACAGCGTTTGTTTTTTTAAATTCATTGCCAAGAACAAGAAAATTCTAGAGTCTGCGCATTTTTACTCATGTAGTGTTAGGCAATGGACACACCGCATGTTGACGATCTACGACCGATTTCGGGGGCGCACTCTAGTTTACAATAAATTCCTGAAGATTTGTCTAAGTGCGCTCACTCAGCAAGTCCTTGAAAGTGTTTTAGAACAACATGTACTTCACCGTGCCTCCTTTTGTTCAAATAATGGCACGCAATAAAATCAAAGACAAAGCCTGCGGCTAAATGAATGAAACGTGACAGTTAATAGAATCAACGCGGACAAAGAAACATAAAAAGCAAATCTAAGAGCGACTTCAATACATCAAGTTAGTGCAAAGTATCTCACGCCTTTTAAAAATTTCACCAAAAGATAATTTATCGCTCGATAGTTTACGAATGCCCAAACCGTCTGATCCGGGTCAATGCCGAGCCGCCGATCACATTACTAATGCTCTAGAGCAGAGCACAGACACTTACCTATCGATTTATAAACAAATTAGATCTCAACTTTATGTTCACCTTACCAAACAAGAACATGCGGGTAGGTACAGTCAGGGCAATGTTTGGCAGGAGGACGATGACGAGCGACTAACGATCATCCGGGGTCGACTTTACGTAAAACTGTGATAAAGCTATTTCATACGGCTGTTAAAAAATGACCGCTGTGATCTAAATAAGATGATAGGCGATTTGGTTCTCTGTCTGTATATGAGGAGAAAAATTAAATTTAAAATTGATTAACACCGTATGTCCCAAGCTTTACCGGCGCGCACGCATGGCGAGTGTTGTGCTCTCGCAACATGTTGCTCACTTTGCTAATTACACACGATCTCGGGCGGCCTAATAGATTGCAGCCCAAAGAAATCTTAAATATTAAAAAGTTATTTTGTATCGAGTTAGACAGTGAATGAGCCCCGAGAGAACATCACATTGTGGAATGCAATAGATGATTGAATATTGAGCAGACCCGAATTTAGATCTGAATTTGCCCAATCTCATGAAAGAGTAAAGCCACAAATGTAATCAACAATATCTAAGCAACTAATTCCCTGGCACCTAGAGTTCAGACACATATTGATCGTTACAAAGTTTCAGTAGACAAACACATTTCTGTAACAGACGAACAGACCATGGAGGAACTATTATGATGTATATCTCGATTACTGTAAGAGTAGCAACTCTAATACGAGCAATGTTTTTATTCTTGCTGTGAATATAAAAATAACAACATTAAAAAAGTAACTCCTCCAAGTTAATTACTCATAACTAAATCAGTCTAATGAGTTATTTATGTATTTCATAAATATACATTTTGACCGCGTAGGAAACTGCGGTAACAACAGAACACTTGTCTATGAAACAGCAGATTTACTTTATAACTCACGAACACCTGCTACTGTAGTCTAGAATCATTACAGTCTGTGCGCCGATGTTCCTGTCACCCTCTGGTATGGGAATCCTTATTTAAGATTTCCGGTAAGTAATTTGTTCATTGTCAAGAAGAGAGATTAGGTACAGAATGACCAGTAGATGACCGTTAGTGCTATAGACACGGCATTCCTATACCTACGTTGTACAGATACACGAAGGGCTCACGTCCAGGACTAGAATGTAAAGAACTTACGTAAATCATTAATTGATCTAAAATGTCGTAAGTCTAATCCAACAAAGTCCATAGTAAGCCAGTGAAGTTCGCGACCTTGTTTCTCAGAAAGGTAATAACCATTAACGTAATACTAAATTGTATCGAAAATGGACATTGTGACCGATGTCAAGGCCAAGGACTCGTCACCAAAGCGAATATTTATTTATTTATTTATCACATGGAAAACCAACAGCTTTACATAAATACAATACCTACACATAACATACATAATCAGCCTATAATGTTCCCACTGCTGGGACACAGGCCTCCTCTCTGTGAGAGGGAGTGGGCCATAATCCACCACGCGGGCCCAGTGCGGGTTGGTAGATGTCACATGTCTTCGAATTTTTGGTTCTAGGACATGCCGGTTTCCTCACGATGTTTTCCTTCACCGTTTTTGAGAGCAGTGGTGAACAAATAATTTACACAAAGTAAAGCACCTGTCTGGATTCGAACCTACGATCTACCACTCGTAAGTCGCGGCCTTTACCACTGGGCCACCACTGCTCTAAATACAATAAATACACTGGAATCACCAAGTTCAGTACGCACAGTGTTGGGACTCCGCCACAAGCAGGAAGCACAAAACCAGTCGACGTGAAGATGCTTCGGGGAGGCCTAGGTCCAGCAGTGGACATCAGCAGAATGATGACGAACTGAACCCGGAGTTTCGATAAACGACAGCTATTAGACAAGTTACTGAAATAACTTGCAAAGTTATGTAGCTCATCTAGTTTTAAAACAAAATGTAAAAGTATTTATAAGTGGAGAAGGTGACAAATATAAAAGGAGGACGTTCTTTAAAAACTTTTTAAGAAAAAAAAAACCGACTTCCAAAAAAACAGTACAAAGTGAAAAATAACTTTTATTTCGGAAGTCGGTGTCTTTGGATCTGTATTTTAGTTTTTTCCCACCGACTTCCGAAATAAAAGTTATTTTTCACTTTGTAGTGTTTTTTTGGAAGTCGGTTTTTTTTTTCTTAAAAAGTTTTTATTTCACGCTTTTTAGTGGGTCTGCTTCTAATTTATCTAAGTTACAATAGCCTAGTGATCATCGCCTTTTAAAAACAAAATATTGCTTTTCCCGATGCAGGGAAGTTAATTGTTGAGGAGTCCTCCAGGTCCACCATCAGCTCCATGTCACCATTCACATTGTGACGAGAATAAATTGCTTAGCAACCATATTAAAGTAATCGAATCGCAACCCGTGAAATACTTAGATATTATTGAGTAGTTCCGGTGGCCATCTGTGGTCTTCATCATCAGTTCCACTTTACCAAATAGTGCTTTCCGAGAGCAAATGCACGAGTAACTATAAAAAATACCCAAATTGCTATAGATGTGCCAACTATAATATTTGAAGAGTTCCTTCGATTTCTTCAGGATCCCATCATCAAATCCTGACCTAATGTTTTTAGACTAGATGCTGATAATGCTGGCTGCAGCATCAGGCCAGACTTATGTCAACATTGCATTGAACTTAAAATTTAGTCCTGTTTAAAATGAGCTGAAACACGACGCTGTAATTTCAAGGTTGGTACTTTTTCTGATGCTCCTGGCTTCAGCATCAGGTCTTTATGTACTTCGGTGTTCCTCATTAACAGTACGTTTATCCACACATCGAGCCCTTTTCAATGAGCCTAAACACGATATATCTGCTGTTAGTTGTCGAGGAGTTAGGTACTCTGCAGACTATCCTGACTGCAGCATCAGATCATGACTTGATGATCATGAGACCAAATGTGGAAAATGCCCTATCTTGTCAAACATCAAAACAATTTACTAAAAAATTTAAAAAATCAAAAAACCCGACTGCGGTAAAAAACTTAAGATAAAAAAAACTGAAAAGCTAAAAACAAGCCCATTTTAAATTAAATAAAAGTTGGAAGCAGGCGGGACCCATTTGAGTTTGAAAATATAAAAATGGTATGGGTCCCGCCTGCTTCCAACTTTTATTTAATTTAAAATGGGCTTGTTTTTAGCTTTTCAGTTTTTTTTATCTTAAGTTTTTTACCGCAGTCGGGTTTTTTGATTTTTTAAATTTAATTTTTTCTTTGTTCTTTTTAGTTATAGTTTTCCTTTAAACTTCGTAATATATAGGTACTACTGCCGTAACATTTCTAACTACAACCGTTTAGTTGGTAGAGGGGGGGTAAGCAATACATGATATAATTACAAAACCTCTACTATTTACAAGATATAACAACTGAACCTATAATTTTATTTGATACTAGCTTCTGCCCGTGACTTCGTTCGCGTGAAATTTCTTATTCCCTCGACCCATCTGGTCGTATTGCATCACTTGCCCGCGTCTCCTGCTCTATCACTTCGTTTCCCCATAGCGCTTTTGCTCGGCCCTAAGGGTAAGTGTGACGTTAAATAGCCTATAGCCTTCCTCAAGAATTGGGCTATCAAATGCAAGAAGAATTTTTCAAATCCGACTGGTAGTTCCAGAGATTACCCCCTACATACAAACTTTCAAACAAAACCTCTTTATAATATTAGTATAGATAATGATCAGTTAATATAATAAAGGATTGATATAATTTTAATGTAACTAATTTCTATAAGAATAACAGACAATTAATATAAAATCGTTTGATATACCACTCAATAGACATAAAACCTATTTAGTCTAATATGATAAAAACTTTTTTTTTCATCATATGTCATCCTATGTCGACGGAGCCCCGCTTCGCGGGGCCCCTATTTCTGTGTAAAGGGATTAAAGTAACCTAACCAAACCGAACCTCGGGGTGCCCTTCGCTTGCTCTTGCATCCTATGTCGACGAAGCCCCGCTTCGCGGGGCACCTATTTTTGTGTAAAGGGTTTAAAGTAACCTAACCAAACCGAACCTCGGGGTGCCCTTCGCTCGCTCTTGCATTCTACGTCGTCTATTGCGTTCGTTGAGTTCGGGTGCGGTAACGGTAACGGAAATAATTCGGAAGCCACGAAGCCACGAAGGCTTTCTTACCTAAGCTGTCCGACTCGGATTGCTCTGAATCGGGGTTTTAACCATAATGACGGTATCAATATATATTTTAAACGATAGACCCAATGATTTTCGATTAAATAAACGTTATATCCAATAACGTTATACGAAGTAAGTTTAAGAGTATATATAAATATTATATGTAAAGAAATTATATCAGCAGTTGGTATATCTCACGTTTATTATATCTTGTGAACGTTATTGAAATGAAAATATACCAAATAACTTTATACGATATGAGACGCACCCGGGGAGGACACTTTGATTCTAACGAAATTTGGTACTTTAAAGCTTGATAAGTCACTAACGGTTTACTTAATCAAAAACGGTCTTCCAATACCACTAATATTTTTGAAAGAACTATTCAACGATACCCCACTTGACATAGTTTGTTGACTTTCATTTTTTTCATTTTCACAATATGGCGTCCAGTAGTCGCCATATTGAATTTTCATTAACGTCATGTCTTTAGTGACACTCGCCGGACTAAGAGGAATCGTTGACGTGTGAATCATAAAAATCGGACCAGGCGTTTGGTCTGTATAGTGCTTCAAAAGAACATACAAACATACATACATACACACAAACATACATACATACATAGGCTGATAAACACATTACCACTCCTTTGCGTCGCGCAGTCGGGTAAACAGTCCTTGCCTGTTCGAGTAACTTCTTACTGTTAAGGAGTTGTACCTTCCATCATCAGCCCAGCTACCTGAGATGGTGACAACCATACGCAAATACACAAGATACTTCATAAAATATGCGAAAAACAATAAGTGAGCCTATAAAATTTGAGGGTTGCCCTCGATTTCTCTAAGATCCCACCATCAGATCCTAACTTGGTGACAGTGGGACCACCTCAGAACTATCTACTTTGGAACAAAAAAAGAATTTTGAAAATCCGTCGACAATTGGCAGAGTATTCGATGAACAAACATACAAAAAAAAACATACAAACAGCCGAACATAGTACCTCCTCCTTTTTGTGAAGTCGGTAAAAACCTATAATTTACTAAAAATAAATAATTGATCAATTGAAGAGACAGTAATTAAAGAATATCAATGCATTTTACAAATAGACTGCCGAAACCGATTTTGAGGAAAGAGAGTGGAATTTAATGTTGAAGTTTGTGTGGAAAAGTGCGAAATAACCGCTCAAAAATGGGAAGTAAAAGTTGGTGGATAAATGTGGCTAGTAGTGGGTGTTCCAGTTTGTATGGAACAATCTTTACGCAAAGTACTACTAAATCGAAATTCGATATTAATTCAAAAAAAAAAAATAGGAGAGGTTTTAACTGCGTGGCTTGATTAACTTGAAAATTGGTATAAATAATCTTTAAGTTGTTATCGTAATCGGTGAGAAGACGGGTTTACTTATTTATTATCATAAAAGTACAGCAATTATCAATTAATATACATCACGTGTATTTTACTAGATGATTATTAAATAAAAATAATATATTATAATAAATAAAAACGGAGGGATAGATAGCCGCATCTTCATGTGCATCTGTCATCCTCATCAGTGACTAACTCTCACTTAGTTTGCGCTTTGACAATATTCCCTCAAGTTTTTCAGTTTCTTGTCCTTATTATACATGATTATAGGTTTGTCAGGAACAGAATTCATGCTATTGGCCTGCAGTACCCACTGGTACTTATTATAAAATAAAACTTTACCTAGATAAGGGTATCAAAGAAATGTTGGTTTAGGTAAACCGACAATGAGCTAAAAATAGGTTTATGTACTGCAATCGGAAATACACACAGCTTTCAATGGGAAACACACAACATTGAAATAAAGATCCAATAAATAACAAGATAGTTATTATAATTTTAAAATAGTTAGTTATTTACTATTTTAAGCTGAAATTCCGGAAAAACCTGAAAATAAAATTACCGTTAGATAGGTACTGAAACATACCGGTAACATCTCTAGCCAACGCCGCCGCCGGCGCCGCCAGCAGCAGCAAACACCACAGAGTTCCCATCTCACACTGCGTCAAGTCTGTCCCAGGCTTGCCGTTGGTACGCGCTGCTTGAAGGCTCAACCTCTACTAAAGGGACAGCCCCGACTCGTTCCAAGTTTATCTAAAATATATTTTCTAAATTCAAAAATGACTTTGAGTGACAGCAAAATACCTATCTACTCGTGTTTATTATAGTAAAGACTTGTTGTCGGTAAGTAGTCGAATATTCTATGATTTTTTTGGGAATAAGTTTTTTATAAACATAACACTTCCATGTTTTTAGTCACTTGCACTACTTTTTTATGTAATATTTTTCCGGTACGTTTTTAATGTTTTTAGAAGATGCTTAGTTTTTTATTTACTTTTGAGTGGTCAACCACGGACACGACACTCTACAGCCACTTCGCACCATGTTGTAGCAAGGCGAAAGAAGCTGCGCTTGTGAAATGCAACACCTGAGCGTTTCAATGTCAATGTGAATGGGTTTCTGACTGTTTTGAGTTACACACAGAACGCTTCTGCCGCTGCTGCGGGAGCCACACTCAAAGTTTACCACCAACGCGAGTCGCCTTCTTCCCTAATTATTTATCAACTGGCTGCGCCCCACTGTTTCTCCTGCATAAATCTCGATCCCATGGGAATATCGGGGTAGAGATATTAAATAAAATGAAAAATAGAGAGAAAATAAATAATATAAGTTTAGATGAATAAATCGATTTTATTAAATTGTGTAGTAGTTCTACATCCCCTTACAAGTCACTGAAGTCACCAAACAGACTCAGTAGACAGATTCATTATTTTATTAAATCCATACCAGATATAGGCAGGTACCATGATTCCATAAAGTCTTTATAACCAAAATCCTGAAAAACGCAGCCTGATAATTTTTTATATTAGTATATTTTGGAAAAGTCTTTACCTAACTTTTAATTGGAAACTTTTTTATCAGCTGTTGTACCTACATGGGTACTTTGTTTTTCTCATTTTTATTTCAATTTATATTGTTTATGGTAATATTTTTTATTTATTTGGAAAAATCATGCAACATGTTTATGAATTTTGTTATTTTTATGTATTATCAGTTATTTCTGAAAATGCTGTGAGTGTGCGTGTGCGCGTGTCCGAGGCTACGTCACCTTCACCTCACCATCATCATTCTCGTGCCCTTATCCCAATTTATTTGGGGTCGGCGCAACATGTGTTTTTCTTCCATATTTATTTATCTATTAGTCATCTCGGTAGTCACCCCCTTTCTAACCTTATCATCATTCACACATTCCATCCATCATTTCTTTCTTCTTTCGTTTTCTACGATGCAATGCGATTTAGACCCAATGCAGGGTGCTAAATCAGCGAACTATTTTTTGTGCTAAGACTTCACGAGGATGTGTAACAGAGTTACAATGACGATTGTGTGCTATTATAGGTAAAAGTAAACAAACACTCCCCGTTTTAATCCGCAGTTCAATTGTCAGCTGTTGGTTTTAGGTTACCGGTGTGTAACAAACACTGTGTATTACTTTATCTATTTATATACAGGTAAACAATAATCCTGAGTTTTTATGCAATTACATATATTGTTTACACGTCATAAAATTACACCTTAATTTTACTTAATTACTAATTAAAATTAATTTTAAGATACGGAACAAAAATTCGACATGTCACTCGGGCAGTGTTACCTTGTACCTCAATTACTCGGAGGTGACCGGGGTGACCGGGGTGACCGGGGTGACCGGTCACCCCCATAGTAACTGTGAAAGGCCTTTCACAGTTATTTTACCTCTTCTTCTTCCTCGTGTCATATTTATTACGTTGCAATAAGGTTGCTGTGGGGTTGCTGCCACTGACAAGTGTGTCAAAGTCACTGATCTTTATTCTCGTAACGATAAGGTTGCTATTGGGATGCTGCTGCCAGAGGTTAAATTATAATGTGTAAGGACTATAGGTATATTATAGATTAGATTCCCAGTCCGGCCTATCGTCAGTAACGTACTTACAATGTAGCGAGGAAATACATATTATAATCTTGCACTTAATTAACAAAGATTATATCCAAGATAAGAACGCTTGGAAACATGCTGGTCCTGCTCCATAGGACAATCTAGAGTCTAGACAAAATCAAACTGGTTGCTAATTTAATTGTAAATTTTTTTATTCTTTTTTTTACATTTATTACTCACACCCTGACTTATTACTTGTATTTTGTTTTTTAATTAAAATCGTTTTGCTTGTACCATGTTTGTAAATATGTGAGCACCATGTATCTATCAGATAATTAATTTATATGTCATGGTTTCGTTTGTAATTCTTTTACCTATTGTGGTATAGTAATTTTATTGTAGGTGCATCGTCCTCACATGTTATTATATAATTAATGTACCCATGCAAAATACTGTACCTAAAACATTTTAAAAGAGTAACGGTGGAGTTTCTTGCCCGTTCTTCTCCATACGAAAACTACCTTTTGGAATGGGCGACTAGAATCAATTCTATTTTTTAAGATAATTTTTGACGTTCAAAAGTGCCTTTTATGTGCCTATTTGAAATAAATGCTTTGACTTTGAACACACGGAAATGAATAAACATTAAAAACGTCAGCTAATATTTGTGCAACATTGGAAATTGTAATGAATGCACAAACTAGCAGAAATGAGGAAATCAAGCACGTTACTTGCAGGTCACATTAGGGACGCAGCACTCACGTGAGAGTGTTCACAGTTTGTCGTCGGGGACCAGCGTGCAGCGGACCGCGGAGCCGCCATGAGCACTTACTGGTGGGTGCGGGGTGGTTCAACCCAGGAAGGTACGGCTTGTCGCGCACTAAAAATGATAAAATAATTAAATTGACTAAAAATGGAATTCAAAAAACGTGGAGTGCTTTTTGAATCAATTATAAGTGCGCTCCACGCTTTTTAACCCCCGACAAAAACATAGGCGTGTTATAAGTTTAACGTGTGTATTTGTGTGCCTGTCTGCGCCATGGTAGCTCCAAAACGGCTGAATAGATTTAGTTTTTTTTTTTTTTTTTTTGTTTGAGAGGCTACCTAATCAACAGTGTTCTTAGCTATGATTAGAGAAATCGGTTCAGCCGTTTGAAGATTAGCAGCTCTTTTCTAGTTGACGAATTGATGTGAGTATTTTCCACAGGTCTGATTTAGTTGAGGTATTTCGTTACTTCAATGACAGATTCGAAGAACATAGTAACCTTGAACTGCTGCTGCAGCATCACCTGGAATTTGCAGGATACCCAACTCCCTTAACGTGATTGGGCTCCTTGGAATGGTCTCAACGAATAGGTTATAGATAGATGGTGACCAGGGGTTGATGATGGAGTAGGAAAGAGAAATGGGAGGACCGGACAAAATGGTCCCCACGGCTAATAACAACCAAACATATGTCATTAGATAGGCATTTTAATATAGAGCAATAACTATGGCAGTTCATTTCAAATCTCTGTATGAAATAAGTTATGGCGATGTTCCGTAGGACGTACCTGGACGGTAGATAACGGAATACTTGATAGTAAATCACTTCTAGTGGTCTTAGTTCGAATATTCGTTATATTTATGCATTCCGATAATAACCAAATTATATGGTACCATCGAGCTGGTCAGATGATAGACCTGGACGAGTGGACGCTAGATACCGAAACTCTTGAATAACTGCTAGTAAACCCATCGAGTGTGCGCTCATTAGATGTGTCACAATCCTGTTCATTTTACCTGATGACGAGAACTCTTGAAAGCTACTAGCACACCCCTCGAGTGTGGGCTTATAGCTTATAGTACTGTTCTCTCTCTCTCTATTGTTAAAATAAATACCAAATAATAGTTTTGTCTTCAGAACTAACAATAAGTACATATACATACAAAGTTTAATTTCGATACGACAATTAGAAGGTTAAGATTTATTTTTTACATTGTTGGTTAGTTACAAGACAAGCTAATAAATGCGTGTTAAAAACATATTTAATTATTTAGAAGGCTCGTAAAATAATATCAGTCTACTGTCTCACTGCAGGGCACGGGACTCTTCTTAAATAGAGAAGACACAAGCAGTGATCACCACGCTTGCTCAAGACGGATTGGCGATCTCAGAAGGCTATTAGGTAGTTGATAGAAGGCTATTAGGTAGACAAACACAATATTTCAAGTATATTGTACCAATGCAAGCGATCAACCAAGAGAACGAGATGATTGGTATAATGATCGTTATTAAAACTATATAAGTGCGGTCTCTAAACGCGACAGTAGATCGTGGACATCGTGGCAGAGGGAAATTACATTACAGGTACGAATAAATCAACTTTTGACGAGCGATACAAAATGAGGTAAACACAAAATATATAAAGTTAAGTGGGGTTCTTATACCGAACTGAAACGAGTGAACCTGCTGAACAATTTTAGATCTTCAAGCAATTCTAACTAATACCAACTTATCCGATCAGTTTGCCAATTACAGAATACTTTCTTGCACAAAACGACCTTCGCAGTGTTCATAGGACTCGCGTGGAATAAACTGGAACTCTACAGAGAACTCGTTTAACTTCAGTAAACAAGTAAAAATCGGTAACAGCCTGTCATTGGCGGCGTAATGTAACCTCCTTCCTGTTCCCTGACTGAAACGAGTATACAGCGCGCGTTCCATCACGGGCTGGCAGCTACAGCTGATGATCTTCACTGAGGTGAAGCAGCAATGTATGCAGGGTTTTACGTAAACGTCGGTATTTGCTAGTGTTCTTAATTTTTGTATGCTACCATTTACCCACATCTTCGCCCGCGTGGACGTGAGAAATTATCTAACGGGTGGTCCGTGAGATAATTTCTCACGTCCACGCGTTAGGCATAATAGTAAATATACAATAATAAGTTAAAATATATTAGTTTTTCACCTAAGTTTGCAAAATGTATGAAGCAATGTTGTTATGGTTTGAGTCATGTATGTGAAGTATAATGAATGCTCTCTCTGACGCAGCTGCTCAATTAAAAACGATGTCAATTAAAAACGATAGGAAGGAAACAATCTTAAGGAAAAACCGGTGTGTTAAGTGTAGGATAAACATGTTAAGTGTTTTCACGGTCAGGCTAAGGAAACGTTTGTATTGTGTGGGCAACCTAGAGAGTGTTAGTGTATGATGAGATGAGACATTGTGAGTGGTCACTAGGGTAGTTTTTACATCTTGGTAGGTGTGTGCAATCACCAGGATCAAATTGTCATGGATTTTATGGCTTCTTCATCATGATTTTGAAGAGGGGGGTATCTCTTGGGCACGACGAGCTCAGCATTGAGAATTTGTAACATCATTAGTTCATACGCCTTGTGTGCTAACACTATTGTGTGATGTATGTATAAGGCATGCCTATTGACCACAGGATTTGATGAGAACTGAAGTAGTGCCTGTTAACAGTAGGTCAACACAGCATACCATCACGCCATGTTTCCCCTTAAGGGTTAGGCAGTAGTAACACCCATCATCATCACCCTATAATGTTCCCACTGCTGGGACACTGGCCTCCTCTCTGTGAGAGGGAGTGGGCCGTAATCCACCACGCGGGCCCAGTGCGGGTTGGTAGATGTCACATGTCTTTGAATTTTTGGTTCTAGGACATGCCGGTTTCCTCACGATGTTTTCCTTCACCGTTTTGAGAGCAGTGGTGATGAAATAATTTACACAAAGTAAAGCGCCTGTCTGGGTTCGAACCTACGACCTACAACTCGTAAGTCGCGGCCGATACTACTGGGCCACCACTGCTCTAGTTTACGTTAAGTCCCATGTAATAAGGGGCGAGCCTATTGCCCTCAACCTGCCACAAATCCAGACTCCGGGCTGTTACTGAGAAATTCTTTCCAATTTATATTATTGCCATATATAGATTGGTGATTTGATTTACCTTATTGTTTGCAAAGGACGTATCTTTTAAAAGTCGGGTTTCAATGAAGTTTTTTGACGTAGGTTGGTTCTCTAAGCGCAAGGTGATAGCCGACATATAGAATCAATTATTTGGCGCGAGTGCCTTTTGTGATCAAGGTAACAGTTGCTCCCGTATTTGGGCAAATCTATATACGTTAGTGTTTGAAACCTCGAACATAAAGAAAATCTTATTAGCGTATTCAGTTGAAGGTCTTCCAAACTTTCAAATGCCTATTAGGGCAGTACAGCCACGGGACTGCAGAACTAACCAGATGAACGAACGGGTTTACCTTAATATTATTTTAATTATAAGCATCACATAACATCACGCGTGCGTTCGCCGAAGGGACAGGCAGAGGTGTACCTACTCGTTTAGAATGTGTGTCAGTGTTATGTATGTATGTGTCATCATCTGCCTAGTCGCCTTTTTCCAACTATCTTTGGGGTCGGCTTCCAGTCTAACTGGATGCAACTGAAAACCAGTATTTTACGTGGAGCGACTGCCTATCTGACGTCCAGAGCCCAGTTACTCGGTAATACGATACGTCTTGTTAAGACTGGTTGTCCGAGTTTCGAGCTTCTGACGACCCGTAACGACTGTCAAAGATACACGAATAACAGCCCGGGATCAATAGCTTAACGTGCTTTTCGAGGTAAGGAGGGGTCTAAAGAGGTATGTAAAGATGGTCCATAGACAGGACAGATAACCCATCCACGGACCGACCGCGACAAGCGTAGTTTAACCTGATCGATCGACCTGTGCGGCAATTATTACTTAGCCACGAGAGCCATTCACATGTATGAGTATGACATGTGTATGAGTGTGAAATTATGGTTATTGCAGTTTCGTATGACACGGCCTTCCGCAAGGTGACGCCCGATCCCATTATTTATAAATATATTGTTAATAGGCCTTGTTCGTGGCATTTGAGATAATTCTGGGCTTATCGCGCTCGACAACAGTTCCGGCTGAATGTGGTTGGAGTGACTACAGAATCATTTTGCAGTAGTTAAAGTGTTATTGCGTTTTTGCATCAGGAATCCCTCACTAGCAGCCCGGAGTCTTGACTTGAGCCCGGATGATGACAATAGGCTGGTCCCCCTATTGCGTGGGACTTAAGCAAGGCTGGTGGTATGTGGGTGTACTAAGTAGGTACACCTCTGTCGGACCTTTTGGGGACACCGCCGACATGTTGTGTCATGCAGTGGTGAACATGTACCTACATGTAGGCGTCTTGTCGATGTACCTGTTTCATGATTCTCTCTGTTGTGTTTTATTTCTTCAGACTCGAGTGCTTTTTAAATGTTTGATAAAAGTAAATCACTTTTCTTCTGAAAAGTACACATGTTGTTATAACATGGGATTCAATGGAAATAGCAAATGGGACCCATCGTTAATACCTAAAAAATGGGATTCAAAAGTGGGATCCAACGAAAATAAATCCTTGAGCTGGTAAAATAATTTTAATAAAATAATATAAGAATAAAGTGCATAATGACAAATATGTTGAGGTAGGTAAGGTACCCGTTCTACTGTCGTAGCTACCTTATAAGGTAAGTTTGCAATATTTTTATGTGGAGTCTGATTACCGTATTAGATAAGTAGGTACCTATGTACGTAAGGGCTTAACAAAGGTTTCCACCTTTGTTGTTGTTGTTTAAAGACAAAAGGTAAATAGCAATTGCTATTTCAAGTTAATTATCTACATACAGTTGATATTTTAAGTACTTATTATCTCCTTATTACTAATACCTACTAGTTATTAAGCTATTTTGTTGATTCTAACACAATGGAATCATGTCTGAAATAAAGAATTTGAATTTGAATATCTCAGCAGTAAGACGGTACTGGATGTTGTTGTTATTCAAGAAAATGAATGGAACGCCTTTTGTTGTTACGACATAAAACACCATAATAGGTATTTTGTTTTCAAACTTGACATTTAAAATAAACTAAAAGATAATAATATGCGTCAGTTTAGTATAAATTAGTGAATCCAGTTCAAGGGTGGCGGACATCTGGAGTGGTCCATAAGAAAGCATGTCGTAGCAGTCCCCGCTTGTATGGCGCCGGCGCCGCGTCCTCATCGGTGGCGACAGTGTTTGTGTTCATATTGTATATATTTGTAAAAAAGGTAGTTTACATAAGTCGTTATGTTATATGTCAAATGGGGATAACCAATGTCATTATTAAAAAACTTTTTGGTGACGTAGACGCTTTTATTTTATTTATTTATTAAAACTTTATGCATAAGTAAAAACTGTACAAAGGCGAACTTAATGCCTTGGGCATTTTCTACCAGTCTACCTTAGGGTGATGCAGAGACAATACACAGTAGGTGCAATAACAGAAAGAAAAGATAAGAAAATATTTATAACTAAGATATAAGAATAGATATAATAATAAATACATATATACATACATATGTAGAACAATATATATATATATATATAAATAGTTATGAGATATAAATAAGAAACCCTACAACAACTTAATTGTGAGACGAATCTGCCAACTTCTTGTGTATGTGTTCTCGAGCTTTCACTTTAAATGTGAACCGATTGGTTACCGTCCTGATATTCTGAGGGAGCGCATTCCAAAGGAAAACCGCCTGGACAAAGAAAGACGACTAGTTATAAAACCAGAGCGATGAGAAGGACAACGAAGAAGACGATTATTCTCGGACCGAAGATTCTTGCTGTGTGCAGAGCATAAATATTGACAAAGAGAAGTCAGATAAGAAGGAGAAGCGGGATTGTGAAGAAGAGAAAACAGGGTAGTCAAAGCCCTCAACGCTCTGCGCTGCCGGATAGGTAACGCTTTTAATCTTTGGTTGAGACAAAAATTTGACCATTAACATTTTTGCGTGATTATTTGATTCTTCTTACCTGTCATAATAATTATACATAACTCCATGGAATTATTATGTACTACGTACAAGTACATAATAATTCCATGCATAACTCAAGAACATAGTGTCAATAAAATAAATTATTCGTTATATTTTTAGCTTACAGTTCAATGTTTCGTAACCGTAAGTTATTAATATATAATTTTGTGCCAATTAATAATAGCACTGTATTTAATATGTAATTATTGTGAAACTTTGTTTTGAAACACAAAATTTTTGTAAAAATCTAGATGAATCATTTGAAAGACTACCTTCATATTATTTTAATAAGACGATTATTATTCTTCGTTTCCTACCTACACATTTACACCCTATACATTGTTCTACACAGAACCCATCCATTCAGAAACTCTTCCCGAACCTGCTACGCGCCTTCTACGGCGTAGCAGCTACGCGTATGCTACGGGGATGTGTTACAAATGTGTACGCAGTAGCTGGTTCGAGATCGATCCCGACCCTTATTTCCTATCTCGGGTTTTTGGTATTTTAATTAAACAGACAATCCCGCAATCCCGAGATAGCCCGGATATTGAATTGTAAGGAAAAATCACAAAAAATACGTGAAAATCTTAGTTTTTATTTTGTTTATAATTGACAAAGTACTTCATTATAAGTATTCAAGAGACATGGAAAAACACAAAAAAGTAAGTGAAACTTCTACGAGAATTGTTATAATCAGAGTTTATTTTTTCAGTTTTGTTTATACTGAGAAATTAAAAAGGTAATCCCGGTTTTTGTTTTTTGTAATAAGCTAAGACAAGGGGGTTTATTTACAAACGTCGCTTAAAGTTAAGTAATGATTATCGTCTGCCTAACCACACATTTTCTACGTTTAAGAAACTCTTATCCTTAAGCAATGTTTATAAAGAAACCTCTAACTTAATAAGGTCCACTAAGATAGTCAATAAAAAACCGGCCTGTTGCGTGTCGGACCACGCACAAGCAAGGGTTCTGTAGTTGGGATGAATTTGAATTATGAATGATCATATTCTGTAAACCTACCACCTAAGTTCACATGTGGAAGCAATAAATATATTGAGCATTGAGTAAAAGAACAAACGTAACTATGTAGTTGCAAAAATGTTTTCCCATACATCGATATACGTCACGGTCAAGTTTTCAACTGCAAATGTAAGATTGTAATCGCAAAAAAAATGATGTAATAAAACTCAGAATTGACGATTTTCGAACTTTTCCCTTTACTTGTGCTGTGAGACCAAAGGGTTTAAATATATAGTCTTTGTGTGAGACCTAGCTTCTTGCCAATTTTCATGCTCTTAGGTCAACGAGTAATACCCCATTTTTTTGCGAGTATCAAAATATGTCGCATGAATGACCGTATTTTTTTATTGCGTTGACTTAGAATCTTGATTTTTTTTAAGGCATCGTAGGCTTACGTATTTGTGATCAATTTCAACTTGATACCTTCACGCATTCAATCTAACAACCAGTCTTACCAAGGGGTATCTTATTACCCAGTAACTGGGTTGTGGAGGTCAGATAGGCAGTCGCTCGATATAATTTACTGGTAGGTATTTAGCTGCATCCCGTTAGACTGGAAGCCGACCCTAACATAGTTGGGATCCTATAAGGGTTCCGTTTTTTTCCTTTTGAGATACGGAACCCTGAAAATAAAACTCCCCTCTAGCAACTTTTAGACAACTAACAGCTGTGTGCATGCGGTTTATATGCGAATCTAGTCAACTCATGCACACAAAGATCATTGAACTTTAACAAACAAGTCATGTGTCTAGGTCGCGCTTACGTGTCATATTAGTTTTGTAAACTACGTAATAAGATTGTTATCATTTTGTTTGTAGTTGTCACGCATGGTTTGTGGCTCTTATTATTTTCTCTATTTCATTTTTATAAGTAGGTATAATTTACATTTTTAAATATTTTTATAAAAGCATAGAAAAAAAAAAACATTAAAAAATGTGAATAATAGTAGCGCACCGAGGGACCGAAACGAAAAATGAAGCTCAAACCGACGCGACGCCCTACAGGCACTGTGCGAGTGAACTACTACCCCCGGACAATGTAGGACTGTTGCAGGATATGGAAACAAAAATTATTATTATTAGGGCTATGGGTTTGGATGGCTAAAATTAACTAATTAAATCTATTGAAGGACTATGTCCACTGCCAGACCAAAGACATATAATATAGGTACACTTATACACGGGTAAAATGGGAGTCGGTGACTTGCACATGCACTCAATAATGGGTCCCCGGAAACTATCGCTAGCACATAGTGACGTAGCGACAAGGGGCAACATGTCCTGAGGCGCTTGAAGAGTGTAGAGGTATATTACACTGCTATCAGGACAATCTCAGAAGTACGGACAAGATCCCTACCAGCATCTTCCTGGAATACTTCCTTCCTCCGAGCACGTTTGCTCTTGCGAACCTCAATTCCAAGCCAGCCAGTAAAGGTAAAAAGACACGGGAGCTCTGTTTCTCGTCTGTGTTAACTCCAGCCGGCCAATAAAGGCAAGCCAGAAATCAAAACCAAAATATGTTATTTCACATAAACCTACATGGTACAACCCGCACAACTTCGTCCATAATTTCACAGACAAACTCATCAGTTTCCCCAAAGAGGTTAAGGAAACGTTACGGACGCTAGTAGTTCTAAATCGGGTCCATGTAGAGCCCGGAAAAAACTTTCATGAAGCTCCTTACTCTGCCATACCTCCCTGCGATCATTATTGTCAAGAACTACAGGTGCCAGTTCTCTTTAGGAAATGTTCCCTGAAATTGCATATCTCGCAATTGCGGAAGGTCTTAGCATTTAAAAAGCCTCGATCTCTACGCTTTTGCGGGACATTATATTCTCATTACCGATAACCGTGGGAGATGAATTCGATATGCAGCATCATGACCTAACCCTTGCACTTTGTTTCCGCCTGATAGAAGACTATTAAATGCTTATTATAAGCCTGTGTTGTCCCACTGAATGGCAAAGACCCCTTCCTTCTTTCCACATTCCCTGGTCTACTGCGATTACGGGCCAATCCTTTAAGAAAGAGTTATTTGTTGCAGTTGCCATACATAAACTTTTAAGTCATTTTTGCTAGCGAAAACTTAAAGAACTCGCTCCTAAGTTCCGCATGAATCATCTTCAGGATGATCTGAACATCATTTTACGGCGATCTTAATACAAATCGAGAGCACCCTCACCGGACACCATGACGTCATCACTACTCCTTCAACATGACATTATGCGCGTGCGCAAGGTGACTGAAACGTACATCACCTTGTTTGTGATGCAAATGTTATTAACGGTAATAGATTTCGATCATGTCATGAACTGACGGCTCGGTTGGTGCGGCGGCAAAATTACGGTTACCATGCTACGAATCGAAGGTTCAGATAAAGAAATGAAAAATAAATAATGTAGAGATAGATCACGCAACGGTCTCTAATATCCCGAGATCAGAAACACTTGCGTGATCTAGACGCCAGACGCTCACGAGTGTCTGGCGTCTCATCTTGTGTGATCCCGTCATCACGTGTCACTCGATAAAATCCAAAGTCCTACCTAATATCGATAAGGTTATAAACAATAATAAGACTATGGAATACCTAAGTTAAAGTGGATCAAACAGTTTCAATTAAATAAACAAACACCTATTGGAAAAACCTATGTAATCATTATTATAATATTTCCAGATCGTAGATCTGATAACTGTTATTGTTATAGTAATTCGTATTTATGAGTGAAGTTGTACTGTTCTCACCAGGGTTGCCACTTTCAAAGGGTTTTGGCTAATATTAAGTTCCTACTCTCGGTTTTCAGAAGTCAAACCAGATGACATCAGATCCTTGTTGATCAAAGGTTTTCACTGCAACACTTCAATAAAAAGCAACAGTGCCAACCTTAATATCAACTATAATATTATTATAGTCACACCTGTGTTACTTAACCATAATAATGATAATTGACGCAAATGACTAGCATTGCATTATTTACTTAAATAAACTCGTTAGCACTACAAATGTGTTTATTTAGATGTAGTATGGTTTGTTTGCCTGACAACAATAACATATCCTAAGAATCCTAACATCACGCATGCGCGCTGCGGTCCTCGAGAGGGCAGGCTGAGACGTATAGTTAGCCAACATTTCACCTGTTATGTTATTGGGGGACAAAATCTTTTACTTTCTGGTTTCTAGATCGACTACAATCCTTTATCAGGTAAGTATTCGGTGTTTCCAATAAATTATTTAGATTAAATCTGACGGACCACAAGGCTAGGGTCGCTCTTGTATCTTTAAGTCCTTATAAGGGGGGCAGGAATCCAGGCCATATCTGTAAGATTCGCTGCTTACACGTTTCACGCATAATTATTTAGTTTGTTCGTTGTGCATAAACACAGCGCTCTATAAGGCGCTCTATATATGTTTATACACTGAGGTCCATTGCCATTCTCTAGGCCAAAAGACTCATTTTTTCAGACCAGGAGACGTAATCAATTTCAGGGGAGAGGTGGGCGTTCTGGTTGGAATACCCGCCATGGCCCACGCACAATGGTCCCTCTGAAGGACTAAGTGCGGAAACCAAACCCTCTACCGTAGAACATAGAAAGGTTGTTTTAAGTTTTCAATCAAAATACCCAGGTATCTCGAAGAAGTTGGCAACCCGACCAAAAAATGCACTTCAATTGTTTATAGAGCTGAGTAATCATGTCAGTAAGGTCAATCAGTAATGTACTTGCTACTCACGTGCTCCTCATGAGTGAAACGGAAGAGACCACTGTTGCAGCCAACAGACTCGAAGATACTGCAAAGGAAGTAGAAGTGTGGTGTGGAGGTTCAGAATTAGACAAAACAATGTGTGCTGTAAAGACGCCTACGTGTATTGGATAGCAACAAATCATCATGCGATTGGTTGCTTTCATATTTCTGTTAGACGTTAAGCATTTTATTTGGAATCGAGTTTTTAAAAACATCTATTTACCTGTATTGCGAAGCTTAACAAACTCATATTTTATTTGTGAATGCTTAATAAAGATGAAAAAACTAGAAGGTCTTCTCAGTATACTTAGAGATAGTGTTATAGGCACCTGTTGGCATGCACTACCTAGCAATGGTTTGAAAGTGATAGGAATCCTCTGCAGGCTGCAGTCCCCTGTAGGCTCTACAGCCTACAGGTAATGTCGCAACAGCGTAATGTCGTATGACTAGTGGCCTCGAGTGGTGCCCTGCAGGTGACTACTCACCTGCAGGGCACCACTCGAGGCCACTAGACAGTTCATATTGCACGCTTAATTCTCGGTACTAAAACAATGTAGAGGTACCTTCACAATACTGAGTTTAATAGTCAGTAAAAAGTACGGGTCGCGTTACATAAGCTTTTGTTGTTCACTCAGCTCATTATTGTTTTAGTCTAATTAGTCGGTCTAGGTTCATTAAACGACCTAGTTTTCTTGAAACTCCTTGTTTCTTCTTATTTTGACTTAGTTCTCGGTTCATCGTATAAGAAGTCTGGCAGTTGTCCTGGCGTTCTTTGCCTGGAATTTATTCCTCTCGTACTCCATTTTACCATCACCCACTCTAATCCAGATAATAAACAGAAGCTTCCAGTTTCGTCTTTCCTTAAACGCTTTAGTTGTGGCAATCTCTCTTCCTTGATAAAAATGGCGCAGAAAAAGACTTGTTTAGCTAATAATAACGGTGGGATTAGTGTCATAATCAACTCACATTATACAAGAGGGTGTATAGTCATAGTCGTCTAGTCGCTGGTCGGGGGCAGTGTGTCAGATAGCCGCTGACGTAATGACGTAACGCTAGCTCAACGGACCTGCTGCGTATCGGTGAGGTGATACTGACAGCGGGGGATAGCTTCCATAGATAGCGAGGCGGATAATAATAACGCGAACGCAGCTTCACTACCGCTACTAAAAATAATCATGAACCGTTCCCCTATTTAAACATTACTCTCGTTTTCCTGTAACAACAAAACAATTACAATTTGTAGTTGAGTCGGTTGTACAGGATAATGTTATGTTATGTAGGAATACTCCAAAATATTCAACAGAAATTAAAAACCGAGTGTGCTTATGACCACACGACTGAAGTGAAACTTCAAACGTATTTGGCTATGAGAGGAAGAGAGAAAGAAAATGTGCTGCTTTCTCTTGCTTATATCCCCCACTCAACTCCCGTTCGCCTCGCCCGTAGCCCTTAGACATGGGTCGTACTTGCAAAATCGAGTACCAGGGCTTCCAAGTACGTCCACCTTAAGAAACCAGGACCTAAAACCAGGGCTCGAGATACTTTCAAGTATTTTCTATCTGCATCGAAAACTGATCCATAACTTCATACAAATAAGAAGTACAATCGCGTAATCAAACAAAAGCCCTGTTGGAAGTAAAAAGTACTTGCATAGGAAATTGATCCGTGAATTCCTATAAATAAGGAGCACAATCGCGTTTACAAATAAATACTTTTACAAACCATTAAAGTAAAAATACTTGCATACGAAATTGTTCCGTAGACTCTTACCACACCTCGGACACTCCATACAACGCTCGCAAAATAATTACCTATTACTACTACATAAACAAATGACGTTTGTATACGTGCAAATGTGTGCGTGAAATCTAGTAGCGTAAAAAAAAATGGCGCGGAAAGCAATTTGTGTCGGGGAACCGAACGACGTCGGCGGCGGCGCTGCCCGAACGTGTGCATTATTATGAAGTGACCAAGTAGTTCAATTGTTTATTTATATAGACGGGTTCGTAATGAAATAAAAACACTAAAATAGTTTAGTTTAAATGACTTTTCTGTAAATAATGGGTTATTAAATCGCATGTTATTAAAAATGCGAAATCATACAAATAGTATATGTAAATACGAATTCGGAAAAGCATCACAATATCCAACCATCGTGATTAAAACTCAAATAAAACTTTTAAATCGCATAATTGTGTGTCAGCAATACAGCGCTGCGGTTCGCGAGCGCCCTTGCTAAAGAGTCGGCGACGAATACCTCGAAGTGCGGGGTGAGGTGCGGTATCTGATATGAGGGCGAGGAAGGGAGTGTCCTTTCTGTACGTAGTACTATTAAGTATTTTGTGCTCTTACTGATAAGGAGTATGATCGCATTTGCGAAAACAAACGCGGTTGTTGAACTATTTGAGTACCTACGTACTCGAGCGTCGAGGCACGACGGAGCGAGATACTTTCAAGTATTTTCTATCTGCATAGAAAAGTGATCCATAACTTCATACAGATAAGAAATACAATCGCGTATTCAAAAGCCCCGTTGGAAGTAAAACTACTTGCATAGGAAATTGGTAAATGACTTCGAATAAATAAGGAGCAAAATCGCGTTTACAAATAAATACTTGCAAACCATTAAAGTAAAAAAAACTTTTTAAGAAAAAAAAACCGACTTCCAAAAAAAACTTTACAAAGTGAAAAATAACTTTAATTTCGGAAGTCGGTGTCTTTGGATCTTTATTTTAGTTTTTTGCCACCGACTTCCGAAATTAAAGATATTTTTCAATTTGTGAAAGTCGGTTTTTTTTTTTCTTAAAAAGTTTTTATTTCACGCTTTTTAGTGGGTCTGCTTATAATTTATCTAAGTTTCAATAGCCTAGTGATCATCGCCTTTTACAAACAAAATATTGCTTTTCCCGATACAGGGAAGTTAATTGTTGAGGAGTTCTCCAGATCCACCATCAGCTCCGTATCACCATTCACATTGTGACGAGCATAAATTGCTTAGCAACCATATTAAAGTAATCGAATCGCAACCCGTGAAATACTTAGATATTATTGAGTAGTTCCGGTGGCCATCTGTGGTCTTCATCATCAGTTCCACATCACCAAATAGTGCTTTCCGAGAGCAAATGCACGAGTTACTATAAAAAATACCCAAATCGCTATAGGTGTGCCTATAATATTTGAAGAGTTCCTTCGATTTCTCCAGGATCCCATCATCAAATCCTGCCCTGATGTTTTTAGACTAGATGCTGATAATCCTGGCTGCAGCATCAGGCCAGACTTGTCAACATTGCATTGAACTTAAAATTTAGTCCTGTTTAAAATGAGCCCAAACATGACTACGGTGCTGTAATTTCAAGGTTGGTACTTTTTCTAATGCTCCTGGCTTCAGCATCAGGTCTTTATGTACTTCGGTGTTCCTCATTAACAGTACGTTTATCCACACATCGAGCCCTTTTCAATGAGCCTAAACACGATATATCTGCTGTTAGTTGTCGAGGAGTTAGGTACTCTGCAGACTATCCTGACTGCAGCATCAGGTCATGACTTGATGATCATGAGACCAAATGTGGCAAATGCCCTATCAAACATCAAAACAATTGACTAAAACAGTCCTTGCCTGTTCGAGTAACTTCTTACTGTTAAGGAGTTGTAACTTCCATCATCAGCCCAGCTACCTGAGATGGTGACAACCATACGCAAATACACAAGATACTTCGTAAAATATGCGAAAAACAATAAGTGAGCCTATAAAATTTAAAGGTTGCCCTCGATTACTCTAAGATCCCATCATCAGATCCTAACTTGGTGACAGTGGGACCACCTCAAAACTATCTACTTTGGAACAAAAAAAGAATTTTGAAAATCCGTCGACAATTGGCAGAGTATTCGATGAACAAACATACAAAAAAAAAAACATACAAACAGCCGAACATAGTACCTCCTCCTTTTTGTGAAGTCGGTAAAAATACTTGCATACGAAATTGTTCCAAAAGGAGCATGATCGCATTTGCGAAAACTGACGCGGTTGAGTACTTACGTATTTGAGCGAGTAGCCGTATAAGATAGGTACTTAATAGTCTTGCAAGTATTTTGAGTCGGTACCCGGTGTGCGTACTTGGAAGCAAATACCTGGTGTAAAAACCCGGTTGCATATTTATGCGACCGGGACCGGGTTTTTACACCAGGTATTTCCAGCTATTTTTTACGTACCTTCCCTACTCGCGATCACACGTTTTCGTAACGCATTCGCCAGTTTACTCCCCAAGTCAAGCGCGCCTAAAGAAGTTTCACTTCAAAAATATATACTTAATAATAAGTTTCGTCTGAGCAAGCGTGTTGTTCACTGTATGTAGCTCTTCGTGACGTTGAGGTTTACGTTCTTCATCGGACTAAATTGTTTAGTTTAGCTACTAATCACAGAGAACATACTGATTAAAAAGGCATTTGTATACAAGTTCAGATAACTATAACTAAATAGTTACTAAAATAATCGCCTTTGAAACCGCTCAGCCGCCCGCCATGCGCCACCCGCTGTCAGTGAGGCCACGCTTCTAGGAGAGCTAGAGCGGCGTGTGCGTATGTGTGCTAATATTATGCGCCGTGTTAATATTACTACAAGCGGTCGCCGCTCCACGCTGTCCTCAGCGATATACTTTTACCGATTATTACAGGTTACTGTTACTTCTTCTTCTTCTTTTCGTATCGATGGTACAGTCAGCAACAAAAGTCAATTAACACTGTTATTTTTACATGTTAGTAAATTGACAACAATTTTTTTCAATAAACTGCTTTATAGCTTTTCACATAATAGCAAAGGGTTTATATTCTAAAAAAATTTCTTCTGCTGCAATTTTGAACAAATATTTTGCTCAATAACTAAGATTAAAAAAACTGAAGTGTTAATTGACTTTTGTTGCTAACCGTACTCTCTTGGTACTCGTTGTTTTTTAATTTTATATAGTTTGTGCCCAGTAGGTGGCCACGTTGATTCCGGCATCAGTGGCATTATTTAGGTCATCCAAGGTGCAGGTGAACGGGCACTTAGGACACTCCAGCAAGTGGGGTATGGTACCTATACTTTTATGCTCAGTAGCAGACCAACATTAAGAAAAATATCGACAGAAATATTACAGATATTGCTTGGGTGATGCCATCACGAGTGAGTGCACGTCACTAACATCCCGCTCCCGCTAGACAATGGAGAGCGGCATTTATGAGCTTTTCAGATACCCACCTTTCTCGGAGCCATCCTTGTTTTCGTTTGTTTTCCTTTTGGGCCTCCCCAAATTTAAGAAATACCAGCAGGTTATGACAAAATGATGCTTATTTCCGTATGTCGATCTATTTACACGTCAATGTTACTACTGGCTATAGTGGCTTAGTTGATTGGGTTTGTGAGATGTTAGATACTTAACTGTCAAAAGCATCGCCAATTACGATAGCTAGTGCTAGTCTTCACCTTGCGTACCCATCCATAATATATAGATCGCTGCCTTTTTTCCTTGGGTTCAACGAGAAGTAGTAATAATTTAAAGAAACAATAAGTAGGTGTTACAACCAAGTCTGTTCTCGTCGACCGAACCGCTAATTAATTAACATAGTAATTAGAAGAATGACGCCACTTCACCATGTGCCGTGGATTAGCAATAGTCGCTAGCAGGACCTTATAGGTAAGTGGTGTTATGTAAGGAAAACTTTCCCTCAGCCAATACCTACTTACTTTGCTCTCATTTAATAAGTTAGGAAGCTCGCCCCGACTTTGCTTGGATTTTCGAATAACAAAATGCTCAAGAACGAAGACTAAAAATATCGAGGTGTGGCAGAGAGTAGGACTGTTTTATAGTGGAAAAGAGGGCTGAGGCGCTGGAGGGCTGGAGGGCTGGCCACCAGGTAGGCAGTGGTCGCCGTCGCTAACAGACATCTGCGATACAGGGTACACTACATTAATACGAAAAACTTTATTCCGAAAGTCACAAATACGAATTTCAAAACTTTACCGATTTTCATAATTCCGAAATTTCAATATTCCTAACGTTTATAAATACTATTCTCAAAATACCGAGTTTCAATAGATTGAAGAACAAAAAGTCCGAATTAATAATATTACGAAAAATCAAAAATACGAATTCCGATTATTAAAATACCGATTAATTAGAATTCCGAAATAAAAACGCCTTGTAAAACTGAATAGCAAGTGTAATGGTTCTCACTTAAAACTATATTGTTTACTTTTGAATAAAAATATTTTCTTTCGAATAAAAATATTTTATTTCGCTGGTCACAGTTCCAACCTTACTTATTAACTCAAATGATTCACCAACAATAGAGGGGATCTGGCGCTCAAAAAATAATATTAATACACAAATATAATAACAAAGTAGACTTTTGTAAATTGCATTAAACGTTAAATAAAAATTTTGAATTTATAGGCGTAACTGAATATTATTTTAATGGAATCAGAATCTCAATTTTAGCAGTTTATTCGGAGTATTGAAAATCGGAATGTCGTTTTTCGGACTGAGAACCCATCGAGCATTTGATTCTTCGAACGTATGAAAATCGGAAAACAAACAAATCGCATTTATGACTTTCGGTAAAATAAATTTCGTGATTTATAATAGTAGACATTATAATTCTTAGGTATTATGAAATTCGGACTTTTAAAAATCGGAACATCGAAATTCGGAATAAAATATTTCGGAGTATTTGGGTGTTCCCCTGCGATAATCGTTGTCTCGAATGCCGGGCACTTAATTACACCACCACTTCAAACTGGAATAACTACAGCAAAACCGCTAACTGGCAGAAATTATCGTGGAAGTACTTCCCGGACGAGCGCTTTCCACTAATGTTCCCACTGCTGGGCAACAGCATTCAGAGTTAGTAGAAATGTACTGGCTGATGATGCGGTGGTTTAGTAAGTCTTTTCAAAATCAACCGATTAGTTTGAGAGCTCATTCAGACATTCAGACAGACACAGCCGATGCTTTCTAGCTATAAGCCAGTGATAAGGAAGTGGCTGCCTGACGCAATCCCTGTTACATGAGCGACACTGGCTGGACCCTACCGTTTAGCGGAATATTACACTTGGTCATACTATTGCATGCCTTCTATTTATAATATGGTTATAGTTGGCTGTTTCGAAGCGTTTCATATTTCTGCAGGACTTTTTAACGGAATCGACATAAGCTTTTTGGTAGCTTATCGACATGTTTGACTTTTCCATCATCGTAATCGCTGATAGAATCACTTTGTCTAGCCCTCAGTAGTAATCATAATAATTGTACTTCTTATAAGAGAAGAAAATTAAAGAAATATATATGTTACCGGTAATCTGTATAATCCGGTATTCTATACAATACCTAGGCAATATATAGAATACCTAAAACGTTTAGGTAATGTTTGAAATATTATTTATTTTATACTTTGCCTAGGCATTCTATATAGTACCGAATGCGCAGCCGGCAATGTGTGAAAAAGACGAAAGTGGGGAAGGGAAAGACGTGCGGGCAGGCAGTAAACTCCACCTTTTGCCGGGCTACTGGAATGCTTGCGCATTTCGTCACGCTCCCCCGGCTAGGTGTTGGCCCGTATGTGAATCTATGCGGACCCCGTTACCCTCAGCGGCCGCAAATGGCCATTATTCCTCAGGTAGCAGCAGGACACCGTGTGGTTTTAGTCAGTAAAAGTCTGACAGACCCCTCCACCCACCCCTGAGCGGTAGACATCCATGAAGATTTCCTCCCTTTATTTTCGTCTGTTAAAAATCACGTGCACACGATAAACACATCTGTTAGCAAGTATTACTATAGCGGCCATGTGTTGCAAACAAGATAGTCCTTACGGTGTATAGGTGTTCGTTTCTCCCTTGGTACTTACATAAAATTGAAAAGTATAGCAAATCTATTTACTTTACACATTTCCGGTGAACCAGCAGGTATTCTATACAATCCCTGGGAAATGTATACATTACCCAGGCAAAGTATGTAACGGACAATAATATTCATAATATTTCATACATTGCCTGGACGCCTCAGGTGTTCTATACATTGCCTAGGATTGTATAGAATACCTGAATTATACAGATTACCGGTAACATTTACATAGGTATAATCGTTTATTTTCTAAGAAAGTAAGAACATAAAATAAAGGAGCTTACAAAACTGTGATCCCTGTACAATCTACCTTGAATCAGGCAAACATTGAAGAAAAAGTAGCCCCAATGTAATGTAAGGTGTTTCGAAAACTCCTTCCGTCCTATGTCCTATGTCGCCGATTTGAGCTAAAATAAAATAAAATCTCTAGCGAATTCATCATAGCTTTACATTAAAATTATAAATGTCATGTTAATGCTTTACATCTTATTAACTTTAACTATACCTACAACGTTATTTTTATTTATATATGTGCCAATAACATGACATACATTGATTATAATGTTGTCACTTGTGATCATCTCATTTCTCATGCTCATTCTAAGATTTTCCTGATAGCTTTGACCTGGGAATCCCTCCTGAGACTAGAGATGCCGGTGCATTCCACCAGTTTCTATGACAAATCTTTTACTGTTCAAGCAGTACGGTTATGGGATGACTTGCCCGTGTCGGTAAGGCACAGACTACCTACAGTTTTTGTATGTCCTTCCCCGTTTTAATCCATCCAAAGGTTGTCTTTAAAAGATCGCTCTTAGCGATAAGACCGCCCATTGTGTCACCCATTGTAAAGTATCTATATTTATGTCTGTAATTTATATGGTGTGCATAATAAAGAGTATTCTATTCTATTCGATATCGATCCCGGGAAGTCCCAATGAAAGCAGCTGTTGAATAAAGAGAGGCAATTTAATATCGACGTTAAACAAGTGATGCAATATAATTGTTATAATCGTAACAATTAGATAAAACAGTGTGTACCGGATGCGCCCATCGGACGCCATTCTTATCAGTGCATTGATCTGTCACAACATAGCTCATGGACCAACGATACTTTGTATTATTATTACATAAAACTATCGTTTCAACGAATGAGATAACAGATAGAAATACCTACTCTACCAAACCATAACATAAGAACGTACGTATACAGAGTGGCGATTAGGTTATCACGCTAAACAGTACAGCGGTTATTACAAGTTGTTATCAGTCTGTTAAAATAATAAAAAAACAATTAAGTATTTTACTAAAAATAGAAAACTGAACTTTCAAATAAAATAAATACTTAGCTTAAAAATTGGTACGAAATAAACCATTGCACCCTTTCTATTGATAATATGGGAATGTTAATTGTTATTAATTTTTTTAATAGTGTATGTTTAAAATACGTGGTTTAAAATTAATGTGATAACCAAATCGCCACATCGTAGAAGCGAACCTAAATGAACCTAAATGCCTTCAAGGCGTAAGAAACCGTTGTAAGTAAACGTGCAGGCTAGTATCCACCTACATAATTATATGGTTCACTTATTCAACTTTGACTACATTGACTTTACCTTTGTCAAACTTAGAGTTTGATAAATGGGGGACAAAAGCTCGGTTTTATCTACAAAATAAAAGTCACCTGTGCCTACACCTTCGGGGCAAGAGGCGTGATGTTATGTCGGTTGAAGGTATGTTGTATGTGTCGGATCAGGAGTAGGTTATTGGCATCTAGTTATTATCAGGCATAGGCGTACTGTGGGTAGTGTTGGTTATTGCGCAATAGAAAAACCGTTTGCAGATCAAATCAAAATTATAATATCACGAACAAATTAATCACACTAGCAATTCACACACTGTAGGTACACGACACAACTAGATACACAGTAAAATAATTAAGTACAGTAACAAAGTAATTGCGAACAAATCGTAGGATCGATTACTGTTCGTATAGTGACAGAGCCACCCAAATAAACTTTAGTAAACCGACAGGTTTGTCGGGAGCTAGTGCTCTGTCAGGAGTCAAGTGCGAACACCGACTGAATGTCACTGACTGTGACTGACTGTTATTGACTGTCCAGCACAAACGAGTGCGCTCAGCTATAAAGGTTTTTCCCCACCACGCACTCGCCCCACAACAACTCTGTCCAATGGCGTACGGAAATACGTCATCGTGTTTACTTGATACAAAATATTAAAATGTGCTAAATCAAATAGATACATTATAAATCGAATAATACAACAAGAATAATTGTCTTAAATAAACAATAGTGATTTTACAAAGTAAATCGTTTTAAAACCAAAGTAACATGTCATCAATTGGTTTGAACAAAACCATCGGTTACAATTATCAAAATAAGTTGCTAAAATCAATTAGCGAGTACACTGAGTACTCAATAAATTATATTCCAATTTATTACACAATAATGGATAGTAAAATCTCTTAAATTAATAATAAGAAAACAAATCATAACAAATTCTGTTGACTACCCACTAATGTAGTCGACAACCGTCTCCGACATATGTTTAAATGAAAAACCTAGCTCTGGTATAGGTTCCATAAATTCAATAGACGTATTTATAGTAAAATATTATGATTGAAGAGCGTGTGTCAGCGATTATTGAATCGTCTCACAGCCGTGTGATATTTTTTATTATTTATAGATATAGATATTATAATTTATATTAACAAAAACTTGGTGGCCCAAAGGTTTACCTATGAAATCACTTGAAGCACGAGATTGCGAGTTCGAAACCTTTGCAGTTATATTGTACTTTTCTTGTTTAATTAAATAAAAACTGTCTATTATCGTGGGGTATTACTGTCTATTATTGTATTGCTATCTTGAAAACTGCGCGCCGCGTCGCGTCGCGGTGAGAACTGACCCTTGCCAACATCAAAAAACCGGTCAAGAGCGAGTCGGACTCGCGCACCGAGGGTTCCTTACCATTGTAATAATATGTCTTTAAATTTTCATCGGCGAGGCCTATATGTATTCGTCAGAGCATTTTAACACTGCGCGCTGTGGTGTAGAATATTGCAGTTTTAGGCCAGCGCCATCTCTTGACCGATAGTGGAAAAATGTATCTTTTGTTGATAATTTCTGAAAAAGTGTGCTATTTAGAGACATCATTTGATTTTTCTGTAATCAACATCAACTTCTATAACAGAATTATTCCAGATTTTTCTCTTTGCAAACTTCGGAGATAAGGGGGGGGGGGGGGACGATATATTCTTTTTACATTTTTCATGAAATTTCGAAAACTATGCGGCCTAAAAAATAAGAAAAAAAGTTTGAGAATGTGCAAACTGCGCTCTTTTATATGATACCCCACATGCCCTATTGGCCCGACTTCGAATTTTTCAGACCCCCTTTCAGAATCTGTTGCAAAAAAAAAGTTTTCTTATTTGCAAAATAGCTGGGCAAACGTCACCTAAAACTATTCCACATTACAAGTTGATAGCATTAGTAGTTCTTGAGATATCCAGCTGTGACAGACGGAGAGACAGACTGAGTAGCACCATAAGGGTTCCTTTTTACCATTTTGGTACGGAACCCTAAAAAAAACTGTGGACAATGACGAACAGCCCATTGATGCTTTAACAACCATTTATAATCCTTACAAATGAAGCAACCTCAGACATGCTCTATGCATGTCTAAGGTTGTATTATGTACACAAGGCATGAAAGAAAAAAATAAATGAGCAGCGTCAGAAAATGCTCCACACATTAATGATCCGGTTTAACATTTTTTCGCGACTTGCTCCACGTAGTTTAAACCCAGTTGCACCCTTTATTATTCGTCTTCTCTCGAATTGGCACGAGCATACATAATAGATAGAAAGTATCAGCCAGCTAGTAAGATGGCAGTAAGCGTGACTGCCCAGGATGTAACTTCTGTCCGAAAGGGGTATTCTTTTATCCAGTTATCTAGTCCCCGTATTCATACCGTTTAAACCGTTTTATTTTATGGATGTATGTAAGATCAAGGAAATTAATTGTTGTGTCCGTGACCGTTATATGCAATGGGAAACGTATTAATATAATTTCCCTGATACATCAACCATTTTTCAGATTAGCCAAAGTACATACATCTTTTATGGGGTACTGTGTTAAATGTTACAATAAAATACCTTGTAATATATTGCAATTAAGTGAAAGAAAATTTAAAACTCACATTAAACGTACACTTTGTAAACAAGCATACTATAAATTAGAAGATTATATCCAAGATAAGAACGCTTGGAAACATGCTGGTCCTGCTCCATAGGACAATCTAGAGTGTAGACAAAATCAAACTGGTTGCTAATTTAATTGTAAATTTTTTTATTCTTTTTTTTTACATTTATTACTCACACCCTGACTTATTACTTGTATTTTGTTTTTTAATTAAAATCGTTTTGCTTGTACCATGTTTGTAAATATGTGAGCACCATGTATCTATCAGATAATTAATTTATATGTCATGGTTTCGTTTTTAATTCTTTTACCTATTGTGGTATAGTAATTTTATTGTAGGTGCATCGTCCTCACATGTTATTATATAATTAATGTACCCATAATGCAAAATATTGTACCTAAACATTTTAAAAGAGTAACGGTGGAGTTTCTTGCCCGTTCTTCTCCACACGAAAACTACGAATCAATTCTATTTTAAGATAATTTTTGACGTTCAAAAGTGCCTTTTATGTGGCTATTTGAAATAAATGCTTTGACTTTGACTTTGACCTGACTGTATGTAGGTGTTTTTTAATTATAAAAGCTTACAGCAGTCTTGTACTATGTCTCACAAAACCGTTAGACATGCTACTCTCGATTTCGAGCCGAATCTTCGATCAAATGCTATCGTTGCACCGAACAGGGCGAACGGCTACAAATACCTGCGTGTGACCCACTGCCGGCTGCGGGCCAGTGCTCGACCTTCCGACCGACCGGTTGTCTACCGGCTGTAAACACGGTTGCCGAACGAGCACGTTACATACAAATTGTATTTTTGGGAACCATTTGCAGTATTGATATACAGCATCGCAATGCGTTACCTACGCATACACTAGCACGGATAGAACCAAATATCTTAGACAGAGACGCGGCAAAAACGCCTATTTTTGAATGTTTTACTGTTTTGCCATGTTACACCTTCACATCTCACAAATCCCATAAACATAGTTATATTGTACTAAGGATGTTAATATTGATGGGTGCAAACTCCGAACCTGTTAAAAATGGGCTCCCTATTCCAGATATTTCAGTGATCACATTTTTCCTAACGTTTAAATAATTATGGCTGATCGAGTTTGGGCAAAAGTTAGGCTTTATGGAGGGTAGTCTGTCACTCGATACCTGTCTGACTGTCTCTTTCTCCAACTCGATGTGTCAAGTCAACGTCCGCATTCTGTGCAGTGTACGTCTCTATTGCACGTTATCGATAGTCATCCATCACTATCTATACTTCTATACAACTTCAAAACTAATATTATTTATTATAATGAGAAAAGATTTGAATTTTGTATGTATGTTTCGCTTTTACGCTAAAATAGTAGAACAGATTTGGATAAAATTTTTCAAATGGGTAGACCATGACCTGTAGAAGGACATAGGCTAATTTTCATTCTGGATCGCAGACGAAGTCGCGGGTAATAGCTAGTAAATATTTGAAAGTATCGCTGTCTGTATGTTACCTTTTCACGCCGAAACCACTGAACGGATTTCGGTAAAATTTTGCAAGAAGATAGATAGCATCGTGCTGTTGTCCCGGCAGCACGTTTCCGTGGGATAATTTCCGAGATCCACGCGGGCAGAAGCTAGTCACAAAATAAATGTTAACATCCAAAGTTTGATACACAAACATCCACATACAACTATAGACCAGCATAGCTAGTCACAACCATTCGATACGCTTCGTGCCGAATCGGACATCAATCAATGTTAGCGAAGAAGTCCTTACGCTGTTCACTAATCTTAAATTCGAGTCAGTTAAATCAAATAGACGATCTGTATTTTTCCGACGGAAATTATATACTGTTTATGCAAGTAGGGCTTTCAAGGCACTTTTACACGTTAGTTTTTTGATCGATACTTTACATGACGGCATGTCCTAGCTGACTGATCCCTGAAAATAAATGCCGAAACAAACTCAGTGGTCATGGGCTCTTTTAAAATTCAAACATTATATTTTTAAGACAGTTATACAAGGCTTGCTGTCTTACACAAAGCAAATCAGGAAATCGAAAATGTTCTTAATTTTCGACCCGGCAACCTGTCCACTGGCTGTGAATAGCTATGCAGTAGCATCCCTGCTTCAAAACGAAAGTCCGGTGTTATGCAAGCCGCCGCGCGCCGCCGCGCCGGCCTATCAGTGCGAACCATGGCTCCGGCGCGAGCGCTGACCGTCTTGCTGCTGATCAGCGGCGCATGCGCAGCCCCTGACATTATCTTCGACTTAAGCGGTACGGTACTAGTGTTGTGATTTGTGATGCGAATATTTTTCCTTGTTGTGTTTGATAAAGAAGATGGTTGTCAAAAGTCGTGGTTTGTGGCTTGTAAAGGTTCAAAAGAAAAGGGACCTGGTTCGTCGGTTTGGGAAGTTAAAAATATTTTGAAGTTGATTTGGGCGATGCGATGTGAATGCTCGAGAGGCAAATTATTTCCTCGCAGGCTTTCCAAGTCAATGCTTCGATTGTTGCATTTCAAGATATCCTGTATTAATTAAAAGTCATGTTTATTCAATATTATAGACTCGTCACCCCCAAAGTGCGTGCACTATACACCTCTGATTCTTTATTCTTATATTGTGCGCCTTAATCTGGATGAAATAAATTTATTTTCTCTCTTTCTCTCTGAGCATTCCTTCGTATCAACAGGCGTGATGTTTAGTTTCATTTAGTACTGAGGGCAAGTAAAAGGGAGCGTGTCGTTTGCGTTTAGTACTGAGTGCAAGTAAAAAGGAGCGTGTCGTTTGCGTTTAGTACTGAGTGCAAGTAAAAGGGAGCGTGTCGTTTGCGTTTAGTACTGAGTGCAAGTAAAAGGGAGCGTGTCGTTTGCGTTTAGTACTGAGTGCAAGTAAAAGGGAGCGTGTCGTTTGCGTTTAGTACTGAGTGCAAGTAAAAGGGAGCGTGTCGTTTGCGTTTAGTACTGAGTGCAAGTAAAAGGGAGCGTGTCGTTTGCGTTTAGTACTGAGTGCAAGTAAAAAGGAGCGTGTCGTTTGCGTTTAGTACTGAGTGCAAGTAAAAGGGAGCGAGTCGTTTGCGTTTGAAATTAGTTCTAATGTTGCGCTGAATATTAATCATCAATTACGGTCAATTGGTCAGTTATTAAATTGTGGCTTGCTGCATGAATTGTGATTGAAATGTAGCCATTAAAAGCAAGAGCAGTGTGGAGGGTGTGTCAGGGTGGCATGCTGTAGTTCCTGACTTCCCCATAGGGAAAAGGCTATGTATGTATATCTGAAGGCTAATTCCCATAATTAAAAACGTTCAAAATCTAGTCGCAATCTCATCTCAGCGACAATCAATGTCAAAAAGTTAGGGAAATTAGAGGTAATTTTGACAGATTGAGACTGAGATCAGATGCAGTGAACGTTCTTAAAAATTACGAAAATTGCCCCTCTAGCACCTCTGGTCCCCATTTTGTGATTCTTTTGTCGTGGATTCAAGTTTTTTAACCTTTTCTTTAATAGAAAGTTTCAGAGGTATTTTAAGTTTTCGGAAACTTCACAAACTTCATACATAAGGGGTTTATTTATAAACGTTGCTTGAAGTTACGAGACGTTTAAACGTCAAAGTATGTATGGTTAAGCAGACGTAAATCATAACTTAACTTGAGACAACTTTTCTAAATACCTAATTATTTTCTAAATAAACGTTTATAAAATAATATTATGAGCACTATCAACAAAAACAAAGAATGTATTAAGTGATTATCATGCCCTTTAAAATTATTACAAAATCACAAGACATGTGGGGCGATGGGATTCTCTTCGGCAAAAATTACGAACTTCACTACAAACTTTCATCTTTTATTTATCACCTTCAGGGGATAATTTTCAATAATCCTTCCGTAGTGCTCACTTTCGTTACAAAAGGAACTCTTGTCCGAAATGTCATTATTCTAGAGCCAGCGGTGTAGGCTGTGCGTGGTCTGTCAGTGAATGAATTTATGAAAATTAAGTAGAAGATTACCTAATTAGAGTATCCATTACATCACAAGTACACACATTTAACACAACATAAAAATATAAAAATAACAAAATTAAAACCTAACTTAACTAAAACTATACAAAAACTAAAATATAGCGTCGAGTTAAATTAGAGTATAAGTTTGTCTTATTTATTACGTCAGTTAGTTAAACTGACCACATGCAATCTGTATTTCTACATAAGTATTCATATCAGCTAGAAATAAGGAAATATCATTGCAATTACGTATAAGTGCTACAGTTTGCGGTGCTGACGTGAACGAAGGTTTAGACCTGAATACCACAGGATTTGTACAAACCAGTCGCGAGTAGCGAGAGCACCTACTTGTGCTAAATGGTGCGTTAGTCAATACTTAGGTTTGTTAACGTTTTGGTTTCGAATCCTTCGATAAATGTTTCGTTGCTCACTAACAGAATGACGAGACAGACGTACTCACGTACAGGGTCAAATTACATTAGCTGGCGAGACTCCGCACACGTGATGGGTATCGATATCTAAACACGAAGTCAAGTTAGAATTTCCCAAAAAAAAAATTACTATCCGTTCAGTTCCTAAACTATGATTAATCGCTGAACATATTCTGGGTGTTTCGGGAAGCTCTTGGAGAGAGGCTTCCGTGGACGTCGTGTCACGCGAGCCGCTTAGTAGCTATATAATTTATATAGATATAACACGGAATATTAATATATATACACGTATATATAAAATTCAAAGTCCTGACTGAGTGATATATCAACGCACATCCTAAACCGCTGGTCCTAGAGACATGAAATTTGAGAGGTGTGTTCTTTGTGAAGAGTAGTATCCACTAAGAAAGGGTTTTCAAAACTCCACCCCTAAGAGGGTGAATGAGGGGAGGGTGAAATTTCACGTGGACGAAGTCGCGGGCAGAAGTTGGTGTATGATATGGTTAGAAAGGGGGTGACTACCGAGATGGCGACTAATGTAGATGCATGGAAGTGCGCCGACCTCAAATAAATTGGGAATGGGCAAGAGAATGATTGTTCAGCGTCACAACGAGCAGGACTCGCGCCGGACACGCGATGTTGTGATAATACTTTCCGGTCATACATCTCACTGATCATTACATTTGCCACTTTAGAAACATTTCAACCTGCTACGATTGATCGGAATTACACTACTTTTGTCCGCAAAGATTTGACTCGCGCTTTAACCTTTTGGACCTAATATCACATCCAAACTCAAATCAAAATTTTGAAAATATTTAAGCTGCCTGAATAACATTAAGCACATTAATGTTAAGCTAAATATTATCTAGACGTAAATCTGAGTGTATCGTAAATATTCTTATTTGCTAATAGATGCCTCGTTATCGGACACTCATTAATCAATTCTAAGGTGTATGTGCTGCCAATTTGAGTGCTACAGTCGACAAAATCCAACCAACATCGAAATTCACTTGTGACTCTAAGTAGGTTTGTTCGTATTAATAATATTCAAACTTTCCATGATTACACAAATGAGATAAGTGCAGTTAAATTCAACTGCTTTTAAAATATTTAAATAATGAGCACACGCATAACATAATATGTGCTCGTGATCAAATCGTTTGCCTTGTATACTAAGATGAAACGATGATCTTTGTGGAAGACATTTAGTTCACCCTCGATGGTATTGATGTTTCAAAGTATCGTAAATAAATAAACTTCCGTTTGATACTTTAATACGCTACTGTAGCATCCCCACTTATATCCAAACACTTAAACCGTCTTTATCAAAGTGACTCGACAAAATAACTAGCTGCATTAGTTCTACATCTTAGAAGACCTAGACAAACAGACGCTGAAGAAATAATGTAGGTGAAGATGTTACTAGATGTACATACTAGTGGCTCTTGTGGCTCTTGTGGCTCTTGAGGCTCCTGTGGCCCTTGTGGCTCAGTAGAAAGCGGCGGCTACCACTTATTACTTAGCTTTAAACATATTTTCTAACGGTTTGCGGGAAAGCGTCGTTTGTGCATTTTATCTATGTGAGTGTAATAATGTGACTTTCTCAATGGAATTTGCGCTATTTGAATGGATTGAAATCTAACGAGCTTTTCTATATTCCCGTTTGTTTAATTTCACTATCTCCATCAGTGCTTAACATCTCACAGCAACTCCTAAGTTTTTTAGGATTCCGGATCTCAAAAGGAAAAACGGAACCATTTAACCGGTTGAATCCGTAATTACAGACACAATTAAAAAGCCATTGTGTCTCGCGTGGATCCACGTTTAAGCATACGAAGGGTTAAGGGTCGCTTGGTTGTCATTCGTCTGTCTATCTATCCCAGAACCTTTTGGAACTCGTATTGAATAGTTGAAATTATAATGGCCTCTTGGAGAAAAACATGACCATTTACATCACGTATTTTGCTCATTCGAAAGTCTAGGTAAATCAAAACAAATGCTAATTATGCCCTGTAACATTTTGTTAAACCCTTAATTGTTGCCGTTTTATCCCGTTTTTTTAAATCAAATATGTAGTGTTAAATATTGTCCGGTGGTACAGAACCCTTCGTGGGCGAGTCCGACTCGCACTTGGCCGGGTTTTTTTTAGAATCTGCATTCCGCCATTTTCTAAAAACTCCCTCAACCGTAACTTAACAGAAGGGCAACTCATCTCATCAACGTGCCAAGTGAACGACAGCTGGCCGGGACGCTATGAGATTGTGAAGAACAAACAAAATAATTATGCCGCTGATCTAAAACTCGGTTTGTTCACATTCTGCAATGTTATCACAGCCATGTCTCATTATACAGGTATGTATAATAAACATGTTCATGTTGGTACAATGCAAGCAGACGATAATTACAATTAAGTTATGTAGATTACATATCCCTGTAATTGAATGTGATATAAAGGCTCACACTGACCTCTAATATCCGGCGCACGCGCACGGCACAAAGGAAGCGTTGTGCAAAGTCACGCACCCGCCAAGTTCGAGTTCACTTCATCAGCATTTCGTTACATTCACGTATGTTCACGTACCTAACGCATGAAGGTAACCTATATATAGGTTACATGTTCCCACTATTCGTTCAAACCTACCTGTGAAATGTGTTCCAGAAATCCGTAAACCACGGTTGGTCCTTAGAAAAAATCAGTGAATAAATTACTTTTCAACAACCTTTAAAACATCACTATCCATTAATTACATTTTAAAATTTATTATTAAACTTTTACGGCGCATTGATATAGTAATTAATCATTAATTAACTATCGGAACTTCACCTTGCCGAGGCGGGGCAAAGGGGTCACCAGGGATGCAAGGGTGCAGAGCAGTAAACTAACAAGACACGAATAATCACTTTACTATGTATGATCAAGGTGACTCTTCAGTCACCTTGATCATACATAGTAAAGTGATTATTCGTATTCGTATCGTTTTTAATGGCAATTAAAAAGTATGCCAAACGACTTCTCGTTTGACATACTTTTTAATTGCCATTATCATCCACCGGCTGACTTCACCCAGTGCTGGGAAGGGTGTTGTGTATTGTTTTGTACACTTACAACACACTCCCGTCCAGTTCCCTTGGGGGTAGTTACAAATTACAGAACGCCATCGCCACCTGTGACCTGCTCCGATCTTTACATACACCTTTTGCCTCGTTTATATTCGGTCATACACGCAAGCCGCCGGTAGGATTATTCCACTTTGCCCCACCGGCCGCCCCACTGGTGGGGCAAAGTGGAATGTCAAAAATTTTGCAGTGGAATCTGCCCCACTAAATCGAAATAGTGGGGCAGATTCCACTGCTTTAAAATCCTGTTGGATTATGCCCCACTAGGGTTGGCGCCTTAGAATAAACGTACAAACATTTTTTGTATTTTTTTTTTTGTATTGGAATATCACAATACACATCACGCCTGTAATCTGCGAATGGTTAAGCAAAGGTGTACCTATAGGACACCCCCATCTCGCCAGGTTTAAGAAAAAATAATGATAATCATGTTTTTGCAAAATGTGCAAAACCATATTAATTACGATTGGTTTTGGTAGTGCTAACTGACAGAAACAGGAGATAGATAGCCAAGTGCCAGGCGTAGTCACTGTATGTTGTATGTATGTCATACTGCAGCTTGCACCAATATGTGTAAGTGCGAAGGGTCAGCAGTACTAGTAGGTGCATATATAACAAGTGTGTAACATCACCCACTACAAGCATTCGGGCTACGTTTCCTAACGTTGCCGAAGTAGGGCTGCGTGTAACATCGGCGGTTACATTGTGTAAGGCGTCCCCGATTGCCGGCCATCGCACCTTACTACACGTTGTTATTAAAACAACAGTGAAATGTTGAATATATGCGTTGTTGCCGCATTCAAGAAGTTACGGCTCCTTGTGAAAGGGCTAACAACCCACATTTCACGCATGTTAGAAAAACCCAATAAAGTTACCCAACCTGGGAATCGAACCCGATCCTATGCTCAACTGTGACGCTGAATTATATTAATAACATACTCTGTTCAAGGTTGTACAGAAAAGCTTTTACCGCATATTTAGTAGCGGCTGCATACAAAGGGCGATTACCATGACAATGTGTTGATCGGAGCATCGCAGTCGCAGGACACATTGCCAATGTCAGTCACTGCACCCGACTGGCCACTGTTGTATTCTAATCGTCTGGCGTTTTATGCTGTCCTAGTATTTTGTTGTCAGTTTAGTTGAAATCACTTGCAAGCCTTTGTAGGATGTATGTACATTTGCAAACCTTCACGGATTCAAACTGTTGCAGTATTTAACTTCTGAAATGTGTGTTGTCCTAGTACTTTGTCAACAGTTCGCGTGCCTTTGTTGGATGCACTTTTTCAAACTTTCACTGCACTTAAAAACTGGTGCAATCTTTGATCTTCTGAAATGTATGCCGTCCTAGTAGGTAAATTATAATAATAAATTTTTTGTTGGGTTCTAAGCCTATGCTTTTTGTTCCGGTTGTAAAATAAAGATTGGAGAAACGATGAATAGATTGCGTGAAAAATGATATAGCTAGAAAGGGAGTGACTTCTGAGATGACGGCTATTAAGTATAAGAAGAAGTCATGCTGCGCCAACCTTAAACAGATTGGGCTAAGGGCAGGAGGATGATGACGATGGACCCTCTCTTGCAGATGAGCAGTACTACTCCATGCCGCAGCTGTTCTCGCTGGACGAGTGGCCGGGCTGCCGGGCGGCGCGCGCGCCCTACTGCGTCGGCAGCTTCGAGCTGGCACCCGCGCAGCGCCCGCACCCGCTCTATGACGTCATGCAGGTGAGATGAGCAGTACTACCATAAACATCTATAGATCATTACGGTATAGGACCTGAGCCTCGTTTACACGATAAGTATAAACACATGCGTGCGCATGGATAATCCCTCTTCTACTCGTGTCAACTAGGCTTTACAATATTTGACACTGCAACCGTTGCGTTGTGATGATCCGAAATACTATCACAAATTTTAAGGTTTACAAAGACTGAAGCGAATCCCGCACTGTGTCTATGTCAACTCTTATTCACCTATGTAGGCAAAAGTTTAAAGTAAGTAGGTAATAAGGCGTCATGTCATGAGCGTTGAGCAATCGTAGCTACAAATATTAAGTATAATATCCTCATATTTCCGAGCATGCGCGATGCTCGTCTTGGCCTACTAACGATCACTTTCAATTTCGTGTGACTACCTACTTTATTATTCAAATTCTAACTTATGTACTCGTATTACATCCTCTTATTGTCTAGCTCTTAACAATTGTGTAATAACTAAACATTACGGTACACTTGATTTTTTTATAATTTTGTTAAAGAGCATTATTTATTTTAGGCCTGATTTTTCAATAGTAAGATATTTTTTATTTCAAGAATAAATATTGCGGTTTGACAGCCTTTGTGTATAAAATATATACCAAACTGACATAATATTTATACATCAGATATAAGTTTTCTGACTATTGAAAAATCAGCCCAAAGTGTACCTATAAATTCTCTCAATGACATTTAGATCGAATTATTAAAAAAATAAATTATGCTGTAGAGTGAATTTAATTCTTATATCTGACAAGTTTCTTTATAATTAACAAAAATAACAAAATTAAAACCTAACTTAACTAAAACTATACAAAAACTAAAATATAGCGTCGAAAAATTCATCCGCATCGCTGTCGACTGGTAATGTACCCAAGAGACTGGCGGCATTGCCACGTTGTATGGCAATGCTTAGCCTTTGGCCAAGGTAAAAGCCAGCCCTTGGGTCACGGGAAGTGTCAACCAGCCGTTTTGAAATTTCTTTAAAAAGACCATGAGCACTCGGACCCCACGGCCCGAGGGTTTCAACAAAATGCATTGTGTAGAAAGATATTGATAATAAAAATAAAAATAATAATAATAACAATAACTCATTTTTACAAAAATAAAATTAATAGTTGTGTAATAAGAAATAATAAAATTAATAGTCACTTAATTGGAAATACTGAATAGAATGTAAATGATTATCACAATAAAAAATAAAAAAACGTAAATACATTATATACATTATTGTCATTTGTCAACTCATGAACTCTTCAATACTCCTCCTCAATAAATATGTCCTTAATTTGTTTTTGAATAAATTTGCACTAGTTATGATTTTAAATTGTTACGGCAACTTGTTGTATAACAAGGCGGATTGATATCTGGGACTATGTCGAACCAATTTTAATTTTGGTTGAATTGTATAGGGCAAGTCCTAGGCCCTAGACTCAACCAAACTGTAAATAATAGTAAGGTTTTGGGTGATAAACAAGGAAAACTTTTCTGTAACATCGATGGAAAAATCAAGTGGCTCTTTGTAAAATGGATGCCCACAAAATGCATGGCTATCAGGAAGTCATCAACACACTTTTTATTGATGTCAAACAAAAATCACAAATACTTTTTACAAAAACGTACGTCTTTAAAATCCTCTTTACACATAAAAAAGTGCGATAAATTGTGTAAAAGTCGGACATACAAGAATAGTAAAGATTTAACGTGTACTTAACCTCGTAGTTATTTATTTGCAAACTAAAGGACTGACTGTCGGTCACGTTAGTTAACGGTTCAAGGACTGTGGGGATGCGGTGAGAGTGATAGCGATTAGCGGGAAAGGATATTTTGAACTGAAACTTCTTTACGCACGCTTGACTTGGGGAGTAAGCTGGGGAACGCGTGTTGTAAGCGTTACGAAAAGTGTGATCGGGCGAGGCGAACGGGAGTTGAGTGGGGGATATAAGCAAGAGAAAGCAGTGCGCGCGCACATTTTCTTTCTCTCTTCCTCTCATAGCCAAATACGTTTGAAGTTTCACTTCAGTCGTGTGGTCATAAGCACACTCGGTTTTTTTTTTCTTTTCACTGCCGGGTCAACTCTTGCTCCTTCCAAACCTCTATATTGCGCTAGACATACTCTGCGGAATGATTATTTTGTTTTAATTTCTCATCAGCTTTCAGAAGGAAAACGGGGAAAACGATTGTATTGTACAGGCAATTCTTAGCTAGTTTCAGTTAATTTCTTTGCCTTGTGTGTCAGAGTTCATTTAATTTTCGATTACTGACATTGTTTCCTAAAACATGTCATATATGACTTCATAGATCTATGCAAAGGTATAATGCACGTTTTAAAAATAATAATACAAGCCTGTTACTGTCCCATTGCTGGACAAACGCCTCTTATCATACAAAGAAGGCACGAGCATTGATAACCACGCTTGCTCGAGACGGGTTGGCGATTTCGCGATTTTGCGATTTGGCGACTTACGAGTACATTCACTACGAGTACGTATAAATCTAGGTTTGCTCCGGATGTTTTCCTTTACCGAAATAAGATAGGTTAAATGTAATTTTAAAGTCGCTTTAAGGTCCTAGCATACGTATCAACTCGGAAAGGGAGCGTCACCGTATCAACTCGAGCCGTTCAGTATTATTTGTATGAAACTCCCGACTGCAACGCACACTAATCGGAATGTAACGTAATCGCCTCGCCTCGGGATAAGCTCACGAACCGCGGTGCGGTGCGTGGTCGACTTGCAGTTCCCGCGCTTCCGGTTCTCCGTACCCTAGCTGACGGCTCTCCGTACCCTAGCTTACGTCTCTTCGTCCACGCCCTGCCGCGCGCAATGATTGAATTAGTGCCGCCTAGCCGTCAACCAGCGGTCGGCGAGCCGTAAGCGCGGCTTCGCCTAGCCGTAGCCGAGTACAAGTATCGGAGCTTCTGATCCGCTTTGGTTACGTGCTTACGTTAGGTTGACGACTGTTTGACGGCAACGCGAAAGACGATACGGTTACGATCCCTTTCCGAGTTGACACGTGTGCTACGACCTTTACAAACATAGGACACCCGTTGTCTTATTCTAGCTAAACACTAAGTCGTGATAAGCTTCAGCAAACGAAGATTTTCCGAGTTTTTCCCCACAGCTGGTTTAAGTGATGTACAAAGTGGCATCCGCTATCGCTTGCAGTGCCACCTCATCTCAACAAAGTACAGTTGTGCCAGTTGTATTGCTAATGTCCACTCAATTCGCACTCGCCGACAAACAAACATGTCACATATTGTCTAGAACATGTCGTTTGTCTAAAACAGTGTTTTGTTTGAGCACTTTTAAGATGTTTGTACTTACTACTTGTTTGTTTTCCGAATGTTTGAGAAAATGGTAAATTAATGTTGCGGTAATTTGACAAAAAGTGTTTATACATCAGGTGTGCAGAAATTATAGGTCTGCATTCACTTCCTGACGATGTGTTAGTGTGAGCCTAAGTAACAGACTTTATGAAAGAGGAGTGATTAATTATTATTTTATCTTTAATTTTCGTTCCCAATGTTTACATTTTTCTATGATTTTGCTGACAGAGAAGACAATAGCTACTTTTCTTACTTTTTCTTTAAAGATAATTATAATCATTTCAAAATTAATTTACTTACAGTACTTTTACAGGAAGATCAGTATCATTTTCCTGCCTTTATCCCGGTATATTTGGGGTCAGCGCAACATGTATTTTTCTTCCATACTTCGGACTTACTCGGTACTACTCGGACCTACTCGGTAGTCACCCCCTTTCTAGCCATTTCTTTCACACAGTCCATCCATCATTTCTTTGGTCTTCCCCTACTCTTATAGCCAACAACATTCATACTCAAAACTTTCTTCACGGAATTTTCAAAATTAATTTAGAGTCCTTTTACTCTCTCCATCAACAATCAACTCAGCCTATCGCAGTCCACTGCTGGACATAGTCCTCTCCCAGACTACGCCACAGCACCCTGTCCTCCGCCTTCCGCATCCAGTCTACCCCAGCCACCTTCTTTAGATCGTCCGTCCATCTAGCTGGGGAGCGTCCCACACTACGCTTGCCGGTGCGCGGTCTACACTCAAGGACTCGTCTGCTCCACCGGCCAATAGTCCTTCGACAGACATGGCCAGCCCACTGCCACTTTAGTTTGCTTACTCTGCAAGCTATGTCGGTAACTCCGGTTCTTTTCCAGATAATTTCATTCCTGATTTTATCCTTCAAAGAGACTTCAAGCACTCACGCGACTCTCTCCATGTATCAGTTCAATTACTTGACATAAATACCAAGAAAGTTTCGGTCAATACCTACTCAATTACATATACAAGTCGACCTTTACAAATCTCCTTCTCGCATACCTCCATACATTAGCATATCTATCAAATAGTACGATTGCAAACCGATTGAATGATACCAGCTCATTACTATCCACTAGATAAGTCATAGGTCATGTGTTACAGATCGGTTGCGACAATGGTAATAGCTCACTTTCTATTTGAGATGCTATGCACGCCTGATGGATGAGAAGAGGTATTGGCACTGATTATGTGGTGCAATTACGTGTGGGGGGTGACAGTTGCTATTGCTATTGCTATCGAAAAGCAAAGAGAAAAATAATACGGTGTTTGTTTATGGTTTTAGTTTAATATCCAGGAGAAATACGATGGCCCCATATTAAAAATAAACTCAGATTATTTTATATCTGTTTTTTTTTTAAACATTGCTTGGTGCTCCGAAATAAGTTCACTGGTATTAAACGCAGATTTGAAAAAAACAACATCACACTAATATTATAAAGGCGAAAGTTTGTGAGTGTGTGTTTATATGTTTGTTACTTCTTCACGCTCAAACGGTTGGGCCAATTTTGATAAATTTTTGTATGAAGGTAGCTGACAACCTAGATTAACATATATGCTACTTTTTATCTCGATATTCCTACGGGTTCGACACTTATGCGGGTGAAACCGCGGGGCGCAGCTAGTATAATAATAAAGCTGTAGAGTTTGTTTGTTTGCACGCACTAATCTCTGGAACTACCAGTCGGATTTAAACATTATTTTTGCATTTGATAGCCCAATTCTTCAGGAAGGCTATAGGCTTAACATCATGCTAGGACAAGTAGGGGCTGAGCAAAAACAAAAAAAAGTCAGAAAGAACGCTGAGCGAAAACTGCGATGCGACGGGGTCGGGGGCCGGAAGAGTTTTAAAAAAATGTGGCTTCTTCCACGCGAACGAAGTCGCGGGCAGAAGCTAGTTGTTAAAATATTTGCACAGTGCATAATAAAACCTTCTCCCCACAACTCGGTAAACTAATTTCTGAGCCTCTTGTTTTTCAACTGCCTTAAGCTAAGTCGAGCTACTTTATGTGATTATAATAATTTACGATTATGATTTATTTAATTGCTTCAAGTATAAGTAATTAACGGAAATATTCAAATAAGACTGCAGCTGCATTCAGCTGGTGTACAGTCAACCGCAGTTCTAAGGTAAAAGAAAAAAAAACTGCACTCCGATATTGCCGACAGAAGTGAAAACTTGAACAATTACGTTTGTATTTTTTGAATCGTCATATAAACAAAACACAAACAGAATACTCTGCCATCACTCACTGACATATCGGAAATACATTAAACTGAGTACATCCCGAGGACAGCCGAACACATCCGAAGCGGTGTCGGTTACGGTAACAGTGGCGCGAATTCTATAGTTTTTTCCCATCTCAAAAAATGCCCAATGCGTTTAAAGAAGTTTTCACTTCAAAAAAAGAAAGAAAGAAAATACGTTTATTTGCGGCAAACAAGACGCAAAGATAGAACACAAATAAAAAAAAGAACAAGTTAGGGAAAAATATGCGTCACATCCACGCAAAACAGCCATCGCTAAGCATAATGCCAGTTACCAGGTACCAATTTCACATTGACAGCGTCATTATTTCGTAGCAGTAAGGGCGATTTGTGATTTTTGAGGAGCTCGTATCTAAATGATAACAGCCGCAGGGGTCGATCAAGGCGGCGACCTCTCGCGTCCGGCACTGGTTCAAGCCATGGTCCGGAGCAAGAGGGAGTGGGAGGCAGTCACCTCCTTCTGCGAAGCAGTCATGCTAGCGAAGGAGGTAGCGGGATGGCTGAGGGAGAGAGCCTCACGTCCCAGCCGCCGCGGGAGACGCTCCGGGCGTCGGGAACCGCGCGACGACTCCCGGCCACCGTAGGTGCGGGCCTGCGGACGGAGAGTAATGGGTTGCTCACCGTCCGATCAGGACCAGGCCCCTGCCGGACGGCGCGTATGTGTTCCACGCGCGTCTTAAAGAGATGCCAGCATTAAGGAAGGGGCCTTTTAGGGCCGAAGCCTGCCGAGGTAGCGGGATTGTCCGAAAGGGTTACCGCTACCCCGGAACACAAAGGGCTAAGGAAGGAACACGGATGGGTTTTAGTCAGTAAGAGTCTGACACTCCCTTCCGCTCCACCCAGAGCGGGAGGGGTCATTTGATGACTTCCCGTCCACAAAAAAAAGGGGTCGATCAAAGTGACCAAAGTTGCCGCAGTTGGTTTCTGGATGAGTGACCATCCATTACACATCGAGACCAAATCGTACCTCGGAAAGAACGTTAAGCCTTTGGTCCCGGATATCATTCGTAGATCTTTGACAGTTGTTACGGGTAGTCAGAAGCCCAAAACACAAATCTGACAACTAGTCCTGTCAGCTAAGAAGTCGTTCCATGTAAAATACTGGTGTTTAGCTGCATCCGGTTAGACTGAAAGCTAACCCCAACATAATAATGTATTTGGGAAAAGGCTAGGCAGGTTGATTGAAAGGTGATTTTCGTAGTGTTGTGTGGTTGACTGTAGATAATATGGGCTGCATTCTGTAAAACAAATATTTACTTAACACGCCATTGTAATAAGTTACAATTGTTATGACAATGCAAACGACTGTGACTCACGAGATGTGATTCATAATTTTATTATGCCGGTCAAAATATTGGGCTTTATTTAATGTAGATTGATTCGGTTGCTAGGTAGATTATATATTATGGTTTTTCATTTGTCAGGGGGAGCTCCCTGGTGCGGGATTGTCCGAAAGGGTTACTGCTACCCCGGAACACAAAGGGCTAAGGAAGGAACACGGATGGGTTTTAGTCAGTAAGAGTCTGACACTCCCTTCCGCTCCACCCAGAGCTGGAGGGGTCATTTGATGATTTCCCATCCATAAAAAAGGGGGAACTCCCTGTCAACTGAAAAACCGTATTTAGGCAGGCCGCATACGTCCGGTTTCCTGATTCGGAATTCAGTTTCGGAATTCAGATTCGGAGACCCCGAATGCACGCATTTCATACAAAATGTTCTCTCCAGCGCACACGTACTTAAATTTTCCGTCCGGGTTTCAGAACGGAAAATTTAAGCACGTGTGCGCTAGTGAGAACATTTTGTATGAAATGCTTGCATTCAGGTTTCCGAATCTGAATTCCGAAACTGAATTCCGAATCAGGAAACCGGACGTTTGCGCCCAGCCTTAGTCGTAGTTGGTCGGAAAGGTTTCATAGAAAAACTTTCGTATTTTAGTTCAAAGTATTTTTCCAGGTGACTGCTTTCTCTACTAAGTTTCTGATTTCTTTTAGTTAGTGGATCTTTGTTTACGCTTGAGGTTTGCAACGCGGAATGATAAAGTTTTACATAATCCGATATAGAATGGTTTCTCTTTATTTTTTACCTTTCCTAGTTTTTTTTCCATGATTTAATAAACTGTTTTTGTAAAATAAAATGGGGTAGTATCACTATTCTTTAGAAACGCAAAGACAATCCATACTTAATATTATAAATTCAAAAGTATCTCTGTCTGTCTGTCTGTCTGTATGTTACCTTTTCACGCCTAAACCGCTGAACCGATTTTGATGAAATTTGGTATAGAGTCCCGGGAAAGGACATAGGATACTTTTTATGCCGATATTCCCACCGGATCGAGACATGCGGGTGAAACCGCGGGGCGCACCTAGTTAGCAATAAATTAATCACTTGCGATTCCTTTCAAAACCAACACGTAATCGAACTTAAACTCTAGTCCACCACCAGGTGGGTCAAAATCTAAATTAATTCTAAACTTTGGACTAAATCCCCGCTGTTACTCGACCCGTGGGAACGGTTGCAATTATTTCGTTTAGTTCCTTCTATTGTCGTGACGGCTATCTAAGAATGAATGCCTAATGTATTGTTAAGCCTTATTATCTCGAAGGTGGGGTTCAGGTGCTGAATGGAATGTCTTGACATTTCTAGTGACTGTTTACATGTTAATGTGGACTGATTTTGTTTAATGTTCGAGGTAGGCTGCATGGAGATTTAAAACGCTGTGACGTTTGGAGGTCCAAATCAGCCTGCTGCAATGAGTTTCTCAATTTCATGTGTAGTTTTGAGGCTTATCTTTTGCGTAGGACAATCCTCATGGATGTCCTCCGTCTGGAGGCAACAGATGTTTATGTCAGAGAACTATAGACTTAAATCCCACAGTGTACCTTCGGCTACAATGAGCGTCATAGGCATTTTCTCTCATCATCCCAAGCCTAACCTTTTCCCAAGTATATTTAGGTCGGCTTTCAGTTTTACCGGGTGCAGCTGAATACCAGTAATTTTCATGACGGGACTGCCTATCTGATCCCAGGGATATTTTCCTTGGTATATTAGCAGGTTGGTATTTAGAATGGTCTGAGTAATCTGATGCCTTGGAAGCGGATGTTAAACTCATTAATTTGTATTCAATTTTAACAACGTATTTAATCTTGTCATAGAATTATGAAGATAGATTTAACACTTACATAACAAACTAAAATGTCACGAAGAAAAATAAGTCTTTTACGTCTCAATTCTTTCTAATCCCCGGGCGTTATAACTACGCGAAAATACGTAAAATTAATAATGTTGTCTTGACAAAAGTCCTATTAATAATGGTTTGGTAAAAGTGGCATTGCGCACAATCGCTCCGGGCGGCCATTACGCGAAATGACTATTTGATTGATCACATAAGTTTATCGAGATATATCAATATTTCACTGTGGTATATTGCATTAGAGTATTAAGATATTAAATGTTGTATCTAACGGTGAATTCTGTGTACGTTTCGTGGGTTCACTGCGTAGGTGAAAGGAAAAAGTTGTGTAATGCAGAAAAATTGTCGCCTTGGCATTGTTTTCTTTGCCTTGGAAGTGTCACTGTGTTTTCTGGGTTTTCAACCCACAAAATGGTGCCAAACACTATAAACATGTCCAATGCTACTACAAAACACACTACGAAAACCTAAAACCTGAACAACCGTAGCTTTGTTGCAGATCTTCAGGAAATATCTTCCACCGCCGTACCTATTTCTGCCACTAAGCATTACAAAAGCTACCAGTACCTTCCCTAATTGCGTAACACACTATCAATCTTAATCAGAATCATTTTGAAGGATATTGCTAATTCATTGCTTCATATGTTCGAAAAATATTTCTGCTCAACAACGTAAATAGCGCAATTAATGCTGCTGAAATGTAAATAAGGCCCATTGCTACTGATAGTGTGTTACGCAATAACACCGCAGTAAATGTTCTAAACCTGTGAGAAGTCACATTTTTACATTGTAACACATCGGCGAATCCAGCATACGTATGTAGTTACTATTTTTCATCGGCCTGTTTGCCAATACTATTTAGTATTTATTTATTTAATACTTTAAGCAGACAAATGTACAGAGGCGGACTTATTGCTATAGACATTTTCTATTAGTCAATAATAAATATAATAGTTATCCCTGAGTGCATAGTTGGTAGTTTTTAAGGTCAGTTTTTACTATGTATATGTAACAGGCGCTTCTCGCCATCAAACCCGAAAGTTTGGCGAGTGATATTGTAAAAGAAAAAATACTGTATTTCTTTAGAGAACAAATAAAAAAAAAATACGCGAAAAAATCAGCTGTTCCCTACCTTCTGACGAGTTATGCGAACATAAATGTAGGGAACAGCTAATTTTTTTTGCGATTTCAGGTTTGTTCCCATAGTAAAAGTTGTTCATAATGATGAGTACAATCTCCCATTTCGATTTGTCGCATGTTTTCCATTTCACTCTGTATATGCGACGGAATCGAAGTGCCAAAACAAACCTGCTTGATGACTTTGACAGCCCAGCTTCCTCCGGATGATGTATGACTACTTTTCAGTACCGCGACTCCTGAAGGCTATTTTAATGCACCCTGCAGAAATATGAATAGCATCAGAAATGACATGCCTTGCTGCAGTCCAGGCTGAACGAATACCGGACTGCAAGGAAGTCGCGTTAATGTGCGCCACGCGACAGGTATTAATGGGGTTGGCAGACAGCCAGGCCAGTGTGACGGGAGTGGCGCTATGTACGGTGCGGAAGTACTTGCCTTATTACTTATGCTTGGTGGTACATACTATGCTAAAATGACATCATAAATAATTGTTGGCACTATTACGTAAAATTGAGTTTAAATCTTTCTTACAAAAATATCGTAGTGATTCATTGTATAATCAACTCGATCAAAAAGCGCGCCGCGGTCAGAACGAGCTTCTCACTCACACGTTTTAAGAATGAACCTTTTAACTTTTTCAAAAGCTTTTTTAATAGCATTTTGTTTCTTATGTATGTTGACGCTGTTGATGAGATAGACACATTGTGGTTCCGTGACTATTCTGTGCATTCAATGTTGTTTTGTCAACAACAACTATGACTGATGACCTCAAGCATAAACGCTGACATTTTGACAATGGTGTTACATTGTAAACTTGTAAACACAAAGTCTCAAAAAGGCGTCAGACGCGTAGTATGAATTACTACGAGTCAAAATTAGTCAGAGAATTCTGACACTAATTCGTTACCTACTCTGTGACACTAGGAGAGTGACGTGGCCTAGAACCTACAATAGTGGCTTCTGCGTCATATTGTAAGCTCGTGTAAAAGTGAAACCGGCCGACATTCATCACGTCGGCTGTGCCAAGTGTACGAGTGTCCTGCCAACACTCCATCCACTCTACAGCACTTATACATTGGCTGATGTCACTCGAGCCTCAGTTTGTGTAATTGCAAATGTGGGCCAGTTACGACAAATAAACTCGTTTTAACATATTCATTAAAAGAGTAGAGATTTTTCTATTTTTACATCATGCAAGGTGTTGGCGAAAGGTCAAACACACCATGTTATGAGACCTACTTATGTACTTTTATACAGCCGAATACTATCGAAAATAGATTTGTTGTTTTCTTTGGTCTCGAATCATAGAAGTACATATTTTCTTTAATGGTATAGACAACCTCTATCATAACCAGCAGTAAGTATTGATGATCCTGATGAGGATGATGATGATGAAGTGTATCCCGAGAAGAAAATCAGACGACGTTTATTTTCTTCGGCTAAAAACCTTTAGATTTTAAACGCCATGATCCAATGGTTTTACGTAGATTTTTTGTGTTACTTATGAATATATAATAATATCACCTATTACAAATTGGTACCTATTACTGAAACTATAAAGTGATTAGTTATATGAACGAAGGGAGCGGTACGCAGTGAAAGGAGCCTAGAGGGGGAGGGAGTACCTAATCGCGGGAGGGGGAGGTCAATGAACCCCACTCACGTGCACCGCTGACCGGCTGCACGGGAGTTCACCTTGAGCTGTCCGAATTAGAACCATGTACTGCGATGTAGGTACAGTATTTTATCTCACAAGCGACGCGCGTTTTACTTGTGGTTACCAATTACACAAACACGTGTGTAAGCGCAGGAGCTCTCGGTACCGTCCGAGAGAGTGACGAAGTCGGAAGTGTGTGCGTTACGTGCTGACGCTACTCGTCTTCACACACACATTCACAGCGTGATTGTACCAATGAGTACCTCATGTAAAGCGCGCGTCGCTCCGTGAGATATACATACTAAACCAGCCCGACAGGTGTGTTGAGGCACAGTAAATATAATATAGGTGTGTTGAGGCACAGTAAATATGTTTACTGTGGTTGAGGTGCTTCAGCAATGTTTGGGCTGTTCCCACATTCGTTGAGGTGACCGCTTTGATTAGTTACACAAAATATGTTGGAGTGCAACTAGATAACGGTCGTTGACATCAGTATGAGCGTGGCGCGCGGAGGACGTTACGTTCATCAATCGACCATCGATTGCATGCGCAATCCGTGTAGGTAGTTGCACCTTGTGTCTCTAAGCTTCCACATGGATTAATAGCATAAACAAACAGTAGTTTTCGAATTATAATGTCATTTTATTTAATTTATTTATAGTTAATTAAAACGGTACAATACCATTACATTAATTAGGTAACACAGAAACCATTCATATTACGTTGACAGTTATGCTGTACAAAACTAACACGGAATAGTGATCTTTGTTAGGACATATACGCATAATTTTACATTTTACAAACATTCATTCGCAAACATATCACATTTAGGGTTGGCAGTCAGAAGGGATTCGGCTCTGGCTCTACCGTTTTAGATGAAGGTTGTGCAAATAGATTGGGCCGGCGGCGGCTATGACGGTATCCGATGTAGTTGTCGGGAACAAATAATCAGCAGAACAGGCCATGGAGCTCTGGGAAGTCGATACGTCCCCGTAGGACTTACAGGTACCTACATGTAGGGGAAGAATTGGTATAATCTTTGGAAGAGGCACCATAGAAAGGTTTTCTGCACCTTTTCCAGCAATTAGACATAGCAGTAGTGCAAAACATTAGTAAATGAAGCCAGGAAATACTTTACACAGCTAGCTAGTTGACGATAAAAGACACATTCACAATTATCGCCAATGTTATTGACCTTACCCGATGGTTGCTCAACCAGTCCGTTGCTCAACACGGCTCAACACGTTGAGTATCGACTGGGCGCGAGGAGCCGGGTTCGAGTTGCGGTTGAGCAACGTCCCTCAACTAGTGGTTCGGTCATAGATATATGAAATTCTATGGGTTCGGTTAGTTAAATATCGGCTACAGATCAGTTCCCGTCACCGGACTGATGCTAATGTCAGATATTTGTAGTATTTAAACTGTTTTAGCTTGCTTTTAGACTTTTAAAAAGGGTTTGTAATTAACATAAATTGGTCAAATTATTTCTATAGCATATCCTGCTGCAGAAATAATTTGACCAATTTGTGTATGTTACTGCAGTATTCTTAGTGCAGGTTATGAACCTGAACAACAGTTTTTTACAAGGATGACCTTCGATGGAAGTCCTTTAGTAGCCATTAGTAAAAGTAAGGTTACTTTATTTAATAAGTACCTCTGCGATCCCTCCGCCCTGCGCTAGCGTGACGATCCCTGCCCTTGCCTTCTCTGTATGAGACAAGGCCTGTGCCCAACAGTGGGACGGCAATAGGCTGGGATTATTATTTCCTTTATTTATCTTTACGTGATCCACTTCTGCAACTAATACTCTAGCCCACTGTGCATCGCGGGAAAGAACTTATGATTTTATGTAATTCCACCAGCAGTGCTATTCTGTAATAAACCGCCGTGAGCTAGGGAGCTGAGCTACGGATTGACACTAAGGTGCAGTGAGCTGTCGCTCCACCTGAGCTAGGGACTGACACTGTCGACAGCTCTCTGCCCCTAAGTTGTCACGGTGAGATTATTACAGAATAGCACTACAGTACTGTGAGTTTACTTGTTTCTTCAAATATTATTAATAGTTTCATTTTCTTGTTCAGCGCTACTCAGCGAACACAGTGGATAACTACAACCACACGCGGCTGCACCGCGGCCTGTGCCTGCCGCGCAGCTGCGCGCAGCACGCGCCCGCGCAGCCGCACGACCTGCGCGACGATCAGCTGCGGGACTGGTGTGTACTGATCAACTAATTGTTCGCTATTAACTGCCAACATATTCAACCTTTGTTATGTAATTCGAAAAGATAATCAATTCTAAACTATTGATTAAACTAATCTACTTACAAATCAAACCATAGTAGGTACACATCAAATAAAAATAATAAAACATCCTAACACTCAACCTAACAACAAACATGTAACAACTCTGTAACAATATTCTGGAAAATAAATGGACTATTACTATAAAATGTTTAACTTGAAATTATAGTATTTATTTCTCCAAAAATTAAATATTTACATAATATAAGCTAAAATATAAACTATAATAATATGTACAATTATATGAAAAAATAAACAATCATTATAGGGCATCAAAGAATTCATCCGCATCGCTGTCAACAGGAACAGTGCCCAAAAGGCTGGCAGCATTGCCACGTTGTATGGCAATGCTAATTCTTTGACCAAGATATAGGCCAGCCCTCTGGTCACGTGAAGAGTCGACTAACCGCTTGGCGATATCCCGAAATACCAAGTGGGCACTCGGACCCCATGGCCCTAGTGTTTCAACCCCAAACGGCTCGAACATATAAGTCCCAATCAGGTTGCAATATTTTCGCCGTTTGAGGTTTTCTGCACCTGCAGCAGCCGCCCCAGCACAGCCCACCGTGCTAGGAAGATGGGATGGCGCAAGGGTGTCGACACATGTTGCATCCCACACCAAAGGTCTGCCTAACTTCCAGGGCATTATGGTCATTCCGTCTGGTCTCTTTCCATCGTCGCGTGCCAGGCCGTTGGGTTCTAAAACAGCTGGCACCCCGGCGGTGACAAGAGCACGACGGATGATGTCATTAATGCTGGCGTGCCGTGCTATCCGGCCTGCGCTCCTACTGCAGGATAGGCCATGGTGTCCAAGGCAGTCGACAGCTTCACCGCACTGACAGCGATGCGGAGCCCCGCAAGGAGCGCCCAAACGCAGGCAGGAAGCGAGCCGAAAGGTAGTGTCACCCAGCATAGTGCCTATGTTGGGTGACGGGAGTGCTTGAAGCCACAGCCCCGACTCCCACTAACAACAGCCAGCAGGCGGGCACGCTCAGCAGAATTGGTGGACGTATTGATAAGATTATTCCGTACCAACCTGCAGAGCGGCTCATCCCACTGTCTCTGGGAAGATGGGTTTACGGGCCGATCTGTATCCGGGCAAGCCGCTTTCCAGGCGTTCACCGCGTCGGTCAAGCACGGCACTTCACAGTCAACCAGGCAGGGAGCTAAAATTTTCCCGGTCAACTTCTCAGTGCTGTGGACAGAAGACAGGAACGCCGGTAAGCAAATACTGGTAATTTTGCGGACGCCGAGGCCACCAAAACGGATGGGTAGTGTGGCTTGAAGCCACGCTCGGTCGTCCAAGGCCACATTTAGAATGGATGTTAGTGTGCTGCGAATAATTTGGTCAATTTTGTTCAAGAGGTGTGGCTGCTTCCATAAGGGGGAAGAGCGTAGAAAATACATAAAATTTGGGCCAAAACAACAGTATCTAATCAGGGTGAATGCCGTATGTAAATTAATTTTGGAGAGTCTGTCCGAAATCTCATTGAAATTTTTAATTTTTTCGTCGATGAAAGGAGTAAAACTGTCTTCTAAAATTGGGGAACCTAGGAGGTGCAGTGAACTTTTGTCTAAAATTTTGATTTGTGGGGCTATTGCATTAAATTTATCTAAAGTCAATTGTCTGTCGGTAACGTCAGAAAGGTAAAGTTCACATTTTGAAGGGTTAAGGTCCAAGCCAATAGATTGAAATTCCTGTTTGAGGAGTTGTAGATCTTTCAAAACAGTGTCTACATCACCTCCTAGCGTTCCATCGTCTAAATACCAAACGTTAAATTTTGAATTTAGTTTCCGTATAATTGGATGAATAGCCAAACTGAAAATGACTGGCCCGAGAGGGTCACCTTGTTGGCATCCTACTGCAGATTCCAAAACATTGTCCTTGTATAATAATTTGGAAGGGTACCTGTAACATTGCCACAAAAAACCATAAATTTCGGGTAGTTCCTTTTTGACTTCAGCCAACAAAGTGTCCCTGTTTACAGAGTTAAAAGCATTCTTAACGTCAACCTTGAGGATGACCTCACCTTTGTTGGAATTTAAAAATGTGGAAAGGGCATGCACGGCAGCCTCACAGCCCCCTTTCGAACCAAAACCAAGCTGCAGGGGCTGGAACTTAGCTGTAAGCGATTCGCTGTATAGCTTACAGCAAATTTTGGCTGCCGTACGCCTGTAGGTGCATCCAACGGCGATGGGACGAATGCCGCCATCCTTCTTGCGCAGGGCACATAGATTGGCCCCGTACAAGACATCGACGACGGCCTCGTTCACACCGCCGGTAAGCATGAGGTTAATCATGGCCGCAAGTTCCTTCAAAAGCGACTCACCAGCTTCCCCGGCGCCTGAACTCAATAGATCCTTTAGGTGTTGTGGAGTCAGGCCGTCGAGGCCGCCGGCGGAACCGCTTCGGAAGGAGCTCACGGCTGCAAGCAACTGGGGGGCCGAAACGTTGAGGAAGGTTGAATTTAGGTCGGGAGGGTCGGGGGTTCGGGGAAGGTGAGACCATCCGCAGGCGCTGGATGTTTACTCTCCAGAGCTGTTAGTGTTTCTGGAGAGTACGGCGCCACCACATCACTGCTGAAAAGTATCCTGGCGGCACCCCTGATGTCACCTTCACTTAGTTTAGATTCCACATGTGAGCATAATCCTTTTTGAGATATGTTATGGAATGCAGGTAATTTTGGATCTAAAAATAGGGCCGAATTATTACAGTTTTCTTTAATTTGGTTCGTTAAAGTTTTTTTGGTTGCCAAATTTTTTTGGACATGCAGAATCCTATAAGGGAAGGTAAGTAATTGCTCCCAAGCACTCTGTGAGTTCTCCTGAGTCGCAAGACGGATACATTGCGCCAGACTTGCTGCAACAGATCGTCTCGCGCCCCGGGGAACTCTCTTTAAAACAGGGGTAGAATTTTTTAATTTTGCTAATTTTTTCCACAAGTTTTGCTCCAGAGGTGTTGATGTTGGGGATACGGCTGGGGGGCACAATGATACACTATGCGATTGCATATATATTGCATATTGCCTGCGGCTCGCGTGGATATAAACGTCTCGGGGTAAAATAGCTTCTTTTATGCCTTAGTTGTACAATCTACTATTATTTCGGAAGTCGGTGGCAAAAAACGAAAATACAAAACTGAAGACTGTTTAACTGTCGTACGGGTGACACGGGTCGCACCGAACAGTGTTCGTATACCATTACTTACTGTGTAAACAATCGTAGCAGGAAGTTTTATAACATTATCAACACACACAAAGTGGATTTAAATACGTATTATTGAAGCTAACTCAAAAACTAGCCAAGCAAACTTAATATAATACGGGAGCACCGCACGAGCTTCCCCTTTTTGTTTTTTTTGTTAGCCTATTTAGTGTCCCACTGCTGGGCAAAGGCCTCCCCTTTTTTCTTCCAAACCTCCCTGTTTTGTGCGATCTCTGGCCATGTTGGCCCTACAAATGATATTAGATCGCCGCACTAAATGAGCTTCCCCTACTAAATGAAAAATGAGAATTTTCAAAACTGGTCCACAATTGATGAAAATATCGATGAACAAACTTAAAAAAACATACAGACGAACATAGAACCTCCTTCTTTTTTGAGGTCGGTTATAAATAGTATATTTACTGAGTTCGCGCGTTGATGTCTTTTGTATGATAATGTGATTGATACGCGCTCTAGTATTATGTCATGTTTAGCGCCAGTTTCATCTGAATAATTGTTATTTATTTTAATTAATTCATGCAACAAAAACAGGCAATGACAAAACGTTATTGGATTTTTAGGCATAACCTAAGTTAAGTAAGTACTAAGTATACTCTAAGTTTTTTTATAAAATGTAAGCTTGCATAATATTTATTTGAGATTGGACTGCCAAAATTAAAAAATGGCATCTGTCAAAAATAATAAATAGGTAGCTATACCTACATATTTTTTATAATAGAAACGAATTTGTGCACTACCTACGTACCTACTTGTGTATAAAACCACACCATTCTCAATTAATGAGGCTACTTCAAAATTCAAATCCATTATTTTTATTTCACACATAAATAAAACGTCAGAAGCAAAGGTCTGAAGTCTGAATCTCCGAGCTAACTAGACGAAAACAAACATTACTTAAAATAATTGTTCTTGTATATCGATTTTATTCGATTTCGAGCGGCTATTGTTGTTTACATCTTTGGCAAATTTAGCGCGGCCGGACTTTAGGTGCACGGTTCCAATTGGTTGTTACCTACTTATGAAGAAAAGCCGACAAGAAACTCCATGGTTACTCTTTTAAAAATAAATGGGAGGTTTTGAAATCGCAATCTATTGAAATAGATACTTTTAGATACGTTTTCTTAATTAATATTATCATGTATCGGGGCCGAGCCCATATTATGTTGCAGCCACGTGTAATGTCATTCGTTACCTCATTAGTTGTTCGTTACGTATTCTACTGAACATTATTGTTACTTTATAAACACGCGCAATCATAGTCTTCTCAATATTATCTGAAATAATCGAAATTCAGCGGTAAAGTACAGTGGAAACATTGGCGATGTTTATCTACTTTAGTTGAACTTTGAGCTAGTTCTACTAATAACGACCGAACGATCTTTATCAAATGTACAATCTTTATCAAACAATAATTTCACTAATATTCATTCATTGAATTAAAATGTAAAAAATGTTACTAAGACAGCCCCCAAACATCCAACCATCACCACTCCCTAGAGCTTTACCAGAAAGATGAAGTGGTGCAACAACTTCCCCAGAACACAAACATGACTCCTGCCCACCCCCAGGTTCACGAGCTGCGTGAACGCGTACACGTCGTCCGCCTACAACCTGACCGCCACGCTGCACCGCCTAGAGTACTGCGCCCGCGCCGACCCCTCCCCAGCACTCACCGGCAGCGAGCGCGCCTTCGCCGGGGTGCTGGCCGCCCTGCTGGCACTGGCAGTGGGGAGCACCGCGCTGGACCTCACGCTGCCTGATCACGCTAGGAAAGGTATGTTGCTACCATACACAACTTCAGCTCTTCCATACATGGAGAGATCAATCCGCGCAGATGAAGCAGCGCTAGATCAGTCTGACCAAGTTCATGCAAAGTGCACTACTGTATTTGTAATCGAATAAACTTTAAATAAGTTTTTAATTTAAAAGGATTGCAAATTCAAATATTTTAAAAGTTATCGCATTTTTTATAACCCACCCGCTTTCTTTGCGGCCCAGTGTAGAATCATTTCAATAGCTGTAAAACAATATAGTAGGCACTAAACACAGTTTCACTATGTTTTTCTCTCTCTCGAGACCTGTCACAGTTGGGTAACCGTCGTCGCGCGACCAGTGTTTAAGGCTAAGGCTCCCACAGACAAGCGCGATGCGACAGCGGGTCGCGACTCTAGTAGAACAACTTTCATGAAGTTTTCATAGAAATTCAACTTATAGTTCGCGTCGCGCCTATCTGTGGGAGCCTTTACAGTTTTACAACATTATATCCGTGGTTTACACCTAATTGTACATATTTGCATGACTCAGGAAACGTTGTTAGAACATCTACATAATGTATGCTCAGCAGCATAGAAATCGTATATCTATGCTCTGCAGTAAACAACAGGCTGCAGTGCTGCTGAGGAACAATCATTACGTCTTCTCTGTGCGAGAAAAGACCATGGTTCTGCTGTTTATGTAGATAACCTAATAGGTATCAGAATAGAGAAGTGAGTCAAACTATTATCACAAAATATTATACTAAATAAATATAATAAATACTGCATTTATCGCACTCCTTCTAACTTATAAATCATTGTATTTTTTACAAATAATATAAATCAAATTTGCGTAAAAATAATTGCATAAACCATACATAACGTAATTCTCACGGGTCACTGGCGGCCGCCGCCCGCGCCGGTCGGTCAGGCGGTGCCCGACAGTACCAACGCACAGAAGACATACTACAATCAAAACCTATATGAATCGTATTTCACGTAATTGTACATACTGTAATTTTACCGCCTCGATGTTCTAGTGGTCGCAAGGGCTGCTGAACACGATTCCGGGTTCAATTTCCAGATTGGACTAAATGTTATTAAGTTTATCTATCAATAATCTCTCAATATCTGTCAATAGCCTCTGTCTTAACCATCGGAGAACACATTCCATATGTCACGTTAAATAAGGTGACATACGGAATGTGTTCTCCGATGAAAGTATTCCATTGCTTGTAATTATAGACCTTCTGTTATTATCTACCTGCGTTGTGTCAGCGACTCGGGCGCACGTCGACGTGATTGCCGCAACTGTTCATTTATTCGGCCACTAATCGCGTTGCTAGCTACTGCAAAAAATGCAAAGCTTGAGCCACGACTGGCTGTGGGGTTCTTTAGGTTTCCGAGATACTTTCCAAATGAATAACTGCTTCTTCTCTCGTCTCGACAAGAACGAACTATTATATTTCTAGCGTGGCGTGGTAGTGGCGAGCCCGGCGACAGGTTGCAAGCAGAGCTGATCAAGTCAAGTGAATAAAAAATATGTGATTTAGATGACGTCGAGGCGTCGCGGCCGGCCACAGCGCACGGAACACTAAACAATCTTTACGTTATCAATTTGATTTTGGAATAATATCCGATACCAATTGAGGAGTAAGTCGCCCATCCAAAAAATATTCTCTCGTCAGTCAGTACATCGCTCTGTTCAATATTTGTAAATAAATGTCATAATTCGCACTTCAACCGTATTCGGAACTGCAGATCTCCATATTTTTTGCCTGTCTAACTGGAGCACGGTTCACTTTAGTTCAGCGCGAGGCGGGGGAGCAGGGGGTGCACGGGGGGAGCGTGCCGGATCAATAACAATGTGCCAATCTGTTTGTAGACCACTGTTGCACGCGGTACAGAACGTTACAGCATCGCCTGATGAATGGGTTAGCCGGCGATCAATTATGACTTGTTATGACTGATTTGTTATACTTTAAATACATCTTGAAATGTTGACTGTTTGGTTTGGCGCATATTATGTTATTAATTTAGCCCTGATATTTCAGTAGAGCACCACTGACGTGGCAGTCGAGAGAAAAAACACTCTGGAATAAAAAGAGCCCTGAAGCTCTTTCTACAGGTCTGGAAACTTTATAAAAACAGCTTTCTTCCCATACTAAAGGTCCTAATCTCCTCAGGAGCAGAATGGGCCCTGGCGTGGTCGATCCCGTCGTGCTGGCGCGCACTGCACGCGCCCCCCCCTCGCTCCGCGCGCACCGACCTGGCCTCGTTCGACGGGTTGCGTGTGCTCACCATGCTGGTGGTTATCATCGAGCACGTCTGCTGGATCACCACACAGACCTACCTCACTGACACCAAGATCTACGAACAGGTTGGTTTCTACTTTTGACCTACGACCCTCTTTGCTCCGATGACCCTTGGAGTAGAGTTATACTCGACTGGAGACTGCGAATCGACAAACATTAGTACAGCCTCAGGCTAGGTGGAGTGACGATCAGCGCAGAGTGGCTGTTACCAGCTAGGTTAGAGTAGCTGAATATATAGGTGAATGGCGGGCGATTAGAGATGTCCAACTGCAGCACTGGGCTGCTATACACTGATGATGTTAACAACTCTTCGCCAATCACACACACAGCCGAGCCGGCACAGCACACATGCAGACTGTATTTGCGATGGTCCTATAAAGACTAACAAGTCTAACAACAAAGTGTTTATCAGTCTTTACAACAAAGTTGCGAATATTAATAAAGTCAGTACCTGTATTGACGATACCCAAAACACCATAGGTACCTATATTACAATGTAAGTCATTGAAAATCAAGTTAGTGCTTGGTGTTATTGTGTTGTATTCATGACACTTCAATTAATAAATGTAAACATACCAAAGCTCTCTACGTTATTCCCGTTAGATCCGCGGCTCAGTGGACGTGGTGCTGATGACGAACAGCACGCTGGTGGTGCAGATCTTCTTCATAATGTCCTCGTTCCTGCTGGCGCACAAGCTGCTGCAGCAGCGCCGGCGCGGGGAGAACGTACCGCCCTTCTCCACCTTCATGGAGACCATGGTCAATAGGATCATCAGGTCAGTCATCAAAAGAGTATTGTGTCGTCAAAAGAATCAGGAGCTGTTGAGTATAGCAACCTCAGATATTGACCTGGTTGGACCCGTGTGTTTTTCTACCACTACAATTAAGACACATGGCTCCGCCCTGTGCGTCTTCTTCGTTCTCTTTCGTCGTCCGTAAGATTTTTACGACACATAGCAGTACAAAAATATGTTGAGAAAGTTTTTGAGTATAAAAGTGGCTGGCTGTTAGAGTAGGGGAAGGGCAGCAAGACATGGGTGTGTTGTATGGTTAGGTTGATATGGCTAGAAAGGAGATGATTACTAAGATGGCAGCTACTAGAGATATACAGAAGATGAAGACGTGCGAGGATGACGATGATACAGAATATGTGATGATGATTTATTAACTACAGGGTGAGTCCTTCGTACTGGGTAGTGGTGTGGTTCGCGGCGTCGTGGTGGGAGCGCGTGGGGCGCGGGCCCATGTGGGCGCCGCTGGTGGGCAGCGAGGCGGCCGTGTGCCGGCGCAAGTGGTGGACGCATCTACTGTACCTCAACAACATCCTGCACGCCGACGAGAAGTGCCTCATACAGACCTGGTGAGTTAACTTACAACTACCTTTGCTTACTGGCTCTATGTACATTGTTCTTGCCTTCTCGAGATACACCACTCTTTATTTTTTTTTATTTTTTTTTTATTGCTAAATGGACGCACTCTTGACCCCGATCACGCCTGATGGAAAGCGATAGATGAGGTCTATGATGGAACGAGCGTGCCCAGAAGATGCCTGTTCACTCTTGATTTGAAGGCAGACGGGTTAAATGTGGGAGGGAACACAGATGCCGGCAGAGAGTTCCACACTTTGGCTCGCGCATAATAAAAGTGGAGGAGAAGCGCATATTATACTTCTCTTTAGAATTTCATGGCGTCATTAGTACCTAATTTGCGATTATTTAGTGGCAGAGGAACAACCCAACATGTTACATAAACATCAGTGTCCATAGGCAGCCAAAATGAGAGTAGCCGAGGATCGAATCACGTCAACGGCGCGCACTTCGAGAGGCCTACGTCCAGCAGGAGACTGCTAGGTGTAGGCTGATGATGAACTTGCAGTGCTATACCATATCTTTCGCATATTAAATTCATCCTTTACAACTTGTAATAACCTCGCTCGTTCCTGCAGGTACCTGGCAGCAGACATGCAGCTGTACGCAGTCTGCCTGGCGCTGACGCTGGCACTGTGGCGCTGGCGGCGCGCGGCGGTGTCGGTGCTCACCGGGCTGCTGGTCGGCTCGGTCGCCTTGCTGTTTGGGCTCGCGTACTCCTGGAACCTCGTGCCCACTTACGTCATGCATCGGCCTGAGTGAGTCCATGAGGGTTCTTGACTTATATTGCATGTAAGAAGTACAGCTAAGGGCACTGATTTGATAAAGTATGGTCGACCAATTGAGGTGTGTGACAATTGCTTGTATAATAGGATAATCAATTTATGCTCTCGCGTCATCATGTATTATCTTCTCAAGAGTCCAGTTGTAATTTTCAAATTGAAAGCTACTCACGAATGTTGTAGAGCCATTAGTCTTGACATTGTCCTCCTCGTTGCAGGTCGGTGCGGTTAGCGTACCACGAGGAGACCTCGTTCAACGTGCTGTACCAGTCGCCGCTGGGCAACGTGCCGGGCGCGCTGGCGGGGCTGCTGCTGGCGCACCTGCACCACATGCTGCTGGACATGGATGTGCAGCTGCCGCGCTACAAGGTACGTACATAGTACCACGAGGAGTTCTCATACAAGGTGCGTAGTCTACCGCTGGACATGGTCCTGTCACAAAGTGCACCACAACACCTGATTCTCCACCTTCCATATTTAGACTGACCCGTCGGTCGATCTAGCAGGCTGGAATTCCACGTTACGCACGCCAATCTCTACTCGAGGACTCTTCGGCGCCATCAGCACTTCAGGCTTGCTAACGCCAGCTATGCCAGTAACACCAGTAACAAACCATACCAGCTTACTTGAGCAAGACCAATGTAACTAAATAAGTTTTCGCATACACCCACCTTTTGTAATGACACGCAACTGCGGCTTATTAAAGTTTCTCCAGGAACCTACCATTTGATATAAAGATCTTTTCTCTACGATTCCGTCTAATCTTTGTGCAATGCTACCACTTATCTTTACTATAACTAGCAACCGTAACGCACGCCATTCCTGAAGTTATTACTACAGTTACCTACTTACCTACCTACCTAGGCAATCTAATACGAACATATTATAGGATACGACGAACATATTTAGTTGTCGAGCTAGGAAAAACAATCTCACTTTTATTCTGCCTATAAAATTAACGTAAGATTTTACTCAATTCAGATTACCGTGGTATGGTCATAAATAAAATCATACCACGGCGTAGGCACCCAATACCTAGGACTAGACTATAGGTCACTTGCACCGCTGCGACTGGTTAGGCGCGGTTGTGCAAACCAACCATGGAGTAAAAGCTGTGATAACCTGGACTCGTACATAATGCCTACTTATTATGAGATACCTAGACATCGCTGCGTATTTCCATTCTATACAAGGCGAGAACGCAGCCATAGGAAACTGCTCGCGTATACTTTGTATTGCTTTTTTTAAATCTGCGATTACAATGTATAGGTACACGAATTTTACGTACATACTGCACGTGTATAGTTTGTAACGTGTACACGCGCGTCCTGGTTCCAAACGATACTACATCATCGCCTGACAAGAGTTGAGATATACACACATCAAAAGTGTCTAGGGATCAACATATATTTTTGCAATAACTTTTCTCCTGATTGATATTAATTAAAATTTTCTTTAAGGATTCATCAAATAAAGTGTTTTCGTTTGTCACAGTAACGATAAACCAAGTCACCTTTGCATTAATAAAGAAATTTGCCATTTTCCTAATAAAGGGATTTTTGACATTTGAACCACTAACACAAAAGTTCGAAAAAAAGACTGAAATAACAGTTTTCTTTAAAATTTTATTGGGTAACTTAAACAATTAATAATCCGTGTTTCTACCGCGAACACTAACAACACAAGAACATCGGTTTGGCATACTCAAAATGAGTTCATCCAAATCACGCTGTGGAATGGCCGCCCATGTTCGTTGCAACAACAAAAAAAGGTCTTCTTGCGACTGGATACCCTCCATATTCGGCAGAGCTCTTCTCTGTAGCATATCCCATGCATGCTCAATCGGGTTCAAGTCTGGCGACTGAGCAGGCCAGGGCAGGACATTGATGTTAGCTGCGGCGAGAGTCTGTCTTATAACTCTTGCGGTGTGCGGTCGTGCATTATCATGCATTAACTGAAATAAGGGACCGATTTGTACTTGTAGAGGAACGATGACGTCTGATACAATCGTCTCAGCATAAATTTGAGCGTTGAGGTTGCCTCTGATCCAAATCAACTCAGTTCTTCCGCCGATCCAAATACCCGCCCATACCATGATGGTTCCACCACTATAAGGATGGACTTCCTGGCAGGATTTTAATCGCTGTTGGCGTCCAGGGGTTCTCCAGTGTCGTATACGTCTTGTATCCGGTCTCATACCAAAACGAGACTCATCAGAAAAGCACACGAAACGCCATTGTTCTTCTGCCCAATTTCTGTGTTCAAGAGCCCATTGATATCGAATCCTACGATTGTGCATTGCTATAGGTGGTACCCGTAGCGGTCTTCGGGAATGAAGGTTCACTTAGCCGATTTAAGAGAGAGTATTTAAGATATAAATACTGACTGCACAGCAAATTAACTCCGAGCGTAAGCGAGGGACCACCCAGGGTATCAAGAACATAGCTGACACAAAGGAGCGAGCGCAATATAGCGCGAGCGGCGACATGGCTAAGGAAACGAGAGAGAATTCAATTGCGAACGAAGCGAGCGCGAGTGCGACGTATTTTTGATGTATAAAAGTATATAAATGATGGAAATAAATTGATGGATGATTAGGTATTTATTTGATGTGTAATAAATAATATCCCGTTTATTTTTACCGCAAAAAATAATAAGAGACTATTTTTGATATGACCTAATCTTTTATGAAGATTATAATATACGTAGTATAATAATATATATACGGAGGTCAATAAATCAAAATGGCGAGCGGGATTCTAGAGTTCGGCATGCTATATTCTTATACACAATTAGTCCGTATGCGTACCTACTGGCACTGTATATTATGGAATAAGTGTATTACTCTTGTATCAGATTGGAAGACCTTAGTAAAAAAGTGATTTCCAATCCATACGCGACTAGTTTCACACCCTTGTGTTCTGGCCTTGTATAGAATGGAAATACGCGACATCGCCACTAGGGTATCCACGAACAACTTGTACAAAATAGGGAAGAGTTGGATGACAGTACCTAGGTACCCGATCGTAAAATAGCGCGCGAACTAACCATGTCTTAAATATACTCTACCAACAAGACCAAGCACAATAGTAAGAAAATGGCCTAATGAACTATCATCAGAAACAATAGCACACACTTTCCATAGAAGGTATTATCTTCTTTCTTATAACTTATGATTTCACTATTTAATATCAGGTTGTAGTTCGTCATGATTGCAGCATTGAATACATGTTGACAATGCCATCCATCTTCAATCGAGTACCTACTTAAACTCAGCAAATGACGAATGCGTTTAGATAATCGTAATGGTGGATGTAAATAAGATATACGTGTAGGTACACGGTACACCAACTATATTTAGCGGGCGTGATTAAGGTACTATGAGAATGGCATGATGAATAGTATAATAAAACATAACAGCTGAAATTCAGCCGCATCCGGTTAGACTGAAAGCTGACAGCAACATAGTTGGAGAAAGGCTAGGCTGGGCAGATAAAATACCATCCAAAACCATATTCAATAGGTAACTCAATCATTTATTGCATTCCACAACGGTAAGTACCTACTTTAGTTTTTTTTTTTTATAGGTAGCAACTTAAAAATTAATGAGATCATTATGAGCTCTGACGGGCTGCTGTCTGATGGGTCACCGGTCAGTGATTTGATTGGCTGATGGGCCAGCGGTCAGAGATTTGATTGGCTGATGGGCCAGCGGTCAGTGATTTGATTGGCTATTGCCATTATAGTCAGCCAACCACGGTGGCCATCATTAGTTTGACAATCTATCAGTTGTCTTGTTCACAGAACATTATACTCTAGGGAGGTCTTGTTGGCCTGAAACCGACTGTTCGTGATATGTTGTGTTGCAGATATTCGGGTGGATCTCAGTGGCGTCGGTGCCGGTGGCGGCGTGGTGGGTGGCCGCGTCGCCGCTGGCGCTGGGGCGCGGGCCGCCGGGCCGCCTGCCGGCCGCCGCGTTAGCTGCTATCGAGCGGCCGGTCTTCTCCTTCTTCGTTGCTATGGCACTTCTCGGAGCCATGAATGGAGTGCCGTGTAAGTTACATTTTATGTCCATAATCCCCAATTACTATGCCTGAAGCCATACTAACTTGCCAAACAGGTAGACCATGACCTGGGATAGGACGTATCCCGGTACTTCGTACGATCCCATGGGATAATTACCATCGTCCATGCGAGCGAAACCGCGGTCAAATGCTAGCGAGTTCTAGGTAAATCACACAATTAACACAACAGCATTACAACACCTAGCTGTCGTCGTGAACTTAAATTAAATAGCTGGATGTCCTTCTGACAGAATTTTATCCATAATCATCGACTCATCGAGTGGTAACTAACCTCTGTAACCGCGCACCGTGCAAATGTGACAGATGTATGCCGCCAAATGTGACAGATGTATGCCGCCCGGATGATGCCGCCACGAGTGCATTTTGGCGCAGCATCTGGTCGGTGCCCGTCTGTCACACTGAAGCTGGCTGGATACGGGATGTCGAGCGAGTGTGTGAGACTGTACCAGAAATGGAAACAGTACTAATTACGCCATTAGACGTTGCCAAAGCCGTCCGTCCGTTACCGAATTGGAAATCGCCGGGACCGGACGGACTGCACAACTTTTGGTTGAAATGGCTAATTAGTTCACACACTTGCCTGGCATCTCAGTTCCAGTCATCTTTAGAGTCTGGGTCGCTACCGCAGTTTCTAACAACAGGCGTTACCCACCTGCTCCATAAATCAGGTAGTCCCGCGGAACCCAAGAATTATAGACCGATCACGTGTTTGTCGACGGTTTATAAACTTCTTACATCCATTTTGAGAGCGAAAATTAATACGCACATTGAGAGTAACTCGATTATGTCTGCCTCTCAAAATGGATGTAGGAATGGGTCCCGCGGTACTAAGGAGCTACTCCTCATAGACATGGCCATTAGCCAACAGGTTCGTCGATCCCGCAAGGATATGTCGACATGTTGGATAGACTATAAGAAGGCCTACGACTCGGTGCCACATACATGGCTCATGAGGGTGCTGGAGTTGTACAAGATAGATGCAACTCTACGCACCTTCCTTGAGTCGTGTATGGGGCAATGGAAGACGGTCCTTCGCTATCCAGGATGTCGGCAGATCCAGGGGAATAATGAACCTGTATGGATTAAGCGGGGAATATTTCAGGGCGACAGTTTGAGTCCACTTTGGTTCTGCTTAGCCCTGAATCCTCTAAGTACACTACTGGAGGATTCAGGTCTAGGCTATCGGTTGAGGAGAGGTGGTCAGGTCATATCTCACCTCCTCTACATGGACGATTTGAAACTCTTTGCCCCCAACAAATTGCGTCTGATGGAGCTACTGAAGGTAACTGAAACTTTCAGTAGCGCCATCAGGATGGAATTTGGTGTGGACAAATGTGCAGTCATGCATGTAAAGCGAGGGGAGATTATGGATTCTGAGGGAATTCAACTCTCGGATTCCATAAACCTTAGATCCCTCTCCTCATCTGAAAGCTATAAGTATTTGGGTATGTCGGAAGCGTTAGGCATCAACGATGCTGACATGAAGCAATCGTTGAAGGAACGCTTCTTTTGTCGCCTGAGGAAGGTATTAATTAGTCTTCTTTCGGGCGGAAATAAGGTGCGAGCCTTCAACGGTTGGGTCATGCCGGTTTTGATGTACTCTTTCGGCATTCTCAAATGGACTCAAACCGAACTCGACGCCCTGGATAGAAGGGTCCGCACACTGCTGACTGCAAATCGGATGCATCACCCACGATCATCGGTGATGAGACTGTATATCCCGCGGAAGTGTGGGGGTCGAGGCTTTTTAAATGCAAAGACCCTCCATAACCGCGAGGTGTGCAGTCTCAGGGAATATTTTTTAAAAACTGAAGTGGGTATGCACCGTGATGTGGTCGCAGTGGACAAAGGGCTCACCCCGCTGTCCATGGCTAAAGAGAACTGGCGCAAACCTGTAGTACTTACTACCGATGACCGCAAGAAGGTATGGCAAAGCAAGGAGCTTCACGGGCGCTTCTATCGGGCTCTTCATGAGCCCGGTGTAGATTTCTTAGCGTCCGTATCCTGGTTACGTTTTGATGATCTTTTCGGAAAAACCGAAGGTTTCGTCTGTGCAATTATGGACGAAGTTATCTTGACGAATAACTACCGCAGACATATTATGAAGGACGGGACGGTTGACGTGTGTCGGGCATGCCACCGTCCGGGTGAGTCTATCAGACATATTATCTCTGGTTGTTCTCGTCTGGCTAACGGCGAGTACTTGCACAGGCATAACCAAGTAGCCAGGATTATTCACCAGCAACTTGCTTTGAAATATAAACTTGTGGAGTCTGAGGTACCGTATTACAAGTATCTGCCCGACCCAGTTCTTGAAAATGACCATGCCACGCTGTACTGGGATCGGTCTATCATTACTGACAGGACTATTGTTGCCAATAAGCCTGATATAGTGGTGATAGATCGATTAGCGCGCCGCACAATGATTGTCGATGTTACCATTCCACATGACGGGAACCTCGTGAAAGCTGAGAAAGAGAAACAAATTAAATATCTTGACTTAGCACACGAGGTTGTTGACATGTGGAATGTGAGCTCGGCTTTCATTGTGCCGATTGTCGTATCGGCCAATGGGCTTATGACCCAAAGCCTCGACCAACATGTGTCGAGGCTCTCGTTAGGCGGTTGGATCAAGGGCCTGATTCAGAAGGCAGTACTCCTTGATACGGCTCGTATTGTGAGGAGGTTCCTGTCTCTGGAGCCCTAACCACCGGTAGCTTGGACCCTGCTCCCGACACCGGCGGAATACTATTTTTTATATTTTTAAATGTTTTTTATACGTATTTTTTATATTTTAAGAAATATTTAAAAATGTAAATTAATATGTACATAAATAAATAAACGAAATAATAATAATAATAATATTCCACAACTATCACACAACGCCATCTAGTCCCAAGCTAAGCAGAGCTTGTGTTATGGGTACTAGACAACTGATAAACATACTTATATATTTCTAAATACATACATATTATAGATAAATTACACCCAGACACAGACCAAATGATCGTGCTCATCACACAAACATTTGTCCTGGGTGGGAATCGAACCCACGACCTCCGGCATAGCAGTCAGGGTCACTAACCACTAGACCATCAGGCCTGTCATTGAATATTTGACATTGACAGATTCGTTCAGAAACTCAGTGTGATTTGTTTGTGGCTGCGCTGCACTGAGCAGTGAGCGCCCACTGACTAAATAAAAACAAGTTTGTTTGAGCGTCTAAGTATAACCACACCCCGGACACTCCAACACTCGCAAAATAATTACCTACTACTACTACATTAAAAAATGACGTTTGTATACGTATGAATGTGTGCGTGAGGTACTTGTGTTTGCGAGCGCTCTTGTTAAAGAACTGCGACGAATACGCCAAAGTGCGGGGTGAGGTGCGGTAACTGATGTTAGTGCGGGGAAGGGAGTGGCCTTTCTGTACGTAGTACTTTAAGTATTCTGTGGTATAACACATAATAATGTGTTTGTATTTTGATGCTGAAAACAGTATTTTGTATACTTTATTTTTGTTCAACAGTAAAAAGTATAATTTAGTGAAAAACAGTATAATACTGTTTAAAACAGTATGGTATGCAACCCTAACTGGAACTCCCACGCATCGATGAAACACAGCAGGCTGCTTGACGCCGGACTCCAGTGGGAAGGTGGTCGCAAACCAAGCGGGCGTTAGCCCTACCACTGCAAGGGAAGAATTGGCTAGTCAAATAAGGTGTTGGGTGTGACTGTCCAGGATGCGCCGAGCGCTCGGTTCAGTTGAGTAACTGGCGGAACAAACTGCGCTACACGAGGTGGCTTCTTCATGCATCATTCTTCTTCATTGCTTATGTTTATGATACTTAATAAAATAGACGTTCTATTCAATAATATGGACGTAGAAAGTTCTTGACTTGTGCTCAGACACTTGTATACTTTCTATTGTCTAATGTTTGCCTAGCGTGGAGTCGTTAAGCCGCGGTTACGAATTATTATTTGCGCATTGCGATAGTCATTTGTTTTATAACAGACCATTGCGGGCTGCGGGAGTCATCACACTATACCTCTCAATACCACTACTTATTTGAAACCGACTAGGTACCTACTTACCTATGTAGTTCATTAAGTTTACTTAAAATAAGTATATCGTCGGCTAAATACCTATTCTAAGCTGCTAACTCCATTTTTGGCTTAACTATTTAGTATCAAATGAAAGAGAAACCTCACCTATTTCTGCCGTAACTCACCTGGAAGGGTAGGTAGGGTAGACCGGGGACAATAGTACCATTTTCGAAACATCGGTTGATTACACAAAGTTGACTGTTGCTTTTTGTTTTAAATATTATTATTTTACAGTCTTGGTTTATTATCTACCGAAGGAAACATCTAAAGTTGGCCTAGATTGAACCAAACTTGGTCAAAATTGACTTTGAATGAAATGATGGCTAGTGCTACAAATGACCCCTTTTGAGGGTTAATTGTACCAAAACTGCATTGTGTAATAAAACGCAAATAAAGGTATTAATCATATTTTCACAGTCATTTATTTGCAGTCTTATGGGTTTATAATCATTATTAAAAATTAGGAACAAAAAATCGTGAGATCGGTGTTTTAAATCAACACAAATGTAAAGTCATAACATTAACATAACAATTCTTCGCTTAGAACAAAAATAAAAAAAGTTTTCATAATCATATAATTAACATTGGTTCGCAAGTTGCACATTTGCTATTATCTAGCTTTATAACAATGCTATAATAGAAATAATCAACAAAAATATTTTTGTATGGAGGTACAATTGACCCCTGGTACAATTGACCTCCGTATAATACTAGGTATTTAAATAATAAAAAAAAAAAATAGTCGGATTCACAGTTGTGACTAACGTAAATGGACTCCTGAGGTGTCGAATTTAATAGCCAAATCAAGTGCCAAGCGTCTTACTTCTTTTGGCGTTAAACCATAATAAATATCTGCTGTTCTTACTAAATATTTCGCTATGCTTTGTTCTTGCTCTTCGGTAAATACTTTCGTTGCTGGATTATACCCCATAGAAACAAATTCGTCAGGATTAGCTTCTCTTTTACGCTTATATCTTATCAGAGAAACATGACAAATGTTGAACATATTCGCAGCGGTGCGTATGCTACGCCCTTTTAAAATCTCTTCATATGCCTGTTCATACAACAAAGTATCTCTTGACCCACGGTCCGTCTTTTTTATTCTAATTCGTGGCATCTAAAACAAGAAAATGTCTAATAAGTAATTGTATATTTTAAGTAGGTACCTATTTATTTTTTTACTCTATTATTATTAGTACGGGGTTATTTCTACCATGGGGTCAATTGTACCGGTAATATTGACCCCGGCGATGCTGGTACAATTGCACCAAAGTAACTAATTTAGAAAAACCATCTAAAAGACACATAATTCTAAACTTATAGTTTCCGTATTTATTATAAATCAAAAGTCTATTAACCGCTTAATCTAGCAACAACAATTTACTTATCGAAAACAATCTGGTAGTACGAGTTACATTCAATCATATTTCACGTAAAAAATTACCGCGGCTACCCGAAAATCAAAAATTCGCCACTGACACGTCCGTTTCACAGCACGCTCGCCGGCGACTGAGGGGCGCCTCGGGACTCAAGAAGCGCGTGTGCTGGCGCACACACACACGCATAATATCGCTCAGTAGGAGAAATATCGATGATGGTACTATTGACCCGTGGTACTATTGTACCCGGTCTACCCTACCTATGTGTGCCAACGATATTGCATATCTAACATTGCTTAACTGTATCTTTAGAATAAAAATAGAATTTTCTCTTTCATTTGAAATGGAGTTAGCAGCTTAGAATACTTAGCCGACGATATATGTATAAGTAGGGTGGACGTACCAGTCCCAAACCAGTCGCCTGTAGTTGACCATTTGCGTAAAAAGTCAACATTTTAAGAATACGCGCCAATATCTATAGGTTTTTAAAATCTGGGTTACCTTATTACATCTTTGAGAATCTACTACTGTGAATTTCAGGTGAATTAATAAAAAAATATAGCTTTCTTTTTAATTTTTGTCGCAACGTGTCTTGTTCACTCGCCGTTCGGCCGCCATTGCTATAAGGAGCGCTCAATGAAAGGTAAAGTTCAATCCATTTAAAATGTAGTATTTTTTAAGTAAATTGTAAATGTTTTGTGAAATATAGTTAATATATTTATCAGTGTAAAGATTGCAGATATAAATTTGAACAAATTTTTTGTTTTTAATAGGTTTCTGAGACTGGTTAACTACTGGAACGCATGTTGATAGGTTGCCTATAGTTGACCATATGGTTTACTACTGGTTATTTCTTAAACTTGCGTTTTTTGTCATTATTATTGATCTTTCAACAATTCCCTTTGATTATATTGATGAACAATACAAAATTGACGATTTTAATTAACATATTCCAGTAGTTGACCAGTGGTTTGGGATAGGTAAATTCATAATGTTCGTGGAGTTGACCAGACATTGTATGTTTTAGGCGTCCTGCTAAAATTGACTTGATTTTTTTTTTCAATATAGTACTTGGTTCAGGGTGTAAAGAGTGAACCTTTCATGTTTACCTTTTCTATGGAAGATTTTGTTTTAGAATACTTACTTAACTTCAAATAATGATTACTTTGTTTTAGCCACGAAATGCCACCCATGAAAAAAATATTCAAGTATAACAAAGAAGATATTAAAAAGCAATGGAAGAAATTCAAGTGACTGGAAAAATTAGGAAAACCTGTTGGATTCTAATTGACCAAATTTCTTTAATAGATTTTCAACTTTATTGCTAAAGCATAAGGTTCAAAGTTGATTGGGAAATTTTGACACTTTCGGGTAGCTTGATGTGCTGGCGTCTGTACAAAAGTTAGATCTCAATAAACTTTGATTTTAAAATTTAATAAATGGCCTTTTATTTTATTCATGTATAAGTCAATACGTTGGTCAATTACTGGCTCAATCTTGGTCAATAACCGGGTATATGTTGGTCCAACTAAGGAACAGTCCAACTTTTAGGATTTAACTCAAAATTACAGCAATTCCTAAATACTTATGCTGCAATGATTTTTAATCCTCATTTTGTCTTTAAGCAAACTTTAAAAATAATATCGATGCTTCCGGCAACAAATGTCGTAAACGCCATTTTGGCGAAAATGAGTTAAGAATGCAGCCCTACTTAATTTTTGGCGCTGCGTCGATCTAAAAATGTGAAAAAAATATTCGCCTAAAAAAAATACTTTTACACCCAAAATTTTTACTAGTATAATCAAGATTTTTTAGAAAAGAGGGTATGTATAACTCATATTGCTTAGAACCGAATAACCATGCAGGTCGTATAATACAACGTACAAACAGCTGTCGGTCGTAAAAACATGAATACATAATTAATTGTAATTACACCCCACAATCATTTTTAAAACGTAAGCTCTGCTGAGAAACAATTGTCGTAATGTCACTTGGTCTTGGAAAATTGGTTTGAAAATTGAATTATGTAGGTCGTACTCCTAATTTTGTTAATATTTTCATACTAAAAAGGGGTCGTAACACAAAAAGTATAAATATGTCTCAATTACACCCCGTTAAGAAATTCAAATGTTTAATTTTTCTGAGAAATAAATGGCGCTACTCACTGGATTTCAAGTAATTGTGTTTTACGTTCGTATCTAATAATTCAGAAAAAACATCCATAGATAATTATTACGGCCTGCTTTGGTCATGACTATTATTGAGGTACAAAAACCATCCGATGATGTAAAGCACATTTCTAGTAAATATCTGTGGTGTAAATCTTTGATAGTATTGCTGCACTTGTCTTTCGCCGAGTATAATTATGGAGGAGGAGGAAATTTCTGGTCAATAATCTTCTATTCAATGCCAAAGTGGGATTACAAGAACGCGGTGAATCTAAAGTCGGACCGTTCGGTTTGGGACGCAGGAATCACAGGGGGCAAATGTTGGTCAACTTTTTGGAGTCGCAGGGGCTCTTCTTAATGAATTCGGTTTTCGAAAAGAAACCCCAAAGGAAGTGGACCTGGCAAAGCCCCGATAACGTGACAAGGAACGAGATAGACTTCATCATGACGGATCGGAAGCATATATTTAGAGAAGTCTCCGTGATTAGTAGGTTTAATACCGGAAGCGATCACAGGCTTGTCCGAGGCACTTTGAATATCAATTTCAGAGCTGAGAGACTCCGCATGATGAGGCCTACACTCCGACCTACGCAGCTCCAAGCCGCTCTAGGATCCGAAAAGTTCCAACTGGAACTTCAAAATCGATTCACCCTGTTGGAAACCACAGGCAATATTGACGAGAAAGCTGACGAGGTGGTCAAAGCACTACGCGACGTGTCCCGCAGGTTTTTCCCGTCGCAGCGAAAAAGTAAGGTGTCTAAACTTTCCTCGGAAACTCTCGGACTTATGAGGGAAAGACGAGAGTTGCCATCTATGCAGCCGTCTTCGTCAGATAAGAGGGCCTTAAACCTAAAAATTAGGAAGCTGGCGCGACGAGACCTTCGGTGCTCCAGCACCCGTGACATTAAGGACGCGATTGAGCAGAACCGAGGGTCGAAAGTGTTCGCTCAGCAATTAGGGAGGTCCCATCTGACGAAACTAAGAACTGCGGATGGCAGAATCGTGACTTCGAAGTCCGAGATACTCGAGGAAGTCGAAGATTTTTATGGGCACCTGTACTCAACACGGACGATGAAACCAGCGGGGCATAGTGCAGATGACCATCGAGCCGAATTAACGCGCCACTACACGGAGGACATCCCGGATATCGACCAATGCGAGATTAGGACGGCTCTCGAGCAGTTAAAGAACAACAAGGCACCTGGGGATGACGGAATAACGACAGAGCTCCTTAAAGCGGGCGGGGCTCCAGTCCTGAAGGAGCTAGCGAGTCTCTTTAATTCCGTTATCCAAGAGGGCACAACGCCCGAGGCGTGGAGCAGAGGTGCGGTGGTTCTGTTCTTCAAAAAAGGTGACAAATCCTTACTGATGAACTATAGACCCATCTCACTTCTGAGCCACGTATACAAACTGTTCTCGAGGGTCGTCACGAACCGTCTCGCCAGGAGACTTGACGAGTTCCAGCCGCCAGAACAAGCCGGTTTTCGGAAAGGCTTCAGTACCGTAGACCACATCCATACTGTTCGACAAATTGTACAGAAGACGGAGGAGTACAATCAGCCGCTGTGTATGGCATTTGTGGACTACGAGAAAGCCTTCGACTCCATCGAAATATGGGCAGTTCTGGCCTCTCTGCAACGATGTCGAATTGACTGGCGCTACATCGAAGTGTTGAGATGTTTGTATGACGCTGCAACGATGACTGTCCAGATCCAGAATCAGAAAACCAGCCCCATCCAACTGCTCAGGGGGGTGAGACAGGGGGATGTAATATCCCCTAAATTGTTTACCAACGCGTTGGAAGACGTTTTCAAGACGCTGGACTGGACTGGACAGGGTATCAACATTAACGGCGAGTACATCTCCCATCTTCGATTTGCCGATGACATCGTCATAATGGCAGAGACGTTGGAACAGCTAGACCAAATGCTGCACAGCCTAAATGGAGCCTCCCGGCGTGTTGGCCTCGGCATGAATTTGGACAAGACGAAAGTCATGTACAATTCGCACGTCTTGCCGAGTCCAATCCACATCGAAGGGTCGCTTCTCGAAGTTGTGAAGGAGTATGTCTACCTAGGGCAAGTCATCCAGCTCAGTAGACACAACTTTGAGAAGGAAGCTGACAGAAGGATCCAGTTGGGTTGGGCAGCATTTGGAAAACTCCGTCAAGTCTTCTCGTCGCCTATCCCGCAGTGTTTGAAGACTAAGGTCTTCAACCAGTGCGTCCTGTCCGTCATGACATACGGTGCTGAAACGTGGACACTGACGGTCGGGCTGGTCCACAAATTCAAGGTCGCTCAGCGCGCTATGGAGCGAGCTATGCTCGGAGTCTCTTTGAAGGATAAAATTTTGAATTATGTCTGGCTGGTTAGGTACGCCGTTGGAGGTAGAACACTATAGGCATCTTGTAACAAACGCTTGATTAAATTACGGGACGATGCCTATAATATACTTACTTTTATACCTTTAGGACCTGCCAGGTCCTAAAGGTATAAAAATTTCGAGGCGCGACACAAACAATGATGATGAATGATGATTGATGTACAAGATCCTCTAATGGAAATTTAAGTGATTGGTTTAGACATTTTTTTACTTTGAATTTGTATTAGTGCCTTGCTTTACCATTATTTTGATTAAACGATGACGGTCAATGAATAAAAAACCTTTTTTAATTATGTCAATTTGTGTTTTATTTTATTGTTTTTATTACAAGTAATGAAAAGTCAACTTACAGTCTTAAATTCATTGATTTGCTTCAGATATTTCCATGTTTGGTACATACCATCGCATCAGATCGTGGTGTTTACACTCATTTTTATTTCAGTAATGGTTTGGGATTGGTACGTTCACCCTACCTAAGTAGGTACTTACCTAAAGGTGATATAAAATGGATTAGGTACTTTATACTTATAATAATGCTGGTGGCGCTGATGCCAAGTGGCTATTTTCCTTCCCCCAAAATCTCTAGGTAGACATAGACAATCGACGAACTAAGTAGGCATTGGTGCGGTATAGATGATGACGACACCGATAGCTACCTATCGATTCAGGATTTTAACGGACTTTATGAGGCCTCTACATAACCTGAAAACCCGTGAGTTTATGTAGACTATAACATTTTAGTACTATGTATAAAAACTAACAATGAACTGTTTGTTTCCAGCGGCGGTGCGTCGGTGCTTGTCGTGGCGCGGCTGGGCCTCCTGGGCGCGGCTGTCGTTCGGCGCGCTGCTGCTGCACATGCCCATCAACAAGTCGCTGGTCGCCGCCAGGCTCATGCCGTCCATGCTCGACCGGCAGTCCGCGGTAATGTACCAGGCTACCAGCCTATAGTCTGTTCCAAAACAATCTCGTGAAAATGTAAACACGAATTAGAAAACGTACCTGTGGATGCCATAAACACTTTCATCAGAAACATTTGGAAGAGGCCATAATCCTTTTTGAAGTCCATCATCAGCAGTTCACTGCTGGACTTGCTAGGCCTATGCAATTGCACGCCATTCGACTTGATCCTCGGCTGCTCTTCATAACAATAATAGCTTCCCGACTGATTTCGGTCACGGTGGCCAATCTCATCGGAGATTAGTCAGGTACGCAGGAGATGCACAAGTGTGTGCTCAAACACAGGTGCACTCTCTGTTCCTTTACTCTCATAGTCCGATGGGACGGCAATCCGGCACGACCGGGGAGAGATCGGGCGCACAACGGCTTTACTTGCTTTCCGAGGCACGAGGGTATTACCTAAAATGTCAACTTTCAGTTTATCAAAAAGTACTCTGTGATGCCAACTTCCAAACTCCGGACTGTTAGTAAGAAACTCCTAATGGAAAACCCAATAACACTTTGTCCGACCTGGGAATCAAACCCAGGACCCCACGCTCAGCAGTCGCGCTTGCTACTACGAGACCAACAGGGCAGTCGGCTGCTCTTCACACAGCTGCTGCCAGCCAGCCACCAATTTTTCCTCTAGTAGCAGTAATTCGGTTGTTAGTCCGGTTGACCGAACTACTGAAACTTTCAGTTGCGATAGTTAGCTTCTAACAAAGCACCGAACTACTACTGCTACTAGAGGCAATTTTTGATGCTGGCGTCATGCATCGGCTGAATAGAAACATTGTTTAGAGTAGGTATCTAGTTGTAATTCGCATGGTCGAATGTTGTGACATGGGTGGTTGTGGGGGACCTGCGATCGCTATTTTCTGAATACTCCATCTTGATAATCATTATTTTGAATTCCTCCAGATCCTGGAGTGGTTCGGTGTGGCCGCAGTGTCGTATATGACAGCACTGCCGCTCGCGCTGCTGGTGGAGCTGCCGGCGCAGCGCCTGCACCGCGCGCTGTCGCGGCCGAGCGAGCCGTGCGGCCCGGCGCCGCCGCCGGCCAGCGACGACAAGCCCACCGAGAAGGCAGACTTGTGAATATCCCGCACGAGTGCATACGAAAACTCCATTGAAATGAAATGTCATCCCGTCTATCATACTCTGCATTGCTCGGCAGACTTCGGACGCACGTTTGTGTACATAACTAAGGCTGCGATTCCACCAGAGATGAGCGAGGTTGTGTAGCGAGGAATGTGTGTAAAACTAACCAATAACAATGCTAACTTAGTTCAAGCTAAGAAAATGAAGCGATGTTATTGGGTTGTTTCACACACATCCCTCGCTACGCATCTCGCACATCTCTGGTGGGAACTAGCCTTAGCACTCCATTAGTTATTTCTCTGTGATTGTGTATGTCAATCTTCACGGATCTTGGGCGGCTCATTAAACTATTCTAGGCTGGACCTAGTTGAAGATGGGTATTGGTTCCAAAATTGTGGGTTCCTCCCAAAACTGTAGCAGCGAATTGTAAGTTCTTTGTAAGAATCTTTTTTCAAAATGCCCAAATCAAAGTGTGAGGGTGGGTCCACATCTGGCGAATGTGCTGCGAATATGCAGCTCGCGAGCCGTTTGCGAGCTGCCCGCGAGCTGCGCGCGTGCTATCACGGCAATGGTTTGGTGCGCCTCTTTAGCGTAACTCATGCAAGGCTCGTATGCGCGGCGCGCGATCTGCGCGCACTCAATTCTCGCACGGCTAGAGGCGCGGGCGGAAGGAAGACGCGAGCCGCTAGCGCGCCGCCCGCGCTCTGATCGCGTACGGCTCGCGAGCTGCTCATTCGCGGCACATTCGCCAGATGTGGACGCACCCTTATTTTACTCCCTACCGAACATAATTCGACACAAAACGAAACTATTTTGCTCACACTGGAAACAATTTTAATTTTGTACTTAGAATAATTAATATAATTATGAACATAGGTAGGTACTTATGTTAAAGTAAACTAAACTGACAAAACTCAAGTGTTGTCAATGTCGACCAGATTTCAATAACTATTTATATCTTTCTACTAGAAAATTAGACAACGCTGAGCAGCAAATAAATAAATAAATGACCGAAAAAATCTGTAATATTTAGTGTGAACTAAGTATTGACAGAGTTTTCGTGACATCGTAACATCACACAACTTGGTAACGCCAAGCTATTATTGAACGCGAGTTAAGAAACCTATTGTAATATATTATGTAGTTAGCCATACGGTCCATGGCGCCTACAGGGTGACTTGTAATACAGTGCTAGATGAACTAATGAACATAGATTAAGTTAGAATTGTTTACTATCCTGGACGTAGCCTTGATAACGGCTGCTTTATTTACTTTTGACTTATAGCCAATATTTTAGGGATGTTATTAGCCGAATCTGGCCCTCCTGATGCTAATAGTCGTATTTGCAGCTGGCTGTTCCACATGGCTAAATAATGTGATAGTTTATTGTAGCGTAAGGGTTCTGCCCGTGATGAAAGACTTAACTAGCTGTGTGTAACAAATACATGTAGGATGTCGTCTGTACTGAGCCTTAAGTGCACAAAAAAAACATTTGGAATAAGAGAAACATTGTGAAAACCAACAAAAGAAAAAAAAAATAGGTACTGCAGATTCTTCTATGCCTGGCATTACAAAGTTTGATCTCAATTTGCTATAAAACTGATACTATATAAAATAAAGCTGATTCACCTTTTGTGCTCTTGAGGTGTCAAGTTCAGTTCAATAAATCTGTACATAATAGGTATTGTGTTATTTCATTACTTCCCTTTAAATTTCTAGACAGGCTATTTTTTACTAATAAATCATTACAAGTAATGGAAACACGGTAAAAAAATGTACATAACAATTTCCTTTAAGTTATGAACATGATTAAAAGAAAGAAATCATTTTAAAGACTTGTATTCTGTTTCTTACACTCCAGTCTGATCACAAAGACTCCACACACTTACAGCATAAGTTGATACATTTATCAAGACAAGGTCCCCAAACCACTGCACTTTTCTTAAGTCAAATTATTTTACTACTATATCAATACACAGTACTGCCAATATAGTTGACTGGCATTAGAGCCTGTACATGACTATGTTTACATAGTCACTTATATAAGGTGGCACTTTCAGGCAGGGCCAAACTAAACAAAAAAATTCATTTGAGGCAAAATAAAAGTGTAAAGCCTTGTACAGACTAAGCATTCCAATGTATGCATAGTCAGCCATGCGTACACAGGAATGATAGTCCACACCTACAGTACCTGCAGGCACGGACCATCGTTCCTATGTATGTGTACATTAGAATGCTTAGTCCGTACAAGACTATAGTAGTCAAGGGTTAAAAGTTTTTGAAGATATTATGGTGGCCCTGCCCAAAAGGGCAACAAAATGAGCATAGACACATATTATTATGGGACTTAAAACTAAAATAAAAGTTAAAGTAACCTACTTAGGATATATTATACTTAGACATAATGAGATGATAAAGATGAAAAGATGATGAAGAGATGTTGAAAGTGTCAAAGGCTTAACGCCGTGATGGTCCAGAGCCGCCCTGCCAGCCTCCGCGATGCCCTCCGCCTCGACCTCCCGCCCGGCCCCGACCAGCAGCTGGAAGATTGAAAATTATTCATAAATACAGTAAATTGGTTGTTACTTACATAACAAATGCCTTTTTATGCTATAAACCTAGGCACTTGCATAGCGGCAATTTAGTGCATTGGATAAAACCGGAGGCCAATAACTTGGTCACTTAACAGAAAAATGTTTTGCAAAACAATGTTTTTACTGACACAACACAAACGTTAGGGCAAAAACAAACTGCTGGAGTCCATAATACTGACCTTGTGCTCGTAATATTGCACTTTTGCCGCGCCCGGCAGTCGGCTTATTCCCTTGTCGTTTGAACATAGGAGCATTTTTTAACATGTCTGGTAATATCAGGAACCTGATTTTGGAGCCCCTGATGTACACATTCTCTAGCTGGGCGACTCGTCCGTCCCTGTATGTCACGGTAACGAGTGTCATCTGACAATTCATGTTATCCTCAGCTTCAATCAGCTTTCCGCGATAAACTTCACCGGTATTCGTTTCACAAGTCACTACATGACCCTCCGCTTCGTGAAGTACTTTAATAGGAACGCCAATAGACATCTTTATAGTTTCAGTAGCACTAACTCTTGAAATCAATAACGATTTACAAAGTTTAGTTTAGATGAAAACGGATTAAATTCAACAATTTTATTTTCGCGAAAGATAACCAAACATAACAACAAACAATAGACAAGTTTTTTCACCACCAGTGTTGCCACAGTTAGTTTTGTAAATTCCCCGCGTCATGTTGAAAAATTCCTCTTTTTATAGCAAAATTCCCCTAGAAGTTCATGATGTAGGAAAAACAGAATAAAAATGTTTTACTACTGAAAACTTTATTCCAAAAACTAAAAAAAATACATCATTTTTTGTATAGGTTCGCTATGAGCATATTTATTGTTGACTCAAATTTTATACAATCTTTTATTTGGTCTTTAGTTTGCATTAGTAATGATTTAACTAGGTATACAATAGTAAAAACACTTTATAAATGCCTACTTATCAATTTCGAAATAATTTTATAATAGTGAGTAAATTATAAATATATACCTTTTCTCGAGATCTTTTGGTTAGTTTACTGATGAATTTATTCATCGTAACTTAGCAAAACTCTTTACAAGAAAAATAAACACTCTGACCACAGAACAATATTTACTCTGACTGACTGACTCTGTGCCACAGTGCCATCTCTGTGCAACCAAACTAACCAACACGTAGAGACGCAGGTTTGGTTATAACGTCCTTGCGCAGGACGCAGCCAACAAGTCCAGCCATAGACATTATTTTTTAGTTTCTTTTTATCAACTTAGGGGACAGGCAAAAGAATCATAGCCCATCCAGCCTTATTAGATGTACAGACGCCAGCACATCAACCTACCCGAAACTGTCACATTTTCCCAATCAACTTTGAACCTTATGTTTTAGTGATAAAGTTGAAAATCGATTAAAGAAATTTGACAGATTGTAGTAGGTTGATGTGCTGGCGTCTGTACATACAAGTATAAATTATATATTTATTGCATTTGGAGTATTAAATTCCCCTTTTATTCTTCTAACCCTTTTTTGCCCCTCACATACGTGAAATTCCCCCCAAAAAGGGGAATTCCCCCCAGATCGGCAACGCTGTTCACCACAGCTCTATATTATTTTACTCTTTGCACCACAGCCACAGAATATATATACTCTAGAGATCGTCACTATAATATTATTTCAGTACAAAGTGTACTCTGTGGTCATTATTATCGAGCTATCGTATCGTCTGTCGTCAGTGTTATTTGCTAACGCCCGGGCCACACCAACGGGAAATGCCGATAATTGTCGCGATAAGCTGTGGCACAGAATACTTAATAGTACTACGTACAGAAAGGACGCTCCCTTCCCCGCTCTCACATCAGGGGGCCTAGACAAAATCCAAGCGTTTTCCGTGCACGCGTTTTCCGCACACGCTGAGGACTTGACGTTAGCGTGTTGAAAATGGTAGACAAGTTACACATGAAACTCAGAACGCCCATTCCGCAGCGTTACCCGAAACACTCTATAATTAATCTATGAAATAGTGTGTAGCAAGAGTGTCACAGTGACATCGCGTTTATACATTCTCTCTGTCACTGTCAAACGCAATCGCGCGCTAACAATAATATTCAAAAGTGTGTGTGTTTTGAAAGTAATTAAAGAGTGTTTTACTACAGAGAAAGTAAGATAATATTTAAAGTTAATGTAAGAATTGTGATCTAATTAGTAGGTATCTTTGAAAAATTTAATATTAAAGTTGAGATTGGCTACAGTTTTATCAAGCTGGTTAGCCACATCGGGACTACAAGTCTAAATGTATGTACAAACAAATAGACTTACTAAAAATTAAGGGGAAGCTGAGATCAAATAATAAAATAAAAATTAAGTAACAGATAAGTTATATTGGTAGGAACAATTATTGTTAGTTGTTGTTTTTAAATATCTGTTGTGTCCTTCGGCCTCATTCGGGGTCATACAAACATTATTTGAGTCTAGCATCTTCCGTTTTCGTGTCACATCTATATAGGTATATGCAACTATCTCCTTCTTGGCAACACTGATGACGTATTTCCGCCCGCGTTCACCAGGTGGCTGCAGCGCGCCGAGTCGTTCATTGGCGTCCTGTTTTTCGTACTGTTCGCATCTAAATTTAAAAAAGTTAACGTTGTTGGCGTTCGACATTCTTGGAAAAGAATAATTTTAATTGAATTCTTAGAAACTATAGTTCTTATTAGTTTATTTTTGTTAACGCTGTTAGCGTTCGGTATATGCTTAGAATATAAATATTAAAGATTATTAGTTTTTAAAAGGGAATTACGTAATAGAAAAGTGATAGCTTCTTAAAAACAAGATAGTTTAGATTTTCTTACGATGGCAGATAGAATACAGCTGCGTAATCGTAAAGAATCTGATTCGTCATCAGATTCATCAAGTTCCTCAAGTTCCTCCGAATCATCCCCGTCGGATTTAGAGGTTGATCAGGTAGATAAATCCCGTAAGAGAAAGAAGGTGAGTAAGAAGAAGAAGAGTAAGCGTCATCGAGGACAAAGCAAGGTAATCAAAAAGCTTGCAAAACAGGTCAGTGATTTGAAAAATTTATACTTCAACCCTCATAATATGTATTATGAAAATGAAAATTATGATTGTGATAATCCGATATATAATGGCGAAAATTCCGAAATGGCACATGAACAACCGGTTACAGACAGGTTTTCAGAACCCGTCTCAGATCCTGTACCAGTTCAATCGTTTGATTTTGATTTGGCAACGCAATTAAAGGAGCCAGCTGTCACGGCAACTCCATCTAATCAGTTAGACTTGCTCAATTCTATTCAATATTTTAATAATGATAACTGGAATAATGTTCGATATGTGGAATCACAAAAGGTTTATAATGCTCGTCCTGGATATGTCGACCTTGAAGTAAACGATGAAATTAAATCTTTAGAAAAAGTTACCCATCTACCCTCTGCGGATAAATTTCTTGGCGCTGTAACCCGCGCACTGGTAATGCAAAGCGACGCTATGCAACAGGGTTTTCGACAAATAGTGGACTGGGCTAAGGATACAGGTAGCATGGATCCAGAACAATTGACAATAAAATTAAAAGAGGTTTTTTCCAGTGATTATCAAAAGATTTCACGTGATTGTTTGCAACTAGTTTGTGGCCGTAGGGCCGATATAATTGAACAAAGACGCGAAGTGTTCATTAAACAATTAAGGGATAAATCATTTAAGCCGTGTTTGAAGAAAATACCGCCGTCTAGTGAATTTTTGTTTGATAAAGTACCTTTTAGTGAATTTATTAAGAATAATGGCGGAGTTAACAAAATTTTTTATGCCAATAAAAATATTTTTTCTGGGCAAGAAAAGAAAACCCCTAGACCCCAGGCGGCGTACCCTGGACCTAGTGGATATCAATCGTCCAGTCGCGCTTCGGCACTGACGATGAACTATAGATTTCCTCCTCCTCAGAGTGCAGGAGCCTTTTATAATAATTATCACGCAATGAACCCGTTTATTAATAATCCAAAATTTTTTCGTCCTCAACCGAGAGGACAACTGGCTGGACAACGCTTTTACCAGCCCTATAGTTTTAGAAAAAATGAATCGCAAAACAATGCTCAACGGGGCAAGGGCTCGACTAAATTCAATAAAAAGTTCTGACTCGGATCAGGATTTTTGGGGGGGGTGCTTACAAAATCATTTAACGGAGTGGAAGAGACTGGGGGCACCAGAACCATTAATAAAAATAGTGAAAGGTTATCGTATTCCATTTCAAAAGAAACCGCCTCTGGTCCCGCCAAGGCAGGTGAAACGTTGCAATCTTACTCTACCATCGCCGGAGATGGACACAGTCATTCAAAATTTATTGAGACAGAAAATTTTAGAATATGCCCCCCTGACACCGAGTTTCATATCAAATTTCTTTCTGATTCTCAAGAGCGACGGAACCTACCGTCCCATTTTCAATTTAAAAAGTTTAAACAATTACCTGAAAATAAGCAAATTTCGTTTGATTTCGGTAAATCGAGTTCCCGATTTCATTCAGGAGCGGGATTGGATGGTCAAAATAGACCTCAGGCAAGCTTACAACCACGTAAATGTAGCACCCGCCCACCGTTGTTTTCTCCGTCTATTGTATCGAAATCGGTTACTGCAAATGACCTGTTTGCCGTTTGGCCTGGCGACAGCGCCCAAAGTATTTGCATCGTTGACCAACTGGACCGCCGAGATTTTCAGGAATCTAGGCATTCGAGTAGTGGTTTTTCTCGACGATTATCTCCTAGTAGCACAGGACAGACTGACACTTATAAAACACGTCGACGTTGTTCTTCAAACTCTCAGCCTGTTGGGTTGGCAGGTGAACAGAGAGAAATCGATTCTTATCCCTCAGAAAATAATAGAGTATTTGGGTTTGATGTGGAATCCGTGGCAAAATCAAAAATTTTTACCAGAAAACAAAGTTCAGAACATGCAAATAGTTTTATCAAAGTTGCTCAGGCGGCGGAAGGCGTCTCTTCGAGAAATACAGAGTATCATAGGCGTTCTGAATTTTGCTCGTCTGGTAGTTCCAATGGGTCGTTTGAATTTTCGACACCTACTGGCTTATTGCAACTTGGTCCTAAAGATGCCATTTCAGTCGACTTACCCCTTGCCTGCGGAGGTGCTGGCAGAATTAAGATGGTGGAAGGTTCACTGTGTGGAGAAATCCAGACTTCATCCACCACAAGTAAAAAACTTTTTGACAACAGACGCAGCAGATACAGGTTGGGGAGCGGAGTTAAATGGTCTTCACATATCGGGCAGGTGGACAAAAGAAGAAGAGCTGCTTCATTCGAACCACAAGGAGATGTTAACTATTCTAAAATGTTTGTTAGAATTCGCTCCGTCTCTGAGTCACACGTCTCTGCTTTTGCAGTGCGACAACAAGGCGGTTGTAGCGTACTTGCGGAAGGAGGGGGGAAACAAGTCGCGGATCTTGATGGAGCTAATATATCAAATTTATTACATTCTTCAAAAGTACGACATCCATGTAATCCCCCATCACATACCAGGCAGGTACAACAATGTCGCAGACCGTCTATCGCGTCACTCGATTTTACAGGAATGGCATCTACTCCCCGAATTCACCAGGGTTGTCTTTGCAAAGTGGGGTGTGCCCCAGACAGATCTTTTTGCCTCCAGCACAGCCCACGTAGTGCCTTGTTATGTAACTCTAGATCAACGAGATCGGCGAGCATGGAGACACAACGCGTTCGCCATCAAATGGGATTTCCGTCTGGCTTGGGTCTTTCCTCCTCCAAGTTTGATACCCCGGGTCCTAATGCATCTAAATCAGGCTCGAGGTATATTCCTGATAGTCGCACCGAGGTGGCCTCGAGCATTCTGGAGAGCAGACTTGAAGACCAGAGCGATCGCGCCTCCGTTCACGATTCACAGGTTATCGAAAGTTCTAGTAGACACGAGGACCGGGCAGCCCCCACCTCGAGTGAAGGAGCTGGTTTTAGAAGTATGGAGATGTGGGGGTGGTCTGAATCCTTAGGTGACTGGTCTGAAGAGCAAAAGCGTCTGCTGAAAGGAGGTTGGAGGTCGTCTACTTTAAACACGTATAGGCCGGCATGGCAGAGATGGTTGAATTGGTGTTCCATGTTTGGTATAAATTTCTCAGACCCTTCAGGCAGTGAATTGGCTCGATATTTAGCCGATTTGCACCTAAAAGAAAAATTATCCTATCGTACTATTTTACTTCATAAATCAGTTGTGTCCACTTTATGCAATACAAAGAGTGAGACCCGATTAAGTTCAAACATTTTGGTTAAACAAATGATTAAAGCTATAGCGTTGCAACAGCCTAAGAAGTGTCCACCTCCTGTTTGGGATCCTCAGTCTCTAGAAGGTTGGTTGGGCAGTAGGCCTCTTCAAAATCAAAGTCTATTCGAAATTTCAAGAGTTTGTGCAGTTTTACTGTTATTATGTTCAGGGCGTAGGATACACGATTTAACATTACTAAGTGTCTCGCCAGACAGGTGTATAGTAGGTGAGAATAGCATAATGTTTTGGCCGCATTTCGGTTCAAAAACTGATTCTGAAACTCACGTACAGTCAGGTTGGAAATTGTTAGGAAATCTTGAAAATGAGGCGCTTGACCCGGTACTTTGGCTTAAAAAACTTATAGAAATTGGAAAACCGCGTCGTCTGCTTTGTTCTAGCGATAGATTATTTATCACTGTATGTGGAAAAGCTAAGCCAGCTACTAGAACTATTTTGGCAGGTTGGGTTAAGTCGATTTTGAAGGAAGCCGGAATTGAGGCTACTCCAGGTAGTTTTCGTTCTGCAGTTGCTTCACGAAGTTGGCTGGATAATGAACCTCTAGATGAAATAATGGCACGAGCTAATTGGAGATCTGGTAATACTTTCAAAAAACATTACAGGAAGGAAGTGATTCCAGCGCAGCGAAGCTCTTTGATTCATCTTTTTCAGCCAGTAAATTAATTACCTCTGATTAAATAGAATAAATTTTTTTGTGATATTGAAGATCCTACAAGACGTTTGAGTTATGAGGATAAAATGTGGTATCAATGAGTATAAGTTTTACATTAGTATGGTAAGTTTATACAAATATAATTATGTACATGATGGATTCGAAGTACGTATACAATATACATGTTCTGTTTACTCTGTCATAAATTTTTAAGTACCATTTTTAATAAATATTTTTTATTTTTATTTTTTCTTTTAAAATTAACAATTATTAATTTATAGCAATGCAATCGTGATTACATTGGTGGTTATTTTTGTTTATAATAATTTCTCGATCTAATTTAACTAGTCTTTTACAACACATTGGCGTCCCGTTCACCAGGCGATAACAAACAATGCCTCAAATAATGTTTGTATGACCCCGAATGAGGCCGAAGGACACAATAGTAGCGTTTTACCTTCAAACAAAACGCTTGTTGTGTCCGGAGACTCATTCGGGGTCATAATTTTAAAGACTGCCTGGTTTTATTGGGTGTCTTAAGTTTTAGGTTTTGAGGCCACAATGAACGACTCGGCGCGCTGCAGCCACCTGGTGAACGCGGGCGGAAATACGTCATCAGTGTTGCCAAGAAGGAGATAGTTGCATATACCTATATAGATGTGACACGAAAACGGAAGATGCTAGACTCAAATAATGTTTGTATGACCCCGAATGAGTCTCCGGACACAACAAGCGTTTTGTTTGAAGGTAAAACGCTACTATTATTTCTGTTACCAACCACATAATAATAGAGGTCAGTGACCACATGTCATTATTCATAGATAAAATAAAATACTAATCACTTCTCTTCAATATGTGTTCTGTGTCTTTCTTAGTCTGTGATACTAATTGTGTTGTGTTCAGTTGTGTTGTTGGTGGCATTTTTCTTTTTAAATAATTAAAAACTGCAAAAATAGAGTAAAAGTGTTAATTTTGCGAAATGGCTGCAGAAGTGATGAAGGTTGAGTTAGAGATGGAGACTTGTTGTGTCTGCGGCGGCGGCGGCGAGCTACTGTCGCCAGAGGAGCACGACGCGGGCGCTCCGCCCATGCAAGTGCCGCTGCGCACCATGCTAGTGCACCTCAACTCCAGCAAGGTACAATACGGTGGCATACCTACCTTATTTGTTGGTTCATCAAAACAATTTCATAACCTATATTTTATGTTAGGCGGGAACCATCAAAGTAGGGGCGCTGGCTAGGCTTTCTACTGTTTTATCTAACAGACTACTACATACTTCTTAACCGGTCAAGCGGCGCGCGTCGCCCATTGGCGACGAAACAATAGAAAATCAATTGTGTCTCATAGGGGAGCTTGACAGATTAAACAAGACAAAACCACTATGATATTTTCTTACCAACAGCAACTACCCCCATGGAAAGAAGGCATGGGTATACAGGGTGAATTTTCCAAGTGGGCGTGGATGGCCAAATTCTAAACTATGAGGAATAGCGAAAAGTACTCAAAGGAGTCGCGGGCTCGATTTTGATAAAAACTAAAATTGCGTCATTGGATTTTTGAAAAATCAATATTTCTAGCCAGGAATCGAACCTGTTGATTTTGAAAAAAAAAACACACACTGTATTGTTACACCATTCGATAGTGTCCCTAATAAGGATCAAATTCTGGGAAGTAATGACATACGGCAAACTTAAGGAAAATGTTGAATTTTAATAAACTGCTTCTTTTTTCATACCATGTTCGAAATGATGCTCAATATTTTTACACCCGAAACACTCGTAGCGCAGTCACCTTCACAAAATTATGTTCTAAATTCAAATTTTTAATTGCAGTACAATCCTTGAGACGTCGAATCCAGCTATGTATTCAAAAACAATTGTCATAATTTTGGACAATTAATCAGTTAAGGGTTAATAGGTAGGTAGCATAAGAAAATAAAAAAGTATTTTGATAAAAATTAGCTCTTTCCTTTAGTTTGCCGTATGTCATTACTTCCCAGAATTTGATCCTTATTAGCGACACTATCGAATGGTGTAATAATACAGCGTGTGTTTTTTTTTTCAAAATCAACAGCTTCGATTCCTGGCCAGAAATATTGATTTTTCAAAAATCCAATGATGCAGTTTTAGTTTTCATCAAAATCGAGCCCGCGACTCCTTTGAGTACTTTTCGCTATTCCTCATAGTTTCGGATTTGGCCATCCACGCCCACTTGAAAAATTCACCCTGTATATGTAACTTAGTACTTTTTTAGGTCAGTGGGTCGTCTTAGGGGCGGAGTGTAGGAGTTGGAGTATACGCTTAGGGGCACTATGAGCAGCAAAGAAAACCAAAAAAAATAATACACTAAGCGGTCAATTATATGCATTAGCACGGTAAGAATTGTATTGCTGTGAACATGCAGTACAGGTACCTACATCTGTGTGTATAAGTAATGTATCAACACTGACGCACACTGGCTGGTGTCAAACAAAACAAAAAACACCATCGCTTTTTCACACAGGGTACCTAATTACGTATGATCTTTTTTGGTACATACAATTGCAAAAATTCGAGCCTTTACATACATACCAATAGCTGGTAGCCTTATGTATTGGATTATTGAATGTATAGGTTGGGGCAATCAGCCTGACCTCTTTTCTATTAAAGACTCTGGAAAGGCTGTGTGATAGGGAACTGAGGGATGGCGCTCTGAAGACTATACCGTTACATGGTAACCAACATGCATACAGCTCAGGTAAGTCGACTCCTCCACCTCCATCTGGTAGTCAGCCAGATAGAAGAAGCGATTCATCAAAAAGGCACCTGCCTGGGCACTTTCATAGACATCGAAGGAGCCTTCGACAAAACTAACTTCTCCAGTATCAACAGAGCCCTCTCCAGACATGGAGTAGAGCAAGTACTAACGGACTGGATAACAAACATGTTAAGAAAACGAGTGGTTCGCCTTGAAGGCAAGCAGTAGCTGGCCATGATAGCCAGAGGCTGCCCCCAGGGGGGGTCCTGTCTCCCCTCCTATGGAATCTGGTGATTAACGACCTCATCACCAAACTCAACGCCAACCGCTATTACAAAGTAGGGTATGCTGACGACCTCGCAATCCTGGTTTCGGGAAAGGTGACGGGCACGATATGCAACCTCACTCAGCAAGCGCTACGCATCGTAGAGAGATGGTGCAGGGATTATGACCTTTCAGTGAACCCCACTAAAACTGAGCTAGTCATGTTCACCCATAAAAGAGCACTAGGCCCTTTTCGCCTACCTAAACTGTTCGACACTGAACTCCAGTTGACCAACGAAGTCAAGTACCTCGTGGTCACGCTCGACAGTAAGTTAAACTGGAGCAGTCATCTGAACAACAAACTAAACAGGGCTTGCATAACCTTTTGGCAGTGCAGGAGAATGATAGGTAAGAAGTGGGGCCTATCCCCTAAAGTTATACTATGGCTGTAGACCGCAGTGATCCGCCCCATGATCACCTACGGGGCTGTGGTCTGGTGGCCCCGCACCAAGCTAGTTACAGCCGCCAACAAACTACAACGCATGCAAAGATTAGCCTGCATGGCGACTACGGGCTGCATGAGGACTACTCCGACTGCAGCAGTTGAGGCCATTCTGGGAATCCCACCGCTCCACCTGTTCATACAGCAGGAAGCGACGATGGCAGCAGTACGTCTTTGTTTATTGCAATTACATACAAATGAAAACAAATTAGATGGGGATCACCTTTTAAGCAAGAATATGCTTGTGTTAGGTGAACTCCGCTCTTCCACTTATCATAATAATAAGTATGCAATTGAAAAACGAAAAAAAAAACAATCAAATTAAAATAAAACAGAAAAATAAAGTAAAAACAAATATACAAAAAAATACAAAAAAGGAAAAAGAAAAAGGAGCGCACTTGTGTGATGTATGTGAGTGTATTTTGGGCGTGTGTGTGTGTGTGTGTGTGTGTAATAGCGTGAGCGTGCATGTGTTAATGAGTTTCCAAGTGGAATAGAATAGAATAATTTATTTTTGCAAATATGGGTAGATGATACATCAATAGGTGTTAGTACAGTACAAAGATCAGCCATATTTTGCCATTCGGCATGCAAATATTTACATCAAATTATTATTATTGTATATTATCATTTACATCAAATTATTATAATTATATTATTCACGTCAAGTTATTATCATATATTATTTACATCAAATTATTATCAAATTGTTTATTATTAAATTATATTCCATTAAATTAATCATTATTAAAGTTTCTTATATTTATCGAATACTAGAAAAGTCAACTAATATTTTTCTCAGATAAGAACTCAGTCACACTGTAGTACGTTTTATCTATCAAAAATTTACGTAATCTATTCTTAAACAGCAAAGCATTTAAATCTTTCCAATCTCTTGGTAATTTATTGTAAATAACTGGGCCCATGCAATAAACACTCTTGCGCATCAAAGCGGTTTGACACCTCAATTGACATAACCTACTGTTGTCACGCCTATTTCTTGGAGCTACATCAGCCATACGTTCGAAACGACTTGGATTGTGTTTTACGAACATAGCTACTTCCAAAATATATATACAAGGGAGTGTCAGGATATTGTACTGTTTAAAATATGGCTCGCAACTGTCGGTAGTTTTAAGTTTAAACATTGCTCGTAGACATCTTTTTTGAGCTTTAAATGCTGTGTCTTTGTCAGTTGAGTTCGCCCAAAAAATTACACCATAGCGCAAGTGAGACTCAACTATGCCGTAATATGCCGCAAGAAGTGTGCATGTGTCTACTATGGATGATAATCTATATAATACATAGGAAGATGAACTTAATTTTTTACACAGTAAATCTATATGCGCTTTCCAATTTAAGCTATAATCTATTTGTAGTCCTAAAAATTTGGTATCACCTACTTCGTCAATATCGTAATTTTTATAATGTATGTGGAGGTTCGGCACACCAGGTGTTCGTCGTCTAAAGTGCATTACCTTTGTCTTATTTAAATTGATAATCAAATTATTTTTATCTAACCATTTAATTATAGATTCAAGAGAATTATTTATGTCATTTCCATATGTAGTTGGGTTTTCACAAGGGATCGTTATGGTGCTATCATCAGCAAACATAGTCAAAGGTTGTTCAATGTGAAGGGGCATGTCATTAACATATAGTATAAATATAAAAGGGCCCATAACACTTCCCTGTGGTACACCGAATGCAATTTTACGTTCTCGTGACCGTGATATTTCTTCTTGTTTATTAACTACATTAATGCGTCTAACTTCAGTTATTTGTGTTCTATTTTCTAAATATGATTTTATCAGGTCAAGTACGTTACCTCTAATGCCGTAGGCTTCTAATTTATTTAATAAAGTATTGTAATGAACATAATCAAACGCCTGAGTCGTATCACAAAATAAGGCACATATTGGAGAGCGTTTATCCATATTTTTGACAATATTGTACAAAAAGTCATAAATTGCCATATTAATGGTTCTGTGCTGCCGAAATCCTTTTTGTTCTTCACACAGTATTTTATTTTTTTCGATGTAGTTATATAGTTCTTTGTACATGTATTTTTCAAATACCTTTGAAATGACAGGTATGAGTGATATGGGTCTATAATATTCCATCAACTCCTTATCCTCTTTCTTAAATATAGGTTTTATTATAGATAATTTAAGTGCTTCTGGATATATACCTGTACAAATACTGAGGTTGATTATACAGGGTGATTGGAAGATGGGTGCAAAGCTTTAAGGTGAAGATAGTATAGACAATTTAGGACCATTTAAGCCATGGTTGTCTTAGACGAAGTCTTACCAAATTTTTTTAACCAAATTTTTAAGTTTTTTTTCGGAAATTCTCAAAATTTAATGAAAACTGCATAATTATGGCCAAATTGAATGATAAATGAATTAATTTTTTATTTATTTAATTAAAGTAATGTGTAAGCAACCAAGCAAAACATGTTTTAGGCTTCTGTGTCATTAGACATTTTTTTTACAGATATTTAAACCTCAGAAAAAATAAAAAATTTGTACAATACGTCTTTTAAACCTTATTTAAAAAAAAAACGGAGGGTGCTTTTTTTGTTCAAACCTTTTTGAAGACATGCTTGATAATCGCTCTTTCTTTTGAGGTATCATTTATGCGGATATCTTACAAATTATTGAAATTAGGACCTAATAAACCAAATCGAGGGAGAAATTTTAAATTTTAGGCAGTCTAACAAAACACAAAATTTTTGCTTAAAAGAATACTTTATGTGCTCGAAATGATAACATTGTTCAATTCTAAGAATTTTTGGCACATGCAGGAACCAATTGAGGGGAACCCATTGAGGGGATTCTCTAAACAATGGCCACCGAGCGCGGTGCGACGGCATTTCCAGGTAGAACGCCCAATGAATAGCAAAAAGCGATAAAGAGTTGGTTTTTACAGCAAAATGGTCTTAGTTACTGAGGCAACAAAGTCGTTTTTCTTTAGTCAGGGTCAGTCGGTCTGTGATGAAGCCGTTACATCTTTTACTTATTAGTCAAACTACTGCCCTTGTGAGTGGACGTTGTCGTGTTGATTCACAATTTACCGTGTTCAGTTGTAGCCCTTTGCGTTCCTGCACGTGTTGTTTGCGTTAGTTTTGAACTTTTTTGTTTCACCGTGTCCAGTCGTAGCCTCGCGCTCCTGCACGTGTTGATTTTTGACTTAATTGTGTTGAGTTGACGTTTAGTGCGCTCCTACGCCGTTTTTCTTAATTGTTAAGTGACTATGGCTACTTTTTCCAATCAAGAATATGCGGATATCGTATTTATGTACGGTAGAGCAGACGGCAATGGATCTTTGGCGCGACGGATGTATCAAGAGCGCTATCCGAATCGCAGGATACCGAATGTCCGAGTGTTTTACAACACGTTTCGTCGTCTTGCCCAAGATGGGTTTCACCGCGTGGAACCTGGAGTCAACCCGGGCAGACACGAAACTGCCGTCGACGAAGACATTTTAGCAGCATTTCAAGCGGATCCTACTACCAGTACTAGAGCAGTAGCTCGAAATTTAAACATTTCTCAATGGAAGGTGTGGCATACAATGCACCAAAATGATAAGTATCCGTTCCATGGCAGGAGTGTGCAAGGTCTAGTAGAGCAAGATCCTCAAAGAAGAATTCAGTTCTGCCGTTTCCTCCTCAACAGAGACATCGAAGATGCGTGGTTTCTGAAATCAATCTTGTGGACGGATGAAAGTAAATTTTCAAGGGAAGGTATTACAAACTTTCACAACATCCATGAATGGGCCGACGTAGACAACAATCCACATTTTAAGAAGCAGGTGTCATTTCAGATGAAATTCTCTGTGAATGTATGGGCTGGAATAATTGGCAGAACATTGATTGGGCCCCACTTTTTGCCTGATCCATTGAATGGCGAAAATTATTTGCAATTTCTGCAAATTGATTTACCACTGCTGATAGAGGAATCAGGTGTCCCGATCTTCGAAAGAGACCGAACAGTCATCTTTCAGCAAGACGGCTGTCCAGCGCATTGGACTTTAAATGTAAGGGAACACCTCAACAATTGCTTTCCTGATAGCTGGATCGGCAGGGATGGACCCATCCCTTGGCCCGCTCGCTCCCCAGATCTGACCCCGTTGGACTTTTTCGTGTGGGGCCGGGCCAAGGAACTGGTGTATAACAACAAAGAAATTAACACTAGAGAAGAATTGATACAAAGAATAAATTCAGCGTTTGAGACAATGAAGCAGGAGATGATGTTGAAAATAACGACTACAGAAGTTAGAAGACGGGGCCGTGCTTGTATTAGGAATCACGGCCGTCATTTTGAACATGAAAAATAAATAATTTTAATTCAAATGTTGTTTTAATTAGTCTGCCTAAAATAAAAAAAATTCTCCCTCAAATTGGTTTGTAGGCCCTAATTTCAATAATTTGTAAGATATCCGCATAAATGATACCTCAAAAGAAAGAGCGATTATCAAGCATGTCTTCAAAAAGGTTTGAACAAAAAAAGCACCCTCCGTTTTTTTTTTGAATAAGGTTTAAAAGACGTATTGTACAATTTTTTTATTTTTTCTGATCTTTAAATGTCTGTAAAAAAAATGTCTAATGACACAGAAGCCTAAAACATGTTTTGCTTGATTGCTTACACATTACTTTAATTAAATAAATAAAAAATGAATTCATTTATCATTCAATTTGGCCATAATTATGCAGTTTACATTAAATTTTGAGAATTTCCGAAAAAAAACTTAAAAATTTGGTTAAAAATATTTGGTAAGACTTCGTCTAAGACAACCATGGCTTAAATGGTTCTAAATTGTCTGTACTATCTTCGCCTTAAAGCTTTGCACCCATCTTCCAATCACCCTGTATAACTAAAATGATTGCATATTTCAGCTGCCACTGACTTCAGTATTTTAGTTGTGATTCCATCATACCCTACACTGGTGGTGTTTTTTAATGACATTATTATTTTGTGTATGTCATGTGGTGTGCTAGGTGCCATGAAATATGCCAGGAAATAGACTTTTCTTATTTGGGTTGTGTAATAATTTGTTTTTAGGTGTCAGTTTAGGTTTAGGTTAGCCCTACGACAATGTCTTGGGATCGGAAGAAGCCAGGCACAGCTTCCTCCACTAACGATTTCGCTATCGTGGTCCTTTTGATTATAGGACAGATTATGGAAGCGAAGATACCAAAGCCTCAATGTCGTTGTAGGTTTTGTTCGTAAGCCAATCAGTCACAGCTATTTTACAGTCACGGAGTTTCAAGGGATAGATGTGTAGCTCTTTATTCAGAAGGTTGTATAACCGAGAAGATTGTCTTTCATACTGCCTCTCAGCAAAAACAGATCTGACTGGGACAGTTGGAGCGACTATGTAGTTTCTCCTGCTACTGATACTCGTCTTTGTGGGATCATACGGAAGGGATTTGTGTTTTCTCAGGATAAGATGGAGTAGGTAAAGTTTCCTTACAGACAGAAGGTCTGAGGTAAGGTAAAGGCTATGGGTTGGAAATCTATAGGGTTTAAAGAGCATAACCTTAAGGAGAGAACGCTGCGCCCTCTCAAGTTCCAAAAATTTAATTTTTGTTGTTCCACCCCAGCATGGTAAACAGTACGTAAGAACCGATTGGGCCAATGATACGTAGACTTGCTGTAGAAGATTCTTTGAGGTAACGTGTCGCAATGTTTTAAAAGTCCATATTAATTTCCTAACCCTTTTCATGATCAGTTCAGTATGCATGTGCCAGGACAGGCGCTGGTCAATCATGATGCCCAGGTATTTAGTGTGTTGTAACCTATCAATCATTGTACAAGAGCAGCCGGGAGTTGGGGGGTTGGCACAGCAGTGGATCTTAATTTGGAATTCGAGTGGAGGTTGAGTGCGTGCATATTTGGTAAAGCAAATGTAGTTGGACTTGGAGGCGTTTAGCGTGAGGAGGTTACGATTGAGCCATTCTGCAATTTTTGAAAGGCCAGTTTCGGCTGATCTTTTAACTTTTGCCCAAGTCTTATCAGCAAAGACTATGGCGGTATCATCCGCATATGAGAAAATGCGACCCCCATCAATACTCATATTGCACAGGTGATTAATATAAATGAGGAACAGCGTCGGACCGAGTACACTCCCCTGTCCAACGCCGTACGAAATTGTTTCTACTGAGCTAGTAAACTCCCCTATTTTTACTGTTTGTTTGCGGTTATTCAGGTAGGATTTGAATAGGTCGAGAGGGGGCCCCCTTATGCCGATGCTTTCGAGCCTGAGCCTGCGCAGAAGTATGGGGACAGACACTGTCGAAGGCCTTTTTGAGGTCAAGGAAAACTGCCAGACATTTACTTCCCTTATCCACTTCATCAACCAAAGTAGATGTTAGTGACAGGACTGCATCCTCAGTAGATCTACCCTGCCGAAAGCTAAACTGAGACGGCGACAGAATGTTTTGCTTAGAAAGGTATTTAATTAAGCGTGAGTTTAAGAGTTTTTCTAGGATTTTCGAGATAGATGGCAGTACTGAAATTGGCCTATAGTTTGACGGGTCTGACCTGTCTCCACCCTTGTACACAGGCGTTATTACGGCTACTTTCAAGGCATCCGGGAAAAGTCCCTGCTCAAGTGCATAGGTTTGTCAAGTAATTTAGGATTGGGACGATTTGTTCATGTGCAGCTTTTAGAAATTTAACGGGCATGTTGTCCGAACCAGAGGCGCTGTCTAATTTTAAACCCATTAATGTAGCATGAACTTCACAAGGGTCTGTGTCAAGTAACGCAAACGATGAGGCCGATGTATAGTCTTAATACACTAAATCTCTGGGGGAAGAGTGACACACCACACACCACGCTGCTTGAGGGGCTACACAAGGAGTTCCCCATTACGAAAGCAATAAACGACCGGGTACCCAAACAATTTATCTTCGATAAAAAATACAAGATCCAACTGCACGAGGATCGCCGATGCAAGGGTTGCGCCCTGCAGAGCTGCGCATCTTCACGGACGGATCCAAAACAGGTAGTGGCACAGGTGCTGGAATCTTCTCGGAGGACTTCAACATACATATAGCCACACCATTGGGAGTCCATAACACAGTGTTCCAGGCCGAATGCATTGGCATCTCTCTGGCCGCTTCAGCCATTATGGCCAGGAAAGTAAAGGATCACTCAATTCGCATACTCTCAGACAGCATGGCTGTTCTGCAAGCGCTGGACAGTTATACAGCTGACTCTGGGTTAATATACGAGTGTCACCAGCGCCTCAACCAGGTGGGTACACTCAATAAAATAACCATTCAATGGATCAAAGGACACAGCGGTTCGCGGGGCAACGATGCAGCCGACGAGCTTGCTAGAAGGGGGTCGAGCATGGCACCAGTGGGCCCTGAGCCCATAGCGCCACTCCCCTTCGGGTATATACGCACTCTGGTAAGGAAACGTACCAGAGACCAACATGACAAACTTTGGACGGATCAAGGAGATTGCAGGCAGGCCAGGGAAGCATTTCCCGCATTGGATGGCCGCCTCACGAAACAGGTTCTCCGTCTAACTAAACAAAAGCTGCGTATAGTTACTGCAGCTTTAACTGGCCACGGGTCATTTAATAAACACCTCTTTGTCATAGGAGTAACAGACAGTCCGCTGTGCAGGGCCTGCATGGAGGACGACGAGACAGCGGCACATGTGCTTCTAAACTGCCCAGTGGTCGCCACGTACAGGGCAAAGTACTTCGGTAACCCAGGTACCCTACGTGAGACGGTCAGTAACATCAAGGCGTTGCTGGCCTTCCTCGAGGAGCTGGGGTGGATCGAATAATCGATTTTCCCACCCGTACGCAAAATACGCGCATTGACGTGGAGTTGCGGACACCAGCCCGTATTACCTATTACCTATGTATAGGTCGGGGTTCCAATCTCAATATGAGATTTTTATTTTTCTCTTCCAAAAATAATCTTCCATTTGTTTTATTCTATAATATTAATAAATAAGAACAATAATGTGATAATTATTTTTCTTATTATATTATTGTTGAAATATGGGGCTTATAATAAAATTGTTTTATAAGTGACTAGCTGCGCTCCGCGGTTTCACTCGCATAAGTGTCGATCCCGTGGGAATATTCTTCTTCTCCTTGATCTAAGTAGCTTATATCGCCAACCTACATAAAAAATATCCAATTTGGTGCAGTAATTCGGAAGTTATGCGCGTACAGACATTTCGGCAACTTTGTTTTAATTACTTCTAGTTTAAACAGTTTATTTTCTCATAAAGAACAATTTATTGAAGTAAAACAGGTAATCAGTGAACTAAGACTGTTAGACTTTTATAAATATCTTAGTAATATAATAATATTGTGCTTTAATTATTACTGTGTGTGGGTACTCTAAATTCACAACTAGCAAATCTACATACTAAGATGCAATTTTTTTTATCGAAAGTGAATTGCAAACTCACTTTCGATAAAAAAATTGCATCTTGCACTAATGTTAGGAAGATAATTTTTTTTAAGCCGTTTGGGGTTGAAACTCTAGGGCCTTGGGGTCCGAGTGCTCATCGAATATTTCGAGATATCGCTAAGCGTTTGGTTGACTCTTCGTGTGACCAGAGGGCTGGCCCATTAGCCCAAAGAATAAGCATTGCCATCCAACATGGTAATGCTGCCTGCCTTTTGGGCACTTATCCCATTGACAGCTATGCGGACGAATTGTTTGATGCCCAATGAGCTCCTGTCTTTTTTAATTTTATTATACATTTGTATATAATAATATATGTAGGAGACAGTTATCAATTACATTTGAGGGTAATCAACAGAATTTGTTATGATTTGTTTTCTTATTAAGATTTTACTATCAATTATTGTCTAATAAATCGGTACATAATTTATTGAGTACTCAGTGTACACACTAATTGATTTTAGCAACTTGTTAACCGACTTCAAAAAAAGGAGGAGGTTCTCAATTCGTCGGAATCTTTTTTTTTTTTTTTTTTTGTGTATGTTCCCCGATTTCTCGAAGACGCCTGGACCGATTTGGAAATTTTTTCTTTTGTTTGAAAGGGTATACTTCCCAAGTGGTTGCATGATCATCAGGTCAGGATCTGATGATGGGATCCCAGGGAAATCGAGGGCAACCTTCAAATTTTATAGGCACATAGTACCATTTTCATATATTTTCTAAAGCTGTTTAAGTATTTGCATCTGATAATCATCATCTCAGGTGGATGAGCTGATGATGGAAGGTACAACTCCTCAACGGCTTGGAGTTAAAAGAAAATTCTTTCAAAATTATTTATAGCACTCAAAGCAAATTAGCAAATTATAACACTCGTGCATTTGCTCTCGGAAAGCACCATTTGGTGAAGTGGAACTGATGATGAAGACCACAGATGGCCACCGGAACTATTCAATAATATCTCCGTACTATTTCACGGGTTGCGATTCGATACTTTAACATGGTTGCTAAGCAATTTATGCTCGTCACAATGTGAATGGTGATATGGAGCTGATGGTGGACCAGGAGAACTCTTCAACAATTAACTTCCCTGCATCGGTAAAAGCAATATTTTGTAAAAGGCGATGAGAAAGTTGACACTAGGCTATTGTAACTGAGATAAATTATAAGCAGACCCACTAAAAAGCGTGAAATAAAAACTTTTTAACAAAAAAAAAACCGACTTCCAAAAAAACACTACAAAGTGAAAAATAACTTTAATTTCGGAAGTCGGTGGCAAAAAACTAAAATACAGATCCAAAGACACCGACTTCCGAAATTAAAGTTATTTTTCACTTTGTAGTGTTTTTTTGGAAGTCGGTTTTTTTTTTGTTAAAAAGTTTTTTTTTGATAATTGTAATCGATGGTTTTGTTCAAACCAATTGATGACATGTTACTTTGATTTTAAAATGATTTACTTTGTGAAATCACTATTGTTTATTTAAGACAATTATTCTTGTTGTATTATTCGATTACTTTAATGTCGAGTCTTATTAGATTTGGCACATTTTAGATAACTGAGCGCACTCGTTTGTGCTGGACAGTCAGTCACAGTCAGTGAGAGTCAGTCGGTGTTTGGACTCGACTCCTGACAGAGCACTAGCTCTCGACAAACCTGTCGGTTTACTTGGGTGGCTCTGTCACTATACGAACAGTAATCGATCCTACGATTTGTTCGCAATTACTTTGTTACTGTACATTAATATTTACTGTGTATCTAGTTGTGTCGTGTACTTACAGTGTGTGATTTGCTAGTGTGATTAATTTGTTCATGATATTATAATCTGATTTGAACTGCAAACGGTTTTTCTATTGCGCAATAACCAACACTACCCACAGTACGCCCACAGTAGTTAATCAAATATGCCCGATAATAACTAGATGCCAATAACCTACTCCTGATCCGACATATATATATTTTAGCTTGTGTGTACATAAAAGGTAAAATAAATTAAATAAATCGAAAAAAAAAATTCATATGACCTAAACTATCAAAAATCGCTGTACATACATGGGGTATTTTCGGATATCCCTATGTATGAGGAAATCAATTTTTTTTTATTGACGTCACTATTTGGATTGTGGACCATCCTGATTATATGTATATATAAAACAAAGTCGGGTTAGTTTCACCATTTATAACTCATGAACGGCTGGACCGATTTTTATGATATTTTATTTGTTGGATTTGTCTTCGCCCCGAATAGCAGATAATTATTAAAACATGGGAAAAAAACAAAAGAAAAATGTGTGGCAGTACGAAGTTCGCCGGGTCTGCTAGTCAGTACATATATTGTTCATCAAGCAGTATTTGGTTGTTAGGTGGTTCCTGAAGGGCGTCTGTGCGGCAGTTGCATCCGTCGCACGCTGGAGTCCTATGAGTTCAGCACGGCGCTGTCCTCCCGGGGGGCCCCGCCTCTTAGCGAGAAGATCAGAGCGCTGCGGAGGAGGTGAGCAGACTGTTGTGTTTATTAAAAGATGGTAAACAAGCCAGTTATTATTATTCAAACTGTGTCACGTCTCTTGGATTTTTGTTCAAAACAGACAGTGCCATTTCATACACATTGTTTCTTCTGTTTTGGTCAACCAATAAACAAAAAACACTTTCAAAGAGCGTGAAGTGCACTTATTTCAAAAATCGCTACACGCTTTTTGAATTCAATTTAATTATTTTACATTTTTGTGTGCGTGATAAAAGCGTGTCTGAACGACTGCACCAAATTGGACAATTCTTTTTTTGTTGTGTTCGGTATTGCCAGGACAAGGTTTGTATGAAAGAAAATTTAGGAAATTCTAAAAAAAAATTGCACCCGTGCGAAGCTGGGACGGGCCCCTAGTTAAGTATCAAGTTAACAAGGTTATTAAGGGATGCTAGCAAACTCTAGGGGTTTACAACTAGCTCCTTAAGAGTTCCACTATCTACGTCCTGGCTCCATCATCAGACCCTCGACACCAAGAGTAATATATTGAACTCGTCAAAACGAATCATATTACCCCAAACTCGAGGGATTCACTACTAGCCACTGAAGAGTTCCACTATCCACCTTCTGGCACCATCATCAGGCCCTCGACACCAAAATCACCAAATGCAATCTATTGGACTCGTCGAAACAATTCATATGATCCCCAAACTCGAGAGGTTTACTAGTAGCCACTGAAGAGTTCCACTATCCACCTTCTGGCTCCACGGCATGAGATCAGCTCCAAGATACCAAATTATAGTTTTGTCTTCCGAACTACATATACATACAAAGTTTCATTTCGATAGGACAGTTAGAAGTTGACTTCTAGATTTTTTTTACATTGTTAGTTAGTTACTAAGTTAAGTAAAGCTAATAAAATCGTCTTAAAAACAGAAATAAATTCAAGCATTGATCTCTGTGTATAACTATTTTTGAGTCGACCTTCAATTTTAGAACATTCTTCAAGCATAGTTTCATGCAACAATAACTTGTATGATGTAACTTGAATGATATATTTGAAAAGATAAGTTTTTAGATTGGTTGAATTCACAGTATGATCTGTGGCTGAACTGTAATTTGTGTTGTTTATCGTAAGACTGCACGAGTTGACGCAGAAGATCGACGTGTTCATCGTGGTGGGGGGTGCGGGTGCGGGCGGCGCCTACTCCGAGGAGGACATCATCATGGTGGAGCGCGACACGCTGGCGGCTGCAGCCGCGGCAGACGACGACGACCTGGAGCGAGCTCGCAACGCGCGCGGCGACTCCGTGTACCAGTGCTCCGTGTGCCCGCTGTCCTTCCAGGTGCGGAGATAGTTGCGGTCTAGCATCGAATGATCTCGATTGATGTGGATAGAGATGCTGCTTGTTAAGGAGACGTCAAAAACTTGTCAAAATGTATATTTAGTTCTCAAAATTTATATCCATTTGGGTCTGGTTGTAGCTTCAGTATTGTGAGACAGAGGTATATTTTGTATGTTGTCGTTTGTAGCGTGTGGCAGAGTACCGCGCGCACTCGGCGACACACGCTGCCGACGCGCTGCACTCGTGCTGGACGTGCGGCGCGCAGTTCTGCACGCGCGGCGCCTTGCGCGCGCACGCGGGCGCGGCGTGCGGCGCGGCGCTGTGCTGCGCGCTGTGCGGCCGCGCGCACGCTGCTGCCGCCGAGCTGCGGCGCCACGAGGCCGCCTGCCCGCCGCGCTGTCCCGCCTGCGGTCTGTATACACGTGTCTCCCTTGGCGCGGCGTGCGCGCGGCGCTGTGCTGCGCGCTGTGCGGCCGCGCGCACGCCGCCGCCGCCGAGCTGCGGCGCCACGAGGCCGCCTGCCCACCGCGCTGTCCCGCCTGCGGTCTGTATACACGTGTACTGCGCGGCGTCGCACACATACCTCATGTTCATAGTGTCCCCCCGCAGGCCTGCTGCTGGCGGACCGCGCGGCGCTGTCGTCGCACTGCGCGGCGTCGCACACATACCTCATGTTCATAGTGTCCCCCCGCAGGCCTGCTGCTGGCGGACTGCGTGGCGCTGTCGTCGCACTGCGCGGCGTCGCACACATACCTCATGTTCATAGTGTCCTCCCGCAGGCCTGCTGCTGGCGGACTGCGCGGCGCTATCGTCGCACTGCGCGGCGTCGCACACATACCTCATGTTCATAGTGTCCCCCCACAGGCCTGCTGCTGGCGGACTGCGCGGCGCTGTCGTCGCACTGCGCGGCGTCGCACACATACCTCATGTTCATAGTGTCCCCCCGCAGGCCTGCTGCTGGCGGACTGCGCGGCGCTGTCGTCGCACTGCGCGGCGTCGCACACATACCTCATGTTCATAGTGTCCTCCCGCAGGCCTGCTGCTGGCGGACTGCGCGGCGCTGTCGTCGCACTGCGCGGCGTCGCACACATACCTCATGTTCATAGTGTCCCCCCACAGGCCTGCTGCTGGCGGACTGCGCGGCGCTGTCGTCGCACTGCGCGGCGTCGCACACATACCTCATGTTCATAGTGTCCCCCCGCAGGCCTGCTGCTGGCGGACTGCGCGGCGCTGTCGTCGCACTGCGCGGCGTCGCACACATACCTCATGTTCATAGTGTCCCCCCGCAGGCCTGCTGCTGGCGGACTGCGCGGCGCTGTCGTCGCACTGCGCGGCGTCGCACACATACCTCATGTTCATAGTGTCCCCCCGCAGGCCTGCTGCTGGCGGACTGCGCGGCGCTGTCGTCGCACTGCGCGGCGTCGCACACATACCTCATGTTCATAGTGTCCCCCCACAGGCCTGCTGCTGGCGGACTGCGCGGCGCTGTCGTCGCACTGCGCGGCGTCGCACACATACCTCATGTTCATAGTGTCCCCCCGCAGGCCTGCTGCTGGCGGACTGCGCGGCGCTGTCGTCGCACTGCGCGGCGTCGCACACATACCTCATGTTCATAGTGTCCCCCCGCAGGCCTGCTGCTGGCGGACTGCGCGGCGCTGTCGTCGCACTGCGCGGCGTCGCACACATACCTCATGTTCATAGTGTCCCCCCACAGGCCTGCTGCTGGCGGACTGCGCGGCGCTGTCGTCGCACTGCGCGGCGTCGCACACATACCTCATGTTCATAGTGTCCTCCCGCAGGCCTGCTGCTGGCGGACTGCGCGGCGCTGTCGTCGCACTGCGCGGCGTCGCACACATACCTCATGTTCATAGTGTCCCCCCACAGGCCTGCTGCTGGCGGACTGCGCGGCGCTGTCGTCGCACTGCGCGGCGTCGCACACATACCTCATGTTCATAGTGTCCCCCCACAGGCCTGCTCCTGGCGGACCGCGCGGCGCTGTCGTCGCACTGCGCGGCGTCGCACACATACCTCATGTTCATAGTGTCCCCCCGCAGGCCTGCTGCTGGCGGACTGCGCGGCGCTGTCGTCGCACTGCGCGGCGTCGCACACATACCTCATGTTCATAGTGTCCCCCCACAGGCCTGCTGCTGGCGGACTGCGCGGCGCTGTCGTCGCACTGCGTGGCGTCGCACACATACCTCATGTTCATAGTGTCCCCCCACAGGCCTGCTCCTGGCGGACCGCGCGGCGCTGTCGTCGCACTGCGCGGCGTCGCACACATACCTCATGTTCATAGTGTCCCCCCACAGGCCTGCTCCTGGCGGACCGCGCGGCGCTGTCGTCGCACTGCGCGGCGTCGCACACATACCTCATGTTCATAGTGTCCCCCCGCAGGCCTGCTCCTGGCGGACCGCGCGGCGCTGTCGTCGCACTGCGCGGCGTCGCACACATACCTCATGTTCATAGTGTCCCCCCGCAGGCCTGCTGCTGGCGGACTGCGCGGCGCTGTCGTCGCACTGCGCGGCGTCGCACACATACCTCATGTTCATAGTGTCCCCCCACAGGCCTGCTCCTGGCGGACCGCGCGGCGCTGTCGTCGCACTGCGCGGCGTCGCACACATACCTCATGTTCATAGTGTCCCCCCACAGGCCTGCTCCTGGCGGACCGCGCGGCGCTGTCGTCGCACTGCGCGGCGTCGCACACATACCTCATGTTCATAGTGTCCCCCCACAGGCCTGCTCCTGGCGGACCGCGCGGCGCTGTCGTCGCACTGCGCGGCGTCGCACACATACCTCATGTTCATAGTGTCCCCCCGCAGGCCTGCTGCTGGCGGACTGCGCGGCGCTGTCGTCGCACTGCGCGGCGTCGCACACATACCTCATGTTCATAGTGTCCCCCCACAGGCCTGCTCCTGGCGGACCGCGCGGCGCTGTCGTCGCACTGCGCGGCGTCGCACACATACCTCATGTTCATAGTGTCCCCCCACAGGCCTGCTCCTGGCGGACCGCGCGGCGCTGTCGTCGCACTGCGCGGCGTCGCACACATACCTCATGTTCATAGTGTCCCCCCACAGGCCTGCTCCTGGCGGACCGCGCGGCGCTGTCGTCGCACTGCGCGGCGTCGCACACATACCTCATGTTCATAGTGTCCCCCCACAGGCCTGCTCCTGGCGGACCGCGCGGCGCTGTCGTCGCACTGCGCGGCGTCGCACGGCCGCGCGTCGCGCGCGCCGCACGTGTGTCCGCAGTGCTTCCGCACGTGCGACACGCCCGAGCTGCTGTCGGCTCACCTGCTGCGACACAGGCAGGCCAAGCAGTTCGTCTGCGGTTATGACGGCTGTATACTGCGGTTCGGGACCAGGTATGTTGTCACACTCGCTTTAATTGGCTGGAATTATGAAATGACAGCCATGGCGATCTTTTGTTTTGTAATGGCCGTCTCTCTTTTGTTTGAATAACCCTTGAAGCTTCATCTGTTTTAGAGGTACATAAGGCCTTAACATACGCCTCAGAGGAATCCAATTTTTCGAAGAAAATGTAAACTAATAATAAAACACAGTTTAATCAATGAGAACTACAACTACACACATCAAAAGTGTCTAGGGATCAACATATATTTTTGCAATAACTTTTCTCCTGATTGATATTAATTAAAATTTTCTTTAAGGATTCATCAAATAAAGTGTTTTCGTTTGTCACAGTAACGATAAACCAAGTCACCTTTGCATTAATAAAGAAATTTGCCATTTTCCTAATAAAGGGATTTTTGACATTTGAACCACTAACACAAAAGTTCGAAAAAAAGACTGAAATAACAGTTTTCTTTAAAATTTTATTGGGTAACTTAAACAATTAATAATCCGTGTTTCTACCGCGAACACTAACAACACAAGAACATCGGTTTGGCATACTCAAAATGAGTTCATCCAAATCACGCTGTGGAATGGCCGCCCATGTTCGTTGCAACAACAAAAAAAGGTCTTCTTGCGACTGGATACCCTCCATATTCGGCAGAGCTCTTCTCTGTAGCATATCCCATGCATGCTCAATCGGGTTCAAGTCTGGCGACTGAGCAGGCCAGGGCAGGACATTGATGTTAGCTGCGGCGAGAGTCTGTCTTACAACTCTTGCGGTGTGCGGTCGTGCATTATCATGCATTAACTGAAATAAGGGACCGATTTGCACTTGTAGAGGAACGATGACGTCTGATACAATCGTCTCAGCATAAATTTGAGCGTTGAGGTTGCCTCTGATCCAAATCAACTCAGTTCTTCCGCCGATCCAAATACCCGCCCATACCATGATGGTTCCACCACTATAAGGATGGACTTCCTGGCAGGATTTTAATCGCTGTTGGCGTCCAGGGGTTCTCCAGTGTCGTATACGTCTTGTATCCGGTCTCATACCAAAACGAGACTCATCAGAAAAGCACACGAAACGCCATTGTTCTTTTGCCCAATTTCTGTGTTCAAGAGCCCATTGATATCGAATCCTACGATTGTGCATTGCTATAGGTGGTACCCGTAGCGGTCTTCGGGAATGAAGGTTCACTTCATGCAAGCGGTTTCTGACTGTTTGGTCGCTAATTAAGTTCCCTGAAGAGTGATGAAGCCTCACGGCTAACATCATGGCGGTTATATGCATGGTATTGTTGGAGCTCTTCGAGTTAAGATTTGAATGTATCGGTCTTGTCTCCGTGTGGTGCAGCGATACCGTCCTCCATGGCGCTCAGCCACGGTACCAGTGCTTCGGTAACGTGTCCAAAGTCGACTGATAACACTCTGACTTGTATTCAGAGCTAAACCCACAGTACGTTGCCGGGAACCAGCTTCTATCATTCCCACGGCTCTGAGCATTTCTTCCCTGCTTAAATGACGTCGCCGCTCCATAATAACGTTGGTTTTAATCAGTAGTAGGGAAACAGTAGCACTAATAATGTCTTCAATGCGTTGTATGTTTTTATAGGGAAAATATTGACAGCTGATTTTCATCTTTTACTCGAATTTGATTCACAGTTCCTGATTCAAATTATGAAATGCACCAAAAAGGATCCATATAAATTTATAAAATCATAAAGAACGATGACCATATTTGTATGAGACCCGTCCCCCCCCTTCAACAGAACTTTTGTATGTATTAGTAGGTTCACAAAGGTCTATAAAAAGACTAGCAACCAGTTTTAATTTCAAAATCCATGGGGTTTAAAAATAAAATAAAAATTAAAAAATCGTTTTTTTTCCTAATTCGCTAGGCCCGTCCCCCGCCCTGCAACAGATCTTTTGTATGTGCTATCAGGTTCATAAAGATTTATAAAAAGACTAGCAACCAGTTTTAACTTCAAAATCCATGGGGCTTAGAAATAAAATTAAAAAAACGTTTTATTAATTTTTCTAATTCGCTAGGCCCGTCTCCCGCCCTGCAACAGATCTTTTGTATGTGCTATCAGGTTCATAAAGATCTATAAAAAGACTAGCAACCACTTTTAACTTCATAATCCATGGGGCTTAGAAATAAAATGAAAATTAAAAAATCGTTTTATTCATTTTTCTAATTCGCTAGGCTCGTCCCCCACCCTGCAACAGATCTTTTGTATGTGTTATCAGGTTCATAAAGATCTATTTATCTATAGTTTGAAAATCAAAGAATATGGTTTACTTACAAACTCTTATTTTGTGCCAAAAATATTAACATTAAAACATGATTTTTCTCGGAATATCCCGCACTTTTGAGAGATGTCGTCATAGTAAAAATTGATCAGCTTGCTAAGGCGGTTCGAATGAGATACATTTTAAATCTGTTGGTCAGTGTAAGGGTTGGGGGGACGTTGTGACGAAATTAACACTAAAACATGATTTTCTCGGAATATCCCGCACTTTTGAGAGATGTCGTCATAGTAAAAATTGATCAGCTTGCTAAGGCGGTTCGAATGAGATACATTTTAAGTCTGTTGGTCAATGTAAGGTTGGGGGGACGTTCTGACTCATCGTCCTTTATTACAAAGCCACATCTCAATCTCAAGAAATCCGCATAAAAATGCTTGATCCCTAGACACTTTTGATGTGTGTATTTATTACAAAAAAACTTTGCTTATAACGTTATAATCAAATTAAAAAATTAACTTCTTAAAAATCAACTGAAATATATTAGCACTAACTTCTGCCCGCGACTTCGTCCGCGTGACATTTCACCCTCCCCCCATTCACCCTCTTAGAGATGGAATTTCGAAAAACCCTTTCTTAGTGGATACCTACTCTTCTCGGAGAACACACCCTCCAAATTCCATGTCTCTAGGACCAGCAGTTTAGCCTGTGCGTTGATATATCAATTTTATATACAGAGTGAATTTTTCAATTGGGCGTGGATGACTAAATTCTAAAGTATGAGGAATAGCGAAAAGTACTCAAAGGAGTCGCGGGCTCGATTTTGATGAAAACTAAAACTGCATCATTGGATTTTTGCAAAATCCATATTTTTAGCCAGGAATTGAACCTGTTGGTTTTGAAAAAAAAAAACACACTATTATTACACCATTCGATAGTGTCCCTAATAAAGATCAAATTCTTATTCTTTATTGCAAACATCAAAGTACAAATAAAAAAAAAACCGAGTGTGCTTATAATAATAATAATAATAATTCTTTATTTTTCGGACAACAGTAATCCATTGTGTTAGTAAGCAATACAAAATAACTTATTTCTAGTGTTAGTAGCTAAGATACATTATAAAAGACAGAGTAGTTAAATAATAATAGTATTGTGAAAAGGGCATCCCCAGATTAATGTTCTGTGATTGTCCTTCTCACAAAACTTTTAATAATCGGAGAGTCAATACTTTCCGCTATAGTTTTTAGGATGCTGTTGCCACTCGCCCTCAACCTTGACAACAGCGACGCGGTTTTCTTACGAATGACGGCGTGGAAGCCGTCAGTTCGGTTTTGCGCAAACATAGCAGAAGCGCTGCACCATCGCGGCAGTCCCAACAGCATCCTAAAAATATTATTGTATTGTACGCGTAGGTCATCCAACGTTCTTTTTGTATAGTTGACCCAAAGATTCCCCGTGTAAAAACACTGGCAATATGCCTTAAACAGTGTTAATTTCACTAAATTGCTACACCGAGCGAATCTTCGGGCCAACATGTTACCTCGGACCGCCAGTGCCCTACGCTCTCTTTCAATATCAACATTGTCCTTAAGGTCGTCAGCGAGAAGATGTCCCAGATATTTGAATGTTGTCACTCTTTTGACGTTCAAGCCGTTTAGGGTAATGTCAGGTATGGTATCTGGGCATTCGCCGCCGGCCTTAAAGACAATGTATTCACACTTCTTAACATTATATACAAGTCCGTGTGAGGCAGCATACGCCTGACAGACCCGAAGCATTTCATTTATCGCACCTGCCGTCGGCGCCAGCAACGCCATGTCATCAGCGTAGCTGATACTGTTTATTTTTACACCATGGACACTGCATCCCACCCGCATTTTGCTGAGGTCCACGATTAGGCCGTCTATATATGTGCTAAAAAGCCTCGGAGATGTCAGACCCCCCTGCCTCACACCGCATTCCAACCTGTATGTATCAGAGAGTGCATTGGACCACCTTACCACATTTTCTTGATTCCCATACCAATACTGTAGGATCCTGAGCACTCCAGCCGGTACACCCCTATCCTCAAGCTCTCTCCAGAGTACATCATAATTTACTAAATCGAAGGCCCTGGAGAGATCCAGAAAACAGGCGTATACCGGTGTTTTCCTATCAGTGTAATACTGGACGGTATGTTTGAGACTTACTATGGCGCTTTCCGTTGACAGTCCAGGTTGAAACCCGAACTGTGAGTCATGCACGGATAAACATTCGCTCAAAGTGGAATCAATCATACCATCCAGCACTTTTGCTAATGTGGTTGCGAGAGATATAGGTCGATAGTTTGACTTATCTGAGATGTCGCCCGTCCTATTCTTAATTATGGGAACCACCAGTGTTTTCATCAGCCCCGCCGGCAAGTAAGAGTGACTAAGGCACATGTTATAAAACACCGACAAAACCCTTGGCAGATGCACCCCAGCAAACTTGAGATGCTCAATACTGAGCCCGTCATGACCGGGAGACTTGCCTCTGCTCATATTTTTAATTACTTTCGCAACTTGTCTGGCCGAGAAGAACATTAACGACTTATCTCCCTGTGTTCCAGGCCCAGCATTGACCTCATCTACTGAGGGACCCAGAGGAGATCGCACTGTAAAATGTTCCTTGAACATATTCGCAATCTCCTCCGGATCGCTCCTCCCGCCGACATTCACCGATAGGCCAGGCTTAATATCAAGCTTACTCGTGGACTTCCAAAACTTAGCGAAATTATTTGTTGCTCTTGCTTTTGCTATAATATCCATCTTGATCTGCTCCTGGTTTTTTTGGCACCATTTTAGCCGAGCCTTGAAAGTGTTACGGGCCACTCGCATTTGTTCAAAAATAACTCCAGAAGCAGGCCGATTGTGTAAAACCCACATTTCGAATTTAAGCCTGGCCTCGCGGTGTGCATCTCTTACATGGAAATTCCACCCGCACAATGTCTTGTCTATGACCACACGACTGAAGTGAAACTTCAAACGTATTTGGCTATGAGAGGAAGAGAGAAAGAAAATGTGCGCGCGCACTGCTTTCTCTTGCTTATATCCCCCACTCAACTCCCGATCGCCTCGCCCGTAGCCCTTAGACATGGGTCGTACTTGCAAAATCGAGTACCAGGGCTTCCAAGTACGTCCACCTTAAGAAACCAGAGCCTAAAACCAGGGCTCGAGATACTTTCAAGTATTTTCTATCTGCATCGAAAACTGATCCATAACTTCATACAAATAAGAAGTACAATCGCGTAATCAAACAAAAGCCCTGTTGGAAGTAAAAAGTACTTGCATAGGAAATTGATCCGTGAATTCCTATAAATAAGGAGCACAATCGCGTTTACAAATAAATACTTTTACAAACCATTAAAGTAAAAATACTTGCATACGAAATTGTTCCGTAGACTCCTCGGACACTCCATACAACGCTCGCAAAATAATTACCTATTACTACTACATAAACAAATGACGTTTGTATACGTGCAAATGTGTGCGTGAAATCTAGTAGCGTAAAAAAAAATGGCGCGGAAAGCAATTTGTGTCGGGGAACCGAACGACGACGGCGGTGGCGCTGCCCGAACGTGTGCATTATTATGAAGTGACCAAGTAGTTCAATTGTTTATTTATATAGACGGGTTCGTAATGAAATAAAAACACTGAAATAGTTTAGTTTAAATGACTTTTCTGTAAATAATGGATTATTAAATCGCATGTTATTAAAAATGCGAAATCATACAAACAGTATATGTAAATACGAATTCGGAAAAGCATCACAATATCCAACCATCGTGATTAAAACTCAAATAAAACTTTTAAATCGCATAATTGTGTGTCAGCAATACAGCGCTGCGGTTCGCGAGCGCCCTTGCTAAAGAGTCGGCGACGAATACCTCGAAGTGCGGGGTGAGGTGCGGTATCTGATATGAGGGCGAGGAAGGGAGTGTCCTTTCTGTACGTAGTACTATTAAGTATTCTGTGCTCTTACTGATAAGGAGTATGATCGCATTTGCGAAAACAAACGCGGTTGTTGAACTATTTGAGTACCTACGTACTCGAGCGTCGAGGCACGACGGAGCGAGATACTTTCAAGTATTTTCTATCTGCATAGAAAACTGATCCATAACTTCATACAGATAAGAAATACAATCGCGTATTCAAAAGCCCCGTTGGAAGTAAAACTACTTGCATAGGAAATTGATCAATGACTTCGAATAAATAAGGAGCAAAATCGCGTTTACAAATAAATACTTGCAAACCATTAAAGCGACTTCCAAAAAAAACTTTACAAAGTGAAAAATAACTTTAATTTCGGAAGTCGGTGTCTTTGGATCTTTATTTTAGTTTTTTGCCACCGACTTCCGAAAGTAAAGATATTTTTCACTTTGTAGTGTTTTTTTGAAAGTCGTTTTTTTTTTTTTCTTAAAAAGTATTTATTTCACGCTTTTTAGTGGGTCTGCTTATAATTTATCTAAGTTACAATAGCCTAGTGATCATCGCCTTTTACAAACAAAATATTGCTTTTCCCGATACAGGGAAGTTAATTGTTGAGGAGTTCTCCAGATCCACCATCAGCTCCGTATCACCATTCACATTGTGACGAGCATAAATTGCTTAGCAACCATATTAAAGTAATCGAATCGCAACCCGTGAAATACTTAGATATTATTGAGTAGTTCCGGTGGCCATCTGTGGTCTTCATCATCAGTTCCACATCACCAAATAGTGCTTTCCGAGAGCAAATGCGCGAGTTACTATAAAAAATACCCAAATCGCTATAGGTGTGCCTATAATATTTGAAGAGTTCCTTCGATTTCTCCAGGATCCCATCATCAAATCCTGCCCTGATGTTTTTAGACTAGATGCTGATAATCCTGGCTGCAGCATCAGGCCAGACTTGTCAACATTGCATTGAACTTACAATTTAGTCCTGTTTAAAATGAGCCCAAACACGACTACGGTGCTGTAATTTCAAGGTTGGTACTTTTTCTAATGCTCCTGGCTTCAGCATCAGGTCTTTATGTACTTCGGTGTTCCTCATTAACAGTACGTTTATCCACACATCGAGCCCTTTTCAATGAGCCTTAACACGATATATCTGCTGTTAGTTGTCGAGGAGTTAGGTACTCTGCAGACTATCCTGACTGCAGCATCAGGTCATGACTTGATGATCATGAGACCAAATGTGGCAAATGCCCTATCAAACATCAAAACAATTGACTAAAACAGTCCTTGCCTGTTCGAGTAACTTCTTACTGTTAAGGAGTTGTAACTTCCATCATCAGCCCAGCTACCTGAGATGGTGACAACCATACGCAAATACACAAGATACTTCGTAAAATATGCGAAAAACAATAAGTGAGCCTATAAAATTTAAAGGTTACCCTCGATTACTCTAAGATCCCATCATCAGATCCTAACTTGGTGACAGTGGGACCACCTCAAAACTATCTACTTTGGAACAAAAAAAGAATTTTGAAAATCCGTCGACAATTGGCGGAGTATTCGATGAACAAACATACAAAAAAAAAAACATACAAACAGCCGAACATAGTACCTCCTCCTTTTTGTAGTCGGTAAAAAATACTTGCATACGAAATTGTTCCAAAAGGAGCATGATCGCATTTGCGAAAACTGACGCGGTTGAGTACCTACGTATTTGAGCGAGTAGCCGTATAAGATACTTAATAGTCTTGCAAGTATTTTGAGTCGGAAGCAAATACCTGGTGTAAAAACCCGGTCGCATATTTATGCGACCGGGACCGGGTTTTTACACCAGGTATTTCCAGCTATTTTTTACGTACCTTCCCTACTCGCGATCACACGTTTTCGTAACGCATTCGCCAGTTTACTCCCCAAGTCAAGCGCGCCTAAAGAAGTTTCACTTCAAAAAAACAATTGTAATCAGACTTTTAATGAATAGCTGTAATTTTAAAGGCGTCAACTTTGTGCGCAAATACTAACTTTCTACACTTATAGCACATTAATTTCGACATTAGGAGCAAAAAGCGAAGTATTTACGTTTTCTGGGCTCTGGTCCTCCGGGTGTGTATCGGTTGATATAATAACAAAAAATCTAACGTTCACTTGACCTAATTTTAGTTAATATACTTTTGTTTAATATAATGATTAGTTGAGCTAATGAATTGTTGATATAATTTCATTTTACCTAATTTCTTATGATATAATGAACTTTTCCTATAATGCTCATTTGACATAATATTCATTTAGTATATTATTCATTTACTATAATATTCATAATCTCTAAGTAACTTTTAATCTATACTTATAATAAATCTGTAGAGAGGTCAATTCTGTACATGAAATATATTTTCAAAATAACTATCAGGGGGTGATTAGTGATCGATACTGATGCCAAAAATGCAATCAGTAAAATTTTTGTCTGTCTGTCTGTCTGTATGTTCCTTATAGAAACAAAAACTACTGGACGGATTTTAACGAAACTTGGTACAATTATTCTTCATACTCCTGGGCAGGTTATAGTATACTTTTCATCACGCTACAATCAATAGGAGCAGAGTAGTGAAGGGAAATGTTGGGAAAACGGGAGAAGTTACTCCATTTTTTAAGCTTCCGTCGCGTGTGCAGCCTTAATGGTTAAAGTTACATAGAAATCATGTATTACGGAAATTTTCTACATAAAATTGTCTAAAAAATATCCCGCAACAGCATATGTCTATCTTTTATGGTTGACTCACAATAACACGTGTAACTCCTGACAGCTTAGCAGTTCGGAGTATTCTGATTATATTTGTTTACTCTTACGTTTATAATACTCTCACTCATCCCTAATTTAAAAAAGTTAACATTATTACCTATTCAATAAAAAAAGAATCATAGAAATCGGTATAGAAACACCAAACTTATACATGAAATAAGCCATCGCGCATCGCCATGGTGAATACTGAATCATGCTATAAGGATTATTTTTGTGTAACGGTTGCCGCGCTCGACACGGGTCGCGGGCGGCGGTAGGGTATAAAAAGGCGGCCGGTCCGAGTCCGAGAGCGAGCTTCATTCAATATTTGGCTGTTGATGCGTTCAGAGCGTTCGACCTTATTGACAGACAATAATTGATATTGAGAAACCGTGCTTATCAGCGCGACTTTTAGTCTTTAAATAGTTTATTTGAATTTATTTTGTTGTTATTTTGTAAAATAGGTATGAGTTGTTTTGGTAGTGTTTAAATATTCGTTCAAATTAAAAATTATTAAGCGTAGGTACTTTTATTAATTAAAGTAGTTATAAGTATTTATTTTTAAGTGAAGTAGGTATAGGTAGATAGTATTGCACAGGCGTTTCAGCTTTATTTTCATTTCTTTTTTGTTGTGAGTTGTATATATTTCTGGTTATAATTCTATAAGAATATTTTAGTTTGAATAGTCACTTAGATTTTAAGTGTAAGGTAGCTAAAGTTAGGACCACGTATTAGTTGTTTTGGTAGTGTTTAAATATTCGTTCAAATTACAAATTATTAAGCGTAGGTACTTTTATTAATTAAAATAGTTATAGGTATTTATTTTGAAATTTTACACAATGGTTCCCTTTATCATGTAGACAAGGAATTAGGAAGGATTTTTTTAAATTCAACCCCTAAGGGAGTTAAATAGGGGATGAAAGTTTGTATGAAAGTCCGTCAGTTTTAAAGTTAGGATCTTCAAATTTTGTGTTTAGGCTGACGACTAAAAATTAATTTATACGTGTCTCAGCGTTTTTGATAATTCCAACCCCAAAGGGTTAAAAAGGGGGATGAAGTTGTGTATGAAAGTCCGTCAGTTTAAAAGATAGGGTCTTCAAATTTTGTATTTAGGCTAACGATTGAAAACTAATTTATACGTGTCTCAGCGTTTTTGATAATTTCTCCCCCAAAGGGGAATGAACGAACTGACTGAAATATCAACGCACAGTCTAAACCGCTGGTCCTAGGGACATGAGTTTTGGAGGTTGTGTTCTTTGTGCAGAGTAGGTATCGAATAAGAAGGGGTTTTTGGAAATTCAACCTTTAAGGGGGTGAAAAGGGGGGATTTTGTTTGTATGAAAAATCTTATTGAGTTAATAACCTTGAAACTTGGCACGAATACTTATCTAAGTAAATTATGAAGTTTGGAATTTTTCGTTTTTCTAAAATACCCCCCAAAGAGGTAATGGGGGGGTGTTAAAATTTGTATGGAAGAATTTTAACGCCCTGTCCGACTAACTTGAAACTCAGTATTTATACTAAGGACTAAAAATAATTAATAACATGTATCAGGGTTTTTCGAAAATCTACCCCTAACTGTATGAAAAGAGGTAGTTAATTTTAAAGGGGAGGATTTTACTGCGTGGCTTGATTAGCTCGAAAATTGGTATAAATAAACTTTGAGTCAAGTTATGAACACATCTCAAACGATTTTTCAAAATTCTACCCCTGTGGGGGTGAAAAGCGGGGATAGTTTCTTTGAAAAATCTGATTCCTTTGTTCTATAAACTTAAAAATTGGCCCGAATACTTATTTATTTAAGTTAATTATTATAAAGATCATACCAACATACATTTTCGAAACTTTTAGAGGAAAGTACGAATTTCACGCGGACGAAGTCGCGGGCAGAAGCTAGTATAATTTAAGTTTTTTTTTTCTTCGCTTTATACCCTATACACCTGCCACTCTCAACTATTGTTATCAGGAGAAACTAGATGCAATCTGGACTTTAAGGCACCCCGACTCGGACAGGTTAGGTTAGAAGGGGATGGCGGGGTCGTGTGAGCGAGCGAAGCGAGCGAATAGACCCCGCCATCCCCTTCGTGGTTATTTGTTTATAAACCACCCAGAAGTAGGAGCCCCGCCAAGCGGGGCTCCGTCGACTAAGCCCACCCTCGACCATACATAGAATATTTTAAGGTTTGGTTTTGGTGCCATTTGATTTAGGTTAGAACTGTGACCATTAAACATGAAAATTAGGTCAAAAGAACATTAGGTCAAATGAACGTTATATAAAAAGAATATTATATATATTGAAAATTATATAAAATGAACGTTATACTAAATGTTATTATATTAAAGGAAAATTATATGATATAAAAAATTAGGTCATATGAGTTTCGGTTATTTGATATTATAGCATATGAAAATTATATTATATGAACGTTATTTCAAGTGAAATTAGTGCATTTGTTATTATACCAAACATTACACACCCCTGGTACTCCTGCCTGAAGTTCATTACCTACCTGAATCAGTAGAATAGGAATTAACACAAGCAAAATTGCATGATCTTCAAGTTACACAAAGCCTAAACATACGTTTCGCAGGTGTGCTGTACCTCAATAAGTAAAAAATGGTTGGACTTAACGGCATAGGCAACATCAGAGTTCATTTTTATTTGTCAAGTAACATGAGTATGCACACACAAAGCATGCAAGATGTTAACATTGCAGAAAGGATCACAGTCATGTTTTACTTTTACGGCGTACAAATATCATCTGTAAGCTCCCGTAGGCCACGGAGGTGGCTAAGGGTCTTCCCACATTTATCGACGTGGAATCGGCTAACGCCGGTCAAAAAAGCCTTTATGTCTACGTAATAAGGGTGTTACTAATACTATTCGCATCGGCTCGGCTCGGACGACGCGGCGCGACGCCGATCGACGGCGAAACGAGCCGTTTGCCTATTAGCTTGGCGATAAGTCGAGTAGTTTGGTGATACGCACTCGGGTTAAGCCGATTCCGCGTCGATAAATGTGGGGACATCCTAAAGAGCACGAAGCGCTAACGGCCTGGCCACGAACTCGCTGCTATCAGCGGCGACTTATCGCGGGGCGGCGAGCGGTGAAAACAAATATATGAACCATGCCACGACGCACCGCTCGCAGCGTCAACGCTAGATATAAGTTAGAAAACTAAAACCCGACTACTGAAAAAGATGAAACAAGAAAGTACCTTCCCGTGGTCGCATGCTACCATAGCTTATAACATGTTAGTACAGCGGCATGCGACCTCATCCATCGCTTTCCATCAGGCGTGATCGAGGTCAAGAGCGGGCCCATTCAGCAATAAAAAAAAAAGATAAAGGAGTTTTCGATTGCGTGTACTTTAGCGGACACTCCCGCCTGACCACTACTAAATTCATTTTTGCTTGCACTCAAAAAATAGAAGCGGTCTCTAACCCCACGCCAAGGTCAAATAGTTTGTCACTTCATCCGTAAAATTCACAAAACGAGTACACGTACACAAACGATGCGTCACTAAGCTGCGCAGTGCAGGTTGCAACTAATTGCGTTATCGCTTTCCTAATTGGCGAAAGCTTTAAGGGGGTAGGTATGGCTTGGCGCCGCCGCAGGATTTAGGCGGAAAAAGTGTTAAGTGATCAGGCGGAAAAGGCCGCGATGGTACATCTCGCAGGCGTAGAACCTGCACCCTAATTGCGTAACACTATAAGTCTCAATTCGAATCATTTTGAAGGATATTGCTAATCCATTTGCTTCATAATGTTTGAAAAATGTGTCTGCTCAACAACGTAAATAACGCAATGAATGTTATTAAACTGTCAAAAAGAAACCCATTGCTACTGTTATTGTGTTACGCAATTACCCCCCTGTTCAGATTTTTTCATATTGTGTGTTCTTTCGTTTCTAATTGTACTTAGACTGTGTTATTATAATTACTATGGCGATCTAGAAACGACAATATTATTGAAGTACATGTCTGTACGTCGCATGTCGTGTTGTGAAACACTAAGTATGTAATCCCGCGCCCCCGCAGGAGCAACCTGATGGCGCACATCCGCAAGTGCCACACGGGCGACGCGCCCGCGCCCGCTCCCGCGCCCGCGCCCGCGCCCGCCAGCTCCACGTGCGACGACTGCGGCCGCACGTCAGTATACACACACACTTGTTTATTTTACTAATTGTAATGTATAACTTTTTTTTAAATAACGGAAGTGGGAGCACCATGAAAATATGGGTTAATTTCTGACTGGTTGAAAAAGTATCACACGACCCAAAACCGAATTTGTAGATACTCATACTAGAGTAAAAGTACAATTTTTTTAATTTAAAACCCACTGGTTTCGCTTCTATACAAAATGTATTTGCTTTGCCTTTTCCTGTGTATTTTTTTTTTGCGATTTTACTGATAGAATGCAAGAGCGAGCTTGGATAGGTTAGATTTTCTGATTCATTTTGCTAAATAAATGAAAGATTTTGAGACGTGGACCGCGCCTGTAGATTGAACATAATTTGTTTCTGTTAATTTTCATTAGATTTTTACTCATTACTTGTATCTTTTTCAAAAGAGTAACCATGGAGTTTCTTGCCGGCTCTTCTCCATAGGAAACGACCAATTGGAACCGTGCACCTAGCTCCTGACGTTTCATAAGTGCCCATGTAGGTTTATGTGAAATAAAATATTTTGATTTTGAAAAAAGAACTTGAGGGTTTGTTTGAAATGCGGATTGTAAAAGTAATTTTTTGTGATAAATAGTATAATATAAAAATACTTCTAGATAAACGTAGTCGCTCTTACGCGACCTCATTATAATATATGGAATTGCAGCTGTTTTGTCAGCGGGGCATTCTTGATGGCATGTTATGTGGTTGCTCGTTGTTTTGAATCGCAAGCTTGTTGCACACTGTGACGGTTCAGCATGTTTAGTGCACTCATTAAGCACAATATCTACACGTATAAGCAGCCTCCCGACAAGTCTTTGCAACATGTCCATACTCATTCACTCCCTTTCTAACCATATATATCATCATTTACGCAGTCTTCCCCTACTGCAGAATGTCCATACTGTTTTAAAGCACCTTAAGTATGAAGTCTCTCACTGGGCAGGATATCTAATTAATGAACGCTCGATTTTGGTTTATAATCGTCTTTCTTATGCTAGCAGTTACTTCAAGAATAAAGTTGCACGTAGATCCCTCCCTTTTACTAGACTTGTGATTTAAATTTATCCGTTGGATAAATTGCAATGGACCCGAGGTTGTTGGGGCGCAAGTAATTATTTAGAGTGGTTTTAACCATGTCAGCAAACCAAACGAAATCTTTTCTGTCGTCATTAGTTTTGCGTAGTTTTCATGAATGTTTAAATTGTTTTCTGGACGTTTTCAAGGCAACCCTGTCACGTTATTCTCTAAACATTAGAAAAAAAAAATTGTTTCTTTGGCTTTAATCTTCAAGTTCTGGTAGTAAACTGCCATAAATTGCGAGACGCCATATCCTACGCGTTGTGCGATAGGGAACTGATCCTCCGGTTTTGCTCGCATTTCGGCTTTGTTTCTTGAGCAACGATACATACTTCATTCAGGCATTATTCAATTGAGAGCAATCAGTTACTAACGCCACTGCCTCAATTGTTTTATCAGCCTCGTGGTCGGGTGTTTGAGATTTTCTGGCTGGGGGCTGCTAGGAGCTACAGCGCCCTCGGAGTATCCCGCATACTCCGAGGGCTGTTTTCAATACTTATTTGACATGATTTTTAGTTTCTCATAATTATTTGCTATAAGGCGCGATTCGTTTTCTAGGTCACGGAAATGTGTGAAATTTGCTTATAAACTCGCCCGCTCTACACGAGTGCCGGTAGAGCATTCCGAAACTGTAAAAGGACTGCATCAGCTAGTGAATAATGTTTGTGTCGCCAGGTTCGGGTCTGCGGCGGCGCTGCGGCGGCACGCGCGCGTGCACCGGCCGCGCCGCGAGCCGCGCGTCGCGCCGGTGAGTGCGTGCGGTACTCGCGTCGCGCCCGTGAGTGCGTGCGGTACTCGCGTCGCGCCCGTGAGTGCGTGCGGTACTCGCGTCGCGCCCGTGAGTGCGTGCGGTACTCGCGTCGCGCCCGTGAGTGCGGGCGGTACTCGCGTCGCGCCCGTGAGTGCGTGCGGTACTCGCGTCGCGCCCGTGAGTGCGTGCGGTACTCGCGTCGCGCCCGTGAGTGCGAGCGGTACTCGCGTCGCGCCCGTGAGTGCGTGCGGTACTCGCGTCGCGCCCGTGAGTGCGTGCGGTACTCGCGTCGCGTCCGTGAGTGCGTGCGGTACTCGCGTCGCGCCCGTGAGTGCGTGCGGTACTCGCGTCGCGCCCGTGAGTGCGAGCGGTACTCGCGTCGCGCCCGTGAGTGCGAGCGGTACTCGCGTCGCGCCCGTGGCGGCGTGCGGTACTCGCGTCGCGCCCGTGAGTGCGTGCGGTACTCGCGAGGGTCTGTCGGCGCGTCTCTAAGGCGGAACAAACGCTGCCATATTGTTTTTTTCGCCTTTCGTGTTTACCATAACCAGTCAATGCCTTTCAGGCGCCAACAGATCCTTGTTACACTTCTGTTTGTTTCACTACTAAACTGACATCACAGTTATACATATATTGCGAAGGACCTGTTTAACCAAATTCCTGTTATCTGGCCAATTACATTCAAATTCAGTTTTATTTTTGTATCTATTTGGTACATGGCACCTCTCCGTATTGCACATTGCTCGCAGAACAAATGGCCGATGGAGCTGAAAGGTTCTGGAGTGGCGACCGCGTACCGGAAGTCGTAACGTTGGAAGGCCTCCCGCAAGGTGGACCGACCACCTTGTGAAGGCCGCACGAACCCGTTGGATGCGAGAAGCACAGAATCTGTCGAAGTGGAGGTGCTTCATGTCCAGCAGTGGACGTCTTTCAGCTGAAATGATGATGATAATGATCTCTTCGAATAATAATTACTTAACACCCAAAGCTGTTCGTAAACCTTGTCATTGAGAACGAATATCGTCATTGAAAGGTATAAAATCAGTTGATCGATGTTATACTACCTTTCTGAGTTCATCTGAACAAATCGGTTAAGGGAGAGTTGTATGATGATTTAAATGATTATAAATATTTGTTACTGCTGCAAATCATATTTTGATCGACATAAAACCTGAAACTGACTTGACAATCACTCACATGTTATTAGTTAAGAGGGATATGCTATGGCAGCTGCAATCACAAATGCGTGCACTGACTGGACAGGTCCGCTCAATCAGTGTGGTTCTTTCCTCAAAAGACGATTTCAGACGCCAATCTACATGGTCTTCACATGATCTGACCAAGATTTTGTCTGGACTTTAAAAGAGACTGACCTCTGAGTTTGTTTCGGCCTTTATTCTCAGAGTAGTCAGATAGGAAACGCCGACCTCATCTAGTTTAAAACAATATGATTGACGTGTAAAAGTGTTTTTGTACAAACCTACTTACAGAAAATAAATCATTTATCATTTATAAAAAAAACTGTTTTTTATAATTTGCGACACAGTGTCAGGTCTTATATTGATCCAAATATACTGATGATTGATTGATGTTTGGGGCTGCCTTAACGCATCCCTCTTAATTAAGAACGTATGAGTGATTGTCTCATTGTGTATTACAGGAGGAAGGCAACGAGTCGCAGGAGGGAGAGGACATGGAGGGTGAGGTGGAGTACTTGGAGGTGGAGGAGCTGGACGAGTACCGCGACCACGACCAGTACGACCACAAGCCTGACATCCACCACATGGAGTGAGGACAACTCACTCGTACTCACTAATGACACATGTCATGTCATATGTCTGTTCCAAAAGTATCAGATGAAACTGTAAACAAACTCTGTTCAGGTTAAGTTCTCACACAATCACTCACTAAAGAGATTTAGTAACACATTCGCCTGTGTGTAGAAGGTGAATGTGTTACTAAATACCTCACCACTTTAATTCAACAATATTCTTGTTTGAATAACATTATAAATTGTAATAGAAACATCTTTGACGAAAATTGAGTTTAGGTATATATTTGAAACTCAATTGTCAAATGAAAAACATCTTTAGTGATTTAAAATTATAATTTCAGGTTTAAGTACTGCAATAATCTGATACAGGTATGTGTTCTTACATTCATCATATACTTTTGGAACAGCCTATAGGAACACCCTGCAGCTCTGTACTGCTGGTAAACAAAAGATGTGTAATATTGTTGCAGCAACATGTTCTTGTGTAGCTGGCAACATTTCACCATTTTCCTTTTTGTATACCATAAATAAGGAGACACTCATCAAACACACATGCACTGAACACACACACGCCATTAATGTTTATTTACTATGATACATGTTACTATTTTTGATGGACTAGCTAAGGTATAGCGTACCATATTGTGTGGAAGGAATCCGACTTCTTTTCTAACTGGGATTGTTCCGCTGTCCGTCAACTGCTATAATTGTATAGTTAGAAGTGCTAATTGCTATATACGATCCCTAATTGTATGGTTGTCTATTCGCTACATAATACGAGCCTCTATGTAAGCCAACGTTAAAGACTTCAAATAGGTTAGGTAAGTATTGATAAAAGACGTGTCTGCTAAGCATTTTAAATATGAATGTATGAAATGTATCCAACTTGGGTATGATGACTTGACAGACCCATTGAATAAGATTAGATGAAAACACATTGACTGTATCAAGTGTAAGTACATTATACTTGTATGGCTTCCTTTCTTTTATCATTTAATTATTGTAGTATTAAAATATAAGTATCTACGTTTTTGCATTACTGTTTTATTCTTAAACTAGCTGTGCCCCGCGATTTCACCCGCATGAATGTCGATCCCGTGGGAATATCGGGATAAAAAGTAGCCTATATGTTAATCCGGGGTGTCAGCTACCTCCATGCAAAATTTTATCAAAATTGGTCCAGCCGTTTGAGCGTGAAGAAGTAACAAACATATAAACACACGCACACATACCCCTACAAACTTTCGCCTTTATAATATTAGTGTGAATGTTTTCTTCCACAAGATAATGTTCATCCAGGTCCACCAGAACAGGTCAACAGATCCACCAGAAGTTAATAAAAAGCTTGTAAACTTACTAAACTATTATTGTAAACTTGGACTTTTAATTAGCTGTTGTAAAATGACACTTCTTACTGTCATTTCGTTAAAAAATGTTGCCACACTACCTCTACTAGTGATGTGATTGAAACGCATTGAGAAATCATTTTAATATACCGCTTATTTGGAGAAACATCGACATAACCGCTACTTGTAAGTCTTTGCTTTCCTAACGTAAATACGCTTTCTAAGTGCTTTGTCATATTTAACTCATTTTTGGGAAACAATTCATTTACGTCGATGCTTTTCTAAATGAGCGATATGTATTATGATATTCGAAATTGACCAATTTTGATTTAACCGTAAACAATCAAATACTCTTTGTATTCATCGGACAAAGATATTTTATATGTTGTAGTTTCGAAGCAGCGTAAATACATTAACTATGTATTTACGCTGATAAAGATAATTTTGTCTCATTTCAAACCCAATTCAATAAAAAAAAAAATATTCTAATAATCCTACTACATCGATCTAAGATTTTTTTTAAATAATGTTTTCTATAGGTTAGGTTATTTGCAAACCTTAAAAATAAGAATTTAAGCAGGCGAGACCATTTTTATATTTTCAAACTCAAATGGGTCCCGCCCTGCTTCCAACTTTTATTTATTTTAAAATGGGCTTGTTTTTAGCTTTTCAGTTTTTTTCAACTTAAGTTTTTTACCGCAATCGGGTTTTTTTTTTTTTTTTTTTTTTTTTTTTTTTTTTTTTTTTATCGTTCCATTTGCAATCGGTCGTAAGACCATAAGCGAATATGTTCCATGACGAAATGGCGTTGTGGTGGAGCAGCCAGTGCTACGCCTCCCACTTATAGAAGGTGGTTCCTCTTCAGCCTTTTCACCACCGCTGTCGGGTTTAACAGTTCAGTAACTAGTGGGTTTGGATGCAAGGTTAGGCGTGTCTTGTGTTGTTCCTTGTACCGCTCGATTTCATTATTCACTGTTGGCATTTGTAGATAGTCGTGGATTTCGTCATTCCTAGCAAACCAAGGTGCGTTTACTATGGATCTTAGGATACCATTTTGGACTCTTTGTAGGCAGAGTATGTTAGTTTTGCTGGCGACGCCCCACAGTTGGATCCCGTAGGTCCATGATGGCTTAAGGACTGAGTTGTAGATAAGGAGTTTGTTGTCTACAGAGAGCACAGAGTTTCTTCCCATGAGCCAATTCAGGTTGCGGAATTTGTGGTTTATCTCGTCCCTTTTATTTTTGATGTGATGCTTCCATGTTAGGCGCCTGTCTAAGTGGAAGCCAAGATACTTCACACAATCTGTGTGTGGTAGGGTATCAGGACCAAGCCTGACAGGAGGGGTGTTCCCGTGCCTGAGCGCGAAGGTGATGTGGTTAGACTTGGATGCACTGGCACGTATCCGCCACTTACAGAACCATTTGTGAGTTTCGTCTAGCTGTTTTTGGAGTCTATTGCTGGCCATTTCTGGTTTGTCATCAACTGATAAATAGGCAATGTCGTCGGCATATGTTGCTGTTGTTATGCCATCCAATGTGGGTAGATCTGATGTAAATATGTTGTACAACACTGGGCCAAGAACAGATCCCTGTGGTACACCAGCTTTCACTTCAAACAATCCTGATCTTGCTTCGCCCTGTTTTACTTGGAAGTAGCGGCCGGATAAGTATGACTGGATGAGCAGGAACATTGAGTGTGGAAGATTTTCTTTCACTTTGGCTAGCAATCCTTTGTGCCAGACACGGTCAAAAGCTTGTTGTACATCAAGAAATGCCGCTGAGCAATACTGTTTACATTCAAAAGCCTGTCTTCCTGTTTGGTAAACTCGGTGAACCTGTTCTATTGTTGAGTGAGATTTCCTAAAGCCAAACTGGTGAGACGGAACAACATCATTGGCGTCCATGCACGGTTTCAGTCGGTTAAGGAATATCCTCTCCCACAGTTTGGACAACACAGGCGTTAAGCTTATCGGTCGATATGACGAGACTTCATGTTCAGGTTTACCTAATTTGTGGATCATGACAACCTCAGAGATTTTCCACAGATCAGGAAAGTGAGATGTTCGAAAGATTGCGTTGAACAGACTAGCTAGGAAAGAAATGCATTTTCTGGGAAGATTTTTAAGTATGGAAGGTGTGATCAGGTCGAATCCCGGGGCTTTTCTCGAGTTAAGTAGTCTGATTTCCTTCGCTATTTCTTTAGGTGTTGTTGGTATAATAGGCATACACATCTGCAGATCTTGTTCCAATATTGAGTCAATTTCATGCTCATCAACAACGCTCTCGTTGGGTCTGAATACAGAATTCAGATGCGTTGCAAATACCTCAGCCTTTTCCAAGTCAGTTCTTGCCCAGGAAGTTTGTGATCTGATTGGATGATAAGATTGAGGCATGTCCAAGTTTTTAGTGGCCTTCCAGAGCGAGTACGCGCCAACTCCCGTAGGTGACATCATCTGTAGGTTCGTTGTTAACGTTGAGTTAGTAGACTCCTGGACTATTGCCTTTAACTCCTTTGCTGCCTTATTGTAAGTGAGTTTGTCGAAAGGGTGACGGGATTGGTGCCATATTCTTCTAAGTCGGCGTTTTTCTAGAATTTTTTGCATTATGTCTAGTGGGTGAGTAGGGTTGGTCGGACCTTTGGGCCGAGAGGGTGTGTTGATCCAAGCAGCCACTTGAATGGCGTTAGTGAGATATCTGCAGGCGTTATCTACATCATTGTGGTTCTTCAGTGGGATATTAGCATTAAAGTTTTCGTTGAGGTAGGTCGAGAAGCCCTTCCAGTCAGTTCGACCATTCGTCAGAGACTCGGTTGTTTCCCGAGTAAGCACACTAGTGCTAATTGTGAGGATTGCCGGTGTGTGATCTGATGAACCATCTAGACTCGATTCGATAGTAGTATGTAAGCTGTCTATACCCTTACATATGAAAAAATCCAAGAGATCCGGCAGTTTCTTTGGGTCACTAGGCCAATAAGTAGCCTCACCTGTAGATATTGGTTTTAAGTGATTTTCATCAACACAGCGTTTTAAGTCCACGTCCACGAGTGCTGGAACAGCGGGAGCCCCAAAAAGTATGTTTGGCATTCCAGTCACCACCTGCAATAAACCTGTGGCCAAGAGTATTGAAGTAGGTTTTGTACATGTCTGCAGTTATTTTGTGTCTTGGTGGACAGTAAATTGAGGATAAAATAATAGGGCCTGCTCGGTCCTCCAGCCTGACAGTGGTGGCTTGTAAATGTACTGTAGAATATGGTTCTATCGGTGAATGTCTCAGGTTCGCTCGAATGACCAGCGCTGAGCCAGCATGTGCACTACCATCAGGATGCGGGGAGTGGTAAATGTTATAGCCTTTTATGCGGAACGAGCTTCTGGACGTCCCGTGCGACTCTGAAATTAGTACTGCGTCTAGTTTGTTGGTTTTAATTAAAGTCTCCAACTCTTGGATATTGGGAGCCAATCCATTGATGTTCCAGATTGCGATTCGTAGAGTAGTCATTTACGGTGTTAGTTTAGTAATGACTGTAGTCAGTAAGCCCATTAGGGTACTGATTTGTTGCAGGAGTAGGTCGATTTTTTCATTTTGTTTAATTAAGAGTTGTTCCATAACTGTTACGTTTTGTTGAGGGTTTTCTATATGACTAGATGTAACGGCGTTGTCAGGAGGAGGGACCTTGAGACGCCCAGCGGCAATATCCGAGTATTTTTGGTCCGATCTGCGGTAGGAGTTTCGTTGGGGTAGCGCGGAGCTTTCTGTAATTGTATTGGTGCGGATTATCTCAGTAGGAAGGTTGGAATTGCCAGCTGGAAAATTTCTTGGCTTAATTTTTCTGGACAGAATTTCTTTGTAAACTTGACAACCTTTGTAATTGGCCGGATGATCGCAGGAGCAAAGGGCGCATTTGGCGGGTGTATTTCTGTCTTTTTTTGGGCAGTCTGAAGTTTTGTGGCCCTCCCCACATTTGACACATCTGTATGGCCTCATGCAGTTGTTTTTGCAGTGGCCATATTGTTGGCATCTTTGACATTGGACGATTGTCTTGGTTTTGCGTGGATCTTCAATTTTGATGCGCTGGTGATGAATATACTGGATATTTTTAACTAGTTTGTTATTTGGACTAGGTTCCAAATGTACAAAAAATGTGGAGGTAGGTGTTTTGTCTCGTCCATAGCGGTGATTGATGATTTCTCCTCTGACCTTGTTACCAGATTTCTCCAGCTCCTGTATGATGGCATCATGTGGAGTAGTATGATGGAGGTCTTTTATTACTATTCGGTAACATTTCGTATCTTTACGAGAGAAGGTATGTCCGATTAATCCCTTCTGTCGAATCAGATCAATGACTTGCTTGTAATCATCAGTAGTACTAACCATTACGCGTAAGAGGTTTTTATTTATTATTTTATACCGAAACCCTTCCGGACGAATTACAGACTCAATTAGTTTGGTGAGCTCGTTTAGATCCTCAATCCCATAAAGAACAATGGGAGGCGGCTTATTTGGTTGCTTAGGCTCAGTGTCCGTGTCCTCTGTTAGGTCAATCGGCAGGTTTGAGAATCGGTTTTCTGACTCAATTGCAGGAGGAGGCGAGCTTTCGCATATTTTTCTTTTCTTAGATGTAGGAACTCGTTGCCATGGTGGAGGTTGTGTTACATCTGTGGATGGCTGTGCGGCTGGCATTGGTTCTGTGGCTTCATCAGAGTCTTTCTCACAAGCGAATATGATGGGATTGTTGGAAGAACCCGACTGTTTACATGAAATTTCGCTTAGTGAATTAGATCGTTGTCTATTGAAAAGGCTTGGGTGAAATATTTGTTGTACAAATTTCTTAGGCGAGGATTTGTTCTTTTGATTTTCATCAGTATCATTGGTTTGACTTTGAGCCTGATTTCCCACTCTAGTCAAATTGGGAACATTTTTGGAACTCATGGTGGTAATTATTTTGTTACAATGGCAACACTTTTCCAAATGTCAAATGACATTTTGACATATTTTAAATTGACGTCGAAAAATAAAATTTGAGGGTGGGTTGAAGAACTTTGAAAACTTAGACTGTCACTTTTGATTTGTGATCACTGTTTTTTGTTTGAATCACTTATTATTTTTAGCTACAAACAATTGTTTACAGTTATCACAGGTAAAAGTTCACTTTCACAATGATTTTAGGCATAAACTCGCGGTGTAACACACTTAAAGTCACTGAGTTCTCCAACAGCGCGCCTACGCGTCAATCGGGTTTTTATTCCAGCTTTTTAGTTTACAAATGTGAAAAAAAAATGTATTTCGTGTTTTTTACAATTTGTCACTTCGAATTACTTTTTAACATATAAGTTGTATATGTCGTGGATAGATGGCGCCACAGTACAGCTAACAGCGCCATCTAACGATTTGATTAGTAAACGAGGAATCATGTGATCGGAAACGCAAGCGAGCCCTACCGCTTGGACACGATCGTCGGTAGAGGGGATGCAGCGAGGACTGGCGGAGAGAACGAGTGTGGCGACAGTCTATGGTCGGCAGTTTGTTTCGGTTGTTAATTGCTAGTTTATTAAAGTTATTTTAGAGTACCCACAGTGCCCACAACTATCAAAACTATGTTGGATCGTGAAGAAGATCCGATGTTTCGCATCTCGGCCACCCAATGATGCGATATATATATTTTTGTAATCACCTTTTAAAACCCTTCATTTTGATATCCCACTCGATGGTATGGTATTAGAAGAAATAAAATTGGAACTCCACAATATGGCACTCCAAATCCGCCATTTTACTTTGTTTGATTTTAATGTAGCCAGTGACACTCGCGCTACCAAGACAAATCTAAAGACGTATAATTTATCCAAATTCGTTTAGGAATTAAGAGGGAACAAAGAAACGGACATACATACATACAGGTCAAACACAACCCTCCTTTTGTTCTTCACCGCAGTCGGGTAAAAAAAAGAAAATGAAACAAAATGTTTGTGATTAGAATGAATACGTTTAAAAAAATCCTATACGATCACCGATGTGATGACACTGATAAAAAAAACAGTAATTGAGCAGTGCTCAATTTTTTTTATTGTAAACCAATATTAACCTTCATTTAATTATAAATATGCTATCCTCTTTTATAAACTAACTCAATTTGATGATTTTAACTAATTGTTAAATGAATTAATCCTTTTTTTTTGTCACATCACTATTTTAATTTCGTTAAAAAGTGGTAACACATAAGCTGTCATTTTACTGCAGCTAATTAAAAGTCCGACCATAGAGAGGGTTGATTTAAATCAGAAAGGGGTCAACAATAATACTTTATTATAACAACATTACAATACTAAATAATCGTGGAAAAATACTTTAATGTCAACTAAACATTAGGTAAGGGTTGCAGGTAACTAATATCTATTAATTACTTCTGCATCTTAAATAAACATTTATCGTTTTAGTAGTAGTTGTCTACTAACACATCTCGCAGAACTCGAGTAGTCTATGTTTGCGGCCAGCCGAGGATCGAAACCAAAATGCTTAACTTCCATAATATGGGAGAAACCCCCAAAATCTAATAGAGAAGCCTGTATTCGATTCGAACCCTGAGCGAGTCCATTTGTTGCGCGCACTGATGTGTTAGTTGAATGTCGCATACGTCGTTGAGAGCAGAGTCGCGAGTACACGGAGTGCTAACTTTCGGACATCACCCGTGACAGTTTCCGCGCAGACGTTTCCGTCTTGATTTCTGAAGAACGCAGTACCGTCAAACCGTTGCCGACGGAACAATAGAAAATCAAGTGTCTCATTAGCGGAACTTGACAGATTAACATCGCGTCAAATACCCACTCTACTTTTTTTTGACAGCAGCCATTTTGCAGTCGTGTAATGTGACTGCACTGTTTTCTAAGAGAACCGTCGTAGCTTTACAAGTTCTGTTGGTTCGTCTCGCACTCCAGGGGACCAAATACTAATTTACAAACGTTTCAGTGGTCTCTTACGTTATGAATTTGTGACAGATTGTTCATACAAATCTGTCAAATACTTACAATGGCGAGACATTGCAACGTTTGTAAACTAGTAGACTTCGAGGTCAGTTCGCTCGCACTAGATGTCGGGCGTCGCTTCGGGCGTGTAGCCCTGCGGCGCGGCGCCTGCGCGCGGGCGCGAGCGACAGATGAGCGCGACGCGGCGCATGCGCGGTAGGCGCTCGCCTCGCCACGTGCTGTCGGCGCCGCCCAGCACGGCGTGCGCGAACTCGTAGCGCGCCACGCCTCTGGAACGTGCGTGTTTACTTTAGTGGTCTGACCACATCGAGCGGGATGCGGGACGCGACTACCGGCGTCGATTGTCGTAATGATTAAAGTAAAGAAAGTCACGTGACTATACGCGCCAGTAAGAACGACACATTACAAGTTGAAACAACGCAAGCAAATTTTATCTTGCAACCCAAATTCTCGTCACTGGTCAGAGCTTTCAAAAGGACAAAATCATTAATTTTGCAGTCCCTGACAGTCGGGTTTGTGTACAAATTAACACTAATTTCTCTTCTACATCTAACATAATGCCTTTTTAGTTAATCATAGTAGGTGCTCAATCTGCTGCCTTTTCCCAACTATGTTGGAGTCGGCTTCACGTCCAACCGGATGCAGCCGAATACTATTGTTTTAAATAGAACAACTGCCTATCAGACCTCCATACCAAAGTTACTGGGTAACAGGATACCCCTTGGCAAGACTGGTTGTCAGACTTTCGGGCTTCCGACTACTCATAACAACTGTCAAAAATCTGTGAATGACCGCAGAGACCAACAACAGCTTAACGTGCTTTTCGAGGCACGGAGGGATCACGGCTCGGATATGTAAAGGATGGTCATCCATCCACGAACCGACCGCGGGAAGCGTGGCTTAATCTAAATAGTACTTAGTATTAATTGAGATGTAGGGAATGCTTACTTCATGATGTAGAGCGCGCGACGCGCCAGCAGCGCCTGCACCTGCATGTCCGCGTGCGTCACGTGCGTCAGCTGCATGACCGCGCTCGACACCAGGCACAGCCCCGCGATCACGTCGCCGCAGAACTGCGCCGAGGGACGCTTTGTTAACTTTGACATTATTTAAGTAACATAAAAAAAATGATTTGATGAGTGGAATGAGGTGGAATATTTGCGATAAATTGTCAATTTATCGCAAGGATCTGCAAGTCCGGTCAAGCACCGCGCGTCTCCAATTTCTATAGTTTCGTCTCCAAATTGGAGACGCGCGGTGCTTGACCGGTTAATAACACGTATCTGCTGAGCGGCGAAATGACACGCGGATCGTATCGCCAGCAACAGTGATGGTGACGTGACTTACGCGCACAGCGTCGACGTGCGGCTTGATGTGGCCGGCGGCGGCGAGGTCCAGCACGTGCACGTGCGGCAGCAGCGCGTCGCCCGGCAGCGCGTCGCCCGGCAGCACGCTGGCGCTGTGCGCGAGCGCACGCACGCGGCTCAGCACCACAGAGTTCTGCTCCGACCACTGGCTACGCTCTGTCTCGCGGAACCCGTGGATTGCCTACAAAAGTGACAGGCTATTCTGGAAGATGCGGGCACAAAAATTAAAGGGTATATTTATAAACATTGCTTAAAGTTAAGTAATGATTAGTGTCTGTTTTAGCATAAATTTTTAACATTTAATTAGCTCTTAACTTTAAGCAACGTTTATGAATAAAGGGGTAAGTATAACCACGTATGGAAGCTATTTCCAACTCTTTTTCTATGGTAATAAGATTGCACCACACTCACATTATCCCAGTGATCAAACTCGTATCTCATGCGCCGTAGCACTGGCTCCAGCTCCATCAGCAGAGCATTCTCCTCGCGCTCCGTGATGAAGTCCGGGTACAACTGCATATCCCGCACCACGGCGCTGCGCAGCTTGGGGTTGTCATTCTCCTTCCACGACGGACTGATCTCAACTAGACTTGGGTCGCCTGTGTGAGACCATTTATTTGATTGCATTAGATTAATCAGAGTGATACAAGTACCTGCTGACTGCTGGGTTTTTCAAGGTGGATAATGTGTATTTCTAAGTTCAATATTTTATGTAAATTTTCATGATGATATTTTATCTTAATTCTTCTATTTCAATGTTATGTCGCTTAGGCTACAAATTTTGATATTTTATTGATGATAATGAACATTTAAGATTTGCGAAATTCAACCTATGGATTAGTAAAATAAAGCGTGCGAGAAAATTAAGTTTTTTTTCAAATGGACCCACGGAGCGCTATCCTATCGTCTGGCTCCGCAAAGCTGCTAATTCTGCGAGGAAGGCCGATGTATATCTTCTTATATTTACAGGTTCTCAGAAAACTAAATGTTAACAAACGCATTTTTTTGCGTAATTAAAAAACAAGCTCTAAAATAATTCTTGAAAAACTGTGTTTTGACTAAAAGACAGCACTCACTTTGACATTGACACGGACAGTGACAAAGACAGAACCATAGAGGAAAAATTGACAGAACCAACCAGGTTTACTTTACCTTCAAGTTAGGCTGCATTCCGAATTAGCTATAATCGCTCACCGCACTCACATTATCTCACATGCGTTCCGGATTAAAGGCGATTCGTCGATGACGTGCAACCTCTGTTGCGCTCCATTGAAAAGGTCCGTCAAAAGATGGTTGCCCGTTTGACGTTCCGCCAGAATGACAATATTTAATCTGTCATTCTCGTCTAAAAATTGAAGGTGGCGCTACCGTCACGCCGTCAGATATTATTATTACTATGAGACTCAAAACAAAACAGCACAACTGTCATTTTTGACAGCGCTCACGGTGATATTTATTTTAGTCAAGATGGCGCATGTCATGACATCATCTATGACGATTCAGGGGATGTCATCGTTATCGCGCTCACGCTAATTCGGTACGGGTTTAAGCACGCTCAAATCGATTACATATCAACTCGGAACGCAGCCTAATTTTTTTCACACTGTTGGACAGAAGACGTTTTTGCGTGGGGGGTTAAAAGTTATGGCCGAATTGACTTGCAAGATTAGAGTTACCCCAATAACAACTTTGACAGATATGAAACCGTAGTACCTACCTATACTGAACACTTCTGCGTAGGTACCCCTTTAGAGGGCACAGGCGTGATGTTAATATGTTGTGTGATTGCGAAAACATTGCATACCTTCGATCAATAATGCATACCTACATATTATGCGATAGCAGCAATCGCGGTTTATTTGCTGGCAGTTATTGAAGAGTTCCGTTGTCTGTCTCCGAAACTCAGCATCAGATCTTTACGTAATTTAAAATGGGACCATTTCGGAATAGGTAGGTAAACCTTTTTCGAACAAAAAAAGAATTTTGCAAATCCGTCTGTAAATGACGGAGTTATGCCCGAACATACAATAGGTAACAAAAAAAAAAAAACATCCGAATTGAGAACCTTCTCCTTTTTTGAAGTTGGTTAAAAGCACACGAGGTTTTATACAATGCAGTGCCTATGACTCAGTTGTAACCAAACCCATTGAAATGCCAGAAGCGATTGATTACTGCTGCCAAGTGCCACCACGGAGTACGGCACGATTCACAACTGCTGTAGGTCGGCGAAATTCACAAGTCTAAGACGTTTTAGAATTCACTCGGACCCAGGATTAAATATCAAAATAATAATGTACGACTGCTCTATTAAAATAATAAAATTGTTCTTTCTTTCTTGTTAGCGAGTGGCATAACCACTCGCTAACTCCACTCGCAAACTAGTAACTTAAACTGAAGAAGCCAAGATTTGCAGATAAACGTCTCATTCACTGTTTAGAGCAATAGCATTAGAGAACATAGGTGCCTAATATCCAAGCTGTAGGAATTATCTAATTAAGGGCCGCTTCTAAATCAGTCTCTCTTATATGATATTCCCACTGCTGGGACACAGGCAGGCCTCCTCTCTGTGAGAGCAGTACCTAATTTACCACGCGGGCCCAGTGCGGGTTGGTAAACGTCACATGTCTTCGATTTTTGTTGGTTCTAGGTGGGACATGTGTGCCGGTTTCCTCTCGATGTTTTCCTTCACCGTCTTTGAGAGCAGTGGTGATGAAATAATTTACACAAAGTAACCCCTGTCTGGGTTCGAACCTATACCTAACTCGTAAATCGTGGCCATTACCACTGGGCCAACACTGCTCTCAGTCGGAACAATAGTGCTCGTCTATTAGATTTAAACTGTCAAAATTTTCGAGTTTCGGATATATGTGAACAGCATTTAAATGACTTCTTCGATAACATTGATTGATGTTTGATTCGGCACAGAAGCGTATCGAATGGTTGTGAATAGCTATGAAGGCCTTCCTCGTAATAATCCTCCACACTGACCATACTCCGCTACAACAGCGAGTGACGTGTCAAGCACGGTAGAGCCTCGGTTCATCCGCCAGCTCGACGCGCGACGGCGACGAGCGAGTTCGAGGCGCTGAGGCGTCTCCGGCGACAATGTCACGACGTGCTTCTGTCGCTCGGTAATTAAAAGTGAATGAAATATTTCGGCGATTGTAATCTGAATTTTTGCCATCTGACATTGAGAGCGACCACGTCGATCACAAATGTAACAAAGAACGTAACTATGAAATTACTTCAAATAAGTAGGAAGCGTACAAGACATTTTTATTAACAAATTGAGAACCTCCTCCTTTTTATAGGTCGGTTAAAAATACACTCTATTGGTTCAAATGGGGTTAAAAACTAAAAGCTCGTCATAGGTGGCAGCACTGCTTACTTGTCTAAAAGTCGCCATTGTTTTATTTATTTTTACTTTTATGTCGATCACAACACAAATTAAAAGAAAACTAGGTACCTAAACATGAGACTTCGAGTGTAGCACTATTAAAAGACGAGCAAAGGAAATGGGAAGCGTCTACCACCTGGTAAGCAGCTTTAGTAGAAAAGCCAATCAATTATGAACGTTTTATAATATTTTATCATGACTGTGTTTGTAAACTTGAAGTTGTAGCAACACTAGCAACCCACATACAATGTTGTCCAATGCGAGCGTCCCGCGGTCACGTTCCGTCACGTCACGGTATCGAGAATGGTTTGTTTGAATGGTTTTGATAACCTCCCTCATAAAATTATTTTTTTGGTGAAAACTGGAATAGGAACACGATCATAGTCGAAAATCAATTCGAGTAAGTATGATCTTTCTGACTGGAAAACTAAAGATGTTAGTTCTAGCACTGATCTAATATGACATTAAAAAAACACACACACCTTTATAATTTACGTAGGCAATATTGTAATATTGCCTACGTAAATTATAAAGGTGTGTGTGTTTTTTTAATGCCACAAGTACCTGTAGGCAAAAAAAAACGGACTTAGTTATTTTTAAAGCATCACCTGTATACGAATTTCTGCCACAAAAATCTTCAGGTTTAAAAAAGAATAGCACATGGTCTCGACGAAATATTCGGTTTTTTCGGAGACCTTTCACCCACAGTTTTCGTCTTTTATCATTTTTGGCAAATACAGGGTCCTCATAAATATTTTTGCAGTCAACAGCTGCACAACGTTATTAATTAACTAGCAGCGCCCCACGGTTTCACCCGCATAATATTCTCATAATCAATGTTACATTTTAAAACCTTCCAACTATAGTCAAATATTTCAGGTAAAATAATATTATGTACAAAAACATTACCATAGCGATAACCAACCGGCATCCTTTTCGCTGAATAGGATGATGAGTAAAGCATTTAAGTGAGATATAACTGCGCCGTACACTGTGCAATGCATCGTACATGTTACACGTACAGCCGGGTGGTCGGTGCGAAGAGCTCGCAGCTAACGCCGACTTCTTACATTTCACTAATAGAATTGCACAGATGTTTATCAACAGCACGTCCCTGTCAACGTCATTCGAGCGGCAAAATATCCTTGTAGCAGTTGTAAATCATTCGTGATAGTCCAGCACATGAGACATCAGACATGATGTGATAGTCGGTAATGTTTGTCTTGCGTTGACTGCTGCCAGTCGGCATGACGACGGTCCTCGCACGCAGTCGTGACAGGGTGTCGTGTCGTGCCGGCGCTGATTACCTGCCTCGTCTCCGCAGCCAGCCAGGCGAAGCGGCGGGTTAATGAGCCTTTGATTATATAATGAGCATTATTAGCGTTACATCGTTATTATAACGACTGATAACTCTCCATACAACGTACAGTTTAACGAACGTCCATACTAACAGTTTGACTTTAACTACGGCTCTGTTCTGAAATTAAAGTAATTTTTTCACTTTGTAGTCTTTTTTTGGAAGTCGGTTACATTACTTTTTTTGTAAACAAGTTGCTTAGATAGTTAAACTACTTACCTACTTCTGAAAAAGGAGGAGTTTATGTATTTGGCGACTTTTGTCATAAGAGGTAGACAAGAGTGCACCGACAAATAGATACGGTTGGCTTTCAGGGAGACGATGTTGGAGACAGGTACCATTTCACAACGTCGAGCGACGGAACGTTCTAGAGGGACGTATATCAAGCCCAGTAAGTGCCTAATCAGTATTCCGATACAAGTTCCGTATGCGCGAGTCTAGACGAGTCTCCAGTGACCGCTGCTCGTTCCGCTTGCTCGCACAGGCATTATAACATTAACTTTTTGCAGAACATTCGCGAAGACACTCGTTGTTAAATTGATTTCAGTTGTTTGCAGACCTTTGAATTTATATCATAATATAAATTAGTGACGTCCAAACATACAGATAGGGACCTAATTTTTAACAGTACCTACCTAGGCACGAATTGTATCGAATAGTCATGTCGACCCTTGCCACGTTGGAACCTACATCGTCCCTGAACCTTCAATAATCAAGAATCTATCGACTAGCGACTACCAACCAACCAACCGATACCAACATTCGTTTGGCAGTTGAATTGGCACTCTAGGATCGCGATCAACTTTTGACAATGAATGATAATTTATTTAATGGTGCACTTCAAATCAAAGCTTATCTAATCGCTGGCTATCAATTCTTCTTTAGTCCCCCGATAAGAAATGATAGCCGCACTCATGACTGCGGAAGTGCGCTGTTCTATCAGGCGGCCTTAGAAAGGTTAAACATTCAATAAGCTTCCATGAGTGACAACACGCAGGGGGTCCGGTCATCCGGAGCTCATACTGCTGTCTCCGCCACGACATGAACTGTTTGTAGAGCTGCTCAGAAGAAGAAGGTTCGGTTGGATGGCAAGATGCAAAGCTCGCCTCTTCCTGTGGTAGGTATGCGTGCGCGTAATGACACAGTGGTGAGGAGTGCGCAGGCGCGGGTGGGCGGGGCAGTGCCGCCCGGCGCACATCCGGCGCGGGCGTCACGCGCTGTCGACGATACCAAGCAGTGAGTAGGTGCAAAACTTCACACACACAGAAGACGGACGATGCAAACTTGGGATGCATGGAGATGCCTCCTCTTGTAGCGCAGTTTGTTCCGCCAGTCGCTTAACTGAATCGAGCGCTCGGCGCATCCTGGACAGTCACACCCAACATCTTATTTGACTGGTCAATTCTTCCCTTGCGGTAGGGCTAACGCCCGGGTGGAACCCCCTGAGGAACAGCGGGTCGAGGCCTGTCGGGAGAGCGGTGAATGCTTATGCGAATCCCGCCCCCCCGGCCATAGGTAGAGGTGGAACACCGCAGTGGTTTTAGCCGGTAAGAGTCCGGCATGCCCCTCTGTCACCCCCTCGATAGAGGAAGTCTATGAGGATTTCCACCGCGCACCAAAAAAACAATAGTTTGCGACCACCCTCCCACTGGAGTCGCGTCAAGCAGCCTGCTGTGTTTCGTCGATGCGTGGGAGTTCCAAATCCAGTGCCGTAGGCATCTTCTGGGCACGCTCGTTCCATCATAGACCTCATTCATCACTTTCCATCAGGCGTGATCGAGGTCAAGAGCGGACCCATTCAGCACTTTTTTTTCAATAAAAAAAAACTTATTCAAAGAGTACGGCGCGTTATCATGTGAGTCTCACCTAAAAACTGCAGCTTCACAACGTGACTCTTGTATCATTCTATCGCTGATGAACGATAAGTACCTATACCTAAGTCTACTCAGCCTATCATGTGAAGACTGACAAGTCAGTCTCACTCATTAGAAGACCGACGACATTAAAAAGGGCGGCTGGAACAAGATGCAGGATGCGGAAGGTGGCGAGCCGGATGTTGTGGTGGAGTGGCCCTTGTCCAGCGTTGGACTGCGATAGGCTGAATGGTTTGATTCAAGAATTGGGATCAACTATGAACAGTAGCTTAGGTACCTAATCTAATGTACATATACTTACTGCTATCAGATAATGAGTGTTTGTAAGGACATAACCTTCTGCAATTAGTCATACTGTGGTCCGAGTAGGTACGAGTCTGTACGTGGCGCGTCGCGTCGTCTGTAAACATTGGCATCAGCACGACTGGTATTGCTACTTACCCACCGGCGACCGGTTAACTATCGTGTTACCGGTGAGAAGCGATGCGTTACCCGTTGTTACTCGTTACTCGTAGCTAATACTTGACACACATACCAAACAAACATAGCCTTCACGCTTGTTACCCAGAGACGGGGTTAGCAGTGCAGTCGCAGATAGCACACATATTTTGCTGATCACAGTTCTCAAGTCTTTTAATACGGGAAAGCCTAAAGAAGATAATATCTAATATTATCAGATTTATCGGTGGTTTATAGACCGTAAAACAGATGGCGCTGCATGTCGCTCTAACTTTCGAGACTTTCAATAAATGTTAAGTGAATGCATACTATTAAGTATTCTGGTGTGAATGTTAATGTATGTTATGACTTTATGAGAGATAATGTTGTTGCTACAGACTTTCCTTATGTTACTGCATTAGAGGTAACAGTCGATCTGGTGCGGCGTGTGCTACGAATACGAACAAACCCTGTATTCCCGTTGTCCCCGTAGGCCATGACCCCGTTAAAGGTAAGGTTACCATCCGTCCGGATTTGTCCGGACATGTCCGGACTTCTAGACTTTTGTCCGGACTTTGTCCGGCTCTTTAATTTGTCCGGATTTTCTTCTCGCGAGCGTCTGCTACCATACCACTGTAACTAAATGGGTGATGTTTGGATTTTGTGACTAATGTCCGGACTTTTACTGAAATGTCAGGCTTTTTGTCAGGACTTTTCAAACTTCTAAATGGTAACCCTAGTTAAAGGGGACAAAGGGAATATAAAAATATAAATTAAAAACCGGTACCTACCTAACATAGGTAAGTACGGTAACTACCAATGCGACACACATGTTTCAAGAATAGCTGGAACAAGTAACGACAAACTGCTAACAGTTTCTCAGACACTCATGTTATATATATACTCTCAGAAGGATGTATCGCAGAGGACGAGCAGTTTCGCAACTCTCGTAAAGTACGCGAAATTATTATCGTAGTATCTACTATTATAGGTACTTATATCCTGCCTCACCGATTTGTATGTCTTTTGTAAAGACCATCGTCTGTGCTGACCTTTCTATATGACATTCTAATTCGTACGTTCATATTGTATGCGTGTGTCAGAAAGGTGAATGAAAACTATATGATTATGTGTAAAATCAGCTTAATTAGTAAGCTCAGAGTGTGGTTGGTTGGTGTTGTTTACTGTGTATGGAGGTTACTAGTTATTTACTGTATGAAGTACCTATGAATATAGTGTGTAAGGAAAGGGTTTTATGAAGAAAAGCACAGAAAGACAAGACTAGGCATTTATTTCAATCAAGCTTGTCAGTTGAATACGTTAATCAGAAAACTAGTTGTCCGTTCCCAAACTAGGTCATCATGAAGAAGGAAGGACAAGGAAACTTCATGGTAGCTTGTTTTATAAAGTATTGTATCAACACATTGTACATTTGCTACAATTATAATATTGTTACCTATCACATTAATCTCTTGGACCATTTCTCAAAGCTAAAGCAACATTTAGGTACAGAGCAACACAGTTAACAGCAATAATATCAATTCACTTACATGCACGGACGGTAGTCCATCTTTTCCCCCAGTTGGAATTCAAGAGAGCGAGATTTGGCGGGCACACCTTATAAAGTTTTCCAATATTACTCAAGTACATCTAACATTCCCGCCATTTTTAACAATGATCCTATTTGACCAAATAACTTTTAATATTGACCGTCTTATGTAAATCTATTTTGACAGAACTGTTTTAAAACGTTATAAGATATTGAATGTATTTTTATAACAATTTATCCGACTACAATTAGATAAAGTCTCTTAAAGATAGCGTACACTGAGTTTACTATATTTATTATTTATAACCACTAATACATCAAGAATTGCACATAAAATTAAGAAAATATTTAAATACAATGTTTAATTCTGTTACCCTTACATTTTGGGTGAAAAGGAAAATAAGTTATTCTATTTATTTAGACCGACTCACAGACCTCCGGTTACGTTCGGAATTCGTTAATTATTTGATCTAGTAACACTCTCGACATTCTAGCAAAAACATAGTACATACTAATTCCATGTAATTTAGGAAAGTACATACTAATTCCATAATCTAGGAAGATTGTATTCTGTATAACTCTACATATTCCGACACGGCCATTCTGATCTGTGCTTCGTCCCGAAGAACATAGGCAATAGTAGTTAAGAGTAACATAACATAAGACATCATTGTTCAGTTACAGATTACAAACATTGGTTTAAGACAGACTAAAAGTTTTATTCATATTTCAATATAACCATTGATATGAAATCTGTATCCATACATTCTATATATAGATATGTATTACATTGACCTAACCACATTGATGTTCTCTTAGTTATAACATCACTGTTTTCACTGACATCCTCTTTGATATCGTATCCCTATCCACGCTGATATCCTCTTTGATATCACATCCTTATCCACACTGATATCCTCTTTGATATCGCATCCCTATCCACGCTGATATCCTCTTTGATATCACATCCTTATCCACACTGATATCCTCTTTGATATCACATCCCTATCCACACTGATATCCTCTGTGATATCACATCCTTATCCACATTGATATCCTCTTTGATATCACATCCCTATCCACCGATATCCTCTTTGATATCAAATCCTTATCCACATTGATATCCTCTGATATCACATCCATAAACAATAAAATAAAACCAACAAATTCTTATCCACATTGATATCCTCTGATATCACATCCATAAAACCAACAAATTGATAATTGACATTAACGATAATGATAAGAAAACGTACACACAGCGTCAGTATGTTGTGCTAACCCCTCAAGTTTTAAAATGTTGACACTGCTACAACATTGAATTCATTGCGAATATCTAAAGAATACTTCGAAAGGAGTTCATTGTTTTGACTTGGATTCGAACCATCGCATCACCGAACGTCGTCAGACTCATACCAGCAGTGTTACGAACTAGACAGCAAGCCCAAATGAATTGCAAAAAAAAATGTTATCTACTATGGTCAGAGTCACTTTACTCCTTTATAAAATTAATCCACACCCCCAAGCTACAACCATTACAGATGTGTACCTACGTTCAATTAAAACGACGAAGAGTAAACTACTACGATTTACCTACCCATTATATATATATGAATATTAAATGATTATTAAGGTATTTTATTTTGCTTGATTTTTAAATTCTTTATGAATAATACTAAAACAAAGTAGAAAAATATATAAAGCATGACAAAAAGCACATTTCATGTCTAGGATTTGAACCTTCAACCTTTGTTTATTGGTTAATACTTAGTTATTGTTAAAAATATCGATATTTTTATTGGTTGAAAATATTCGTTAATATTTTTATTCAAGTAAGTATCTGCATATCTATTTTGCCTTTTTTTTATACCTATAAATGTAAATATTATTATAGTTTTGTATGTTAGCTTATATTATGTAAATATTTACAGAAGTAGTAGAATTAGTTAGTTAAAATATCATCAATATAATCGTATCTGCAACATGTTGAATACCTATTCTATTAAGTAATGAATGTTGAAGTTGTTAACAACTTAAATTAACCATTAACCGACCGAAATATTTGTTAAAAATATCACTTCCTTTGTTTAGAATAAAATACCTCCAACAGTAAAATGTGTTTTATCGTAAGAGAGATAGAGCATACAATTGAATGCACGTAACGGAATGAATATTTTTAATTATTAGACGTTGCAGATTTTGCGCCGAAGAAGTTGATAATATTTTTATTCGATAATGTTAATTTTGTTTATCTATTGAATATTACCTAGTTTAATGGTTGATGGTCATATTTATCATCTCTAATTTAAACGCACGTGTCTTTTGGGGGGGGGGAGGTAGCCACTTTAATGGAGCTGTGTGTACCATAATAAAAATAATGTTCTAATCAGTAACGGTTCAATCGAACACTAACCAGTAATCCAGTATTCATCGTATAAATTAACAAAACAGCACATTGCTCGGTCAATCTGACAATACTCATAATTTCAGATTTTGTCATGGTCACTCTGAACAGTTGACACCAAATTTTACTCTCCAAGTAAACAGTTAACAGCCAACACAAAATTATCAAGCCCCGCTGCAGCGGTTCAGGCAAAGCTAGAAGTCATCTAGAAGTTTTAACCACTTTGTCAAGTCGACAAAATAACCTTTGAACTTGTCACATTCATATAGTGTAATTCTAAGTTATAAACATTTGTTTTGATTATGTAAAACTATAAATAAATCGTTGTTTGTGAAGCAACCTTACGAGTCACAATTTTGTCTAAAATATCAATTAAGAAATTGAATAGCATAAACTTTCTATTCACAAAATGATAATTTACGTTTGATAAAATATTCTTGAAATGGAACGTTACCATTATGTCAATGTCATTATCATCTGACAGCTGACGTACAGTGATTTATTGTTTCACAAAATCAATACGTTATAGTGATCAATATTCAATGAGATAGGTATTCTTATATAAATTTGAGTAATAGCACACGGCTATACTGACCATTACTTCGTTCTCGAAGTATGTACTTAGCAAGACCAAAAAGAACAATATGTGATAGTGACCAATTCAAAAGTTTCAAACTTGTATGTTAAGTTTCTGGTTTATGTGATCAGATTACTTACACAACGTCAATAACAATTGCTATGTAACTGAGCAACTCGTCCTCTTTTGGTGACAAAAATAGCATCAAGTTAATAGTCAACCAGTAGAGTAACTTTTTACACAACTGCCCAAAAAGGAGTGTTATGTTATATCAAATAAATAATCATTTCAGAGCAGTACTTAATAGTCAGTTTTCAAAATAGGTAACTGTAAAGCAATAATTCATCAATTTACCCAGTTTATCAAACAACCAGTATTGATTTTAGGAATAATTTAAACTGTATACATCACTTGGGCAATCTGGCAATAGCATTGCAAATTATATTGATACATTTTCTGTTAAAATAATTTCAGGCTTTGACATGATCACACTGAACAGTTGACACCTACTTTACTCCTGCAAGTAAAATGTTATAAACCCAAAATGAAATTATCAAGACCCAGGATAGCAGTTCAGACAAAACTAAAAGTTTATTTTAACACTATTATTAGCACGGAATAACTAATAGTATGCTACTAGTAAGCACTTTAAAAAGCGGATTATATTCTATAACTGGTATTGTCAAACTTTTTATTTTGAATTAGAATTAGTATTGTTATCAAGTAAGTGAAATGTTATGTTTTCATTGAGAATAAAGTTTCTTTAAACCTTAAAAGTGAAAAACAATAAAATAAAGAGAATTACTAATAACCCTTCACCTTGTCATATTTGTTTATGAATAATTTAAATTAAATGATATTAACTATTTCTTTTTACATATCAGATCAAAGAGAAATGTGTTTCCTTTACTCGACAAAGTACCAACTTTAAAATCTTGCTTTTACTAAGTACTACATTATGAAATACTTGCAACTAGCTGCGCCCCGCAGTTTCACCAGCATAAGTGTTGACCCCGTGGGAATATCGGGATAAAAGTATTCTATGTGTCAATCCTGGTTATAATTACCTACTGTCTGTGTGCTAAATTTTATCCAAATCCATTCAGCCGTTAAGTAACATTCACAAAATTTCGCCTTTAAACTGTCTAGTGTAAAGTGTGATCAGGTCATGTTAATAAGTTTTGCAATTTTACCCAAAATGTATCTTTAAAAATAATTTATGAACACCAGAATCTAACATCAGTGTATTTCAGTAACACCGGGCTTAATTTCTGAAAACTGGTAACTTATTCTCAACCTTATCTTTCTAATACTTGAATCTTTGTTACTTATGCAAAGTTTCATTTTATGTGAAAACTTCTGTCTGAGCAATAATTAATAATAATTTAGTTACTAACATAGTAACAATTCTCTATTGGTTTTATAACCTAAGCTTCAATTAAATGTTCACAAGCTAATTTTAGGTGATTGATGACCTTTCAACTTACCTATATTATTTAATAATAGGTAGGTACATTTATTTTTTTATTTTTATGGGAATCTTTTTATATAATTTATCTACCCATCATCATTTTGAACCTTCTCTATTTGAAGTTGAATAGTTAAAGCTTAATTCTTAATTACAAAAATATTGTTCTTAAATTCAAGTTCTTATGTGACCAAACTACATACTATGATGCACCATCAGCTGGATTTATGATCTCAGGTTTCAAAGTAATATCAAAGCAGAGCCTCTTAAGGCCTTACCGACTTTAGCTACTTCTTATTGCTGGAAAGGTTCCCAATACTCGTACAGCAGCTCGAGTCTCTGCATTCTCGACCCTAAGATGATCCACTGACCCTCGATGCTCGTACAGCAGCTCACAGCTCCGCAGTCCCGATGCCCATAGTTACTTGCAGCTCCGCAGTCCTGAAGTCAGAGGCGGCAGCGCGACGTCATCGTCTTAGTAGCCCTTAGCCCACCGATTAACAACAGCTTCCAGCAGACCATCGATAGCTCCAACATTGATCATGAAAATAGAAAAATAAAATTCATTAGAAATCTATTATGTAAGCTGGAGCACTATCCCACTTCTGATGTCAGAAAGGTGAATGAAAACTATATGATTATGTGTAAAATCAGCTTAATTAGTAAGCTCAGAGTGTGGTTGGTTGGTGTTGTTTACTGTGTATGGAGGTTACTAGTTATTTACTGTATGAAGTACCTATGAATATAGTGTGTAAGGAAAGGGTTTTATGAAGAAAAGCACAGAAAGACAAGACTAGGCATTTATTTCAATCAAGCTTGTCAGTTGAATACGTTAATCAGAAAACTAGTTGTCCGTTCCCAAACTAGGTCATCATGAAGAAGGAAGGACAAGGAAACTTCATGGTAGCTTGTTTTATAAAGTATTGTATCAACACATTGTACATTTGCTACAATTATAATATTGTTACCTATCACATTAATCTCTTGGACCATTTCTCAAAGCTAAAGCAACATTTAGGTACAGAGCAACACAGTTAACAGCAATAATATCAATTCACTTACATGCACGGACGGTAGTCCATCTTTTCCCCCAGTTGGAATTCAAGAGAGCGAGATTTGGCGGGCACACCTTATAAAGTTTTCCAATATTACTCAAGTACATCTAACATTCCCGCCATTTTTAACAATGATCCTATTTGACCAAATAACTTTTAATATTGACCGTCTTATGTAAATCTATTTTGACAGAACTGTTTTAAAACGTTATAAGATATTGAATGTATTTTTATAACAATTTATCCGACTACAATTAGATAAAGTCTCTTAAAGATAGCGTACACTGAGTTTACTATATTTATTATTTATAACCACTAATACATCAAGAATTGCACATAAAATTAAGAAAATATTTAAATACAATGTTTAATTCTGTTACCCTTACATTTTGGGTGAAAAGGAAAATAAGTTATTCTATTTATTTAGACCGACTCACAGACCTCCGGTTACGTTCGGAATTCGTTAATTATTTGATCTAGTAACACTCTCGACATTCTAGCAAAAACATAGTACATACTAATTCCATGTAATTTAGGAAAGTACATACTAATTCCATAATCTAGGAAGATTGTATTCTGTATAACTCTACATATTCCGACACGTGCTTCAGTCCGTCGTAACTCAGAGGACTATTTATGCAGTACAGCCATGACATCAGTGGACAATTATCCTCATTGTAAGGACGACTTATGAATAAAAATGTTAATTGATGAGCAGGTACAGGCAGTAGTTCGTGTGCGCATACTGTTGTGTTTGTTATACTCTACTTACTATATTTATATTAATAATTAGGTAGTTAATATCCGGCATGCGTTGCAATGTCATTTGTCCTTTGTCATTTTTAGGGTTCCGTACCTCGAAAGGAAAAACGGAACCCTTATAAGATCACTTCGTTGTCCGTCTGTCAAGACTTTTTTTTCTCAGAAACTCGTGGAGTTATCAATACTCAGGGCTGCAAACTTCTAAGTCAACGCAATCAAAAGATACGGGTACTTATGTTCCGTTTATGCCGCATATTTTGACACTCGCGAGGGAATCAAAACCTATAGGCTACTTCCCGTTGATCTAGAAGCATGAAATTTGGGAAGAAGCAATGTCATGTAGCACAAGTAGGTACCTAAAGGAAAAAATCTGAAAACATGGGAAAAATATTCGAGACATGATTCCTGTGATAAACTATTTTACATATTATCTACAAATTTATACGGAACCCTCGTTGCGCGAGTCCAACTCGCACTTGACCGGTTTTTTATTGTTGGGATCCTTCTCCGGCGCGCACTGAATACTTTCCAAAAGTTTCATCACAATCCGTCGAGCCATTTTCGGGTTTTTGCGAGATTAACGCACGGCAATTGATTTGTTAAAATTAAATTAATATTAATTAATAATATCATTATGGTTCTTATTTATAGCGTGGTAGGTAAACATAAACAGACTTCATTAAAAAGCTGATACACTTATTGTTTGCTTCCTAACATCTGTCGCCTGTCGCTTGTCACTTGTTGCATGTCATCTGTCGCCGTCGCCCGAGGTTTGTCGCTTGCAGTAGTTGTTTGTCCCATTGCCATAGAGAAAAATAGAATAGTAGTTGTTTGTCGTGTGTCACTTGTTCCCGTCGTTTCGTCGTCGGTTGCACAACACAGCGCGCGCCACAATGTGCTGACTTGCAAGCCTCATGCCGCGACCTCTCTCATTCACCTTCATTCCTAACTGATTGTAAGGGTCCCATGACTTCAGGATTGACAGTTCAGACCGTTTGTATACTACCACCGAGTGCTACTCTTGCATGGGCCCTTAAGAACTGCTATGGGTACACACGGCAACACATCAAGCTATACATTTCCAGTTGTAGCTGACCTCGCATTGGGTTTTCGTACAATCACAAGTCAGCTTATACTGGTTATGTACCTATAGTCTGATGTGTAGCCGTGCGTACAAGAAGGCGCAATCTAATTGAAATAAAGGAATCTAAATAAAGTAACAATATCCCACATCATTAGTTTTCACGACCATGGCTTCTTATCATAGAGAAGTCCTTCACTAGCTCTGTGTCAAATGAATATGCGTCTATTATCCAATGCTGAGTGCCTGCTAGGCCACATGCGGGCGCTAATTTATAATGATACATAATTCATGTACGGTACTTACTCTACTTTAATAAATGAGTGTGATATTGTTATGTCCATAACTGCGGGCCGCTAGTGCCGCTCGCTGCACTCATTACAAGCAAGCGCAACTTTGGAAGCGTGCCGTGACGAACAGAATCATCAAGCATTCAAAGTCAAACACTTTTGATTGTTTGTTTAGCCGATTAGCCTCGTATCAAGGCCGCGGCAGCCCTGCAGCTGGGGGGGGGGGGGGGGGGGGGAGGTCAGCCAACGTGAGGAAGTCACGAGCAGCCACCGCGCGCCCTGCGACCCCTCGCCGTGGAGCCGCCATGAACTGTGGGTCACACACGCGTCACGTCACGGTAGGAACCGGTACTTCACATAAACTTTAACATTTACGAAAAGTTCTTTGCAAACATGGGTTTAGTACATTGGTGTTTTTATAATAAAAGTTCTCCATATTTAAAATTGGTACTATACTTCATTAGGAATTTGGCTGTACCTGTTATGTGTTCGAGTGGGTCCAGTTGACCAAATAACACTCCTGGGCCTGTGTCTGGATCTCAACGAGGAATAAAGAAAAGAAAGAAGTTAAAGAAAGAAAGAAAGGAGTTAAAAAATGAGAAAAGGAAGGCGAAAAATAAAAACTTTTTAACAAAAAAACCGATTTCCAAAAAAAAACTACAAAAATAACTTTAATTTTGGAAGTAGGGGGCAAGAAATTAATATACATGGATCCAAAGACACCGATTTCCGAAATTAAAGTTATTTCTCACTTTTTAGTGTTTTTTTTTTGGAAGTCGGTTTTTTGTGTTACAAAGTGTTATTCCTTTCTAAAAAGGCAAAGGGACAGACAGACCATTGACTTTTTGATTGCGTTCGACCTCTCAGAACTAGGACGAAGGCTGTTACAATAACATATTCTATTACCTATTACTTTCACTTTTTTTATTCAAGAATCTCATTGCAAGCTTCATAAAAGTAAACAACAACGATTACCGCAACCTAATCGTATCTAATTGTTTTGTAGTTACAGTTTATTTTTCCATCAACTCATCAAGCAATGTTTTTAGGGTTCCGTAGTCAACAAGGAACCCTTATAGTTTTGCCATGCCCATCTGTCCGTCCGTCCGCAGCTTAGCTCATAACTCAGAGACTCTTAGTACTAGAAAGCTATAATTTGGCATGGATGGTATTAATTAATCACGCCGACAAAGTGGTAAAATAAAATCATGAAAAAATAGTGGATTGTTTGCCAAGGGAGCAAACAACTTTTTGAAGGTGAAAGTGTTTCTTGAATCCCGCGCTCAGGATTCAAAGTACGTCACTCGAGCTGAAAATAGTGTTGCTCCCGAGGTGGACACTACTTTTATCACAAGGGAACAAACAACTGTTTTGAAGGCGAGAGTGTTCCTTTGAATCCAGAGCGGAGCGAAGGATTCATTCATTCATTCATTACTGCAAATAACCCCAGCTATCGCCCTGTTTCCTTTGATCTACGATTGTTTACCCACCCTGTTTAATTAAGATCTGCAAGAAAGCCTACAGAAACTTAGGCTTTGTACTGAGACAGCCACAGGGGTTCAATATAAATGTTACCACACTCAAGGACTCAAGGTGCTGTATTGCGCTCTACTCAGGACTCATCTAGAACATAGTGCAGTCACAGTCATAACTCGGGAGTGCAGCGTCACCTGTAACTATATTTAATTTTAAATACTACATACATGTGATATAAATAATAATTTTAATTTTTTATATTTTTACATGTTTTTATATTCTAATATTTAAAACATAATTTATACGTATTTAATGAAATAAAGAAAATAATATAATAGTTGATAGGAACACTATTATCGAATCAGGTCGAAGATATCGATACCGGAAATATGAAATAACGTAAGGGACATTTTGTCGAAAATGAGTTATATATATCATTGGATTCGTAATTTCTTGCTCTATCGATTGGTATATTTAAAATCTCAATATCTCAAAAAAAATGTCCCTTACATTACATATTTTCCGCAGGTCTAGACCATTTTTTTTACAAAAACTGGCTGTATAGGACGTTTTAAATTAATATTTTTATAAAAACTAATGTAAGTCTCTTTACTCACAGTATTTGGTCTTTACATTAAAAAAAAATCGGGAACATTTTACAACAGGTCTTATACATTAGTGTTCCCTGAGTAGGTGCAAATACCATGTCCCTTACGTTAAATTGTGGCTCGAATTATCATAATCATATTGACCCATACGTTAATTTTTCAGCATCGAAAATAATTGACCTGTCCTTTACATCTAAAACTTAACTAAACGAATATTATTATACGTCTCTGTCACACGCAAACCAGTGCAACATGTATGAGCTAGATAGCAATACGGATTTTGTGTTTGATTTTACCTGCGCGGTCGTGACCCTTACTTAGTATTTCGTAACACTGTTTGTGACATTACACATCTTCATTTAAGTCACACATCATCATTTTCATTGATCTAACTACAAGTACCTAGTAAAAGTTTTATCTGGATTCTAAACATGAGTGATGAAAAGTTATCTTCACTTCTGTAGCCCGCAGGCATTTATGAACATTATAGGAATCACATAAACAGGTAATTCTTTCTTACTACTTTTGTTTAGTCATAAATGGAGTTCAGTAATTTAAAAAATTGGTCTATTTAGATGGAATAAAACCTTAAATCCTTGCTGAAGAACTATAGACCCATCTCGCTTCTGAGCCACGTATACAAGCGTTCTCGAGGGTCGTCACAAACCGTCCCGCCAGAATACTTGACGAGTTCCAGCCGCCTGAACAAGCCGTATTTCGAAAAGGCTTCAGCACCGTAAACCACATCCATACTGTTCTGCAAATTGAACAGAAGACCGAGGAGTACAATCAGACGCTGTGTATGGCATTTGTGGACTACGAGAAAGCCTTCGACTTCATCGAAATATGGGCAGTTATGGCCTCTCTGTAACGATGTCGAATTGACTGGCGCTACATCGAAGTGTTGAAATGTTTGTATGACACTGCCACGATGACTGTCCAGATCCAGGATCAGAAAACCAGCCCCATCCAACTGCTCAGAGTGGTGAGACAGGGGGATATTATATCCCCTAAATTGTTTACAAATGCGTTGGAGGACGTCTTCAAGACGCTGGATTGAACTGGACTATCAACGTGAACGGCGAGTACATTTCAGATCTTCGATTTGCCGATGACAGCGTCATAATGGCAGAGACGCTGGAACAGCTAAACCAAATGCTGCACAGCCTAAATGTAGCTCCTCGGTGGGTTGGCCTCGGCATGAATTTGGACAAGACGAAAGTCATGTACAATTCGCACGTCTTGCGAGTCCAATCTACATCGAAGGGTCGCTTCTCGAAGTTGTGAAGGATTATGTCTACCTAGGGCAAATAATCCAGCTCGGTAGACACAACTTTGAGAAAGAAGCCGACAGAAGAAGCCGTCAAGTCTTCTCGTCGCCTATCCCGCAGTGTTTGAAGACTATGATCTTCAACCAGTGCGTTCTGCCCGTCATGATATATGGTGCCGAAACGTGGACACTGACGGTCGGGCTGGTCCACAAATTCAAGGTCGCTCAGCGCGCTATGGACCGAGCTATGCTCGGAGTCTCTTTGAAAGATGAAATCAGGATTGAAAGTTTCCGGAAAAGAACCGGAGTTACCGACATAGCTTGCAGAGTAAACAGTTGCCACCCCACCAGCCCCATTCACACAGTCGGCTGGTCATGTTTATCGAAGGACCGATGGCCGGTGGAGCAGACGAGTCCTGAGTGGAGACCGCGTATCGGCAAACGTAGTATGGGGCGCCCCCCAGCTAGATGGACGGACGACCTAAAAAAGGTGGCTGGAACGGACTGGATGCCGAAGGCGGAGGACAGGGTGTTGTGACGCAGCCTGGTCTATGTTCAGCAATGGACTGTAATAGGCTGAGTTGATTGATTGAGATAGAATAATTCGAATCCTAATAAAAACATACCTTCCAATAGGTAAAATATTGGTAAGTAGGTCATGTAAAAATTACAACTTGTTAAGCAGTTAACGCAGGATGAATAGACAGCATGCATGTTATCATTCAAAGGGAGATTAAAAAACTGATGGTTTGGGGACCTTTCCAGTGGCCATCATTTATGGAATCAGCCAGAAAAAGTCCTCTTGCTTATCGAGCAATTATGTTGTACTTAGCATTATTTATGCGAGTTATTTGCGTTTATAAAAGAGGATTAGTGAGTAAAATAAAAGTTTTTATCTATTTTATTCGTTTATTTTTTATCCTTTTATGTCAGCAACTAGGTTTAAACTATATTGATAGGCGCAGTAGGTCCTGAATGTATTAAATTCTGTTTTAAAAATGTATTAACAGCATAAGCAATAAAGAGTACACCATTAAAGAGACCTTTACTTTGAAAAACATTAAATGTTTATTTCCTACAATGTCCCTTACATCAAAAAAAATATTTGTTTATTTCCTATAATGTCCCTTACATCAATGCTGTTAATTTACATCTCAAATTTTGTTAACGTATGTCACCCGTATTCATTATTATTTAACGTAAGGGACATGCTATCTTTAAAACTATAGGTTTTAATCAATGTTTGCTATTTTAGCTTAAAAGAATGAAGAAATCTAAGAAACTTTGTCCTAGACACTTTCTACATAAAACATATAGTTAAAAAGTTATAGTCAGTTTTTGTAAAAAAATATCTTATTTTTGCTCTCCTGTAAACCTTAGTTTTGTCCCTTACGTTATTTCATATTTCCGGTATCGATATGTAAAGATAGTCGTAAGAGGTAATAAATAAATACAATCATGTTAAGAATATGGCGTTTATTCATCCCGGTACCCGCCCGATACTTCCGAGAAGTCTGAGTCTGAGTGATGCGTTCGTGTGTAATCCTGTACAGTCGCGTGTATCAGTTCACAAGTGGTTATTACGTCGAACAAGAGAGTCGGTAGAAACCCAGTCGCTAATGATACGAGCGATGACACACGCTTCTAAGAACCGCAGCTATTTACAATGTTGTCGAGTCATTGCGATTAATACTCGCTTAGCAATCAGCTGATTGGAACACAACGCTATTGCGATGTAGTTTGTTGCTTGACATCTTTACAATGTCAGCACGTAAATATCCTCTGGCAGCAATTAGAAGCGAAATAGTTATAATCAACGCTTGATAGACAGACTGGTCGCAGTATGCTGCTAGTAGTAAACTGGAAGATTCTTTTTCGTGATTCATCATTCTAATTCTACTCTTGTCTCTTATACATGTTTCTCCTCTCTTCTCTCTGCCCTTCTCCCTTCTTACTTCCCCTTCCTCCTTTATACAGCTTGTGAGGAAGTGGTCGCTCAAGAAGTCAGGACGATGAGTTAGTGACCTATAAACATTGAGGTCACGATGACGACAATCCTTTGAATGTAAATCTTCCGTTACTACTATGGTATGGTATGACTAACGTGACCAGACGTCCCGTTTTGAACGGGACTGTCCCTTTTTATAGTTACGTGTCCCGGTGTCCCCGAAATGAATTCTGGGACGCCAAATTGTCCCGTTTTCTGACATAATGTTCAATGTTAACTTACAAGCAAAATATCCGTTTATCAAGCAAACAAATACTCCCTCAGATGTCAGATGTGAAAAGTGTCGTACAGAATTTAGTTTAGTTTCCCACAGTGGTGCCAGTGGTATTGAACAGCATTTGAAGCCTGAAAAACATAAAAATGCCGATTGCGCCGCTGAGCTTTATTCTTACTTAATCTGTGAAGCTCCGCTAATGAGACACAATTGATTTTCTATTGTTTCGTCGCCGATCGGCGAACCGCGCCGCTTGACCAGTTAAAATTGTCACCAGCTATATTAAAGCTTTGTTCCTCTGATAAATATAAATATAACTAAACGTTTCGGGTATACATATTTTTTAATTTGCAACTTTTAAGCTAACTGACTTTTTCTGAATAAATAACTTTAAAAAAGTGTTTTTTTTTTCATTGACTACCTGTTAATTAACCTGAATAAATCAATGTCCCGTTTTGGGTAAAAAAATAAATGGTCACGTTAGGTATGACATGTGTTAGGTATGTCGTAGCACACAATGGTCGGCAACCGGAGTCGTTGACTGCTTTGAGGTGCGACACCGACGATGTGGCCGTGTGATGTGGTATGGTGATACCATTCTGTGCAGTCAGTGCCCTAGCCGATGGAACCGATTACGGAAGACATAACATTTTTACTCTTCACACAAGAAATCAGGCACTCGCACACATAGGCAACGTTATCCACGACGAGCTAAGAGGTGACGTAGCGGGGCTGGGCCGCGATACCGGACCGTTTCATGTGATATAGTTACATATGTGTTAGTGTATGTGAGCTGCGTTCGAGTATAGGGGGTGATGTATGTGTTTTGTCCGTGGTGTTGTCGCGATGCACGATGGCTCGCCGGACATGCGTTTGCGCCGCTTCCGCGACACATTCACTATTACGTGTCAGAGTAATGTCACAGTAAATATAATATACAGTAAGTTATCTAAGGCCGCCCGCCGAGTTATTAGCCTACACTTGCGTTGATCCCCAGGGTTGTCACTTTTACTTTTAGTTAATAATTTCGAACAAGCAGCACTTGATCTAAATTTATGAAATAAAAAGCATATTATGATTGAATATTTTACCAATTTATAAATTTAGTAAAAATAAAAAGCCTTTATTCACATAACATTTATTATACTAAGTTACAAATTTGATACCGAGAAAATTTTTCTCCTGTTTCTGCACGTCCGGAACGCTTTATTATTATTTGTTAATGTAAAGTAAATTCTCATTCTTATGTAAAGTTTTTGTAAAAAGCTTTTGGGAAAGCATGGACAGGGCATCTTAAATTCTATATCATTCAGTTGATCGTAAATTGACCGGCCAATTTTAATGTTGATGTGGTCCTTTTCGAACGCTTTGCGAAACACCTGCTCCATCCTTTCTACATTATCGACAAAATCATCAGGTGGGATCATGAGTAAATTTCGATCTTTGCCGTAATTCCTGTAATGGGTGTATCTAGATTCTACACTTAAATTACACGCTCGTTGATTAACGTCGACGTAATTGTTTAAAAAATCGCAGTTCTTATGGTAATCAACACATTTTTTTAACAAAGCGCCACAAACATAAAAGAATGCATTTTTTTCCGGTAGCTCATGTTGTATTGGTACATAGTCAGAACGTAAGATTTCCGACAAAATATTTTCATTTCCTTGTGTTTGATTGCTACTGGTAACTAACTTTAGCTCTAAATATAGTATTCAGAAAGTAAATTTGGGAATACATTTATATGGAAAAATGCGACTCGGCTACGCTCTTAATAAAGCAAATAAACTGTGAAATAAACAATACAATACCACATTTTCTAATAATATTTAAGTATAAGTAGGTACTTACATTTCTGGTTGAGTAGGAACTATGAAGAATGATAAGTCCGGGTTTGCGAAATCATTATTGAGGCACCCGAAAACATTACAATATTTTTTTCCCCTTTTTGAAGTCATGATACTCGTAATTTAAGTGGCCGCCGCCGGCGAGAGTTGACGAACGCAAGCGGTCATGTAGCGTACGCGCGTGCTCATAGTCGCGCTGCACAGCCCGCACTGCCGCCACCTTATTCCGTCATATATTATGCTAGCGTGTGCGTGAAATCGCGTGCCGACATGGCGGCGCGCGGCGCGCACGCACACATTCAAACCAAGAGCGGCACGTTTGTATGAAGATGTTTTACTGTATGTTTACTGTGGTAATGTCCCGCACATCCGCCGACCGATAGCCTCATGAAGGGTCAAGTTCGACGCTCATTAACATTCCCGCGTTTTTATTTTAACGTTCTAGTTGTTTCTTGCGGAATTTGTGAAACGGCTGACTCAGTAATCAGTTTGGGCTAGATTGTATCGTATCAACTATCTAGCGAAATCTACTGTATTATACGTTATGTTATGAATAATCGGTAGGTAAGCATTTACAAGCGCTAAATGTGTGTCAATTGCATTCGATAAGCTATTTTACTTGAATACATAACTACAATTATCATAAAAATGGATTTAGAGCTGTTTACCATAATGTTGGCGCTCGAGACGCGGAGAGCTGTGCGGTGTGCGGTGTGCGCTGTGCGCTGTGTGGTGCTGTCGTAACCTTCAATCAGAAAATCGCCTCTGACGTCACTCACTAGAATAAAATGTTCTTTGTCACTTTCCTTAGATCTGTTACAGCCGCACATTCTACAGGAGTCAAATCAAATCAAATCACTTTTATTTGTTAACACAGGTAAAGAAATACAGATCTTGAGTTTGGTGTATAGAACGCTATGTTATGCCAGGAGGCGTACAAATATGGTGTGCATCTAGCTCAATATTAGGAAATTAGATCCACATTATGCTTCGTAATCTCATCCTCATTGTATACTATGTAAGTCGCACCATTTCGTGCGCACACCGTCACAATATTTAAAGATGAAATTCAAATTTTTTCATCCTAAAGAAAAACAAATGTTGTCTGTGGTCCAGTCGTTGGCGCGGTCTCCTGACATCTGTCAATCATTGTACTTTTTTGTGCCGCGCACTGATCACGTTTTCGTATATAAAAGTTCAGAAAAGTTTTAACAAGATGAGAAAACAGAAGAAAACGAGACGATGGAATGTAGGAGCTGACCGTACGCCTGCGAGAACTGGAAAATCGCTTGAAAAAACAAAGCGGAGCCGTCATCGAAACTCAGTTGTCGGCAATTGAAATCAAAGACTATTGAAATCATGCTCCCTATTAAAGGGATGCCGTTATACGCACAGCAGTCTCTAGAGTTTTCACTGTGAGGTCAACCATGAGAACGTAACTGTGCCGTATGTACTTACACAAGAACGATACCACATGAGCTACCACGCGATGCTAGCCGATGGTATATACGTTCAGTGTTCGGAGGATCTTTGGCCGACATAGGATGCCGTAATACACACAGCAGTCTCTAGTTTTCACTGTGAGGTCAACCATGAGAACGTAACTGTGCTGTATACTTACATAAGAACGACACCACATGAGCTATCACGCGATGGTAGCCGATGGTATATGGGTGATTTTCAAAATTTCTGTACATTTAGTTGTATTAAAACGTCCAAGTGAATATTATCCAAAAAACATGCAATGAAGTGATCAAATTGGTATTATTATCTTAGAGCAACATTTTTTCCAGATGGTTTTTAACATTTCAGATCATAATAAAAGGTAATTAAGAAAAAAGAAGATATTTACTTCTTCAGTCTCATAATATTTTCATATATCAACCTAGTGTCCTTAAGCAGAAGTGCGTTACAAAAAATAACATAAAGAAGAAACTACTCACATATTTACATGTTTTAATTGCACAATATCTTTATGACTCTAATTGTGATGTAAATTATATAAAAGATTAATAAATAACCTGATGCAAAATAATAATAAATAAGTTTCAATTTGTGTCTTCCATTTCGTTCATTTTTGTTATTCCTTTTTGTAACACCAATATAAGTAGATATTCGGGGTTTTCAACTGGCAACACTCTCCATTTAAAATCGTTCAATCAGATGACAACAGAAAGTCTATCCACCATTTTGACAGCGGGTGCCACCATCAAGAAAAGTGTGTCTGTTCCTGTGCAGTGTTTTTTCAACAATAAATCTTTCATTTTGGTTGTTCAGCTATAAAAACAACGGTAAGGTTATCTCCTATTAATTTTGCGTAAAAAGGAATAATTTTGACCATATACTAAAAAGAATGGATTATAAATTCACTAATATTCTTTCTAATCTCCAAAGTTTAAGGTTGTAATAATTCAACTCATGGTTGATTTGATTTTTATAACGATTTGTTACGTTTTTTTGTTGCGTAACAAAAATGATGTAACAATAATGAAGTAAAGCCGATTTCATACAGAATGTTATTATTATGTTTATATTGTAATAATGACGGACAATGCTTCGTTAATTCATTTTAATTACACATTGTTTTTTTTTTTAATATTTTAAAAATAATATAAGTAATAAGATATTCAAAAAAATAAATGATTAAAAAGCGATTTCGTTGTTTTAATTATCTTCTGTGAAATAGCCCTAATATTTCCTTTTTGTTATTTTTTTGTGACATTGTTCATTTTTGTAACGGTATTCGTTTTTGTTTCATTTTTGTAACTGTACAAAAATTTTGAAAATCACCCATATACGTTCAGTGTTCTGAGGATCTTTGGCCGTCTCTAAGTGTTCTCACGCGAGGTGAACCATGAGAACATTCAACTGTGCCATCAACTCCACACAGACTCACGAGAGGTTAGTCAATGTTCTATAATAATAATCCATTTATTTCAGGTTAAATCAAATAAAATCAGATATAAACCAGTCTATATGTCCAGTGTTAAAAACACATCCCTCCTGCATTCCTAGAGCTATCACGTGAGGTTAGCCATGGATTTAGATCTAAGCAGTCTGGGACCTAACTCTAATTAGTCTTCGTAGATGAGTACGGAGCCCTCTTCCATGGAAGTCTACAGTTGGACTGTGTGTTATGTGACCGAAGCCAACGCAGCCGGATTGGGAATACCCATACTCAATGCCGTTAATTATAATCTAATTCCAAAATACTTTATATTCTAGATGTTAATATACATACATAACACATAATCAGCCTATAATGTTCCCACTGCTGGGACACAGGCCTCCTCTCAGTGAGGGTGTTAATATACAATTTAACTTATATAAGCTATGTTAGTACTTCAATTCTACTAAAATACAGCCGAAAGGAGGCTGAGAGTGGAACGATATACATACCCAACGTGAAGTCCTAAGTTCAAGTATTGAAAATCTACTTGTGAGATGCTGGGGTACAGTTAGCTACTTTACCTGTAGAACTGCATGGCAGTCTGGCCACACGGTGGTCAATTATGATAATGGACTAAATGTGGAGATGAAGCTAAACATTTAAAAGAAGTATGAAACATTCATAATTTGTAGCCTATTGAACCCACCAAAATTTAAAAAGGAAGGGTGGCAGCAGTAAATGGAAGTGGAATCAAATGGGACCACACAATCAGGGGGCAGCGAACTACAGTGGCCGCTACTATTACATTCATTGGGAAAAGTTCATAACAGTCTAATAGCCTCCCAAGCGTTTGTATAGTGCGGATCAAATCGAAACATTAAGTTACTGAGCTAGACTGAGTGTGACATTAATTTATCATGAAAATTGCAATAATCTGAGATCCTTAATCCTACCTAGCCATGAGGAAATTCAAGAATTGATGTGAGTAAACACCAATATCAAAATACCTATTCTACACACCAATTCAGAATAGCTATCTATAAGCTTCAAGATAAATCCAATGCCAACAACCGTTGCCAGAACCAGCATCATCACTAGCTCAGGTACAGACTGGTAGATTGCAATATTTCTCTGAAGTATGGTATTACTACTAATCCAACCATACATGAATGGATCAAGTGTTATAAACTACCTTTTACTGAGTTTCCAATTCAAACCTCTGAATAACAACTTCATTCAGAAAGAAAGCAATCTATCCCCATGGAATAATCTCTTACATTAGGTGCTATAGAAACATGTGCTCCTGTCAAATAAGTAATTTTATCTGGTATAATTGTACCAAAATCGCATGGTGCTTGGAGATACATATTAAATAAAAACTTAATATGTAGTACTTATGTTACTAGGTATATAAGTTTTTTGCCTACAATATTACATTGATTTAAAAAATTCATATCAATTATCCATATGAAAATATGTCAGGAGATATCCCCAGTTTCTATTTCAAGATATGTTATAAGTTATAACAGTTTACATGCCTCGTATTTGGACTTAGCACCGCTCCATATGTATTCACAAACATCATAAAGCCAGTTGTCTGTCACCGGAGGTCACTAGGGTTGCTTTTTGTCATACATCTTGACAATTATATTCTGTGCCCTGCCGATCCATATGCAGTGTTTAGAAAATATGTCTGATACTCAAACTGTGTTAAATATCTAGGATTTATTATTAAACCTGAAAAGAGTGCCCAGACAGTGCTGCCAATGTCTAGGATATTAGTTGGGTTCAGTCTTGTTTGCCATTTCACTTCCTCAGGAAAATATAGACTTTACCCTGTAGTCCATAAAGAATATTAAGTCTGAAATGAGATATAAATAATAGAGTGTGTCTAATTACTAGGTATTCTAGTAGCTGCATCTGTATATGAATATGGCTAACTTTATACCAAACTAGGTTAAAAATCACTGATTTACAAATACAACAGAACTAGAAACAAATTAAAAATCATTTATTTGCAGAGATTGTTGGTTACCTTACATTTCAACAAACCACAATAGAATTAAACAATTTGATTTTGTTCTCGAAATATTGTCCCAAACTGACGGGTCTGGTATGTAATGATATCAACATCCACAGGCACTGGACAGTTAATGTTGAAAAGTTCCTTACCTTACCTTGAACTATTAGCAGCATTTATGGGGCTCAAAACATTTGCAAGCAAACTCAGTTACTGTGAGGACTTAGAAAAGATATCACAACGGCCATATCCTGTGTCAGTAAGATGGGTGGTACTCATTTTACTCATCTGAATAGCTTGGCTTAACAGTCTTGGCAACGGTGCAAGGAATGACAAATACGGGTTTATGCATTTTATATTAGTTCCAAAGAAAACAGTATGGGAAATTGAATCTAGGCTTCCTAACATACAAATTAAATGGAAGTGATGTGATATAGCCTACAAGTCAATTGTTGCTAAAAAAAAAAAAAAAAAAAAATTGCAGCAACTTGTACAACTTTGAAACCCTACATAGGGACCTACTTCTAAGTAAAGATATACCTATGCAAGCAGGGGGGGGGGGTGTGCTGTACTGGGCCAGCCCCCGATTGACCTGTTTACAATCAGGTCTAATACTAAATATCAACATATCATGGCTCCCTGATCCAACTATGTTCTGTAGATCTATTCACTGTCAAATGGGATCTCGACACCCAATGCACAGGAGTCACTGTTTGCTGCCATATTATCAGGGACGCTTTCCTGATAGGAGAAAGACTGATCCCTCAATTAATATAGTGTTAGCTTTGCTCTAGATCAGTAGACTCTCTTCTGTTAGACACAAGACATTGACCCCTAGGCTCAGTCATGATAGATCCTAATGGTATTGAGTGAGCTATATAATAATCAGCAAATTCTGTAGTTTTTGGCCGCCACATTGACACAAAAATGACAGAGCGACAAGGTTTCTCACGGATATATTTATATTAAGACCAAAGAATCCCAAATATGAAGTTAGTGGGACCCTAGTATCGTTTTGCATTATTTAACCGGCCAAGCACCGCGCGTCGCCTGTTGGCGACGAGACAATGGAAAATCAATTGTGTCTCATTAGCGGAGTTCGACAGATTAATTTATTTCCCAATCAAACCCTTGGTTTAGAATTTCTAACCAAACAATTAGTAACGATAATAGCTCTTGTAACTGCACACAAAATTCAAACCTGGTCACTCATTAGTACACTTCTTATAATGAGGACAATATTAACATAAAAATCCACATATCATTAAAACCTGGTAGATCCGAACTCAACTTGATTCTACCATTTTTTAAAGATAATTTATCTTTCTGTACTGCCACAACCCCTAAATTGTCCTATCTAGATTTTACTAGGTAAGAGTATAAGACAAAATTGTAAATCATTAATTATAACTATAAGAAAGCCTTATGATGCAACCTCTACTGTAACCAATAATAGATGGATAAAACAAATTTCAAGTAAGAGTGGAATAGATATTATTATTTCTAAATTCACATATACAGACATGCCTCTACTTCAAAGGGCTCTGAAGAAGGTGTCATTATGCTGGTTGGACCACAAATTTCTCAACCCTTACTCGGTTTTATAAGAGACCTTTTTATTAGTGATTCTAATGCTTTTGCACCAGCTGTGTGCTCTATAGAGTGGTTGTACATAGAACTTATTACATGTCAATGTCAATTGTCTGATTATAAGAAAATGATGTGTGCCATATGGGATTATTAATTAAACTAGTTGATTCAAAACTGATTATATTTCCAGAATCTAATAGTAATTAGAGAATTATAAATTAAGTTAGGTAACTATTTACCTTAATGGTGCACTGATTCTTAATAGAAATGCATTACAATTAGTAAGTACCTAACAAACATAGAATAGCATGTTAAGTTACAATGTTCAATTATTGAACAATGCTCATTTTATGTACCTATGATGACCAACACAACTTTATTCTTTGAACATCTACATAGTATACAATGAGGATGAGATTACGAAGCATAATGATACAGATCGGACTAACTTACCTAGTGACGTCCGATCCTTAATTATGTGAAGTAATCTCATCCTCATTGTATCCCAACCCTTCCCAGATAATCATCCTATACTTTAGGTGTATTGGATTGCCTTATTAAACCCCTTCTAGAAGTTGTGTTGTGCTGTATACCGGGACTATACGATGCCCATGTAGGTCATCGTGAAGTCCCGTTCTTATGCTTTGAAAGAATGATTGACAGATGTCAGGAGACCGCGCCAACGACTGGACCACAGACATTTGTTTTTCTTTAGGATGAAAAAATTTGAATTTCATCTTTAAATATTGTGACGGTGTGCGCACGAAATGGTGCGACTTACATAGTATACAATGAGGATGAGATTACTTCACATAATTAAGGATCGGACGTCACTAGGTAAGTTAGTCCGATCTGTATAATTATCATCAAAATAAAAAAAATATGTTTGAAAATCATGCATAATTAAAGTTTCTGAATAAATTATAACAATTATATAATATTATTTAAAAAGAAATTGAATGATGTCAGATTTAAATGAAGAATAATTTAGTTATAAATGTCAAAAAATAAAATTAAGAAGAAAGAAAAATCTAAACAAGTCAGAATAATTGAAAATGTCAAAAATGATTAAATGTCAATATTAATAATAAATTACAACTCCAAATTAATTCATCATTTAAGTTTTTTTTTCTATAACATAGATATAGCTCAATTTAATATTGAGCCATCATTGAAAAATTCATCCAGTGTGTAGTAACATTTGTCACTAAGTAAGCTATTAAGTGCCTTTTTGAATTTTATTAATGGCATCCGGTATTTTATTATTATCCTAAATACAACCTCCCTATTAGCCGACTGCCCCCAGAAAATAATACCGTACCGTAAAACAGAAGCTACAAGTCCATGGTATGCTATTATCAATGTCTCAATATTAACCTTTTTTGAATGTTGGAACAGTGCATACGCAGATTTACTTAGTCGTTTACATATTATGTCAGTATGAGTGTTCCAAGTCAATTTATTATTAATAGTTATTCCTAAAAATTTAGCACTATCAACTTCCTGAATTTTATGATCTTTATAAGTGATATTAATGTTGTTATTTTCACGACGCTGATGGTATTGCATGATGTTAGTTTTGCTTAGGTTAATTTTCAAATTATTATCATTAAGCCAGTTTATTATTTTAGTTAAAGATTCATTAATATCATTTTCATAATTATTTATGTCATAGCATTCTATTATCGCTGTGCTGTCGTCTGCAAAAAGAACCATCTTATGTTGAATTGTTTTTGGGAGATCATTGATGTAAATCAGAAATAGAGGTGGTGCTAACACGCCACCTTGTGGTACGCCATATTTTATGGCTCTTTGTTTTGAGTAGTATACAGTTTCTAATTTTGTTTTGGGACATAATCGAGAAACTTCGGTGCATTGAACTCTATCAGTTAGATATGATTCTATCAATTTTAGGATGTTTCCCCTTACGCCGTAGCCATATAGCTTTTGTAGCAATATTCCATGGTCAACATAATCAAAAGCCCTCGTCATGTCAGTGAAAATAGTACAAATTGGATTATTTTTATCAACTGATGTCATAATATTATTAATTAAATCAAACAGTGCCAAGTTAATATTTATGTTTTTGCGAAAACCTTTCTGTTCATTGCAAAATAAATTATATTTTTCAAAATATGTGTACATGGAATTGTATACAGGGTGTTACGGAAAGGGTATATCAATACAAACGGGTTGAAGAGTGTATCTGGTCTAGAATCTCTGTACAAAATTTCAGCTCAAAAGCAGTAACTTTGAAAATGCGTAATATTTTTTTATTTCGATAGTTTATTAAATTGAAATCATAACAAACGTGTCACCGCACTACGAGGGTCATTATCCATTATCTGTGGTGTGTCTGTGCGCCTAGTACACGCACATCACGCCGCCGCGCGCCAGTGCAGCGCCGTGATGTCGAAATAAAAAAATATTAATCATTTTCAAAGTTAATGCTTTTGAGCTGAAATTTTGTACAGAGATTCTAGACCAGATACACTCTTCAACCCGTTTGTATTGATATACCCTTTCTGTAACACCCTGTATAACGTTCTCAAAAATTTTGGACAGGACAGAAATTTTTGCAATGGGTCTATAGTTTTTCATATTCGTTTTGTCACCTTTTTTAAGTAATGGTTTAATAATAACTTTTTTTAAGCTGTTTGGAAATATGCCATCAGCAATACAGAGGTTAATAATGTGAGCTAATGGCTGTGCTAAATCTTCCTTTACATTTTTTTTTTTTTTTTTTTATTAATGTTCAAAAAGTATATCGCAGAGTTTTTTAAAATACTAAAAACCACAGAAGCCTTTGATGGCTTATATATGGCTAGTGAGTTCAGAAAAAAATATACATAATATAGGTACTAAAGATTAACAAAAATTAGACTGTAAGTTTTACATTCAAAGAATATTTTAAGACTTTACTTATTATATGATATATTAATAGCACAATTAGAGATGGTAGCAAGTGTATCAAACTAAAGTACATAATCATAGTTTTTAATTTGCAGAAAATGCTTTTTTAATAAACATTTTGCTTTTTTACATACTTTAGGACCTTAGTAGAAACGTACGCCATCCCAACCAACAGTATTCGTATTTTTTAGATTAGAGATAATTTTTATAATGTCATCTTTCGAAACCGGTGACATAAATAATGATTGTGTCGAAAGATTATCAAAAACATTACCATTAATCTTATCAGAATTTATATTATTTTCAATTGTGTCAATAAAGTAATTATTAAATTCATTAGCAATGTCAATGGGGCGTGTAAAAGTCAAATTGTCTCTATTTAAAGTCATAATTTGTTCCTGTGGTAAGCACGTTTTAGATTTATTAATAACTTGCCAAGCGGCTTTAGATTTATTTTGAGAAGAGCTTATAAAATAATTGTTTTGGGCTTTCTGAGTCAATTTTATAACTTTTTTATAGAGAGTCGAGTATTTTCTTAGATTATTCTTATTTGTTGAGCTAGGGTCAAATCGATATTTCCAAAGTAAGTGTCTTCTCACGTCTCGGCACGGGCTGCGCCAGCAGACAGGCTGATCTGCCCAGAGTCTCCGCAAGCTGCTGTTCCGTGCAATAATATTTACAAAAAGTGTGGTTAGTGCACCTAGGTGAATTAACCCAGGTGAATTAAGTAAACTCCAGGCGTGTGTCGACGTCAACTGAAGTCCCTGCATCTTCAGTAGTTTTTCAACTCATAGTCATTTATTTGTGAGGGATTGTTACAAGTCATCACAATAAACGCGATCGTCTTATTGCGCGAAGGCTTCATGTTCAATGTTCAGTACTAAGTATGTGTTGATTGATTAGCTATGTTAAAGTGTTATAGTGCTATCTTTAGTTACAAACAACGTGGCTCACAGTTAAATTAAGATAATAATGAGCGAACTAGATAACAGAACTTAAGGTGAATGGGTAGTTGTAGCCCGCGAAATTCAATTTTTCTTACGTTTTTTGCAATTTTCAGGTCAGTGTCAGGTTGTATCTTGATCAAAATATGATTTGCGTCTATAATAGACATGTATTTACAGAATTATAGTCATTAGAATCATTAATATATCTCTTTAAATTAGATTTCTACCATTAACACTTTTCCATACGAGATTTGCTCTTAACGGTAGAAATCTAACTTAGAAAGATGTATTAATGATTCTATTTATTATAATTCTGTAAATACGTACCTGTTATAGTCGCGAATCATATTTTAATCAAGATACAACCTTACACTGACCTGAAAATTGCAAAAAACGTAAGAAAAATTGAATTTCGCGGGCTACTACTGCGCATTCACCTTAACACCACCTGTGTTCACCGATGGGTGGCCCGGATCAGGCAGAGGTTTACATATAGTACACCTACATTACTAGAAAACTGGATATCTTGTCTAAACAAAGATACCGTGTCTACGCTGCTTCAATGCTTAGGACTAGATGACTAACACCAAGTGACCTACATTGCTTCACAAATACGCTTATAAAGCCGTTTAGCACCGATAGTGGTAAACGCAAAACGTCATCAGTAAAATAAACATGTCATTGTGACGAAGAAAGTTTGGTTTGCGAGCGACACCGCAATGTTGACCTCAGCTAATGTTAGCATACAAATACACATACACACACGCTTTTTTAGCGTTAGGTTGGCAAACAAGCCGATCTAATGAAAGCTGTAACCTCCGTCGAGGGATTGGTCGGTTCGTTGTCGACGTAACAGAACTGTTCGATGTCCACTGTATCAGGCCGATAATATGGCTCATCGAGATTCTGCCTGTCCAGTTCCAGTTTTCGCTAAGCATTAGGTACGGTAACTGAAATAATAAAATGAATGACAACACAATCAAAATAACTGTGCAAGATGCCCACGCATCAAGTTCGGAGCGGCATCAAGTTTGACGAGTTGTGTAATTAAGTTCTTGCGATAGCTAATAAGCTAACCTCTATCTATTGTATTATGTCTCCCTCTATCCTAGTTTCACATATTGTCGCGGGACTTCTTAGGTGAAAGGATTGTGTTGCGATGGCATCAGAAATACATTACACCGATTACACGTTAGATCTTCCACAAATGAATCGTTTGAAACTCGTTGACTTTCTAAGCTTCACTGTGTGTAGCACGGCGTGGCTTAGACAGGCGCATTACATAACATCTACATCTACTTCCTGGCAGGCGAAGCTTTCTAAGTTCTTTCAAAGGTTGAGAAGCACATCGCGATCGGTGATCTTACGTTACTTCTTAACGTTATCTGTGAATGTTTCTCTACTTAGCACGAGTGGGAAGCTCTGTATTTGCATAGAGTCGCTTTCTATTTAGAAAACTAGCTGCCAGCACAGTTCAAGCAAACGTTAGTGATGAAACGACTGAAGCTGGCAGATCACCGTAAGTAACCTGCGCGCTAATATGGAATATTATACCTTAAAGTAGTAACATTCACATTTCAGACTTGCCACATAATTTACGTTACCTCTAAGTTAACACATTGAATGCCAACTACGCAATATTGCGTAGTTGGTAATAATGGCAGATGCCGACTATGTATTGTTACGTAGATCTTCCCTATAGATTATTTGGTAATCTGTGTTATTCGGCCTCCTTGAATGGACGTTTTTATAATAATCTTTGGCTTTCAAATAAAACACGACATAAAAAGTTATTAACTTAATGTTAATCATGACTTACCTTTGCGTTTTACCATCGACCATCACAAACAATCTAGTTGAAAAGACCTTCGCTAACCGACACTTTGGAATCAGCCAGCTCATCAAATGCCTCTGCTTCAGTAGTGGGGTCACCGATGACGTCACTCGCTGGCTCGTGCTGCTCTTGTGGCTGGTGCTGTGTATGCGCGTCGTGTGCGTCGTGCGTGCGACCTTGTGCCTCGCCCCCCCCCCCCCAGCGCGGCACACGTCACGCCCCCGCACCGACCCGCCGCGACCTCGCCGTTACGCGTCCATGAACATGGCTGGACGACACAAAAAGAGGCACTACAGAAGGCTTTCTTTTTTAACCGACTTCAAAAAAAGGAGGAGGTTCTCAATTCGTCGGAATCTTTTTTTTTTTTTTTTTTTTATGTATGTTCCCCGATTTCTCGAAGACGCCTGGACCGATTTGGAAAATTTTTCTTTTGTTTGAAAGGGTATACTTCCCAAGTGGTTGCATGATCATCAGGTCAGGATCTGATGATGGGATCCCAGGGAAATCGAGGGCAACCTTCAAATTTTATAGGCACATAGTACCATTTTCATATATTTTCTAAAGCTGTTTAAGTATTTGCATCTGATAATCATCATCTCAGGTGGATGAGCTGATGATGGAAGGTACAACTCCTCAACGGCTTGGAGTTAAAAGAAAATTCTTTCAAAATTATTTATAGTAACACTCGTGCATTTGCTCTCGGAAAGCATCATTTGGTGAAGTGGAACTGATGATGAAGACCACAGATGGCCATCGGAACTACTCAATAATATCTCCGTACTATTTCACGGGTTGCGATTCGATACTTTAATATGGTTGCTAAGCAATTTATGCTCGTCACAATGTGAATTTGGTGATATGGAGCTGATGGTGGACCAGGAGAACTCTTCAACAATTAACTTCCCTGCATCGGTAAAAGCAATATTTTGTAAAAGGTGATGAGAAAGTTGACACTAGGCTATTGTAACTGAGATAAATTATAAGCAGACCCACTAAAAAACGTGAAATAAAAACTTTTTAACAAAAAAAAAAAAACCGATTTCCAAAAAAACACTACAAAGTGAAAAATAACTTTAATTTCGGAAGTCGGTGGCAAAAAACTAAAATACAGATCCAAAGACACCGACTTCCGAAATTAAAGTTATTTTTCACTTTGTAGTGTTTTTTTGGAAGTCGGTTTTTTTTTTTTGTTAAAAAGTTTTTTTTATCTCAAAATACACCCAATGATACGGCTATCCATCATCATCCTCGTGCCCTTGTTGTAATGTATTCGGGGTCGGCGAACCATGTCTTCTGCTGCCATACATCTCTCTTAGCTGGCATCTTAGTACAGAAAGGAGGTGATCCTCACTAGCCACAATTATCATGCTTTACCTAAACCATCCATCGTTTATTTATTTGGTCTTCCCCTACTCTCAGAGCCATTCTCAGTACAATCAGACCATTATGTGACTCTTGCTTGGCCAGTACTCCATTATCTTAGATTTACGTTAAGGAGCCACGACACGCGAGGGCCAGCAACTGTCTATCTATTCCTGTCGTTCCTCAGTGGTTGTTTACACACACTGTCGCCCTACTCAATACTATATTTGCTCGATTCTGTTGATTCGCATGCATTCTGTTTGAAGCTTAATGTTATGAGGTTCCTTTGTGTGTACCGCACCTTCTGCGCCCGTCTACTGTGTGCCATGTTATGATGTGCGGAGATGATCAACGGTGATTAATGTCACGATCCGACTGATGCCATCATGCTCCGGCTCTTTGTGCAACGTGTTCCAGTGAGCTGTCAGCTACATCATCAGCTAACCTTTTCCCAGGCTCGGCGGGTCAGCTTCCGGGCTCAGTCGACGCGGCTGAACTACGACGAAGATTTATATTACAGATAGCCCTATCAACGATCCTGCAGTTGAAAGGGCTTTGAAGCCTGTTTGAACATGGCGAGCGTATTTAAATTATTGGAGTCGCCACGCGTGGCGGGCTGGCCGTATGTTGGTCACAGTCTGTGTGAGGCGATATCGCCGACCACACTCTTGATTTATTTCCCTCGCCGTGTATGACGGTACACAAAGGAGCACCTGGGCATTTCTTTATTGAGGAGGAATAATAAAACCTTTGACATTAATATGCTTTTCCAGTCTACCTACATCAGAGCATGAGAGGTGTCCATTTCATTTCATTTCATTTATTCAATAACAATTTACATTGTGTCTGAATGTGTTACATAAAAAAAAAAATAGTTAAAACATGCCAAAACTTCATCAAACGTCGGAAATTAAAATCATATCACATAAAATCCATTAAGAAAAACATGTCATATAAGCCAATAAATAATCAACAGTGTTCAATAATAATTCATTAAAATTCATCATACAATTCAAATTCACTATCAAAAACAAATTTAAGTACATAAAATTCATTGAACCATTTATTTATGTCATACCAAAAATTCATCAAAACGTCAAAAAGTATGTCATTATTTTCAAAAAAAAAAAAAAAATAAGAAAAAGTTAAAACAATTTAGGACAACAAATCACCATTACACTAATGTTGAGTCATGAATTCCTCCACGGAATAGAAACACTTTTCCAGTAAGAAGTTTTTTAGGGTTTTTTTAAATAAGGTGGTTTTATATAGCAGTTCTTTTATGTCCCTAGGCAAGCAATTAAATAATTTTACCGCTTGATACTGTACACAATGTGTTACAACATTTAATTTGGTGTTCACTTTATGCTTCAAATATAGGTTCCTTGTGTTTTCCCTTTTAAGTCTTTCGTCCTGCGTTTCATAATCATTTATGTGTTTCGCTAGGCTAGTCAATACTGTAAGAATGTAAAGGCTAGGTACTGTAAGTATTGATAGGCTTTGGAAATGTTTCCGACAGGACTCAATTTGGGGGATACGAACTATTGTTCTGATTGCCCTCTTTTGTAGCACAAATGCTCTATCAAAATTATACTTGTAGCTATTTCCCCATTGTTGAATACTGTATCTCAATCTTGACTCTACCAGTGCATAGTAAACTGATTTTAAAATATCTGTGCTAAGTTCTTCTCGTAGGCTCCTGAGGGCATAGCATGCTGATGATATTGACCCGTCTATGGCTTTTAGTTCATTTTTCCAATTTAAAAATGAATCAATATGAACTCCTAAAAATTTTACTGAGTCTACAATATCTATTTTGTCTCCATTTAACTTAACGTCTAAAGTATCACTTTCACGTGATGTAGACTTAAACAGTACTATGTTCGTTTTTTTAGTATTAATTATTAACTTATTTGCTGTAAACCATTTTTGAAAGGACTCAAGAGCCGTGTTTATAGTGTTGCTCAAAGCCTCTGCAGTACTTTCACTAACAACAGCATTGGTGTCGTCTGCAAATGCTATTAGTTTTAAATCTGAATTAAGTTTTATTGCTAGGTTAAGTAAATCATTTGTAAATATTAAAAATAGAATTGGGCCCAGTATAGAACCCTGTGGGACACCTGTCAAAACCCTTCGTAACTTTGAATGAAACGCTTCTTGAAAATTATTCTGATTTATGTCTTTTATCTCTACAAACATTTTTCTATTAGATAAATACGACCAAAAAAGCGCTAGAACCTGTCCTCTTACACCGTAATGTTCCATTTTGGCAAGCAATAATGTATGATTTACAGTGTCAAAAGCAGAACTCAAGTCTAAGAAAATTCCAGCTACCTTAAATTTTTTATTTAGTTTATCACACACGTCATGAACTAAAGTGCTAATCGCTTCTGTAGTTCCAACACCTTTTTGGTACCCAAATTGTCTTCTATTTATAACTTTATTTCTATTGAGATGACTAACTAGACGAATTTTAATTAGTTTTTCAAAGATTTTCGAGAGTGTTGGTAAAACTGAGATTGGGCGATAATTTTTAGTATCCTTCAGTGAACCTTTTTTATGTAAGGGAATAACTTTCGCTATCTTAAACTGTTCGGGAAAAATTCCTTCATCGAAACACTTATTGAAAAAGTCCGATAGAGGTAGCGCAAGAACTTTAATATGTTGCTTTAATTATGTGTGATGAGTTCCTTATCGTTTCTTACATTGAGGCAATTGAGGCAGCGCCGATGTAACGCAGTGTCACTCAATTGTACGTGAGGCCAGCGGAGGCAGGATAGATCGGACCGGATCACTCAGAGTACTACACGAAGATTGATGGTTCGGCTCGAGGAAAGTTCAGGGCCCAGCGCCGGCGGCGGACAGATGATGAGGTCATTATGACTACAAACAAAGATTATTGAGCACCAGGCTTGCAGGGAGGATGACACCGTGTCCGATTGTATGTCAATAGAGTTCATGAACATTGCGTAACCTCCAACATGTGCGGCAGCCATTCAAATCGTGTTAAGACGATTCGCCTTTCCTTTTCTGATATACTCGTAAGAACGATAAACATCAGCAGAAACTGCCTTAAACTGTGCTCAAAATATAAATAAATCAGTCAGCGGCGATTTGGTTAATGATTTCCTCATTTTAGAGCGAGTAATAAATGGTGAACAACATGATCACGATGTGCGCTCAAAAAGACGTGCTTGTAGGAAGCAAATACGAACGTGTGACGTCACAGAACCACAAGGGCCGCGGAACAGCTGAGCAAACAAGAGGCGTCTCTAACACTCGCGAGCTAATGATGTTATTGTTGACCAGGGGATGGAACAATATTACGAGAACGATACACCTGCCTAAACCGTTTTCGGACGGTGAGTGAGTGATTTGCTCGACACAGATAAGATGGATCATCGTGAAGATGGTTCGGCAAACAGTCGGAGACCAGTATCACAACAAGAGAGAGAGAGAGAGACAGTGCGAATGTATTAATGAGTGCGTATGTAATAAATGTATTAATGCGTAAAATTAGATTTGAATAGGTTTTTTGTAACCAACCGTTGTACAATTACAAACATGATGTTGCTACATTTGAAAGCATCGTCGAGGACCGCGCAGACGCAGATCTTTACTTACGAACTACGAACATGTCGAAAAATTGTGCCAATTGCACAAATTAACCTCTCAAATAACTTAATTGTTAAATGACTTGGATTAGAATACACTATCTAATTATATTGCGTGCACGTTGACTGCGTGTAGCTGGTTAAAGTCGAGATTTCCTCAAGATGCGGTGTTTTCCTTCATGATGCGGTGGTTTGGAGTCGCTTCGGTATGTGTTACCTACGTCTAGAAGTCGTTGCAGAAGTGGAGCCTTCCACCTAGCCACGACAGTTAACTGCTTATTTTATACCAATCTGTAATCGCAAGTTAGCGGCTCGGGGTGGGTCTGCAGTTCATTAGTGCGTGGCAGGTGCAAGTTGCCGACTCGGGGCGGGTCTGCAGTTCATCTTTATCATAGTTTACCCTCTGTCCACCGACTTTATTATCCGGCAGTAAGAAGGTAAAGGTAATGAAGTGTTTTCCTCGTCCGCCCAAGGTCAAATTTTTGTGTCATTCATGGCATAAACAAAACTTTCCTTGTTTGCAGGTTTTCCTTCGTGTTTGAGGCCAAATGTTTCCCAAAGCAGGTCAGGTAATAAGGATACAGTCATACAGTACGCAGTCGTTAACATGCTAGATCGAACTTGGCTATATTATAATAATATGTGTGAGTGAGTCTATTTCCAAACTTAGTACTTTGTCGTAGCACTCGTAGCGTTGCGTAGCGCGGCGTAGTACGGCGTAGTACGGCGTAGCTTCTCGTAGCGTTGCGTAGTCCGGCATAGCGTGTCGTAGCTTGGCATAGCGTGTAACGTGCCGTAATTTGGCGTTGGCGTAGCTTGGCTATGACAGCAAACTGCAAATACACTGCGTGTTTGCAGTTTTTTTTTTGACGGACAAGCTAAGCTAGAAGTGGTTCTCAAAAATGTTCAGATATAACGACAGAGCGCGACACAACGACTGTGTGCATACTCTTCACCACGACAGATGCGACAGAACACAGTTTGTGTCTGCCTAGTGCCAGTTTTTATACTGACATATTTGATCGCGTTAACGTAAGCTTATTTTGTTATGTTACTAAAACTGTACATACAACGCGTAGCAGAATAAACGGAAAACCTCAACCACACTCAATTACAATATTATACATTCAGTCCAGATGATTTGTTTATGGTTCCAAATTCGTTTTTTTTTTTTTTGTTAGATTGGCACAACTGTTTTCCATTTTGGCGCGGAGTTTAAGTTGCATCTGTCATTTCGATTAAATACAGTGCTGTTTTTAGTTAGATCATATCTGGTGTGTATTGCGAATTTCATAATCCATTATGAAATTAATGAATAATATGAGGTGTTTCATCATTTACTTACATAAACATTCAGTCAAAAAAGTATCGGGAATGGATGATTTGTTTATGGTTCCAAATTATTTTTTTTAGTGTGTATTGCGAATTTCTTAATGGACAAAAACATCGAACAAAGAGTTTGTCTTAAATTTTGCATCGCCCATGGAATTTCGTGTTCGAAGTCACAGAAAATGTTAAATAAGGCTTACGGTGAATCGACTTTAACAAAAACACGTGCTTATGAGTGGTACAAAGCGTTCAAAAGCAGTCGAGATATGCTGGAAGATTTGCCTCGCCCTGGTAAGCCATCAACGTCTTCAACTGAAGTTAACATCGCAAAAGTGAAGGAAATAGTGACTGGAAATCCTCATTCAAGTTTGAGAGAGATAGCCGGTGTCTCACAAGTCGATCCGTATCATTTGAAATAATCACTTGGGTATGAAACATGTTGCCGCTCGGCTAGTCCCAAAAGACCTGAGTTTTCTCCAAAAGCTCAATCGCATAAGAGTCGCTGAAGACATGCTAGAACGATTCAATTCCGACCCAACATTCATGAAACACATTGTTACTGGTGACGAGACGGTGGTTTACGAGTTTGACATGCAAACTAGTCGACAAGCTTCGGAGTGGCGCCTTCCAACTGAACCGAAACCGAAAAAACCACATCAAAGACGATCAAAAGTCAAATTCATGTTGACTGTTTTCTTTGACTATCGCGGCGTTGTGTACTGAGTTCTTACCGGACGGTCAAACGGTAAAAAAAGTATATCATTTGAGCGCTATGCGGCGTTAAAGAGAGCGAAGAAAAAGTCAAGATTTGTGGAAAGAAAATTGTTGGATTTTGCACCACGATTATGCGCCTTCGCACAAGGTCATCATTTTGAACGAATTTTTGACCAAAAACTCAACAGATACCATCGGGCTACCACCACATTTACCAGATATGGCTCCAGCCGACTTCTTTCTTTTTTTTAAACTTAAATTACCACTTCGTGGCACCCGTTTTCATTCGGTAGAATACATAAAGGAGAATTTGCGGTGAGAATTATATTCAATTTCGGTAAAAGCGTTTAAAAAATGTTTTGATGATTGGATTATTCGATGGCGGAAGTATATCGTTTCTGAAGGAGCATACTTTGAAGGCGATAAAATAAATTTGGATGAATAACTACCTAACATTTTGTGTATTATTATTGATCTTTTCCCGGTACTTTTTTGGCAGAGTAGTAAGACTAAAATAACATCTGTAATATAATTTGGTTAAACCGTACCTTGTCATTATAAGCACCGCGTCCCCTGCCGGCTGCAAGCTGCGAGCTCACTGCGAAGGCAGTCTATAATTACACGCTTACACTGTGTTCTGCACGTGTTGTAATTAGCTAAGCAAATCGACGCATTCGCGACGCCCCGCGCTCCCCTCAGCTCCCTCGCCCTCGCCTTGTGCGTGATCCGTCGATCATTGCTGTCCAAATGAACGTCGACTCACAAACGATTATTGTATTACACAGGAAGGTTATGGAAGTTAGCAAATGAAACTGCACCTTTCACCCTCACTTGACCCTCTTTAACTATTGGTACTTAATTCATGTACCTACTTAAGTGCAGGTTCTATGTAACTGTTTGTGACCAGGCGGCCAGCAGCTCTGTGTCTCTGCACACGTACTCGTACATATGAGAAGATCTTGTTTTATTATTGAAACGTAACGTGACGTGGGCACGCAATGCTTTGAAATGTTTCTGGGGCGAAATTTAATTGCCTGCCTATAGGCACTGCTTCGGGCTACATCGGTTACCTTGCTTTTCCTGTGAAGCACCTCATAACGGATGCCCAGTGTCCCTGTGTGATCAAGTCAGCGATAAACACTGTCACCGTAAAATATTGGGTTATGATGAACGGAACCTACGAGAGTGTCGCTACGTCAACATAATGTGTTACTGTCGCTCTAGTCACCCAGTGACAGTGATATTGCGCTTGCGCATCTCAACGTTGTTGTGCGATAACTACAAGCATTGTGTGTATGTGAACGAATCTATGACTTTCTCACATTGTGTGGGGTCGCGTCACCGTCGCGTCGGCCGGGTCGCGTCGCCTCTTACTGGCGACGTTACGTCCTCCGCCTCGTTATGTCACACCACACGTATCGGCGTAATGAGCGGTTATCTCGAGTCGCCGCTGTCATTACGAGTACGAGTTACGACTAGTTGATAGTAACTACTGCTTCGTCACGGTTATAGTTTAGAGTTTGGCACAGGTGCTGTTGATTATAGACAGTGGGGCTGCCGCAATCGTAGTGGATGATTGGAAGTACTCGCACCAAGTTTCGTTAGACGATGGTATTGTTTGTATACTTGTACTGCTATTAATGCGTCACGTTGATCAGCCAGTACAGGTATTATTCTTAGCGTGTTATTCTTAGCTAAGAAGAAGAAGGTATTATTGTATCTGAGTATACGATGGGAACTGTGGGAAGGCACACGGCTACTCCGGAGCAATTATGATAACCACTCAATCCATCAGTATCGCCCGTTTCGTTTATAAACTTAACGTGTTGCCATAGCAATTTATAATTTCTGTAAAGGCCGACATGTCTTCGGAACTGGTTCGTCTGGTGCAAGTAACTGCAGATGGCAAGGACCTCGAGAGGCCGCGCTTCCAGGAACATTGCCAAGTAATGTGTAACGAGCACAGAAAACCCACATTCACAGTGTGATGCCAGGGGAAGTGGCTCTATAAATATTTACCGTTAGTATTTGTGCGAATGCCTGCGAGTGGGGTATCCAGTCAGCCAGATGACCATCCAAGTATTAGGTAGGTAGTTGGTAGCTACGGAAAGCGTAGCGCGCGTACGTAAGCGTACGTGGCGTAGTAATTGCGGTCATCAGCTTGTGAACCTTCTGACTCGATCCGATTGTGACTCGCGCGAATACCATACATAACTCGAATACAGGATAGAATAGGGTGACATAGCGAAGCCCAGGACAACTTCGTTATTTAATTTAATGCAGTATCACAGAAGTCGTGTCGACGTGTCCATTGTCACGAGAACCCAAATCTACAAGTCCGAACTGCCGGCTACAGTTTCGTATCGATCTGTTTCTATGATTTTAATGGTCGTCCAATAAGGGCACCTCAGACTAGTGATTGTAGGTATCAGGTATTCGCCGGCGGCGTCTAACGAGGGAAATGGCTCGCCAGCTCTCACGGCGAGCCACATGCACTCCGTATTCCGCTGATCTATTAGTTTGACCCTACGCTCGGTATCACTAGCCCTTCAGTTTGTAGCTAGACATGCTTTGTTAACACGCAAGCGATGGTAGGTCGTGGTGCCGTTAAGCAGTTGCCGTGGCTTTGTTATCGGAAGCGGTGACATTATATGTATAACTGACTGAAAAATAGTGCGTGGTGAAAAAGACACTCACTCGCAACAAGGAGATGAAACAGTGCGTGGTGAACAAGACACTCACTCGCAACAAGGAGATAAAACAGTGCGTGGTGAACAAGACACTCACTCGCAACAAGGAGATAAAACAGTGCGTGGTGAACAAGACACTCACTCGCAACAAGGAGATGAAACAATGCGTGGTGAGCAAGACACTCACTCGCAACAAGGAGATAAAACAGTGCGTGGTGAACAAGACACTCACTCGCAACAAGGAGATAAAACAGTGCGTGGTGAACAAGACACTCACTCGCAACAAGGAGATAAAACAGTGCGTGGTGAACAAGACACTCACTCGCAACAAGGAGATGAAACAATGCGTGGTGAACAAGACACTCACTCGCAACAAGGAGATGAACTCTCCGATGGGAACAGACAGAGGTTTTGGTGTTATTGTTATAAAATCTTCTCGTGTATACTTCTACGTATGCTTCAGCTGATCTGAGACCTGGCAAGCGATGTGTAGCAACCTGATACGACGGACACTGGCACATACATGCACGTTACTGACTCAGCCGCGTAATACTGCATTAAAAGTAAAAAAATAATATATAAATCATAATGATTACGCTAGATTCGTGTATTAACTATGAAGTAATCATTGAAAGCGTTGATCTCAATTCGCAATCGCTCAGACGAATGTTACTTTCATATTTTAGATCGTAACTGGACGATAACGTACGACTGAAAGCGATTGGGAGCTCCAGTGTTCACTTGAGTCATACAAATTTCATTGGAGCAGACAAAGCTTGGTGTGATGCCTTGTATTGGTAGAAGTGGGACACTCGCCCAGTCCTAAGAGCCGAGGTTGGCTTCAAAAGGCTTGAGGACTATGCAAACGACTACGGTGACCAAGTGTCCAACGAAAATGATCGACTAGGTCAGGTTAGCTCGATCAAAGTTTGCAATGGGGATACAAGATTCGATCATCTTATGCGTCCAAGTGCTAGGAGAAGTTAACAGTGGATGGTCTGTCCTGAGCACTCCTGAGGCTGCGGACGACGACGAAGTACAGTTACTAGCGTGAATTTAATTAATACTCATTGACATGGACTGGTTAAATGTTTTTGATATCGGTTCAATTAACTTTTACATTTCCTGTCGTTTCAACCTTTCGCAGCCTTGGTGGCCGAGACTCGCGGCACCTTGAGTTCATTGAAATATTAAAAAATCTACTTGAACATGATCTAAACCCTTTACCTACTTTGTTTTTATATCAATACAAACGGGTTGAAGAGTGTATCTGGTCTAGAATCTCTGTACAAAATTTCAGCCCAAAAGCATTAACTTTGAAAATGCTTAATATTTTTTTATTTCGACATCACGGCGCTGCACTGGCGCGCGGCGGCGTGATATGCGTGTACTAGGCGCACAGACACACTACAGATAATGGATAATGACCCTCGTAGTGCGGTGACACGTTTGTCATGATTTTAATTTAATAAACTATCGAAATAAAAAAATATTATGCATTTTCAAAGTTACTGCTTTTGAGCTGAAATTTTGTACAGAGATTCTAGACCAGATACACTCTTCAACCCGTTTGTATTGATATACCCTTTCCGTATCGATCTCAACCATATATCGTATCCGTGTATATGGTTGACATCATCGTTCCCCTGCCCTTATCCCAAATTCCAATGTATTTGTGGTCGGCGCAACACATCTTCTTCTTCCATACTTTTACATTAGTCGTCATGTCGGTAGTCAGCCCTCTTTCTAGCCAGAACATAGTATCACACAGACACAGTCCATACATCGTTTTTAGGGTTCCGTATCGCAAAAGGAAAAATGTAACCCTAAGACCACTTTGTTGTCCGTCTGTCAAGACCGTTTTTCTCAGGAACTCGTGGAGTTATCAAGTTGGAATTAATATCAAATACTCAGGGCTACAATCCCTTGAAGCAGAGCAAAAATCAAACGTCAAAATCAATGCAATCAAAAGATACAGGTGTTTACGTTCCGGAATCAAAATTTATAGGGTACTTCCCGTAGACCTATGATCGTGAAATTGGGCAAGAAGCAATGTCATATAGCACAAGCTCAGGAAAAAAATTTAAAACCTTAAATTTGTAACATTACAAAAAAAAGCCCTTGATAAACTATTTGACGTACATACCTACAAAATTGTACGGAACCCTTGGTGCGCGAGTCCGACTAACACTTGACCGGTTTTTATTTGGTCTTTCCCTACTCTATAGCCATCCACATTCATACTCCAAGCATTATAAGGTCGAGATCTGTTTTTTATATTTCTATAGTCGAGATGATCCATATATTTCCCTGCGTCCATCGCCACCCTTTATCCTCACAAGTAAGATGGCGTCTGCATCCGTCGGCCGTCGCAGCCTGCGGGATCGGTAGGACTCGCGAGACCGGTCCGGCCGGTGCAATTACCGCAGGACCATTATGGCGTGTCCTGCCATTTTGTACCCGCTCCACCGTGTTGCAGATAGGGACCGAAGCTCCATTCGTGACAAGTCGCGTCAAAGGTGAGCAAAATAGATAAAGCAAAGAATGGTTCAAACTAGGACCAGCTTACATGGCAAATTACCCTCCTATTTATAAACGTTGCTTAAAGTTAAGAAACGTCAAAAATGTAGTTAAACATTACTATGGCTAGTCAGTACTTTACTTCAAGCAACATTTATAAATAAGGGGAATAATGTATAAAGCACAGAAGAATTTCTTAATTTAGTTAATGGGTGTCGTACTGTTCTCCTATATAGTTGATGGGTGTCGTACTGTTCTCCTATATAGTTAATGGGTGTCGCACTGTTCTTCTAGATAGTTAATAGGTGTCGTACGGTTCTCCTAGATAGTTAATGGGTGTCGTACTGTTCTCCTATATAGTTACTGGGTGTCGTATTGTTCTACTAGATAGGTTACGAAATAGTTTGTGTTTAGAAGAAACAGTTCGAGGAAGAAGGTAGGCAACGCTTAGCTTTAGCAAACACTTCCGCATGTCACAGGTATTGTAACAAAATACTGCTGGGACACAGGTCTCCTTTCTGTGAGAAGGAGTGGGTCGTAGTCCGCCACGCGGGCCCAGTGCGGGTTGCTAGATGACACGTGTTTCGGTTCTAGGACATGCCGAGCTGGCCTCTTATTCTATTGAACCTCCGCACCACGCAAGGCCCGCGTGTGACCACTGCTGAGCGGCGACTGTATACAATACCTATATGTTGGTTCGACTGGAGAGGTTCAAGGCTGCACGCAGGATGCAACTATTTGTATCCAACGTCACTCCCGCGTGCGTGTGAGTGGCATGCAGCGTGTTATCGCGAGCCTTCTGTAGTGGCTTGTGTGGTGTCTGTGCTGTCTATGTAGCTATGTACTCTATACCTGCGCTGTACCCACGACGCCATCGCACTTACGCGTTATGTTGTTATTCAATCTCAATATTCATGGACTTCTGTATAATTTATTTATTTATTTATCCATTTATTTCAGGCATCAAGGCCCATAGGAAACACATAAAATACAATATTAAAGAGGTAATTACTCTGCGGTGCTGACAAGTATCGCTCACTTGATAACGTTCAATTTGTTTGCATCTGATGACCCATTCTGACTGAGTGACGATAGCGATTGAAAAATTATTGTTTCAGCTGCTGTTTTGAGGAGCCTATAAAGTACGTGCTGGTTTCAAGGTATCAATGTACAAATATAAAATAAGTAATAAAGTTTTTCCTCCTTAGTTAGATCGCAGTCTTATAAAAACGATAATGGAATAAAAACAGCCGACTTCGAAAAAACCGGCCAAGTGCGAGTAGAACTCGCACACGAAGCACACGAAGGGTTCTGTGCCACCGTACAATATTCAACACTACATACTCGTATATATAACAAAATCACGTTTGTTGTATGGGAGCCCCCTTAAATAATTATTTTATTCTGTTTTTACTATTTGTTGTTATAGCGGCAACAGAAATACATCCATCATCTGTGAAAATTTCAACTGTCTAGCTATCACGGTTCATGAGACACGCAGCCCGGTGACATACATAGACGGACAGAGGAGTCTTAGTAATAGGGTCCGTTTTTACCCTTTGGGTACGGAACCCTAAAAAGACAATACAAAGTGGAAATGGAAAGTAACTTTATTTCGGAAGTCGGTGTCGTTGGGTTCACATTTTCATTGTTTGCCACCGACTTCCAAAATAAAGTTATTTTTCACTTTGTAGTGTCTTTTTTGGAAGCCGGTTGTTTTTTTTTTGTAAAAAAGTTTTTATTTTTCACTTTTAAGTTGTACTTACCCCACACAAATTCTTATAACAATAAAGTCCGACCGCGGCAAATTTGCCAAAGATGTAACAAACAATGGCCATTAGAAATTGAATAAAAACGATAAAAAAGAGTAAGTATTTATTTGTTTGTTTTCGTCTCGTTAGCTCGGACATTTAGACGAAACTAACATTACCTAAAATAAAAACTCTTGTTTATCGATTTTATTCAATTTCAAGCGGCCATTGTTGTTTACATCTTTGGCAAATTTGGCGCGCCCGGACCTTACATGCTATGTAAATATCAGTGACAGGAAGTCATTAAAACATCATGAATATAAACTAAATTGCAAAAATACGTATTATTGAAGCTAACTCAAAAACTACCCAAAGTTAATAAAATTTATATGGGACCACCCCCGAGGCATACCCTATCCGTTAAAAAAATATTTTTTGATATCGATTTACAATTGCCGGAGATATCGCGTAACAAACATACAAAAAAAATACAGTCGAATTGAGAACCTCCTCCTTTTTGAAGTCGGTTAAAAATAGAAGCTTACCTCGCCTGTTTTCTTTCTGGTTAATGACCTTTAAATAGCAATGATTTTTTACAGAATAATAAATATTAGCTACTTGTATGTTCCTATGTTTTCCTTTTTGATGATACAATATTTTTAACCGACTTCTAAAAAAGGAGGAGGTTCTCAATTCGAATGTTTGTATGTTTTTTTTTTTTTTTTTTTTTTTTTTTTTTGTGTTTGTTCGCGCATAACTCCGTCGTTTGCTAACCGATTTGAAAAATTCTTTTTTTGTTAGAAAGGGTATACTTCCCAAATGGTCCCATGAAAATTTTATCGAAATCGGATGAGCGGTTTTTGAAAAATCAACAAAAATCTAAAAATTTATCTACATTGTCTACATTAACGATCTTTTTGTTTACTTTTTTGTGGGGTAGGTACAACTAAAAAGTGAAAAATAAAAACTTTTTTACAAAAAAAAACAACCGACTTCAAAAAAAACACTACAAAGTGATAAATAACTTTAATTTCGGAAGTCGGTGTCAAAAAACGAAAATGCGGAATCAACGACACCGACTTCCGAAATTAAAGTTATTTATCACTTTGTAGTGTTTTTTTTGAAGTCGGTTGTTTTTTTTTGTAAAAAAGTTTTTTATAAGCACTAGAAGCCTCAAAAAATGTCGATTTAAATCGCCGTCAACAGAGGCCTATATAGTGTACAAATTTGGCAACTATTAATGAAAAAAGAAAAATATAGGAACACAGTATATATCCTTCTTATTCAGTATATGATATATCTTTTAAATATGAGGAAATAGACTTGTTGGAGGAGGAAATAGGCGAGAGCCAAACCTCAAATTACGACTTTTTACTTAGGATTTTTCAAACGTCTCTCCGTCCGCATTTCCTCTTAACCGGTTGAATGTCGTAATTACAGACACGATTAAAAAGCGATTGGGTTAAGGGTACGTTGCAGAAAATATAAAAACTTCGGCCCGGTTGGTTGTGTTCAATTGTCTGTAAGTTTCATGTACGCAGACGAGTTGAAGCTTGGAAGAGATACTCAATATGTGAATCCATTGGACTTTTTTTTTTGTGTCTATGGCATCTCGCAGTTCAACCTATGAGGTTGTCGTCTGCTTAACCGGGCTTTCCTGTGGATGCCTCATAATTAAGGCCTCCAGCCAGGGCTTAAAAATTTACTAAAACTAAGCGACTACACGCTAAGGGCACCCCCTGTGGGGTACGGACCTCGGCTTAGGGCGTCGCTGGAGGGCAGCAAGGGACAGGCTGGATCGGAATTATTTAGGGGCGAATTTAAAGCTACAGGCTCAGCGGCGCGGGCTGGCTCGAGCAAGGGTCGGGGTGGACAAGTTACGGGACGTCGCGACGGGCGTCCTCGACGGCGAGGACGGAAGGACGGCTTACGGGTCTTGTGTTTGTGTTTTTTAAGCGTGCTGGTGGCTTTACTACTCTCCTGGAGGAGTGTGATAGCGTCGTCGGGGATGGTGAGAGCATGCCTAGGTCGGCGAATCCTGCTTATGCGGGAAGGAGTGTATCGGGAGGCCGCCGCAATCAGGGGATTGGGATGCTTTATTGCATTATCAAAGAAGCGCTTGGAAAGGCGTTTCATGAATTGCTGAACTGTGGGGATTCTGAGATCTAGGTGCAGATTCAGATTTCGGACATAGAAGGGGGCTCCCGTGACCTTTCTAAGGAGACGGTTTTGGAGGGTCTGCATTCTATGCAGGTGACGAGGCTTGGCGTGTGCGAAGACTACGCAAGCGTAGGTCATGATGGGGCGGATGACCGCGGTGTAGAGGCGCAGCTTGCACTTTAGTGACAGTTTGCTGCGGGTAGTGAGAAGGGAGTGGAGCCTACCGAGAGCGAAAGCGGCTCGCGAACGAACCGTCTTTATGTGCTCTTTGAAAGTGAGGTTTTGATCGAGAATGACACCTAGGTACTTTGCTTGCTTACCCCAGGGGATAGGCATGTCGTACATGGTGATCGGGCTAGGGAGGGGGGGGGCGAATCTACACCGTTTCAAGAAGAGAACCGCCTGACTCTTACCGGGGTTGACCTCTATTCTCCATTTCCGGAACCAATCGCCTAAGGCGTTTGCGGACAACTGGAGATTTCGAGCAATAGAGTTGTGGGAGTTTCCAGAATAGTAGATGGCAGTGTCGTCGGCGAATAGAGCCAACTGTGCCTTATTACTTTTCGGAATGTCGCTAGGAATCCATTGGACGCTAAGAGCACAGTATTTATACTGTGCTAAGAGGTAGAAAAGATGTGAGTCGGACAGGGTGCAGGGGGGACGAAGCTAACACATCAAGAAGCGTACCTAGCTCATAAAATTAATGTGATTCTCAAAACGGTCCTCGTTCTTGTGCTCGACGTTATCCTTGAGTTATTCCTGTCGAGAATAATGCATGTGTTTGTGTTCGCGCCAAGTGAAACATGAGAACAGTTTGGCTCGTTTCGTGGAACTATCAACTTGAACGCATGTGCGCATGTCCGATTGGCGAGCGACCGCGCCACGGCCTCACTTCCACAGGCGCAGGCGCGGGTTAGTGTCACAGAGTAAAGAAACGGGACAGAGAAGGGTAGTTCCCGCTCGTTAATACCCCGTCGTTAACACTATTACGAGTAACGACTGGGAATGTTTTGTTCCACTCGTTAAGTGTTGAAGAACGCGACATTTTTTCCCAATCGTTCACCCCTCGTTCCGCGTCTAGTTCAAGAGTCAGATAGGTTAAAGAACAAGTGCTTTAATTAGGTACCTACGACTTTTGAATGCACAAAATAAATAACGAAAAGATAAATGTTTCTATCCCCGTTTCGCAAACGGCTGTAAAGTGTTTTGGGTCGTAGGTATTAAATATAATCTACCTGCAATAACAAAAGATACACAAATCTGGCCCTTTTCTTCGACTTTGCTCTCTTATACGCCGCATAACGCTCAAATATACTTTATTTACCGTTTGACCTTCCGGTAAGAACTCCGAGTGCACAACACCGCAATAGGCAAAGAAAACAGTCAACATGAATTTGACTTTTGATCGACTTTGACGTGGTTTTTTCGGTTTCGGTTCAGTTGGAAGGCGCCACTCCGAAGCTTGTCGACTAGTTTGCATGTCAAACTCGTAAACCACCGTCTCGTCACCAGTAACAATGTGTTTCATGAATGTTGGGTCGGAATTGACTCGTTCTAGCATGTCTTCAGCGACTCTTATGCGATTGAGTTTTTGGAGAAAACTCAGGTCTTGTAGGACTAGCCGAGCGGCAACATGTTTCATACTCAAGTGATTATATAAAATGGTACAGATCGACTTGTGAGACACAAAAGTTCAGCAGCTATCTCTCTCAAACTTGAATGAGGATTTTCAATCACTATTTCCTTCACTTTTGCGATGTTAACTTCTGTTGAAGACGTTGATGGCCTACCAGGGCGAGACAAATCTTACAGCATATTTCGACTGCTTTTGAACGCTTTGTACCACTCATAAGCACGTGTTTTTGATAAAGTAGATTTACCGGAAGCCTTCTGTAACATTTTCAGTGACTTCGAACACGAAATTCCATAGGCGATGAAAAATTTAAGACAAATTCTTTGTTTGATGTTTTTGTTTCGCAATACACACTAGATATTATGATCTAACTAAAAACATCTAAATGACAGATGCAACTCAAACTCCGCGTCAAAATAGAAAACAGCTGTGCCAATCAAAGAACAAAAACAATAAAACCCGACTACTGAAAAGGATAAAACAAAAAAGTACAGACCACGAGGAGGTACCTCGTGGTCTGTACTAACATACTTATAAGCTACTAGCTGTTACCCGCGACTTCGTCCGCGTGGATTTTTTTTCGTGGGACCATATTTTATTTTATTTTTAATAAAAGTAGCCTAAGTTACTTCTTATTACATCAGCTATCTGCTAGTGAAAGTCCCGTCAAAATCGGTCCAGCCGTTTCAGAGATTAGCCGGATCAAACAGACAGACAAACATAAATTATAAAAAATGTTATTTTGGTATATGTATCGTGTATCGATGTATATGTCGACTGGCCATATCGTACATTTGCTCACTTCATGAAATGCTCGAGAATTTCATAAGCATAACATTCTAAAGCATAAAGGAGAGGGGAAATCCTGGGTCCAGCAGTTAACTAGTTGAAATGGGTATTAAAAAAACCGTTATATTTTTCTAAAGGAAGTCAAAAAACATAGTACCATGTTTCTATCTAGGAAGCGAGAAAAATTAAATTATGTTGTGAAATTAAATAATCGATAAAGTACATGCCTGAATTCTAAGTAATCGATAGTGAATAAATCGGTAAAATCTCAGAATACACACATCAACACGGTCTAGGGATATTTCATACTCAATTAAATAACTCGAAAAGTACTGGCCGCATTGGAATCTTTTATACACCGATTTGTTTGTAATTTATCTCAGACTAATTCCAAATTTAAATTTTAGAAAATTCTTTTGTTTCGGTGGCAAAAAATGTCTTGATGTATAGGAGAGGGAATTTTCATTTGTGCGAAATTTAGAAAACAATACGAATTACGTTTAGTTACAGTTTTTTTTCATTTTTAAACGAAAGATAAAGTTAAAATTGAGGTATTGTAGCCATGCAACGCCGACATTTGACGAGGGCGGAGATGTTACGAGCTGTGGGAATGCTGGAAGCTGGATCTGTTCAGCGTAATGTTGCTGAGGCCATAGGGACCCATCAAAATGTAATTTCAAGATTGTGGACACGCTATCGTGCCACAGGTGAAGTAGCGGAGAGGCGCCGGGGGCCAAGTCGCATCACTACCCCCAGACAAGACCGATTTTTGCAAATTACTGCGCGAGCACAACCAAATGCAACGGCGATTCAATTGGTCCAAAGGCTGCGAGTGGAACACCAAGTGCTTGTGAGTGACCAAACTGTAAGAAGGCGACTGCATGAAAGCAATCTACGCTCTCGTAGACCACTCCGGGTCCCACCTTTACGGAGAGGCAATCGTGGACGACGATTAGAATGGGTTCGGAACCACGTGGACTGGGGCCGTGAGCAATGGTCCAATGTGCTGTTCACGGATGAATCCAGGTTCGGCTTCCATCCAGATTCACGAAGGACGCGTGTTTGGCGAGTTCCTGGACGATGGAGCCGTCTCCAGAACCCTCAGGAAGTTCACCCATACCAAGGAGGAACAATTATGGTTTAGGCAGGAATTCGTCTTGGAGGACGGACGGATCTCGTTTGGGTGCGGGGCAATATGACGGCAGAACGATACGTCCAACAGGTGCTGGGGCCCGTAATCTTGCCCCACAGAACACAAATGGGGCAAGATTTCCTGCTCATGCACGACAATGCCCGGGCACACACGGCGAGAACGGTAGCAGCTTGGTTACATACACATAATGTTAGGGCCTTAGACTGGCCTGCTCAATCGCCAGATCTAAATCCCATTGAGCATGCGTGGGATATGCTGCAAAGAAGAGCTCTGAAGGAAGTTCCTGAAAATCTGGCTACAGAAGATCAACTTTTTGCGCACCTCAGAAGGACATGGGACAATATTCCGCAGCAAGACATTGACAACCTTGTTCTGAGCATGCCGAATCGTTGCCGATGTGTTATGAACATCATGGGCGCTTTCTCAGACTACTAACTTCAAGTTTATAAACACAAATTAAATGATTTTTTTCAGTTTTTACTCACAAATTAAAAGTTCATTCATACACGATTTCCGTCTATGCTTCATTTTTTTTCCATAAAATCCTGAAATTTTAATCTAAGTACCTTAACCATTATTAAAAAATGGTAGAATATTAAATAACGTATCTTTTAAATATATACATGTCATATAAATAATTAACACATTGATAGTAATTCGCTTTTTTAAAAATATCCCTAGACCGTGTTGATGTGTGTATGTATGAACACCGAGTGACAAATGCTTATCAATCTTTTCGTGAAATCGATTCAAAGTGAATCGAGTTCCATTAATTTTTCTTCTGTTAGCAACACTGGTCACTCAGTATAGTCTAAAGTAATCTGTGCTGGTCACCGACTGACGGACTGACAGATGACAGGTAGAAAAAAACCATGCCGGCACCTATCAAAAAGTACTCTGTGACCGGCACTCGTTCGCACAGAGTACTTTTTGATAGACTGACTCGTTCGTTTTCTTTCGTTGTGAGTGCGCACGTATTTTCCGTTCTCAATCTAAACGTGTCAGGATCTTCAACACGTCGCACATGGAGGCTCTCTACTTGCACTCCATGCGTAAAACCATTATACAACCAAAACCATTCAAAAATATTTCGCAAATAACATCAAAAAACTACAATGTTATAATGTAACCTCACTTTTACTATATTTCATATAACTTGATTCCTGGATAGCCAAATTTCACCAAATTTTCGGGGAGGCCTTGTTATTATATCCACTTTCAAATAAAGCTAGTTTGATTGAGTTAACACCTGGGCCCAGGAAACTATGGAGTCTTTCCCTTCTCCTTTAGCAAGCTCGTTTTATTCCTAAGGACGTCAGGTCGACGGGGCTCCTATTTCTGTCTGCAGGGTTTAAAGGAACCTAACCAAACCGAACCTCGGGGTGCCCCTGACGTCGTTTAGTATTATTCGAACCCTAAATTCATGATATGGCCAAACGTCGAATGATATATAACATTAAACGTTGACTTTTAAACGATATGGTCAATCTTAGCTGGCCATTTCGTGATACACAACCATTTCATGAAATGACCGAACACTTCATGAAATGATCAATTCTATGATCTGGCCACGACATATACATCCATATGCATTTAGTAAAAAGCGGTTATTTTAATGTTACAAACAGACACTCCAATTTTATTAATTTGCATAGATGGTAACATGCGGCCACGGGAAGGGACTTTCTTGTTTCATCCTTTTCAGTAGTCGGGTTTTAGTTTTTTTTTATTTAATTACTTTGCGGCTTATTTCAGTAATATTTATACTTTTTTAAATGTGCTAATTAAGCCCTTTCATTTGATACCCCACAAGGCACCATCCCAAAATATTTATTTTTTCACTTCTCATGCTCTAAAAGTTCGTCTTTATGTTGTGCTTAGGCGACATAAAATCGCTTTTTATGTTCTAGTGCATATGAATGAATGAATGAATGAATTGCACTCATCCCAGCATGGTTAAACCAGACTCTATTAATCGAATGAACCCCAAGATTCGCACTAGCTCCTGTAACCTCATGTTCATGGTGCTACAGCGACCATTGCATATCAAGGAATAGACCGGGGGGCGCGGTAATGGTAGGGAAGACGTGCCCGAAGGATAGGTAAGGATTTAAGAGCCTACCGGATATGCATCCTAGAGCAAGCATTGGACTAGTGGAGAGATGGGTAATTATATCTATGGATGGGCATCTTTTAACGACCTTGCCGCCAGGTTGGTTAAGGTCGAGCTTCATAGTTGAGTCTTTTGGCATGGTTCTACTGCTTTCTCGGTTCTTTTGTATGTTGCTGCTCTGCTGTGTTGTGCTAGATGTTGCTGTTTTCAATGTCATCGTCAGAGGTTTCGCTACTATCCGTTTCCGGTTTTTTGTAAATTTCACCAGCAGCGACCTTGATCTTATTTCTGTCTTCCGCTGTATCCATCCAAAACTTGATTTCCTTGTCAAAGTACTTCATGTCCTGTTTTAAATTGTCGTTCCATGTGTAAATAGGTCGGCCGACCTTCTTGGATTTGGCCTTGTACTGCATTGCTGCATGCAGCAGGTGTGGTTTGCGGCGCCTGTAGACATGTGCGAGGTAGCACATCCTGTGATTCTTGATGCGTTTGGTTACTGTTTTTCCGTCTAAGATTTCATGCATTTTCTTTTGTTTTGGTTTGTTCCTAGAGTGGTTAATCAAGTCTCTCATGATAACTCGCTCATATCTTCTGAGTCTTGACCTGTTGGCTTTAGTAAGTGCCGATTCTTTCAACCCATGTATCATGCAGGGTACGATCACCATTCGATACATGAGTCTGGCTAATTTCCAGTCCATATTTGAGTTATTTATGAATGGTAGTAATGATTTAACGTTCTTCATGGCTTGTTCGCAACGTTTTTTTATAGTCCTTTTTCTGCTTAATGTAGATGTTATGTATGTACCTAAGTATTTAATTTCATCACATGTCGATATATTTATGCCATTAAGGGTCACTTGTGTCGTTATCTGTGTAGCTATGGGGTCCCTTATTAGTATTTTTGTTTTTGTTTCGTTAATATGGAGGCCTACACTATTTAGTAGAGGTTTAATATGGTATAGGATACCTTCTAACCCTTTTAGGTCATCTGTAATGATGATAAGGTCGTCCGCAAATGATAGTACTAGGGGGAGTGAAATTTCATGATCCTGGTCAAGTTTTATTAATTGGGTTTCCTCGTCGAGAGTTCTAAGGACTTCGTCGATGACCAGTGTAAACAGGCGAGGGGACAGAGGGCAACCTTGTTTGACTCCCTTTCCTTTAATAATCCAACTGCTTTGCTGGCCACACCATTTGATGCATGTACGTTCATTCATGCATACTTTGATTATCCTGTTGGTAAGCGATTTGTTGGTTCGTTGTAATAAGATATCTCTTAGTGCATTGAGGTCGACGTTGTCAAAGGCCTTTTCTATGTCGAGGGCGAGTACATAAATTCTTTTACCTGCACGCCATTCTTCGCCTAAGACCCTTTTAAGGGTAAAGATATGGTCGTCTGTTGATCTATTGTTTAGAAAAGCCGCTTGGTAGTTGCCTAATTCCGTTATTATCTCATCTAGTTTTTTAAGTACGTAGGAGGCGTAAATTCTGTAACCCGTATTGCAAACCGATATGCGGCGATATTCATTCACATCTTTAGGGTTATTGTTTTTTGGAATTGGTACCTGTACTGTCTCTAGCCACGTGTCGGGTGCTTCATTCAGTGTCCAAGCTTTGTTCATGTGTTTGATGACGGCTTCTTGTATTATTTGGGGCATTGCTTTGTAGAGCTCGATTACCACTTGGTCAGTTCCGGGAGCTGTCCCGTTCCGCATTTTATTAATGATTCCCATTACGTCATCCGCAGTGGGTCCATCACACTGTGCATCGGTTATCGGCTTTTTTATATTAACTGTTGGTATAGGATGGCCCTCGGATTTTTTTAATATTTGCTCCCATTTGGTCATCGGTATATAAGTAGATTTTTTTCGACGTTTTGTTTGAAGTTTGGTTCTACTGTAAAAAAAGTATAGCATCTGCATGCGTTTTGCAGGGTGGTTTTTCCCCAGTCCATTGAGGCACGCCTTGCATGCTTTTTGCTCTTCCTGATATTTGACCTTTTGAAGTGTTGCCCGACGTTCTTTTACTAGGTTGTGCCTATTTGGATTATCTGGTTGCCTACTTTGTAAGAATTTAGCCTTTTGTAGGTTAGCAAGAGCTAGTTCAATTCAATTCAATTCAATTCATTTATTCAATAACAATTTTTACATCGTGTCTGAATTTCTATAACCAAATACATAAGAACATCATGCATGCAATCTACATTTAAGTCATTACAATTAAAATCAGAAAAATAATAAAAAAAATATAAAATTTGTCATAGTCAATTCATGATAGTCAATCCATTCAATAAAATTTATTTATGTTACTTTCGACTTGTATTAAATTATAATTCATCAATGGAATATAAACACTTATTTAACAAGAACCGTTTAAGCTTATTCTGAAACTCACTTGTATGTACTAGACTTTTTAATTCTGTCGGCAGTTTATTGAACATTTTTAATGACTTGTGGTAGGCGCTATGCTTTACAACGTTCAGGTGAGGCACTTGTTTCATTTGGAGATCTTTCCTTCTTGTACTCTCCCTTTTTTGCCTTTCATCTTCAGTCTCATATTCAAATATATATTTTGATAAGTGGCTAAGTAGGACCAAAATATACAAACTTGGGACTGTCAATATATTTAAGTCATTAAAATGTGGCTTGCATGATTCTTGCTGTTGAATTCTAACTATGGTTCTGATTGCTCTCTTCTGAATTACAAAAGCTTTATGAGTATTGTAATCATAACTTCCTCCCCAGAAAAGTATACTATATCTCAGTTTAGACTCAACTAATGCGTAATAGACCATTTTTAAGTGTTTTGTGGTTACCTCATTTCTTAGACTTCTTAGTACGTAACAGGCAGAGCTGATTGCTTTCTCCAGGTATGTCAGCTCTTGTTTCCATTGTAACTGGCTATCGATATGAACTCCCAGAAACTTAACCACTGGGACCACGTTCACAATTTCTCCATTTATGACGCAGTCAATGCTTTCTTTATTTTTGGAAGTGGAACGAAAAAGCATTACATTGGTTTTGCTGGCATTAACTTTAAGACTGTTAACAGCAAACCAATTGTGGAAGATATCTAAGGTTTGATTAACTATGGAATTAAGAGCGTGTATATTGTCAGCCGAAACAACTGCATTAGTATCATCGGCGAACACTACAAGTTGGATAGATCCCGCAGCTTTTTCGCTCATGTGTTGTATAAGGTCATTAACAAACGCGATAAAAAATATCGGACCCACTATGGAGCCTTGTGGTACGCCAGTGTGTACAGGAGACAATTGGGACCTATATGTCTCTTCACTTAGACAATTTTTACCTGAGGAATTTGTCTGTGACACCACTGCTTTGATCTCCACGAACATCTTCCTGTTTTTTAAATATGACGTGAGAAGGGCCAGTACTTTACCCCGGACACCGTAGTGCTCAAGTTTTTCTAATAGTAATTTATGATCCACCGTGTCAAATGCTGAACTTAAGTCTAGGAAAAGCCCAGCTACTTTCTGTTTGTCGTCCAATCGGCTAACTACGTCCTTAATTAGAGTCGATATTGCGTCTTGTGTCCCAACGTTTTTCTGATAACCAAATTGTCTTCTACTTATCACTCCATTTAGGTTGAAATGTCTGAGTAATCTAGTTTTAATTAGCTTTTCAAGAATTTTTGAGTGAATAGGTAGTAATGAAATTGGTCTGTACATCTTTGGGTCTGTTTTAGATCCTTTTTAGGGTTCCGTACCTCAAAAGGAAAAAACGGAACCCTTATAGGATCACTTTTTAGGGTTCCGTACCTCAAAAGGAAAAAACGGAACCCTTATAGGATCACTTTGTTGTCCGTCTGTCCGTCCGTCCGTCTGTCAAGACCCTTTTTCTCAGGAACGCGTGGAGGTATGAAGCTGAAATTTATATCAATTACTCAGGTCTACTGTCCCTTGAAGCTGTGAAAAAATCAAACTTCTAAGCCAACGCAATCAAAAGATACAGCCGTTTATGCCGCAAATTTCTGCAAATTTTCGAAACTCGCACGGGAATCAAAACCTACAGGGTACTTCCCGTGAACTTAGAATCTTGAAATTTGGTACTAAGTAACGTCTTAGAGTACAGATAAAGGAAAATTTGCGAAAACCGTAAATTTTTAGTTACATCATATAATAAAAAATATTTTTGAAAATTTTAAAGTTACTTCTTTTCTCATGAACGCGTATAGGTATTAAATTGAAATTAATATCAAATACTCAGGTCTATAATACCTTGAAGCTGTAACAAAATGAAACTTCTATGTCAACGCAATCAAAAGAAACGGCAATTTAAGCCGCATATTTTCAAACTCGCAACTACTCGCAAGGGAATCAAAACCTAAAGGGTACTTCCAGTCGACCTAGAATCTTGAAATTTGGCATGAAGCAATGTTTTATAACACACATAAAGGAAAAATTCCGAAAACCTTAAATTTTTATACGGAACCCTCGGTGCGCGAGTCCGACTCGCACTTGGCCGGTTTTTTTTGTGTACAGGTATTATTTTGGCTATCTTCAGTTGATCCGGAAAAATTCCTTCATCAAAACACTTGTTATAAAAAATGCTTAAAGGTTCTGCTAGTACATCTATATTGTCCTTTATTACTGATATATTTATGTCATCAAAGCCACAAGATGGTCGATGGTCTCTGGAGAGAACTGGCTGAAAAATCAGAGTTTCCTGGGCAGCCGCTTTTAATATTTTCGTTATGGTATTCCAGGGTATTTCGATGTTTCCGTCCGTTGAGTTGATTCCTATATCTTTTAGTTTTTTCGTTATGCAATCTTGGTATTTTGTTTTCGTGAATTTACTATTGAGGGCGGCATAATAGCACTGTTTATAGTTGAAGTCCTTGGCCGGAATTGTTGTTTCCTTCGCAGCTTGCTGTTGTCTTTGTGTATTATTGTGTTTGGTGTTTTCTTTTTTGTTTGAAATTCGGTTTATTCTTAGCAGACCCCAGATTATTTTATGGTCGGATGTGCCCCTAGCGGCCCATTCGCCTTTTATAAGTTCGAAGAGTTTTTTTGTTGCATGTGGCGTTATAATGTGATCCAATTGAGATTTCTGAGTGCCCTTTGACCATGTGATCCTGCATGATGATCTCGCTTTTGTCGTTTCTATTTGAAGTTTTTCCCTGTTGGCTATATCCATTAACATTTCCCCATTATAGTTGGAAAGGTCATGGTGTAAGTTTTGTTGGATCAGCCCTTTGCGTTGGAAACTTTGTGTGTCATGTCGACCAATATGAGCGTTAAAGTCGCCCAGAATTATTAAAGTACATTTCCTTGGTTTTTGTCTGATCAAGTTTAGTAAGCCTGTGAAGGATCTGTTTGCTATAGATGTACAACTGTTGATGTGGGAATTGATCATATACAGTTGAGCAGGCATGTCATTTCCCCTGTCAACCTTAAGAGTAGCTGACATTGCGTCTGTATCCTTTTTTCGGTTAACTAATTCAATTTGGGCATCTTTTCTGATTAGAATTGCAAGTCCCCGGTGTGCTTTACCTGCGGTTCCATTGAGGTGCCAAGCGTAGTGTGTAGAATTGTATTCTCCTGAATTCATGCCTGTTTCCTGTATGCAGGCTACATGAATGCCTCTTATTGAAAGTTCAGCGTCTATTTTATCTTTTTTGGCCGGTTTTGAGGCCCCACGGACGTTCCAAGTTGCAATACGCAAGTCTGGGCAAGTATATTTTATTGCGGTAGACGGCTGATTTCTAAGTATTGTGAACCCAGTGACATCTGCGACTACGTCTGATAACTGTGTATGCATTGATGCTTGTTGTTCACACTGTGTTAATGAGCTAGCTAATTGGGGGCTGTTCGTTTGTGACTGGGGCTTCGTGGGTTGACCATGTTCTTTACGTGTGTTGTACTGGTTAACTAAAGGCTTGTTATGTTGTGTTGTTTTGACGTTGTTAGGTTCTTGCATTAGATCTATCGGGTTGCTGTTGTAATGTTCGTCGTCGGTCATGACCCAGCTATCATAGTGCTGATCCTTGTAGAAGATGTGTATGTTGCCGGGTACTGGTTCGCCGGTAGGTGGATACACAAGTGTGTGTCCTGTATCCGTGTGCACGTGCAAATTTACAAGATAAAATTCAGACGCGGCGATTAGAATGTCCTCTCCTCCCCAGAACGTCTTGTTAAACTGCGTGGTTATGTAGTTTGTTATCCTTTGTTCCTGGGATAGATTGCTGTTATGGAGAAATTCTTGTATATTATTAAGAAGTGCTAGGTGAATTCTGTCGTCATCTCGATGCTCCAAAACATATGAAGCGAGGTCTTGACGGACAGACACGTGATCAAAAGTTAAACCCATTACATTATTTATTTGATGGGCTATAGGGGTACATATTTGAATTTCGAAAATTTAAATATCTACGGTTAAAATGTCAATGTTCAAAACATCGAAAGTTTAAATATCGAACGACCATAAAACCGAAAATTAAAATAACGTAAGTTTATATTGTCGAATGGTTAGATAACCTACGTCCAATATATCTAAAATCTAATTATCGACAAACATGACATCGAAAGGCTTAAATATCGAAGTACAGATTATCTAATGATGTAAATATCGAAGTACAAAGTATCGAATGTCCTAAATATCGATATTAATTTATATGTTGTGCTACAAAAATTTGTGACAGAAACAAATCGCTGCGTGCTGAGTGTAATTTAAGCCCGCGCAGGCGCAGAGGGGCGAGGCGGCCCGCGAGCTGAGGCGGAGGTGGCTTTAACGCCCGCCGCCGCGGCTGAGGCTGGCCGGCGAATCCGGCCAGCAAGGCGAAGCTGCGGTGGTGAGCGTTGAAACCATCGACGACAATAAGCTCGCGTGGGACCGCCGGAGCCCAGCAGAGCCGGAGCCGTGACAGAAACCATGCCTGCTGCATGATGCATGCTCGCTTGCACTCTGCATGCTTAAGTAATATTATTTTCACATAATAAATAACTTAAAAAAAACACATTTGTAGACCGCGCCCGCTCTTGCATCTTATGTCGACGGAGCCCCGCTACGCGGGGCCCCTATTTCTGTGTAAAGGGCTTAAAGTAACCTAACCTAACCTAACACCGTGGTGCCCTTCGCTCTCTCTTGCATCCTGCAACCATGCCTGCCTGCAAGTTCGATGTTTTAACTAGTAGGTATTTTTAACGTAAATATAATGAACTAAAGTGTATTGAATGTTGACATTTTGAACTTAGGTATAATGATTATCGATGTTTTTAATCATTAGATATTTTTATAACTCGGCATTTCATTGTTAGACATTTTATGCTTAGGTATAACAATTTTCGATATTATGATATAACCGATATTTAAATTTTCGATGTTTTGAACGTTGACATTTTACACGTAGGTATTTTAATGTTCGACATTCAAATATGTACCCGGGCTATAGCCCTAAACAAGCAGTTCCCGTCTTTTGTCATACGTACAATAACCATTTTAAAAAATTGTTTTTATGGTATTTCAAGACCTTCTCAGCACATGTGTTGGGTTTGGGAACCAATATAGCTGACAGGCGAGCGTATCGCCTGAAATTTATGAACTTCGCACTTGTGAAATCTTTAGAAATATTTTTTTGTTACTTAACCTTTTTTTTGTGTACATCGAGCCCAATTTGGCGCGCTTGGGTATACAAAATTGACTTACAAGCTAGACAATAATTTAGTACAATGCTAAATTAAGAAAATCGTGAAGTACTAGTTCTAAAGCGATTAAAGGTATTTTAGACTAGAATAATGGAGTGTACCTATTAGTTTATCCCCCCCTCCTATATATAAATGCAAACGTTTCCCTAAAGCTTAGCTATTTATAGCTTACAATGATGTTAAATTCGCGCGTGGTTTCAAAAGTCCAAATTATCAAACCAAAACGCAGCCGGATACAGCGTCCAATGGAGATCCCTGAAATATACGGAAAGATCTCACCAGATTTTCGACGTCACCAAGATCCTCGGCCGGCAGGCCTAGGCCTCGGGCTTGTAGACCAGGAACACACGTATGCCACTTTACCACCGTTTTAAGGTGGTTTAATTTGCACCCACTACAAATCACAAGCGCGGCACCGTCCGTATTTCAAATTCGAGTTTCAAACTCCGAGTCAGCCATGTGTTGTGCACATTGCATCAAGTAAAACAAAGACGGGAGTTGACGGGACACGACACGTCTGTCCCCTTCGGAGGTCACTATCCGAATCCGCTTTTTATGTTCTAGTGCATAAAGTAATTTTTTTTTTTTCTGAGACTATGGTAATCAGGCTCAACAGCCACACGCACAATAAAACTTCGCAGATTAAAGTCGTGATTTATATCATTTGCTTTAATTTATACCACTTCCGTGTTTTCTATCGTTAATTTAATAAAATCAGGTAAAATAGTTGTCATTTATTATTTAAAAACGCAAAGAAACGTTTTTATGACTTGGCAGTATGAAGTACCCAAGTCGAATGACAAATGTTGAAATAAAAAAAAAACTTTTAAAAAGTTTCGTGGCGGTATTATCTGTGGTGGCGGGAATTAGCTATGCTTTGCAACACTTTTGATTAATTATGTACTGTATACTTTATGCCTGTTTCATTTTCTCGCAATCGAAGTGAAAAGCAGAGTGTATAACTCAGGCATAAACGAGCCATTTTACCCCTCGACTTAACTATCCACCCTCGCCTGCGGCTCGCGTAGATACAAACGTCTCGGGGTAAAATAGCTTCTTTTATGCCTTAGTTGTACAATCTACTATTAAATTCATTACTTTATGTCCTTTAGAGGGCGCCATATTGAATTTATTGTGACGTCGAATAACCTATACCCAGAGGACGGTTAAGACGCTTCTGACGATATCTCATTTGTCAAATTATTATAAGTACTTTTGAAGTAATGAGGTCCGAACCGATGAACATACATACATACATACCGGTCAAAATCATAACCCTCCTTTTTGCATTGTCGAAGTCGAGTAAAAAAAAAATTGAAAGTATCGGAAATCATCCATTGCTGATACTTTTTTGACTGAATGTTTATGTAAATGAATGATAAAATATCTTGGTGTTTCATATTAATTTCCTTATCGCTGAAATATCGTAAATATCCTTAGTTATAATGGACAGTAATTTATAGTTTACTAGCTGCGCCCCGCGGTTTTACCCGCATAAGACTCGATCCCGTGGGAATATCGGGATAAAAACTATCCTATGTCCTTTTCCGGGACTCAAACTATATCTATACCAAATTTCATCTAAATCGGTTCAGTGGTTTAGGCGTGAAGAAGTAACAAACATATAAACACACACACACTCACAAACTTTCGCCTTTATAATATTAGTGTGATGATATTGGGGTAACGACATGATGATCCATAGAGCTAGGGTATTATATAACACATATCACCATCATCTGCAGCATGCTTCGTGTAACTACCACTAGCTTACAGCTGGCACCACACAGCGCGGAGCGTAGCCCTAGTGAACTGGACGGTATTTGTTGCAGTTGGGCACTGCAACATAAACGATAAGTGATTTTATTTCTGTAAGTAAGGTTGTACTAACACTTTACACGACAACAATAAATCATGTCTTATTATTGGATGAGTTCGGTGTTTCCTATCCTCAACCCACATCAATGATCCACAGAGATCACACAGGGACCACCCCGCCCCCGATCGGCTCCACAGTATCTACTCCGCAGTCCCTGGAATCTCAGTTAGCGGCTATCCTCGCGCCGCAGCCCCGCTTTATTATCACGACAAGGGTAGCTATGTCATCTTCTAGTTACATGCGATCATCAAACAAAAGTAACTTAATTTAAGTACTCGTGTGGCAACCGAAAAGGCAATCAACATTGTTAATACTAAGACACTAAAGATAAAAGGTAAGTAAAGGAAGACGGCTGTTATGTTCAGCGATGCTAGATCACTGTTATGTTCAGCGATGCTAGATCACGTAAGTAGTGTAAGGGAACACGTCATCGATTTTAAAGCTTAGAAAACTGCATCTAATTACTGGAGGTAATGAAATTGTCGTTGTGTGAGTGATTGTTGTATGACATGATGCACTGAGTATACTGACCTATCTCAACGGATCAAACAGTGACTTTTTAACCGACTTCAAAAAAGGAGAAGGTTCTCAATTCCGTGTATTTCGACTGTATTTTTTTTGTATGTATATTACGCGATATCTCCGGCAATTGTAAATCGAATTCAAAAATTCCCTCTAGTAGCAGTAGTTCGGTTCTTCGTTTAGTAGAGTTAGCTTCAATAATACGTATTTTTTCCACTTAGTAGTATATGTACGTACGTATATTGATAATGTTATAATAACTTCCTGTCACTGATATTTATACGAATTTGTGTGGGGTTTACAACTAAAAAGTGAAAATAAAAATACAAAGTCGGTGGCAACAATTTTATGTTTCTAATGTAATAATGGAATGGACTTTGTCTGAAAAATAAATGAATAATTTAAAAAAACGAAAATAATAAACCAAAAACGCAGACTTCCGAAATTAAATCTACTTTTCACTTTGTAGTGTTTTTTTGGAAGTCGGTTTTTTTTTAAGTTTTTTTAACTTATCGTTACGTAGATATTTGAAGATCTTATCACTTAATAGATCCGATGTTGTAACCATCAGCATAATATGTATAATCAGCTCGATAGAGATAAACGGATGTCTGCTGCTTCAGATTAGATGCGTGATATTGCGGATTACAGTGATTCAATTACAATATTGCGATGGGGGGGGGGGGGGGGCTATTATTTCTATTATATTGCTCCTTTATTTTACACGTGAAACTTTTCCGTAAGTAACGCGAATACTTACGTTAGCGAAGGTGTAAAAAGGATCTGATAGAGCTTAACTTGTTGACATCGGGTATTCGGATACACGAAACTATCAATGTATACATACGAGTCAAACGATATCGAGCATTTTCAACAATCAGTACAGTATGTTCAATATTTTTGTTTTAGTTTGCACCGTCGCGCGCGTCGCCGCGTCGCCGCCGGCGTCGGCATCGGGCCATCGGCTCACGTCGACTGTGCTCTTTATGTCACAACATGATGGATGGCTCGCAGTATCAGGTCATTGTGTGCCGCGCCGGTGATTAGACGCGATGCTAAGTATGCGCACGCGCACGCACCCGCGATACGCGCCCCCTTTCAATTCAAACGTTAGGACACAGTAGCGTTAAGTCCGAGGCCATGTCTTTCCATGGGCCCCGGAACGGGCCACCATCGGGATCCCAACTAACGGTAGGAGGGGTTCACATCGGCGTCGAGACAACGATGAAACACCTGGGTCTCGTCGTCGATAGCCGGTGGAACTTCGTCGAACACTTCCGACGTTTGGCGCCCAAACTGGAACGGACTGGGGCCGCCTTCAAGCGGCTCTTGCCCAACATGAGGGGGCCAAACGCCTCCTGCCGGAGGCTTTACGCAGGGGTCGTGTGATCCATGGCCCTATATGGGGCCCCGGTGTGGGCGCGTTCACTGCGGCGGCGAACCGCCCACTATCGGAACGCGCCCCAAAAGGTGGTAGCCGTAAGGCTGATCCGAGGCTACCGCACGATCTCGGGCGAGGCGGCAAGCCTCTTTGCCGGACTGCCGCAATGGGATCTGCTACCTAATTGCGGAACGCCAAATCGTCAAATGATTCTGATCAGTTGGCTTCATTTCTATCACAATTGGCTTCATTTTACGATTTTCGAATTGCGAAACTCTAGTTTATTATGAAACCAATTATGAACGTTAAGGCCCTGCGCAGAAACTAGAGTTTCGCAATTCGAAAATCGTAAAATGAAGCCAATTGTGATAGAAATGAAGCCAACTGATCAGAATCATTTGACGATTTGGCGTTCCGCAATTAGGCTGCTGGAGGCGATAGTCCTCGCGCCGCTCGCGCACCTGTATGAGTGGTGCGCGGAGGCACTACGCCGGGGGAAAACTCCGCTTCCGCAGCAAGTCGCGGCGGAGCGGACAGACCTCCGGCACGATCTCATGGTGGCATGGAAAGAGCGACTTTCGCAACCCAGCGCAGGACACGCCACGACAGTGGCGATAAGACCCCTCTTTGAGGAGTGACTAGAGAGGCGTCACGGCGTTCTCATCTACCGCCTGACCCAGCGCCTGACTCACCGCCCGACTCACCGCCTGACTCACCGGACACGGATGTTTCGGGAGGTTCCTGCACATCATCAGGCGGGAGGAGACGCCCGGGTGTCACCATTGCGAGGATCGCCCAGAGGACACGGTGGAGCATAAGGTGGAGGTCTGCCCCGCTTGGGCGGAGCGCCGCCGTGTCCTCGTAGAGGCGATCGGCAGCGGCGGCTACCTCTCGCGTCCGGCCCTGGTTCAAGCCATGGTCCGGAGCGAGAAGGAGCGGGAGGCAGTCACCTCCTTCTGCGAAGCAGTGATGCTAGCGAAGGAGGTGGAGGGATGGCTGAGGGAGAGTGCCTCACATCCCAGCCGCCGCGGGAGACGCTCCGGGCGTCGGGAGCCGCGTGACGACTCCTGGCCACCGTAGGCGTGGGCCTGCGGACGGAGAGTAATGGGTAGCTCACCGTCCGATCAGGACCAGGCCCGTGCCGGACGTCGCGTATGTGTTCCACGCGCGCCTCAAAGAGATGTCAGCATAAAGGAAGGGACCTGTTAGGGCCTACGCCTGCCGGGGTTGCGGGATTGTCCGAAAGGGTTACCGGTACTCCGGAACACAAAGGGCTAAGGAAGTAACACGGGTGGGTTTTTGTCAGTAAGAGTCTGACACTCCCTTCCGCTCCACCCAGAGCGGGAGGGGTCATTTGATTATTTCCCATCCACAATAAAAAAGGACACAGTAGCGTTGTAACTTGTCAAGGAGAGTATCATTCTCTTATTTGCCCCGCTTGCAATCAACAAAGTTGGTACGAGCCCAACTTCGGCGTGCACTTCGTCAACAACTGCAAGAACAAGGTGCATTCAAAAGCTAATTATAGCATCATCGATTCTGATCGATGCCGGAGTCTGCTCCGGCCAGCCACGGCAGCCACGGCAGCTACGGGCGAGGGTAAAGCGAGTCGAACTGTCGACTGTCATGTCGGCACGTCGTCAACTAAGTACGTGAGTTGGTTCCCTATCCATTTGCATAAAATTTTAAGACCTAATATAACTTGGCATACTTTTGTTTCTCCTAATAATATTTTTCGCATAACATTATTTACGCATAACAGCTTACGCATAATTAATTTCTCTAATCATAATAATGATTAAGCATAACATTCTAAAGCATAAAATTAGCATGCTCGTTTTATTTCTAACCACGTCAGGTCGACGGAGCCCCGCTGTGCGGGGGCTCCTATTTCTGTCTGCAGAGTTTAAAGGAACCTAACCAAACCGATCCTCGGGTTGGCCCCTGATGTCGTTTAGTATTATGCGAATTAAATATATGCCAAAACAAATTAGCCTTAAAGATAATGTAATATAATAAAATATATTTTTCTGTTCTGTTTTTTCTTGTCTGTTTTTATATGTGTGTACATAAATGTTAAAATAAATAAATAATTATGCGAACATGTCACACAACTGTATGCCAAAAAAAATACAGTAAGTATTGTTATGCCAAAACAACTTATGCCAAAATATTTATGTCAAATTAGGAGAAAGAACATTATGCGAAAAGAATGACCCCACGTGAGTTATCTCGATCCTACCGGCGCGGCGGCGCGGCGGCGGCGGCGCGGCGGCCGCGGCGGGCGTCGCCGTCGTGTTGTCTTAACTTGCCTATTACTATTAAGTATTCTGTGCTATTATCATAATAGTGAACAGCGCGGTCTCGCTTCACTTGTGCTAAGTAATTGAATACGTTCCGCATACAAGTCATTTGTTACACTTCGTTATTTTCTGGAAAATTGATTATTTGATAACTAACTCGGTTGAACAGAATCTTTCGAATAAGTTATTTTACATTGAGCAGTATTCGAGTGACAGTGGTTCTACTTCAAAGTTACACAACAACAACAAGTCATTATTGAGTCCATCGTTATCGTCGACAAGGTTCAGAATAATAAATTATTGCAAATTATTTACAACCTCCAAACATCATGCTATTGCGTTGGGAGTACCTAGAAGCCTGTCTAGCTGAACGCACACAAGTGCATAACAATTACCTGAATGGTGACAAGTCACTTGCTGAAAGCGGAAATGACAAAATAATGAAAAGTAAAACCAATCTTGTACCTACATATTATTATGTAGAATAGAATGTTGGGCTACAACTATAAAAGAGACAAAAGTAAGGCAACTGCTAGCAGCTTGCAACAGCTTGTGACGAGGTATGTGTGACGAGAAAGGATACGATAAGGGGTGAATGTAAAAGGTAGTTTCAAAGCAGCGCGCAGCGCCTGGGACAGACAAACTGATAAGTAACCGCTTGGTGTAGACACGTGATGGCGAGGAAAGCGAAGAGGAGTATGGGACCAGACGAGTCTTGGGCCAGTGTGGATTTGGCTGGCTGGCTGTAAGAGCAAGCACACTAAAGAAGCTATACTAAGACGGGTTGTGTGACAGATGATATGGCTCGAATAAAAGTGAGTGAAGGACGATGGCTCGCTGATAGCACACTATGTAGTACCTACGCGCCGAATGACAATGTCACAGTTTGTTTTCCTAAGCTTTGCAAGGTCACCGCTCGAGTGGCACTAGTCCACGCAAGCGCCCCTTCAGAACGAACAGCTATGTAACGAAGTAATGACGGAAGTGCTCGCAAACAGTTCGCCAGGTACCACCTGAACACACGCATCGCGGACGTGTGTAACTGTGTGTTATTATCGCTACTAGCGGAGCATCATCACTACTCTCTGTGTTTTGTGTCATATCACTCACGATCATACGGAGGCGGTTTACTAGCAGCATCTCACCAACTATTATTAACATAATATGAACGACTTGCTCCAATTTTCGACCATTGTATCTACTTAATTCACAAAGCAATTTAAATGCTATGAACTTTTTATTATAATCAACCGGGCTTGGTATTATACTGTCTTGTACTGCGGAAAAGAAAACAATTAAGTATATTGTTTTAGTGAAAAAATAATCACTTATTCATGCCGACTTTAAATTCAATGGCAAATGTTTGTGCACTAATCAGAATGGAAAGAATTAATACGATTTCATTAATTAGTTCCGAATAGTTCACGCCGTGTGAGCACCTAATGTGTGTCGCGTCCTCGAACTGCGCCACTCGGCGGCGGCTGCGCACACGGGCGCTGCGAGCTATGTAGGCGAGGTCCAGCGGAGACTGCCTGCTTGAACTAGTTCGGCGACACGTGATGCGCCATTACGTCAAGTATGTCACGTCGCGCGCGGCATCAGTAAGTGCTCAAAGTTTGCTAATAAGACCTAATCCCGTTTAGTTCAGTGGTTGTGCAAGGAAGATGTGCGCGGCGCGGAGGCGCGGGGCGCAGGAATGTGTTGCGAGGTTGCGACACGGACGAGGCGGCGCGGGCGCGGCGGCGGCGGCGAGGGGAAGGGGGAGGGGGCGCATCGTCGATGTGTCAACTGAGCTTTGTGCATTACGTGTGCTGCAGCTTTGTGTGCATGAGCAGGCTTCCTGGAGGTCGTTGTACCAATAGGTCACAGTTTGCGCATAACTTAGGTGAGCGAAAATGTTTAAACCTACGAGACGTGGCCTTGGCGGATATGCTTTTTGTCGTAACAAAATCTAAGCAACATGTCACCAATGCTAACCTTAAGGCGCTTACATGACCTCAAGATTTGGTAGTTGTCTAACCTCGTTAACTTAAGTACATACAACGTCTGCAAGAATGTACTTCGTGACATAACTAACTTACAAGCAGCGGCAGCCATCGGAGCGGAGGTCATCATCGGCGCGCGACTACTTTATGACAGTTTAACACCCAATTGAGCAACTGACACACAAAGACTAGTGGTTATTATTCTCTTTGGTGACATAGTACGACCGACGGGTCCACCCTTTAGCAGAACTTTTTATGTCATAATATTATTCTGCATAACAGCGGATAGTATAAACTTCATTTCGCTGAAAATCAATTGGCAAACACTCATTTATCATACATTCAAAACTCATAATTTTGTAAGTCAGAATCATCTTTAGGCATAAAGGACATGTCCAGTTTCTGCCCTCTGGTAATTCTGGTATAGATAATTGTTCATGATTTAAGGTTATTCAGTAAGATTTAAAAATTTAGATTTAAATTACTATGGATTAATTAATTCAGTATTACTTGCGTAACATAATTCTCAAAAAAACAGTACTCAATCGTAGCTTCCGTTTTGCCATTTTAAACGGGAAGTACTAAAAATGTTTTTGACGTTCCATTTTATCCCGTAATTATCTTTAAATAGTGTGAGCAATAATTATAAGCCGCTTATTTTAGATGAAAGGAATATATTAACGTATTTGCGTATATAATACGACAATATTACTAAAATATTTTAGTGTACACATCAAACGTCTTTTCTTCGGATACCCACTTGCTAACATGAAGGTAAGTATTTATTACTTTTTTGACATGGCATTGACATTTATTTTTTGGTTGTCAATTCCAAGTTGCGTGTAGGTATGCGTTCCTTGCTTACTATGCGATTATTTTCTGTTATGGATATTTTCTTTAAACGACCACTGCTATTCTACACGGACTGACATCATCTGGACACGATGACTATTGCTATACTTATAGGATTCTGCTTTTCCTTTCGATTTGGATATTATGATGAGGTGCATCGCTGTGCTGCGGATTCGCAGACATATCGTGTCAAGGCTGGCGTTACCCCTGCAAGTGAGACTTGCTCGATGGTTATCAAATCAGGTAGGCCTCTATACTACGGCAGTCGCGTAAACCATGCAGGAAAGGCAGTAGGTACATTGAGCAGTTGTGTTATAATTTGAAAAATACAATGACGTCTTATTGTTCCAGCTCCCATTAGATGGATACGCAAGTGTCACGATTGTTATAATTTATTGCAAAGCTGTTACAAAGCTGCTGACAATGAGAGATTACTAGGTCATACAATGGTCTGCCACGTCATGACGCTAGTATGGTATCTTGGCTGGGCAAGGCATCAAAATAACGTGCTAGCACCAGCTACATTTTTGGACAATGTTTTGGTGTCTCTAGAAGACGTTTAATTTTTTTATCATTTTATTTAAGAATGTATCTACAATAAATTAATTTGTTTTGCAATAAATACATACATAGTTTTGTTTATTATAATCCCAATTCAGTATCAACAAGTAGCTACATATAAATAATATTATGGGTATTGAAGATAGAAACCAAAATACGGAATTAAAGATGATGCCAATATAATATTATAATATTGTGACAAACAATAGGTGCTTAACATTTTTGTTACACAAATAGAAATATCCAAAAAACTGTAGAATATGATCTCAGACCAACAAAATGTTTCATTAACCTCACAAAGACATACCACCAATTAGTACCTGTATTCGCTCACAGATGTCATTATACTAAACAAAGTTAAGAAAAACCCCTAGCGTATAATCCTTATTTTGACCAGTTTACGCAAGATCCTGACTCCTGAAACTTATTAATTAATAAACTATAGAATACGACGATTATAATAATATAACAATCATTACTGAACATTTTCTTTGACTGCCTAGACATTCGCCCATTGCTCCACCAGACATGTCCTTTCATATCCATAATAATTAAAAAGTAGAACCATCATATCGCAGAAAGTTCACAGTCAGAATCGTCCTTTGGCATACATTTCATATCGATAGTCATTAAAAGGCAGAACTATCATATCTCAGAAAGTTTACAGTTAGAATCATCTTTTGGCATACATTTCATATTCATAAAAATTGAAAGACTCATCTATCATAATTAGCACTCAATAGAACAGTTGACTGCGAACATATGTGGTTTTTATTTCCCTGTAAGAAGCATGGAAACATGCAAAAAAAATAAAATGAAAAAGTGTTTATTCACATAAATAATTTTAAACATGACATATTACCTCTGCCAAACTGCAAAATATGATATATTATACATATATTCATATCATTCTACTGTGTCACAGGACAGGAATAACCAACCATCTGATTCACCTCGGATTGTTTATGCAACCTGACCTCAGAATCACCTTTGTTTATAAAACAGCGTTTACAAAACACCGTTCGGCTTCCATCGAAATCTAGATAGGTTTCTGATTTTTAACATAAAATCACGCCTTGTTTCCCCGAAGAGTTGAGCAGAGGTGTACCTACACTACACCCACATTATACGTTACACTACTTTTTTTTTGTGCGCCGTGGAAATCCTCATGGACTTCCTCCATCGTGGAGTTGACCGAGGAGCATGCCGGACTCTTACCGGCTAAAACCACCGCGGTGTTCCACCTCTACCTATGGCGCTCCCACACGTTACACTACTAAGTCAGTAGGTAGGTACCTACCTCCCTGCCATTACGATATATTCGATTTATCAAGATTAACACAAAACGCAAAGATAAAATAAAAAGATTGTTTTACTTGTTTTAAGTCTGGGCATTCATATAAAAACTATTTGCAAACTTCTTTCTTTAAAGGAATACACTTCAAAGGATTTGTGAAAGCTATAATCATTTACATATTATTCTGTTGTGTAAATGATGACTGTTTAATTTAGAGGAATACAATTACAACCATGTATTCGTGTGTCTCGGAGTAGCCCATTAAAATTGCTTTCACAAGAAACGAAGCCCTTTCCAGCACAAGGAAGAAGAACGGAATTGTTTAGGTATTACACCTCGAGGTGCCTCAGGGTTTTGGTCACTTGGAAAATGATGGGAAGTACAACGGTACGTTTATTTATATAGTTCACTCCATTCCTTACAAACATGTTGACATCTCTTGGAGGAGTCTCCAAACGTCTCTAGATAATGCTGCACCACATAATTATGACCGCGGTATGCTGGTTGAAATTAGGCGGAACCACTCGTGTTTGTCAACACAAAAACCTCATTCCTTCCTTCCTTTGGTCCTATTGATTCTTAGAACGCAAATACACGCAATTTACAGTCTGTCGCGAGGGGTTTAGCACAGAGCCCTCTGAAGAATCTGTATAGGGCTCTATAACCAAACTACTAGCTAAGCTTAGAAGACCATTGGTCTTAAAACAAGAATTTTAATACTTTTATGCATGGACATAGCAACCCAAGTGGGCCGGATACTTTCAACGTTATCGATATCACCGACGTCTTGGTCATCTGAAGGACTTAGAACTCTCCCCAGTTCTAAGTCCGCGAAGAACTGCAACAAATCGACTTTAAATGAGCAGTTATGCAAACACTATTTTCGTTACTGGAACCAACGGTGTCGAGATTAACACGTTAAGTGCGAAACGAGGCCTAAATCACCCCACATCCAACTTCCTTGTGGTGCGGCAAGGAAAAACGTGAACATCTCATATTCATATTCATATTCATTTATTTTGCGTTCCACAAGGTAAAAAGATGTTTACAAAAGGCTTAGAGCTAAGATCCGTTGTAGACCCTGTTAGGGCACAGCAAAACATTTTTTATTGGTACATACATTATACTTAGCAATTAAATATCTAAATCATAGAAACTAAAATTAAAATAAAATTATACATGAAAACTGAATATATAAATAGAAGAATATAAAGTAAGTACCTATTTTCTTAAAATACTATCAATACGTTTACATAAATTTATATTTATATTGCCTAAGGTAATAATTATTATCACAAAAACTTATTTAATAAGAGATCATAATTATTTTAAGATTACAAATTATTAATAAAGAGATCAGGTTTACATGTATCCTTATCAGAGACAATTTATAGATTTAGTAGGTAAGTAACATTTTATAATTTACTTAAATAATCTTCTTGATACTTAAATATATGCATGTATATATTTAAAAATGTATTTATTGCAATTATAATTTTTCATTTAAGTATTCGTTTATATTATAATAGCTCTTGTTTAATAGCAAAAGTTTTACTTTATTAATAAAAATATTGTATTTATTTATATTTCTTATTTCTTCTGGTAACTTATTATATATTTTTATCGACATGGCATAGGTACTTGAAGAGTGCATTTTTAATCGAGATGTAGGTATGTTTAATTTATTATTATGTCTTAAAGTAAATGTAGTTTGTAGTATGTCTTCTCTTTTTGTGTAGAATTCCGGGTATCTTCGTACAAATTTACAGAGTTCAAAAATGTAGAGACACGGTAGGGTTAAAATTTTTTGTTCCTGAAAGTGGGGTTTGCAGCTATCCGTTTGTTCAATATTGACTAGAATTCTAATAAGTTTTTTTTGTAGGGTGAATAGTGTGGGTGCGTCTGTGCTATTACCCCATAATATGACACCGTATTTAAGCCATGCATAGGCATATGCATAATATGTTACTAACGCAGTGTTCAGGTCTGTAGTTTTTTTGATTTCCCGAAGGGCGTATGAAAATTTTGATAATTTTGCTTTTAATTTTTGGATATGCGACTTCCAATTTATGTGTGTGTCTATATCTAGTCCTAATAGGGTGAATGTATTTACTATTTCTAATTTGTAGTTTTTAAAACTGAAGTTTATTTGTATAGGTTTTTTTTGTCGTGGGTGAAATGTCATTATTTTTGTTTTGTTAAAGTTAATTTCTAGATTATGTTCCGTCATCCAATGAGTTGTAGCGTCAAGTATTGAATTTAATTTAGCGTTAATGTTGGTATTAGTTTCGCATGAGGCAAGGATGGATATATCATCCGCAAACAAAACACAAGGTTCACTGATATGCTTCGGGAGATCGTTTATGTAAACTAAAAATAGGAAGCAGCCTATTACACTACCCTGTGGGATTGAAGCGTTGATTGGTATATTTTCGGATCGAAACAATTCTATTTCGTTAGTTTTTTGGTTAAAATACTCTAATTCGACTAATTGCTCTCTATGCTGTAAATACGATGTGAACCATTCATGACATTTTCCACGGATCCCTATTCCATATAGTTTGTTTAATAAAATGTTGAATTGTACTTTATCGTATGCTTTTGTCATATCAAGCAGTAATCCTATTGCATATTTTTTGGAGTTAATGATATCGAGGGCTTCTTGTATATATTTATAGATGGCGAGGATTGTGGATCGGTTTTTCCTGAAGCCATTTTGACAGTCATTAAATATATTGTATTTTTCACAATAAGCATAGACACGGTTGCACATGGCTTTTTCAAATATTTTTGATGCAGTTGGTAGGAGAGCGATGGGGCGGTAGTTATTTGGGTCAGTTTTTGCATTTTTCTTGTGTATTGGCTTTATAAGGGCCTTTTTCAAGAGGTTGGGAAAAGCACCTTCCTCGAAAGATTGATTTATCAGTTTGTAGAATGGAAGAGTTAATTCATCTGCACATTGTCTCAGTAGTGTAGGTGGGAGTTCGTCAATGCCATAGCTCGATTTATTTTTTAAGTTTTTTATTAATGCATTCACCTCGTAAGGATCTGCTGGACTCAGAAAGATCGAATTCTCTGTTGTAGACATTGCAGGTTTTTCTTTTGGTTTACTGCCAGATGGGCTCGTACTAATTTTCCCAATAGAGGCAAAGAAATTATTAAAGATGTTAGCTACCTCTTTGGGCTCTGAAGTCATATTATTATTGTTAGTTTGTAGAGTTACATTCTGGTTTTCGCGTCTCATTATTTTGTTAGTCCGTTCATTTATTATTCCCCACATTGTTTTAACTTTATTGCTTGATTTTATCATTTTATGTTTAAAGTGTTGTTTTTTTGCTGTCACTACAGTTTTCTTTAATATTTTTTCATAATTCTTGTAATATTTTGTTAATATGGGGTTGTTTGTTTTAGTAATTAGTATCTTCAGTAGTCTTTTATTTTTGCAACAGTTTTTTATACCTTTTGATAGCCAGTATTTATTATAATTTGTTTTTGTCTCTGTCGTGCGAAGGGCATAGCTTTGGTTTGGTCCAGTATAGAAAAGAGATAAATGTATATTTGAGACGCGCTAATGGTCCCGGACTCGGTGGTATACCTACCTTGGTACCGGATGTCTTAGGCCTCGTACCGCACTGAATTAATATAATTTTAATGCAGTGCGGAACGAGGCTAAAACGTCCCATATCGCCCCGGACCTCGTACCGCACCCAACGCGAGCTTGCCGCGACTAGTGTTGTGCATTTTTACTATCTCGTGAAGCTGACAAAAAATCCAAAAAGATTTTGACTCAGTGCTCTCAGTGCAAAAAATCTTATTGTCTACCCTGTTTCAATGAAAAACACTCATAAATAAGTACAAAATATATATTGAGATTTTTTATAAAAAAAGTATATTGTTACTGATTTTTTTATGTTAATTCAAGTTCTAATAAGTGTATTTTTAAAGCCCGAGGCAGAATAAATAGGATAGTTTCTTTTCTACTTCTGGTTTTCTTTTTTTTTCTATTCTGTGAACCGCATTAAGATTTTCACACAAAAATAGATAAACGTCGTTGCGTCGATATTATAATAATAATAATAATAATAATAAACCCGCAGGGCAGTATGTGGCGAGCTGTTGGGCAGTAGCGACCCCACGGACCCTATCTCCCGGGAGAAGTCTTGTTCCTCACCTCTGGCTTGCCTTTATTGGCCGGCTGGAGTGAACAATGACGAGGAACAGAGCTCCCACCTCATTCTTGCCTTTGTTGGCCGGCTTGAGTGGAGATTCGCAAGAGCAAACGTGCTCGGAGGAAGGAAGTATTTCAGTAAGATGCTGGTAGGGATCTTGACCGTACTTCCGGGATTGTCCTGATAGCCGTGGAATACCTCTCCACTCCTCATAAGCACTTCAGGACATGTTGCCCCCTTGTCGCTACGTCACTATGTGCTAGCGACCGTTTCCGGGGGCCCATTATTGAGTGTGCAAGTCACCCCCTGCTATTTTATCCGTGTATATGTATATAAAACATTGATTAGGCAGGGGTCATAGTTCTTCCATAGTTCTTGGTAACCAGTCCACTTTAGCCACGCAAACCCATAGCCCAACTTTTCATTTTTCCATATCCGGCAATAGTCCTACACCAACCGGGGGTTGTCCTTGGATGCACTTGCATAGTGCATACAGGGAGAATCGTCGGTTGGTGCCACATTTCATTAAAATTTCCTAAGGGGCCTCTGCGGGTTGGCTTCGGCCCCTCGTACGCCTTCCAAAGGACCGGGACCCCATGGTCCCGAGATATGTAAAGAAATAATAATAATATTCCACAACTATCACACAACGCTATCTAGTCCCAAGCTAAGCAGAGCTTGTGTTATGGGTACTAGACAACTGATAAACATACTTATATATTTCTAAATACATACATATTATAGATAAATTACACCCAGACACAGAACAAATGATCGTGCTCATCACACAAACATTTGTCCTGGGTGGGAATCGAACCCACCCAATATTATTTTTCCCATCACTAATCTTAGCGAAAATTTACTCTATTTCAGTGCGTTACGAGGTGTATAAGATCCCATATTTTGTTTTGCCAATAAATTCTAAACTAGCTATCAGATCCCGGGGCGACGGTAGATTAGGGTTCATCAATTCACTGTCTATATCGATAAGGACCAAAATTTTCATTTGTCTTTGATTTCGCGCCAGAAAATGGATTTTAGTCTGTTAAAGGAGGTGGGGTCTAATAGACCGCGTGTCGCCCTAACGTCTGGTCACGGTGCGGGCCGATAATGCCTCGTGCCGCAGGAACGGAAAGTTTGCAAAAATTGGTGCCGCAGCTAACGTGTTAAATTGAGAAGGGCTCCTCCTAAACTTACGCAAAGCATGCATGCGGACTTGCGGAGTCACGCGTCCTACTCTTCCTCTACACTTTTATGAATATGTATATTTTCATGCTTTTGCTAGCGGCTTCATCCGTAAAGGTCAGTTTATTTCAGTGAACCGTTCTACCAGAAAAAATAGTTTTCTTTGTCCTAATCCAGGTCATGGTCTACCCGTGTGCCATATTATACACGTAGACAAACATCCAAACACAAGAAAGCGACTTCCACATTTAAAATAATAATTATGAGCTAACTAGTAGTATTTTAGGCCATCTACACGGTACCTGTACCTGCCCTGCATTCAAATCATCAACGTAGAAGTCGCTTTTGATGGTAAGAGCTATACATATATCTCCACATTTAATAGCTAACTGCAGTACCTCAGGAAATCGTATCCAATTGAAATAGTTACGACTACATCTTTCTGCATATCCTCACGCCACAAATTAATTCAACGAATTTTTAATTCAGTACAATGTATGGATAGAAGAGGCTATAAAGCATGGAGCACAACAACTGTGCTCCATGCTATAAAGACTCATTTTCTCAATCATGCTTAGAAATTTGAGCATTATTTTGACAACCTTCTTCGAGATAAATCGAAATTGCTATACTGGCCAAATACATGCGAGCAGCGGCCGGCAAAAGTTGTATGAAAATCCATATGTGTCGAGTTTTGCGGCCAAATAAATTACATAGTAAACTCATATCTGTCGTATAATTTAAAAATGGAACGATCTTTTACTCCGAAACATGGCAACCAAGGAGGTAACTTATCAAAGGTTTTATTTAAATTTCGAACCGGCTTGCCAATAGAAATCTGTTTATTGAAAAGAAAAACAAATGAACACTTTACCGCGGGAAAAAATATTGTTGTATGTTGTTCGTCATTGATTTTGAAAAGTACTTGTATTTGACAAAAAAGTCCTGCCTAGATACTGTCGAATAGGGGAGCTATTCTATTAAATTAAATCCCTTTTATGGTCGTAAGGATTATATTTTAGTAGTCTTTTTTCATATTATCATAATTCTCAACTTATTTTCTAGACGTCAAACCTACGACTCTTATATGACATCTGTTTGAATGTTCGAAAGGAACTTGTTACAAATATAAGCAGCGGCCCAACCCGCAAGGAGGTCAGTATCTCTCAAAGAAGTCTCTACAATACTATCTACTTAGTTTTAACTTCCTCGCATTATTTGAGAAAAGTACTATACAAGCTTTGGCCACAAAAAGGCATTGATGGACTTACGTATGTGTGCCTCGGCTTCGCCTCGGCCCACATTTACACGTTCGTCCATCGATGCCTCTTTTGCTGGCCGCTGCAGTAATCTACTATTAACAATACAAATTACAACGCGTAGGTACCAATCAAATAAACTCAGTGCCAAATAGTCTTATCCTCGTGTCTTATGACCTTCTGTGGGGTAAGCTGAGAAATGAGAAAAAAGTAGACACCGAGGTTACCTCTCTACTAAAATTTTGATATAGAAACAAAGTAAACAATGTTAGGTGGGCAGGGACTCTGTCCGAAGAATATAAATTGGAATGTGGGGTGAGGCAGGGGGAATCACATCCCCTCTTCTCTTCAATTTGTATATCAACCCGCTGATTGTTGAGCTCAGCAATACTGGCATCGGCTGTCATGTTGATGGTGTTGCTATGAGCAACATCTCCTATGCGGACGATGTGGTCTTGCTGCACATTGATCAGTGCCTTGAGACGTTTGTTGAAGGTCAGTGAGGACTATGCGGTAACTCAAAGGCTTAGGTATAATGTCGCTAAGAGTGAGTTTCTTGTTTTGTTTTTAAAGTTGGCGCCAGAAGAGACTTGAATGTGCCGTGCATCTCATTAGCAAGTATGCCCTTGAAGCGAGTCTCAAAGTTTAAATGCCTGGGGCATTGGGCCAGCGAGGACCTATGTGATGACCTAGACATAGAGAGGGAGCGCAGGGCGCTGTCTGTTTGAAGTAATGCCGGAGGTTTGCACGGTGTACTTTTGAGGTTAAAATGATGCTTTTTTGAGCATATTGTCAGAGTTTCTACACCTGCAGCCCCTGGGTCAAGTATACGCAGAAGGCTTACAGTGCTCTGCGTGTACAATATAATGCCTTCGGAATGCTTGTGGGGCTGCCGCGGTTTTGTAACGCTTCGGGTTTGTTTGCCGACGCGAGGGTGGATGATATTTATGCCATCATTCGAAAGCGATGCGCTTCTCTCCGGCACAGAACACACGTCAGCTCCCTCAGCATGTTGAGGGCATTGAGTGACCGGTGGGACTGCCCGATGCGCCGATGCTTGGCCGTTGGGTGAGAATGCACACACAGACAGACTTTAAGTAGGTATACGGGCACTTAATGTTTTTATTTTTAATTCTATTATATACATATATGTTCTCTTTGTGATTGTATGTGTTACTAACATTAGTTAAATAAGTAATTTCATGTCTTTTTTAAAGGAATTTATACTGAAATTTTTGCCAAGTGAATAACCGAACACTATGGGCTTTAAGGTTTGCAAATAAAAAAGTTCATTATTATTTTATTATTATAATAAAGCATATTTAGGCCTTAAGTTCGGCGTCTTAAAAAATAAGTTTTTGCGAATCAAATGGTATTACAATGATGTAAGTACCTATGACCTATTTATTAGATATTTTTTAGAGGTAATAATTTCGTATTTATACATACACAACATAAATAGCCATTGAAATGATATTTGCCCTGAGCCATAGAGTCTGTTGTTAACATACATAATAGATATTTTTAACACATATTATTTATATTTTTGAAGCAAATGGTCGGATTTATACATTATCCAGCATATTTTTTAATTCAAATAGTAAAATTTTAGAACCAAAAGGTCTGACAACAACGTAAAAATATTATTTGTAACTGGGCCTTAAAAATTGGGAATTATGTAACTACCCTTAGACATCAAATGTAGTTTTTTTTGGAATTCATTGGAGGAATCGCTTAAAAATTGGCATCCCTCGAATCTCAAATAACCAAACACAAATATTATAGCCGTGTTCTCCAAATTATAGAACAATTATTCATTTTCAATGTTTATTTTTGCTCTCCTGAAAAGTTGCAAAAATGGATATCGCACCAGATGGCTGTGATGTCGAGAATTACTTTACGGTATTGGAAGATTACAGCCACGCTGTCGTGAATCCAACTAACAGCGATCGTGGCGGCTCCTATAAGCGAATATTTTAATAATACTTATAGTAAGTACAGACATAGATTTACTGGTTTTTTTTATTATTTAACGGAACTCGACCTTCACAGTTTATCATTATGTACAGGAAGATGTTGTAATTTGTGTAAAAAGTCCACTCAAGTCGTGATGTGTCTAACGTGAGCCTTGTTTGCACACACAAAGCGTGCAGCGATTATCAGTGGTTAATTGAAGGCTGCGGGTGCGCATGCGCAGGTCGCAGCTGTCTGCCCTTTGGCAATCTCTAGCTGTTAGCGCGCACCGCGATGCTTATTGTTCTAACAGTAGTCGATGATGTTAACCCATTCGCTACGGCGGACGCCTTTCGGCGTTTTTTGATTTAATATTTAGGTGCAAAATACGCCCATCGGCGTTTTTATTTAATTGCTTTTATCTTGGCAAAAACAAGTCACAAAAAATTATACTTGCAATATATGCACATTGTTTTTTAAATCCAAATCTATAATAAATCGGCGTTCCATATTATCCTAATGAGGTGCGGAGGACGCCCAACGACGTTCGCGACGAAAAGTCCAGCACCTGGCTAATAATCGTAATGTTTATCGCCGTAGCGAATGGGTTAACGACAACTACCTGACGGTCAATGCATAGTTCGGAAGTGATTAGGCATGCCCGCGGCCAACCGTGTGTGCGAGAGATATCTCACGCATTGTATGAGATGGACCTTCAACAGCTTACCTATGACGTTTCCAGGGCGCACGCGACAGCGCGACAACGCCTCAACACAGAATAACTAATAGTACCTACTTAGGCCTCATTAGGTCCACATGCCACTCGATAATAGCGCGACAAGCACCTCCAAACATTTAATTATAATTACCTTTAGATTAGCCAGCTGTGAGCCGCAAGTAAAGTGTAACCAGTCGGCTTCAAGACTAACAGGTTTTTATCTCGAGCAAAAACCTCGTTTATATTACTGCTAACAACAGATAGCTACATTCAAACGCACGTATTAGTACAATCTTACTTCCAAATCAACCTGCAGTAGGTACTTACGTGAAGTTTATTTTCCTTGTAAGTCGAGTGTGAATGATAGTGTTAGCAACGGTCCGCGCGCGTGTTCAGTTGGGGGTGTGATGGTGTCGCGGTAATCAGACCATGCGATACGCGAGCCGGATCCTCCACGAACATGTACGTGAGTGTGGCAGCTGTGGGCGGCGCGGGCGCGTGCTGCTGGCGGCTCCTCTCGCACTCCCGGCAGCTCTTCATCCTCCTTGCCTTCATCTCCTTGTGATCTCTAATTACTATAATTTAGGGATGCATCCGATACCGATGCCGATATATCGGCGATATTGGAAGTTTGCCGATACATCGGCATCGGCGATATTTCCTATGACCGATTCAACGATACTTTTTAAATTTCGCGCTATAAAAATGTAATATAAACGCGCGTGTAGTCTTTGGAGCGTTTATGAAAATATTATTAGAGAGTCCGAGGATGATGAGCCCGTGTTTACTCTGAGCTGTACTTAATTGTCTCAAAAAGAAGTCGAGAGATACCTAAGGTCTCCTGATATATCGAGAGGCGCAGATCCGTTCGTTTTCTGGCGCAATGACGTCTTATACCCAAACTTGAAAAAATGGCGCAGAAGTTTAGTTTCCAAATGAGTTCTGTCGCATCTGAGAGACTTATTTTCCACCGCAGGTCTTATTCAAACAGATTTGCGAAATCGCCTTTCTCCGCAAAACTTAAGAATAGGTACTTTGATTTTTAATCAAAAATCTCATCAATGTTAATTTTAATTACTAAAATTATTAACTAATCTCAACCTGTCTATAGTTTTAAACGATTTTATTTAGTTTGTCCTGTTATTTGTTCTTTTTATTAATTAAAAAAAAAAACTAATGAAACATTAGTAATGTGCGTCTACACATGTGAGGGACCTCGTGCGCACGGGCGACTGTTCTGTATCGTTGTGACTCAGTAAGTCAGTAGACAAAACGTGAACTAGGATGTGGCTCAAGTGGGCCTGCTAGCTGTGATATTGCAGCTATTGACGAAACGGTTATTCTCATAAACATTCCTGTATGCCGTACTGAGTGATGGTCGAGGTCACGACTTTGCCGATTCCTGGCACCCATCACTGCGCCTCCATAAAGCGTGCATGTAGAAGTAATCACCGTGAGTGATACGCAGCGTGCAGTTGCTAGGTCCGCAGTACAGACAACCGCACGTCCAAGGTAACAGTTTGACTTTAACAGCTCCTGTGTTCAATAGCGGTAAGGGCGGTTTTGGTAGTTCAAGTGGCACTGCTAGAGCGGTTAACAGTGTAGGTGTACAGTTATCGGGTAGAACTGGTCGCAGGGCGCCGCCCCTCCCCCCGCCGCGCGCCGCCCGCGCCCCGCACTCCTAGCGCACTGGAGCACAGACTGGAGGAACCTGTTTGCTCCACGTCTCGGCTAGGTTGACTGTCCGTCTAGTTAGTAAGAATGCCTAGCTGTAGGTACAGTACCTTCGTTTCCTGCAACTTGAAATAAAGTGTTTTGATTGTTCGTAAATTAATGAGCATTATGATTTATGAAAGACTGAAAACAAATTACATCATGTTCAACAAAATGAAGAAGTTATAGTATTCGGTGAAGTTAATGCTTCTGAATAGTAATTTCAAAAATATTGGATATTCTTCTGCCACACGGTGACAGACAGCGACACCAAACTAATTAAGTACCTGGTCTGTGAAGAATCACTTTTTGAAAGTTAAAGTTCCAAAGGACAGCGCCGAACAAGGGCAGCAACAGTTCCTAGTGTGCAGTGTGTGCACAGGCACGCTGTGTGCTCATCGTGCGGCGAGCGTCCCTCGTGCTAATTACTTTAATAGCCACATTACAGACGAGTGCTCTGCATTGCATCGTCCGCACAATCACCGCGACGATGTCACCGCGACGCAACCTGCATGCCTCGGGCTCCTTTGTTACGATATCTACCTTTCTCTTACCATCCAGAGCGTTCTGAAGCTCTTACTTGCCGATATTGTAATATTGCGAATTAGTCGTTTTTTCCACATTATATCTAAGTAGGTAAGTAATCCCCAAAAGTACCGCCAGTGCTGACACACCTTGAGCTAAGTATATAGATGGACGTTCATTACTAATTGGTCTTTGATTATAGTTGATTATCAAAACACGCATTAGCACTTGCAATTAAATGCAATTTAAAACTGATTACTTAATGCTTCGCAAATAATATTTCAAGGCATGCTGAGTTGTTGACGCTGTTCAAAACTTCAAATATTGTCGAAGTGCCCGTACTTACTGCCAGCTACGTTGAGTGTAACGAGGTGACGTGAAAGAGGCGGCTAACTGGAGCTAGACAGAAACGAATGCTGCTACATCACAAGACATACACGCCTGCAGTCGAGTTGGTGATGTAACAACTCATGCAAATACTTCATTTAGATTGAAGTGAATATTAATCAATGACGTATATTACGTCATTGATTAATATTCACTTATTTAGCACTCGAAGCCTTTACGATCTCACATAAATGCGTAGAACATCGCACATTACCGCACCTGCGAAGCACAAATAATACAACAAAATATGAAACAGACCTTCACCAAGTTATCTGAAACTTGTCAGCTAACTTGTAAGTTCCAAGTACTAACAAAGTGGCTGTCTTTTTTTTTATTTAAAAAGTTACAAGTTCCTTATACTTACTTCAAACTTAAACAAGGCACATACTTAGACCTCTGGGGTCTGTCTTAGCATGCAATGGCCTGAGATTTGATCAACGCGCTATTAACAGTTATGTTATTATCGAATTGATGTTCTTTCAGCTTACGCTTTATGTTTTTACTATTAGTTGTATAAAGAAACCAATTTTTATGCTATATCAGAATATATTTTCGTTCTTACCAATATCAATGTAGTAGGTATCTATCTAGGTATATGTAGGTAGGTATCTTAATAAATAAATAAATAAATAAATAATATAACTTAAAATATAACTCTACTATTACAACTGCTAGTCGTCTATACGTCTTACTAGGACGACCAGGGTATCTCTCCTTTTTTGAGCGGTTCCCAGCGTGAGCTGTTCCAATTATCTTTTTTTTCTCTTTTTTCTTCTTCGCGCCAACGCCGTTGGCTGTCTTGCCAATCGAAATAAATAATATTCACCGTGTTGCCAATTGAAATAATCAAAACGGAATCATGACAATTGAGTCTCTAATGTCTACAGGTATTTGGTTTAGTAAATTGGGTATTGTGAAGGAAGCGGTACGCCTGCCATAAAAGTTATTTTTGCGTGGCACTTGAAATGATTTTGATTTGGCTTGTCGTGTATTCACGTCATATTTAACTGGAATTTGAATATCACTCTTATCAAAATGTTCTATGAGGAACATATACTCAGCGCGCGCTATAACAGGTAATACTTTGCAATGTTTAAATAACCCTGTATAACCCTGTATAAGTCCTGGTATTTATTTTTTACATATTTTGGTACTACAAGTTTCAACAAACGTGTTTGCAAATTATGTATTTTATCTAGGTAAGTTTTAAATGTGCTTCCATAACTGGTGAGTCCATAGGATATTATCGATTCAGCAAGAGCTGTGTACATTTGAAGGAGGGTTCCGTACGGTATATTGCGCTTTATAATAGAAAATTTGGTGAGTATCGCCCGCAACCTGCCGCAAACCGATTCCACCTGGTAACTCCAGTTGAATCGGTTATCAATTATTATTAATCTCAAATAGGTATGATATGGGACTTGCTCTATAGGCGAGCAGTGGCAGTCTGGTACGTTTTTATGCAGACAATCGTGACTATGAGCTATGATTTGAAAGGGATGGGAGGTACTTATGTGACTCGAATGTACGTGTATAACTTTAGTTTTTTTTTGGATTCAGAACAAGTCCCATATCATGGGCCCACTTAGCCATGGAAGTAAAATCTTTTTGCAAACATTCTGCGGCCAAGTCAAGGTTTGAATTAGCAGATAGTATACAGGTGTCATCAGCGTATTGATAAAGGGAACAGTGTGTTATAATATTTTCTAGGTCATTAACGTATGCCAGATGGTGGAGTGCCGAGTGGACCAGACACTGAACCTTGGGCTGTCCCTTTCGTCACCTTTACAGGTCTGCTAAGGCTAGGACCAACTTTTACGCGATAACTTCTGCTACGAAGGTATTCTTTGCACCAGTCGAGTAATTTCCCTCTTATACCCGAGTTTTCGAGTGTTTTTAACAGTGTATTTTGCCCGAGTGTGTCAAAGGCCTTGCTGAAATCAATGAATATGAGTATCACATGCTGCTTGTCATCAAGGTAGTTGTTAACTTCATCAGTAAAATTGGAAAGTAGCTGAGCTGTAGATTTCTTACTTTGGAAGCCATATTGTGATTTGGAAATTATGTCATTGTCCCGATAAAAAGTTTTATGGCTGGCAATATCGTTATGGGTCTGTAATTTGCCAAGTCATTGAATTTACCTTTTTCATGAATGGGCCTTACCTGTTTTTAATTCTGACGGATATTTACCTTGTTGAATACTCGCATTAATTAACTTTACTATTGCATTCACAATTTAATCTCCTATCATTTTTATGTTCATAATTCTTATTGAGTCATATCCAGCTGATTTATTAGTATTTAAGTTTTTAATGATTTTAGTAATTTTAAGAGGTGTGGCTTTTTTTAAAAATATTGATTTATCTTAAGATTTCATAAATTCGCATTCATCCAACAAGGGTCTGTCACATCTGGGCACAATATCAGACACACTGTTTTCCAATTCCATTGCAAAGTCATTAGCGATACTCAACTCATTATTTGATTCATTTAAAAAAGCGTTCGTTATCACCTCATCTACAGACTTCACTATTTTACCAGTAAGTTTATTTTATATTTCCCACAGTTTTTTGGGATTATTTTTGTTTCCTGCTATTTCTTCTCTGTAATAATTATTTCTAGTGTTTAGTATTATTTTATTGACTTTATGTAGTCTGTTTATTTTATTGCACACTTGTTATTAAGTATAGTAATATAATATTTAAAACGGTAACGTGAAGGCCAGTTCCATGTGGTCAGTTCTACCTGTGGTTCTACGTTCCGGTACAACTGAATAACTGATCCATACTGTGCCGTGCATGTGGTTGTTGCTTCTTCTCTCTCCTTATTATTATCTATTGGTGCCAGGCAGGGTCCATAATTGTTTCTATTTAGGTAGGTAAGTATTAAACTTACCATCTGTATGTGTAAATTATGAATTGTAATACAGATTAATTGAATTGAATTGCATCCTCAAAGATCAATTGCCTATTGCCGTCGGGATGATCACTATTTGTTTATTTATTTAGGGACAACAAACAGTAGTGTAATAATAAGTAAACATAGGTTAAAACTTAATAATAAGTAGATGTAACAAATACACTACTCACAACGTTATCCACTATTTGAAGCTAATCGTTGAACTGAAGTCCCACTTGTCTGTTCTTTATTTATTTCTTCATGTGAGTATGGTGGGCTGTATGTGATCGTCCCGTGAGTTCGAACGCAGGCTGTTTAACATTCATACTGCAGCGTTCCTACTGCTGGAGGCGTGCGCTGTGCGTGCGCATGCAAGACGTGCAAGTTCATGCAACACATCGTTCTGCTCCCGACTGCGCAAGGCGGAACTTGTACGATTGTACGGTCTACCTACCACACGCCAGTTACATTTGAATTACGAAAGCCGACCTTACTGCTACTAAATAAAGGCGCTGCCAAATTCGAACAGTCAATATGGTCGTGCGGCTGAGTGTACGCAGTGCATGTGTTGCGTATATCATTGTTCGCGTTTCCTGTTACGTACGAGGCTTGATTACTATCTGATAATCCTCCGCATGCTTCTACTACTTGCGTGCTATAGTATACAATACTTATTTACTTACATAAACATCCGCACATTAATACATTGCAAGAAGTCGACCTTCAAGTAAAACGGGGCGAGTTTGAAAATATTTAAAAGACATCGAATTCTGATTCTAATAGAAGACTGTTTCGTTCACATGAAATAGACCGCTCTTACACTCCCCAAGATTGAGAAGAGTACCGCCTGGCACCTAGTTGTCACTGTGAACTTCATTAAGTATGCACATCCTGAGTGATTGAGTACCGTCTTATCTCGTAGAACATTAACGATTTGACAAGTATTTGTGCGTTGTTACGGACATAGGTTCAGGAGTAGGTAGTTGAATGTGAAAGCTAGTAGGCATATGTATTGTACTCATAGATATCCGTGATTGTACTAGTACAATCCCAATAAAGTTATTGGGCTTGTACTCGTAGGTACAATACATATACCGATAAAACCAAAGTCAAAGTTGGGCCTGGCTACAGCCTCTGGCGGTGCGGCGCGCACCGCGACGCGCGGCGTGGTATGCGGTGGTATGCCACAGCTCGACTAACTAGTTGCGACCGCGGCGGCGTCAGCGGTGGACGTATTTAGAGAACGGCTAAACTATTAAAACGGCCCTATCAAAAGTGGCACGGTATTGCCTTGAAGCAAGTGCGTTCTTAGCTCAAGATATTCAGTCAAGTGAAATTAAATTCAATCAATCAACTCAGCCTATCGCAGTCCACTGCTGGACATAGGCCTCTCCCAGACTGCGCCACAGCACCCTGTCCTCCGCCTTCCGCATCCAGTCTACCCCAGCCACCTTCTTTAGGTCGTCTGTCCATCTAGCTGGGGGGCGTCCCACACTACGCTTGCCGGTACGCGGGCTCCACTCCAGGACTCGTCTGCTCCACCGGCCATCAATCCTTCGACAGACATGGCCAGCCCACTGCCACTTCAGTTTGCTTACTCTGCAAGCTATGTCGGTAACTCCGGTTCTTTTCCGGATAATTTCATTCCTGATTTTATCCTTCAAAGAAACTCCGAGCATAGCTCGCTCCATAGCGCGCTGAGCGACCTTGAATTTGTGGACCAGCCCGACCGTCAGTGTCCACGTTTCAGCACCGTATGTCATGTCATGAAATTAAATTGCCGTATCTAAATTACTTGTAAAAACTAGGTAATAAATACTTACCACTACCTACTGCCAGGAAATTGTTGTTTTATTTCGTCCCACAATTTTTTTGTAACATACCTATATTTATGATGTGGATGTTTTGACATCCATATTGCTGGGCTACTCAGTATTTCACAAATAAATTGTTCCGTATCCATTATTTTTATAAGCACAACGCGCGATAAAAACAAAATTATTTGTTTCAGTCGTGCGATGCCTGAATGCGCCCACCGATGCCGCCGCGCGCGCCGCCGCGCCGCCGCGCGCTCTGATGTGGCTCTGAGCTGTGGCCGCCTCGATACTCGCTAGTACATTTGTTTCACTCGCACACCGCGCGGCCCGTCGCCGCCGCGTGCCGCGCGACTCTCCGCGCCGCAGTTCGCGTCGCTCGCGCCGCCGCCGCCCGCCGCCGCCGGTAGCTGTGGCATACTTCATAGGTTGTCTACCATTTGTTTTCGCCGCTCACCGGTTGCCGCGCCTCACGCCGCGCCGCTCTAGGCTGTGGCCAAGGGGTAAGAAAATAAAAATTAAATTTTATACTGCTTGTACCCGTCCCAGTCATGTGGAAGTATTGCGTCTTCTGTACTTGGCCACTGAGACGCTGAGTGGCCGCGAGCATGTGTGGCATGTGCGGTGATTAATCTCGGCGTCGCGCGTCGCGCGTAGACTGACTCATAAGAGATAGCACTAGACGCTGCCTCTGCAACACAGCAGCCAGTAACAATTTGGTCTTCATAGTGCGGAGGATAGAGGAATATGTCGCAAAGTTATGATGAGTTAAACTCTTATAGCCATAAGAGTAGGAGGAGACCAAAGGAACAATCGTGGATTGTGTGAAAGATAGAAAGGAGGGTGTTATGTATGTGTGCAAGGCGCGCGCCGTCTATTGGACGACGACTCCAATTCTCGAATAAACCAGAGAGCGTTGCTAGCTAGCGATCGTTTCAGTTGTGTACACCCCTCCCTGCACCCGCGGGTAGAATGGGCGTGACTTCTGATATTATGACAGCTGTCATAAATGTATGAAAAAAGTAATTTAAAAAAATAAAAAACCCGACTGCGGTAAAAAACCCATTTGAATTTGAAAATGTAATAATAATGGTATGGGTACCGACTGCTTCCAACTTTTATTTAATTTATAAAATGGGCTTGTTTTTAGCTTTTAAGTTTTTAAGATTGCGTACCAAAATGGTAAAAAGGAACCCTTATGGTGCGACTCAGTCTGCCTGTCTGTCTGTCTGTTACAGCTGGATATCTCAAGAACTACTAATGCTATCAACTTGAAATTTGGAATTATTAGATGACGTTTGCCCAACTCATCATCTGCCTGCCTTTTTCCAACTATGTTGGGGTCGGCTTCCAGTCTAACCGGATACAGCTGAATACCAGTATTTTACATGGAGCGACTGGCCCATCTGACATCCACAACCCAGTAACTGGGTACTACGATACCCCTTGGTAAAACTGGTTGTCAGACTTTCGGGCTTCTGACTACCCGTAACGACTGTCAAAGATCCATGAATGACAGCCGGGACCAACGGCTTAACGTGCTTTCGGAGGCACGGAGAGGTCTCGGTATGTAAAGATGGTCACCCATCCACAGACCAACCGCGGCAAAAAATACCGTTCCCCCCTTATCTCCGAAGTTTGCAAAGAGAAAAATTTGAAATAATACAATGTGAAAGAAGTATAATGTAAAGATTACAGGAAAAATAAAACGGTGTCTCTAAATAGCACACTTCAGAAATCATCAACAAAAGTTACATTAGTTCCACTATTGGTCAAGAGGTAGCGCTGACCTAAAACTACAATATTCTACACCGCAGCGCGCAGTGTTGAAATTCCCTGACGAATATAGGCCTTGCTGATGAAAACTTAAAAACATATTAATTATTATGATGGTACGGAACTCTAGGTGCGCGAGTCCGACTCGCTCTAGACCGTTTTTTTTTAACTTAAGTTTTTTACCGCAGTCGGGTTTTTTAGTTTTTTTAATTACTTTTTTTTAATGTGAAAGATTTCACAGACGATTTAGTTCTTGGTACTCACGAGTTTTTTTTACGATTTGTCACTTGGAATTACTTTTAACCATATAAGTTGTATAAGTATTATATTTTTGTAATCACTTTTTAAAACCATTTATTTTGATCCCCCACTCAATAGGTTTTGAGAAAAATAAAACATTTTTATGGCGCCAAAACTCGGCCATTTTAATTTTTTTTTTTTTCAATTTTGATATACCCAGTGTCACTTTTACAATTAAGACGAATCTAACGGAACCTCTCAAGCTGAAATCGATCAAGCCGTTTAGGCTACAGAGCGTGCCAAAGGAATATACATATATACGAAAAATATAACCCTCCTGGCGCAATCGGGTATGAAGAGATGTTCTAGGCAAAGCGTTACTGGTGTTAAGAAACCTCGAAAGCAGCAACAATATGACACTGTTGTTATATCCACTGCAGGCACCTGCACCGGCAGAGACCCTGCTGCGCTGTTACCTTCAAGGACTACAGTCAATAATACAACGACTCCGATCAGGAAAAGCTAAGCCCGCTCGACTGCTCGCGAAGCGAGTCGTATACATTTTCTATTTAAATATGTCGTCGAGTTACTGGAAAACTGTAAATAGTGCGCTGATTGGCGCAGCCGGCCATAAGTGTACGACGCTATGACACGGGAACTGTCGGCGGCCAATTGAGTGGAAACTAGAGAACCAAGAATAATAAAGGTTTGTTTAGCTGGTACATACCACAAGCAAGCAAGAAAAGCAGAATTTTATCAAATCGTATAGATTTCGATCGGTAATGATTATGAACAATCAGATATAGGTACCACAAAAGTAAAACTGTGGAAACACGTATGATCTATTTTGTGGGTTCGACAGCTACACCTGTGTTTTGGAACCCATATCTAAACAAATGACAATACAGATGTACATATAGAGGGTAGCTCCCAGTGTGCTTCTCTCTAGTGCAATCACTCAGCATCATAGCCTAAATCGTTCCCACTCCTAGGACATACTCGTAGGCCTCCTCTCGGTGAGAGTTGCGTTGATTAGCGGTGGCTAATCATTCAGTTGGTATTGAATTCAATTCAATTCAATCTTTATTGCATCCATAATGTACACATACAGGTGGTAAGTATAAAACAATAGAATCAATGATGGACCCCGTCGGCCATAGAAATGTATTTCATGATCTATGCTGTCGGCACAGTAAAAACTACTATGCTATCGAGCACAGCAACATTTTAACTAAGTAGGAGAGAGGAAGAGCGCTTTTATGGTTTTCCTTATTATTAAATATTTTATCTGTTTTTTAACAATAGTATTTGTTTTTATATATTATTTATTACCCATTTATTTATTCTCAGAATTTAATTTGTGTAAGTCAATCTATTTATTGTGTTTTTTTGTGTTATATTATGTTAATATCGTCTATTTATTCATTCGCTTAAATATTTTTTATGGGACTTATTGTATTAAATATGGTTATATATTTCAATTATTGTAGGTATACCTAATAAGTATATTATGATTCTTTTATTTTTATTATTTTACTAGCTGGTAAACAGATGTATCTAATTATTATTGAATTTATCTATTAGATACTCGTCTATTGTGTATCTAGTCACTTTGATTAATTAAGATTTTTTTTTAATTTATTTAAAAATATATTGGTTTTTTTTCCGGTAGTTTATTAATTTTTATTGACATGGCATATGGACTAGAAGAGTGCAGGAGGCGGATTTAATCTGTTTTTGCGGCGGATCGAATATTTTGTTTGTACTTATGTCTTCTCGTTTAATATAAATGATTCTGGGTATTGGCGGACCAGTTAACATACATTTCATTACATTAATTCTAAAATATAAATACCAATAAAGGTGTGAATTTTGTGCTTCTGAAAGTAAGGCTTGCAACTTTCTGTTTGCTGTATGGTAATAATTATTCGTATTAGTTTCTTTGTAGGGTGAATAAAGAAGGAGCGCCTGTGCTATTTCCCCATAAGATGATGCCATAGGCATAGCTTAACCAAGCATGGGCATATATATGTTACCGGCCAAACCCGATTTCAGGACCAACTAGTTTAGCCTAGGCTATACTAGTTCCGTCGACATAGGATGCAAGGGCGAGCGAAGGGCACCCCGAGGTTCGGTTTGGTTAGGTTACTTTAAACCCTTTACACAGAAATAGGGGCCCCGCGAAGCGGGGCTCCGTCGACATAAGATCCAAGGGCGAGCGAAGGGCACCCCCTATCGCGTATAGGAAGAACTAGTTTAACCTAGGCTAAACTAGTTTGTCCTGAAATCGGGTTTGGCCGGTAACATATACATAATAAGTGACTATTGCGGTTTGTGAGTTGGTAGTTTTTTTTAATTTTAATTTCGCGTAGGGCGTTTGAAAATTTTGAAATTTTTGAAGTAACCTTATGTAGGTATGTGTGTCTTCCAGTTTATATCTGTATCTATTGTCAACCCTAAGAGATAATTATTTTGATTGAGTGTCAACAAAGTTATGCTCCGAAGGTCCGACTCCGTATCGACAAACATTGTGCCATTGGCATGTAATAAGTTATTTAGCGGCCTCCACCCAACACAGGCCTATCAACAGATTGGCTCACGAGGGTTTGTGTCGTAAGTGATAATATTTTGTCGGCGTCGTTAATCGGCGCTCGCAATCAGGGGCGCGTGATGATGCGGAAGGTCGCACCTCGGTGGCTGTGAGCCAACCGGTGGCGCAACGTGGTGTGCCACTGCCCGGAGCCTTCCGTCTGGTCAGGTGGAAACAGATACGTAGGAGGAGCTTAGTGTACGAAACATATCAGTAGGAGCTTGTGCTTCACAGTATATCAAGTATATGCTCCCATGGACAAAGGTAATTGTCCAAGGTCATGGGTGTAAAATGTGATTTTGGATTTCGAAAAGATATTAGTATTTCCTTTATTTCATTATATTCATAGTTTATAAGTATGAATTCCGTACTTATCTATATCTATACTAATATTATAAAGAGGTAAAATTTGTAAGTTTGTATGTTTGTAAGTTTGTATGTAGGGGGTAATCTCTGGAACTACCAGTCGGATTTGAACAATTCTTCTTGCATTTGATAGCCCAATTCTTGAGGACGGCTATAGGCTATGTAACATCACGCTATGACCCTTAGGAGCCGAGCAAAACGAAAAAAAGTCAAAAAGAACGTTAAGTGATAGCGCGGGCGGGTGATGCGATACGACGGGGTGGCTCGGGGGAAACAAGAAGTTTCACGCGAACGAAGTCGCGGGCTGAAGCTAGTAAATTACATTTTTAAATATTAGGATATAAAAAATAGTAGCCCACCGGTATGGGGAACACCGTCCAAGCTACCGGGCGTACCGGCGCGGCGCGCGGCGGCGCGGGCGGTCAGGGCTCTATTTATTATTATAGTTTATGACTAGCATAATAAGGTTATACTTACTAACATAATATATAAGTATTATGTAAAAATAAAACTGTTCTGCAGTTTGACAGACTTTATGTAGGTTATAGTTATACATTTATGAATAAATGGGTACATTATTGGGTTTTAGTTAAGTTAGGTTTTAATTTTGTTATTTTTGTTAATTTAGGATATATTATTATGTTAAAATAAAATTTTGAATAAATAAAGAAGAAATATGGGTAGAACTGCGGACGTCATGCAACAACCATCCATGAGCACTGGCACACCTACACCATACATATACAGGGTTATTTGAAAAACACCAACAACCTCTTAAGAGGTCATTGTACTCATCATTATGAACAACTTTTACTATGGGACCAAACCTGAAATCGCAAAAAAAAATCAGCTGTTCCCTACATTTTTACGAGTTATACGAACATAAATGTAGGGAACAGCTGATTTTTTTTTCGCGATTTCAGGTTTGGTCCCATAGTAAAAGTTGTTCATAATGATGAGTACAATGACCTCTTCAGAGGTTGTTGGTGTTTTTCCAATAACCCTGTATATGTTACAGCCAAAAATCTTAATCGGTCAAAAGTACTTTTAACCATTAGAGCATCAGTCAAAATCACTTTTAACCAGTTAGTAGGATGTAATAAAAGTTTTTATATTGTAAATTCGTTTATTACGAAGGTCTAGTTAACGTTTAGATAGGTAATTAATACAAAGAAGATGTAAGATGGACATATAAAAAATACAATAATCACAATTACGTTAATTCTTTTATAATCATTATTATCGAACTTTATTAATTGAAGTAAAAATGCCAAACATTATTCGTTATTGTACTACGTAGTACTTTAAGTATTCTGTGATTGTACAATGAGAACCTCGTAAATTAGAAATGTATTTTTATGTTTTGCTTTATTATACCTGTATACATTGCAACATACTTACGTGTTCTTTTTTTGATTAACAAGGTTTTCATTCTATTATGACGAATTATTTATACGTACAACTCAAACTGTCGTGGGCTGTGGCACATTGAATTACACAGCAACCCTTTTTTCTCGCATAAGCATTTATTTTGTTGTTTTTACAGCCTGTAGAACACACACATCGTGCATAACCAAGGTTTCTTTGCAGCAGTTCGTAATGTAATTGTTACGTTTGGCCCCTCATCTTGTCGTGTAAACTTTTCTTTAAGTACAGCCATCAATATCTTTCATATCTTATAGCGCTAAAATTCTTCCAAAAAAATGTTCTTTCTATTCGTACTCCCTCATTTTTAGGGTTCCGTAGCCAAATGGCAAAAAACGGAACTCTTATGGATTCGTCATGTCTGTCTGTCCGTCCGTCCGTATGTCACAGCCACTTTTTTCCGAAACTTTAAGAACTATACTGTTGAAACTTGGTAAGTAGATGTATTCTGTGAACCGCAGAAAGATTTTCACACAAAAATAGAAAAAAAACAATAAATTTTGGGGTTCCCCATACTTACAACAGACTGAAACTCCAAAAATTTTTTTTCATCAAACCTGTACGTGTGGGGTATCTATGGATAGGTCTTCAAAAATGATATTGAGGTTTCTAATATCATTTTTTTCTGAACTGAATAGTTTGCGCGAGAGACACTTCCAAAGTGGTAAAATGTGTCCCCCCCCCCCTCTAACTTCTAAAATAAGAGAATGATAAAATTAAAAAAATATATATAATGTACATTACCATCTAAACCTCCACCGAAAATTGGTTTGAACGAGATCTAGTAAGTAGTTTTTTTTTTAATACGTCATAAATCGTAAACCGTACGGAACCCTTCATGTGCGAGTCCGACTCGCACTTGGCCGGTTTTTACAAATAAGTGTCTGTTGTTTCTCTAATTATACATATTTACTTTTAAAAAACTTTATATGTGCGTTTCTTCGTAATATAATATGTCGACCACCTTAACTTTTTAAGAGTTTTGACTGACAGATCCAGTCAAAAACTACTTTTAACTAGCTCCATTGGACAAAACTAGTTTTGATTATAATTTTAGTCAAACTCGAGCTCGAGAGCTTCCAGTCACAAGTACTTACTTTTGACTGATTTTTTTGGCTGGTTATGAGTTTTGACTGCAACATATACATACTATACGTAGGTACATAGCACACCATGAAAAGAAGAAGAAATAGAAATTGTAAATAATTATTATAATAAAATTATGACATACAATTGTAAATTGTAATCAGGCCTTTCAATACCGGTATTTTTGGCATCCGGTACCGTCGCGTCGCCTCGGCCTTGGTGATACTGATACTGGTACTAGAATAATACCGGTACTATTGGTACCGGTACCACACATTGTACCTGTACTACCTATTGGTGTTTCTAATCAGTATTGGTACTGTACCGCATACCGGTATCAAACAAATATTTCCGTAAGTTAGAGTGAAATAACAGACATAGTAGATAAGTAAAAGGGATAGTTAATAGGCATTACAAAAGTTACTTCAGGGTACTAAATACTAATACGATATTTGTGGTACGCGGCGGGTACCTGAATTGAACCGGTACTTTTTAGGTGGAGTGTGGAGTACCGGTACCCGTCTGGAACCAGTACCCAGGTACCGAAGTGGCAAAAACTGCTAAGTACCGGTACAGAACCTGTACTTTTGGTACCGGTTCCAAGCCCAAATTTTAATAACGGCGATTACTAGTAATCCAATTGGTATTAGTAGATGACGTCGCGAGTGAGTCACCAGCCCAAGGTCATCGCCCCCGCGCTCCTAATGAACACATTCGCGGATGAAGCGACGAACATTCCCTAGCGCCGCGCGCCGTCTATGACAGCTGCTCGTTGCGACGAGTAGTACGAGTATGTCATCACGCTGTCACGTGTGAGTTATCGAGTACCTAGGTATCTACTAACACTCATTTACGTACGCATCACACATACCGAGCATACATTTTACTTTCATTTCATGTCAATTTAACGGTAGTGTTGCGGTCTTGCGTCAATACTACATATACATTTAGAAAATACAATTCGCCGTAAATTGCAGATAAAAAATCCAAAAAATTCTGCTACAGTGTCGGCACAGTGTGTGCTTTCACAATGTTTTCTAGCATTTCCTATTGTGATTAATTATTATTCCGTTTATTTATCTATGTAGGTACATACTTATTCAATTACATTTTTAAATATTTCTTAAAATATAAAAATTAAGTATAAAGTGATTAAGTAACTATTATTTTGACGTAAAACATCGAAGTGATCATTTACTTTAGTTGCTGCCGTTTTCTGGCACTTTTGTTACTCGGGAAAACTTTAATATTCATTCGCGTATTCACGTACCTACTCAATATTTTGTTGACATTCACAATATAACGACCGGGTGTCCCGTGTCTGCGCTCGTTAGCGGACACGACGGACATTAGTCCGTACGATCAGAATACGTTTTGTTTTGCTATTTGCATCACAGAGTACACATTCGATGACTTTTCTAACAAATGACCACAAAAAATTGTAAGTACGTGAAAAAATGTAGTAGGTACTTATAGGTAAATATTTCTTTATTATATATTTTTAAAGTACTCTCCACTAGTCTCCATACAAAGTTTAACGCGTCTGAACCAGTTTTCTAAACACTTTTACCAGTCCGCCGCAGACACCTCGTTTACAGGCTAGAGCGCTGACAGCGCATCTTCCGGCGACGAAAATTGTATCCCTTTGAGCTGATTTTTTATTTTCGGGAATAACAACTAGGTCCTGTCCTAGGCTGTCCTGGAAGTCCTTCCTTTTGAGCGCGGTGTGCGAAGGCGCGTTGTCGTGGGGGAGCAGTAGCCCGCGGAGCCCTGTGTTGGGTCGCTTCTTGCTCACAACAGAGAAAACTACTGCCAAGCATTTGGTAGTATACCATTCCGTAAAGGAATTGACACCAAGTAGCCAGTCAAATTGAAAAAGCTCGCGATCAAAATCTTCCCCCCGCTTCTAGATCGCTTCACTTTGGTAGGCGTTGATTCGTTTTGATTGAAACACCCAAACCGTCGACTGGCGCTTCGTTTCTGGATCGTATTGAGAAAGCCAAGACTTATCACCTGTATTGATGTCGTAAACACGCCGAGACGAGCCTGCTTCAAATTTGTTTATCATATCACGGCACCATTCCACCCGGGCCTGCTTCTGAGCATCGGTGAAGTTGTGCTGCACCCAGCGTGAAACTATCCTCCTCACGCGAAGATGCACGTGTAGAATTTCGTGAAGTATGTGCTGAATCTGTTGATACGTAACTCGCTTATTGTCTTGGATTACGTTGTTCACTGCTAGCACGTTTTCTTCCGTAAAAGCCGTCAAAGGGCGACCACTTCTTTCTTCATCCCCCAAACTAAGTCGACCGCGCTTGAAGTCGTTATACCAACGATACACGGTTGCCTTAGAAAGGGGCCTTCATCCATGAATGCCATTTGAAGTCTATCTTACGATTCGTCCGGTTTCAGGCGACACTTGAAATCGTAAAAATTCCTAAGTAGCGCGAAAATGATCCCGGCGCACATCCATTTTTTTTGTAATGAGACACGATAATTTAAATTATCTCGCAAACAATGTGGAGGGAAATTTTTAAATTGGAACGTACCTATTTTTAGGTACTTACAAAATTAAATAATCATACTTGGGAGTCTCTCATACATAAAAACTTTTTTCGCAATACTTTCTGAGTGGCCTGGTACATACCGAACGATAAGTTAATAAAAAAGTAATTTAAAAAAAATTTATCGACTTCAAAAAGAAATTACCACAAAATTATGAAATAACTTTAACTTCGGAAGTCTTGGGTGGGACTGTATTTTAATTATGCTTCGTAATCCAATCCTCATTATATAAGTACTATGTAGTCGCACCATTTCGTGCGCACACGTCACAATATTTAAAGATGAAATTCAAATTTTTTCATCCTAAAGAAAAACAAATGTTGTCTGTGGTCCAGTCGTTGGCGCGGTCTCCTGACATCTGTCAATCATTGTACTTTTTTGTGCCGCGCACTGATCACGTTTTCGTATATAAAAGTTCAAAAAAGTTTTAACAAGATGGGAAAACAGAAGAAAACGAGACGATGGAATGTAGGAGCTGACCGTACGCCTGCGAGAACTGGAAAATCGCTTGAAAAAGCAAAGCGGAGCCGTCATCGAAACTCAGTTGTCGGCAATTGAAATCAAAGACTATTGAAATCATGCTCCCTATTAAAGGGATGCCGTTATACGCACAGCAGTCTCTAGAGTTTTCACTGTGAGGTCAACCATGAGAACGTAACTGTGCCGTATACTTACACAAGAACGATACCACATGAGCTACCACGCGATGCTAGCCGATGGTATAATATACGTTCAGTGTTCGGAGGATCTTTGGCCGACATAGGATGCCGTAATACACACAGCAGTCTCTAGTTTTCACTGTGAGGTCAACCATGAGAACGTAACTGTGCTGTATACTTACATAAGAACGACACCACATGAGCTATCACGCGATGGTAGCCGATGGTATATACGTTCAGTGTTCTGAGGATCTTTGGCCGTCTCTAAGTGTTCTCACGCGAGGTGAACCATGAGAACATTCAACTGTGCCATCAACTCCACACAGACTCACGAGAGGTTAGTCAATGTTCTATAATAATAATCCATTTATTTCAGGTTAAATCAAATAAAATCAGATATAAACCAGTCTATACGTCCAGTATTAAAAACACATCCCTCCTGCATTCCTAGAGCTATCACGTGAGGTTAGCCATGGATTTAGATCTAAGCAGTCTGGGACCTAACTCTAATTAGTCTTCGTAGATGAGTACGGAGCCCTCTTCCATGGAAGACTACAGTTGGACTGTGTGTTATGTGACCGAAGCCAACGCAGCCGGATTGGGAATACCCATACTCAATGCCGTTAATTATAATCTAATTCCAAAATACTTTATATTCTAGATGTTAATATACATACATAACACATAATCGGCCTATAATGTTCCCACTGCTGGGACACAGGCCTCCTCTCAGTGAGGGTGTTAATATACAATTTAACTTATATAAGTTATGTTAGTACTTCAATTCTACTAAAATACAGCCGAAAGGAGGCTGAGAGTGGAACGATATACATACCCAACGTGAAGTCCTAAGTTCAAGTATTGAAAATCTACTTGTGAGATGCTGGGGTACAGTTAGCTACTTTACCTGTAGAACTGCATGGCAGTCTGGCCACACGGTGGTCAATTATGATAATGGACTAAATGTGGAGATGAAGTTAAACATTTAAAAGAAGTATGAAACATTCATAATTTGTAGCCTATTGAACCCACCAAAATTTAAAAAGGAAGGGTGACAGCAGTAAATGGAAGTGGAATCAAATGGGACCACACAATCAGGGCAGCGAACTACAGTGGCCGCACTATTACATTCATTGGGAAAAGTTCATAACAGTCTAATAGCCTCCCAAGCGTTTGTATAGTGCGGATCAAATTGAAACATTAAGTTACTGAGCTAGACTGAGTGTGACATTAATTTATCATGAAAATTGCAATAATCTGAGATCCTTAATCCTACCTAGCCATGAGGAAATTCAAGAATTGATGTGAGTAAACACCAATATCAAAATACCTATTCTACACACCAATTCAGAATAGCTATCTATAAGCTTCAAGATAAATCCAATGCCAACAACCGTTGCCAGAACCAGCATCATCACTAGCTCAGGTACAGGCTGGTAGATTGCAATATTTCTCTGAAGTATGGTATTACTACTAATCCAACCATACCTGAGTGGATCAAGGGTTATAAACTACCTTTTACTGAGTTTCCAATTCAAACCTCTGAATAACAACTTCATTCAGAAAGAAAGCAATCTATCCCCATGGAATAATCTCTTACATTAGGTGCTATAGAAACATGTGCTCCTGTCAAATAAGTAATTTTATCTGGTATAATTGTACCAAAATCGCATGGTGCTTGGAGATACATATTAAATAAAAACTTAATATGTAGTATGTTACTAGGTATACAAGTTTTTTGCCTACAATATTACATTGATTTAAAAAATTCATATCAATTATCTATATGAAAATATGTCAGGAGATATCCCCAGTTTCTATTTCAAGATATGTTATAAGTTATAACAGTTTACATGCCTCGTATTTGGACTTAGCACCGCTCCATATGTATTCACAAACATCATAAAGCCAGTTGTCTGTCACCGGAGGTCACTAGGGTTGCTTTTTGTCATACATCTTGACAATTATATTCTGTGCCCTGCCGATCCATATGCAGTGTTTAGAAAATATGTCTGATACTCAAACTGTGTTAAATATCTAGGATTTATTATTAAAACTGAAAAGAGTGCCCAGACAGTGCTGCCAATGTCTAGGATATTAGTTGGGTTCAGTCCAGTTTGCCATTTCACTTCCTCAGGAAAATATAGACTTTACCCTGTAGTCCATAAAGAATATTAAGTCTGAAATGAGATATAAATAATAGAGTGTGTCTAATTACTAGGTATTCTAGTAGCTGCATCTGTATATGAATATGGTTAACTTTATACCAAATTAGGTTAAAAATCACTGATTTACAAATACAACAGAACTAGAAACAAATTAAAAATCATTTATTTGCAGAGATTGTTGGTTACCTTACATTTCAACAAACCACAATAGAATTAAACAATTTGATTTTGTTCTCGAAATATTGTCCCAAACTGACTGGGGTCTGGTATGTAATGATATCAACATCCACAGGCACTGGACAGTTAATGTTGAAAAGTTCCTTACCTTACCTTGAACTATTAGCAGCATTTATGGGGCTCAAAACATTTGCAAGCAAACTCAGTTACTGTGAGGACTTAGAAAAGATATCACAACGGCCATATCCTGTGTCAGTAAGATGGGTGGTACTCATTTTACTCATCTGAATAGCCTGACTTAACAATCTTGGCAACGGTGCAAGGAATGACAAATACGGGTATATGCATTTTATATTAGTTCCAAAGAAAACAGTATGGGAAATTGAATCTAGGCTTCCTAACATAGAAATTAAATGGAAGTGATGTGATATATAGCCTACAAGTCAATTGTTGCTAAAAAAAAAAAAAAAAAAAATTGCAGCAACTTGTACAACTTTGAAACCCTACATAGGGACCTACTTCTAAGTAAAGATATACCTATGCAAGCAGGGGGGGGGGGGGGGGGCGTGCTGTATTAGGCCAGCCCCCGATTGACCTGTTTACAATCAGGTCTAATACTAAATATCAACATATCATGGCTCCCTGATCCAAGTATGTTCTGTAGATCTATTCACTGTCAAATGGGATCTCGACACCCAATGCACAGGAGTCACTGTTTGCTGCCATATTATCAGGGACGCTTTCCTGATAGGAGAAAGACTGATCCCTCAATTAATATAGTGTTAGCTTTGCTCTAGATCAGTAGACTCTCTTGTGTTAGAAACAAGACATTGACCCCTAGGCTCAGTCATGATAGTCATATAATTTTTACCACTAAGTTTAATGATGTATGATATCCTAATGGTATTGAGTGAGCTATATAATAATCAGCAAATTCTGTAGTTTTTGGCCGCCACATTGACACAAAAATGACAGAGCGACAAGGTTTCTCACGGATATATTTATATTAAGACCAAAGAATCCCAAATATGAAGTTAGTGGGACCCTAGTATCGTTTTGCATTATTTAACCGGCCAAGCACCGCGCGTCGCCTGTTGGCGACGAGACAATGGAAAATCAATTGTGTCTCATTAGCGGAGTTCGACAGATTAATTTATTTCCCAATCAAACCCTTGGTTTAGAAATTCTAACCAAACAATTAGTAACGATAATAGCTCTTGTAACTGCACACAAAATTCAAACCTGGTCACTCATTAGTACACTTCTTATAATGAGGACAATATTAACATAAAAATCCAGATATAATTAAAACCTGGTAGATCCGAACTCAACTTGATTCTACCATTTTTTAAAGATAATTTATCTTTCTGTACTGCCACAACCCCTAAATTGTCCTATCTAGATTTTACTAGGTAAGAGTATAAGACAAAATTGTAAATCATTAATTATAACTATAAGAAAGCCTTATGATGCAACCTCTACTGTAACCAATAATAGATGGATAAAACAAATTTCAAGTAAGAGTGGAATAGATATTATTATTTCTAAATTCACATATACAGACATGCCTCTACTTCAAAGGGCTCTGAAGAAGGTGTCATTATGCTGGTTGGACCACAAATTTCTCAACCCTTACTCGGTTTTATAAGAGACCTTTTTATTAGTGATTCTAATGCTTTTGCACCAGCTGTGTGCTCTATAGAGTGGTTGTACATAGAACTTATTACATGTCAATGTTAATTGTCTGATTATAAGAAATTGATGTGTGCCATATGGGATTATTAATTAAACTAGTTGATTCAAAACTGATTATATTTCCAGAATCTAATAGTAATTAGAGAATTATAAATTAAGTTAGGTAACTATTTACCTTAATGGTACACTGATTCTTAATAGAAATGCATTACAATTAGTAAGTACCTAACAAACATAGAATAGCATGTTAAGTTACAATGTTCAATTATTGAACAATGCTCATTTTATGTACCTATGATGACCAACACAACTTTATTCTTTGAACATCTACATAGTACTTATACAATGAGGATTGGATTACGAAGCATAATTATACAGATCGGACTAACTTACCTAGTGACGTCCGATCCTTAATTATGTGAAGTAATCCAATCCTCATTGTATCCCAACCCTTCCCAGATAATCATCCTATACTTTAGGTATATTGGATTGCCTTATTAAACCCCTTCTAGAAGTTGTGTTGTGCTGTATGCCGGGACTATACGATGCCCATGTAGGTCATCGTGAAGTCCCGTTCTTATGCTTTGAAAGAATGATTGACAGATGTCAGGAGACCGCGCCAACGACTGGACCACAGACAACATTTGTTTTTCTTTAGGATGAAAAAATTTGAATTTCATCTTTAAATATTGTGACGTGTGCGCACGAAATGGTGCGACTACATAGTACTTATACAATGAGGATTGGATTACTTCACATAATTAAGGATCGGACGTCACTAGGTAAGTTAGTCCGATCTGTATAATTTTAGTGCTTTTGCCACCGACTTCCAAAATTAAAGTTATTTAATTTTGAAGTCGATTTAATTTTTTTAAATTACTTTTTTATTTCGTAATTTTTGGTTTAAGTCACACTTACACGTATTAGTCCATATCTTAAAAATTACTGAATCGGTTTTGTTGAAACTTGCACTGTGACTAAGTTGAAGTAAATGTAAGCCATTAAAAAAAATGGTCCCGATCCGATCAACAGTTGCGGAGAAATGCGTGGACAAACATACATACATCTATGAAATTTTGTATATTTGTTTACAAGTCCTAATCGATTGTCATATGTGAATATATTGCAGTTCCAATAATATTACATACATACGTTTCGAATTGATAACCTCCTTTTTTAGAAGTCGGTAAAAATTATTGTAATAACTACTAGTACTATTCAATAGTAGGTATTTGAGTGTCCTCTACCTACGGCAGTTATCGTGGTATGGGCTACCAACTGCGGAAGAATGTCATTAAATTAATAGTTAGGTATTGCTGCAGACACTGTCTACCTACCGGTTGACAGTTGTTTCAGCCAAACGAGGGTAGAAAAGTTTATGTTATCTGTGTTTACACAAGAGGCTCGTTTGCTAGTTAAAAAATGATTTCAAAAGGACGCTACGCTAGTAGTATAAGTCAATGTAGATAAAACTCTTATTTAAACTGAGCTAATATTTGAATGTTACCTGAACTGATGCACAGTTTAAGGATATTCATGTATTTATTCTGCGCTTGAGTAGAGATATGCATGTGGCGCTCTCACACGCAGATCTGTGGCAGGAAGGGGAGGGGATGCTGACAGAAGTCAGAACACCATACAGCTCTCTCAGGTAAGTTTGATGTGTAAGCAATTGACAACATTTCAAACCTGACACGACCTTAAAACAAAAATACTATTTCTTTATTTTCGTATCCTGAGTTCAAATATATTTTTATTTTATTTTTTTATTTCTAAATTTCTGAGAAAAAAAACAAAAATCAAAAAACATGTGATGACGTCACATAAACGGCGGAATGAGGTAGTTACCTTTGCGCATTCCAATGTCTTTGATTGAAAACATTATATCAAACAAGACATGTCAATGTCACCTAAGAAGTGTAACTAGAAAACAACTAAAAAACTGAATTGAATTCAACAATATTTTTTCCTATCAACTCGACACGCTGCTCACTGTTAATATTATCAATTTTTGATTGATATTTCGCCAATAAAATGGATCCCAATGAAAAATATACGCCAATGACGGAACCAAAACAACGACTGAGACAAGTGACATCTAACAGTTTTTTTGACGGGTCACAATAAAGCAAAGGTAATATCGCCATTCTACCGTCATCTGGCACTTACGTCTTTTTAGAATACACCGAATTTCAAAGTTAAAATTATGAATGAAAAGTACATAATTTCGAAAAACGAAAAAATATGGGTGCCCTAGATTTGAATTTACTTTTATATAACGTAATAATACATGCAGGTTAAAAATATGAAATGTTGTCAATTGTGGTGCTTAGGGGCTGGGTAGTTCTTCGAAATTTGGATTCTTCGACTGATCCATACGGCCAAAATTTAATTTCACTTTCAGCTCTGTAACACATGTTCATATGAAAATAGGTATACCAAATAACATATACAGGGTGTTACGGAAAGGGTATATCAATACAAACGGGTTGAAGAGTGTATCTGGTCTAGAATCTCTGTACAAAAGGAGAAGGGAAATCCTGGGCCCAGCAGTTAACTACACTTGGGAGCAAATAAATCGAGCCACTTCCTTTTTTCACGTATAATGGTTATTATTTTTGGTATTATGGAACGTATCAAATCGAAACATATATCGCCTAAGAGCTTATTTAATAATCTTTACAATGAGGGTAAATTATTGAATGATAACCTTATTTAATGATAAATTATTGGCTCTGAAAGAAAAACGGTAATTTTGATAGAAAATTGTCAGTCCAGAAAAAAACAATTAAAAACAAAATTATGGTATAAACTTATTCTTAATATCTTGTATTACCCCCCCTTGCCCTGATTTCGATAGATTTTCTGGACTGTTTTAACCCTACAATTTTCTATCAAAATTACCGTTTTTCTTTCAGAGCCAATAATTTATCACTAAATAAGGTTATCATTCAAAAATTTACCCTCATTGTAAAGATTATTAAATAAGCCCTTAGGCGATATATGTTTCGATTTGATACGTTCCATAATACCAAAAATAATAACCATTATACGTGCAAAAAAAAGCAAGTGGCTCGATTTATTTGCTCCCAAGTGTAGTTGAAATGGGTATTAAAAAAACCGTTATATTTTTCTAAAGGAAATCACAAAATACAGTACCATGTTTCTATCTAGGAAGCGAGAAAAATTAAATTAAGTTGTGAAACTAAATAATCGATAAAGTACATGCCTGAATTCTAAGTAATCGATAGTGTACCTATAAATCGGTAAAATCTCAGAATATCTATGAAAATCGTGTGTCAAATGCTTATCAATCTTTTCGTGGAATCGATTCAAAGCGAATCGAGTTCCTTTAATTTTTCTTCTGTTAGCAACACTGGCCACTCAGTATAGTCTAAAGTAATCTGTGCTGGTAACCGACCGACAGATGACAGGTAGAAAAAAACCGGCACCTATCAAAAAGTACTCTGTAACCGGCACTCGTTCGTTTTCTTTCGTTGTGAGTGCGCACGTATTTTCCGTTCTCAATCTAAACGTGTCAGGATCTTCAACACGTCGCACATGGAGGCTCTCTACTTGCACGCCATGCGTAAAACCATTATACAACCAAAACCATTCAAAAATATTACGCAAATAACATCAAAAAACTACAATGTTATAATGAAACCTCACTTTTACTATATTTCATATAACTTGACTCCTGGATAGCCAAATTTCACCAAATTTTCAGTGAGGCCTTGTTATTATATCCACTTACAAATAAAGCTAGTTTGATTAAGTTAACACCTGGCCCCAGGAAACTATGGAGTCTTTCCCTTCTCCTTTCAGCTCAAAAGCAGTAACTTTGAAAATGCTTAATATATTTTTATTTCGATAGTTTATTAAATTGAAATCATAACAAACGTGTCATCGCACTACGAGCGTCATTATCCATTATCTGTAGTGTGTCTGTGCGCCTAGTACACGCACATCACGCCGCCGCGCGCCAGTGCAGCGCCGTGATGTCGAAATAAAAAAATATTAAGCATTTTCAAAGTTAATGCTTTTGAGCTGAAATTTTGAACAGAGATTCTAGACCAGATACACTCTTCAACCCGTTTGTATTGATATACCCTTTCCATAACACCCTGTATTTGAATGAGGGACTCGTTTTTATAAAGTAGTTTTCAAGATATCGACGTTCAAATATTTTGTGCCCAGATGAATCAGACACAAATAAAAAGTAATAAATACACCGTTAGTTATGATTGTTAATTGTAAACAATAATTATTCATTCTTAACTAAGACTAAGACATCAAAAGTGTCATATTTAGAACAAGTTTATACTCCTGTCATTTTTTAATTATTCAAAAGGTATAGCTAAGTAAATAATAATAAATAAGACTTGAACTACTGACTTGTACACGGTCAAAAATTGGACATTATAATGCATCGAAAGCATTCCTTTCGTGCTGGAGACGGGAAATCTAATTTATTTTATTATTCATATGGGGTTTTGATCATACGAATCAGGCACAAATGAATCAGAATTTTGCCTACAATCATGCATCATACATACAGACTTCATTATTGTCATTTTTCTATACGAATCTATAACCCAAAAGCATCACACGAAACAGATTGAAGTATTAAAACAATAAAATAAAATTTATAAAGTAGGCATTGTAGTTCAGAATGCCACCTGAACCAAACACAGATGAATCAGATATTTTCCTTCGTAACACCGGGATCTAAGCCAACCACCGCACGTCCGCCTTCTAGTTCGTCCGTTGCATGACTGGCTTCCCCCCACGCGGGAAGCCAGACTCTCATTATTATTACCCGACCAAGTAAGGTCAAGCGCAGCTTACGCCACATTAATCAGTATTATACGCCGGACACTTCTTATTTACTTATTTATAAACACACTAACGTAGTTATAACTAATACACATTTTTTTTGTAAGACGACAACAATTTACTTTCGGTATAATTATAATTTATATTGAATTTGATGTATCAAAGGGAAAATGCGACATCGACCATTTTGTTCCGGAAAATGGCAAACGGACGCGTTATATGAATCAGAAGAACAAACTTCAAATATTTTTATTTTGTACACCTAGACAGCAATTATTTAAAAAATATCATTTGTCCCAGTAAGGGATAAAGCTAAACTGCACAAAAAAAAAATACATGCCGTTTTGTTAGTTGGTCACAGAAATACATCCATAGACATCGAATATTTTGTCCCTGAAGAACTACCCGGCTGCTGAATATCATTTTCTGTTTACGGGCCACAGCCCACAATCGTGCGGAACAGACGAGTGACGGGGTGCAGCCGGCGCATGCGCGCATCCAACACCTGTGTGTTCGTAATGTAGTAATAATAGTAATTGTCTATTATTGTGACAGCACGAAGGCACAGTAAATATATTTACTGTGACGAAGGGCAACGACATCGTTTATATAAAAAAGCGGCGCTTGGCTCGGGGCTACCGACGCGTAGACGTAGCCGCGTATTGGGCAGCGAAATGCGAAGCGATGACGTAGGCTACTTGTTATCTTGCAAACGCTGACGCGTTTTTGCGCACTTCCACTGCCACATCCACTGGCACCACTGTCACGGTTAGCTACTTACCAACTTACAACTGATTAGTTTATTTATCTATAAGCAAAAAGAAGGAAAATGCGATAAAAACCTGAAAAATGCAATACCTATTCTGTAATTATTTCTAAAGCCTTTGATTGCGTACACCATGACTGACTTACGCGAACTCCGGAGTGGTTCGTCAACTCGTCCCACATGCCTACGGCCCATTTGGGACGACTTGACGAAAATCAAAATAAATTTTATTTTAGTTCTGCAAGTGTCAAGTATTACTGAAGTTTAAGCAAACGTGTTATGGATAATGATTTTCAGACAAACAGTTTTAGGAGAAGATTGGGAGTACCACAGTAGTGACGTCACGCAAAACGAACTATTTCGTCGTTTAGCAATTAACCGGCATCAACTGCTTATCGTGGTGAAGAGTGTGCATTTCATATGAACCAGTGCTCAGTGCAACAATCGGCGGTTGGCTCACTGCGAACGTAACTTTCTACATAGGAGCTGTAGTCCGGCTAACTGTTCAACAGCACACATATCAATGAGTGTGCATACAAAGAGTTATCTCTAACACTTATCCATTTACTCAGCCTCAATACTTTAGGAAAGCGTGCCTCAGTACTCATCTGTCCTTAGGGGACGTACAGAATACGGAAAGCGATATACACGTCCGGTCATCCGGTGCAGTCGTAGCTGATTACCATGTGTATAATGTAGCGTAGTATACTGTGGATAGAGTGCAGCCTTCGTGTTGTGACGCGCACGTCGTGCACACTGCACACGAGCACTCGCAGGTAACCCGAGCCGGCGCGCGGCGGCTCGGGTGACACCTGGCTCAAGGCTGGTGCTGCCACCACGTAGCATTTGAGGGAACTGCACTGATGCTCGTCGCCATCTAACGCTAGTCCATTGTTATCATATTGTTATTAACAATGTTTGTTGTTGTAATGTTAGATGCTTTCATAATGTACAGCTAGTATTTTGAGATATGTAGATAAGTACAAAATAATTAAACGAAAAAATAATAAAAACTGAACTCACGTTAAAATTCCCAGAAATGACTTACAATATTGGTCTAGCTCTAGTCTATGAATAATCACATAACGTGCTCAATAACGTGGCGGTGATTCGGATACGCTTTTGAGAGAGGTCTCTAAATAATTTCTTTGGACATTGTATCACGGCCACTCTGCATTGTGAATGATTGAATCAATCCCCTATGAGAAGAGATCGAATATTATCGCGTTTCACTTTCAATCGCTAAGTGGGTAGGTAGGTATGTACATTAACATATTCACACAAAAGGTCAAATACTTGCTCTTTTATGTTATTGGCTATCTTATGTTATTTTAACAGTAATTATTCGTTCCTAAAGAAACTCTCTAAAATGGAAATGTGTATTGAACTGATTTACAAAGTCATGACTTAAACACATTGATGTATAAAATTTTATACATCAATGCTTAAACACATGCAAAACAGAAACATACTGTGTTTCATTTATTTGCATTAGACACAGTGTCGAGCGTTGCGTGCATGCGTCAGACCCTAGGGTCACAGGTCAGCTATGTGTGCTCCGACGTCATGACAATTCGTTTCAAAATTGTCATCTTACATTGTTCCTACGGTATGTGAATTGTTTTATGAATAAATAAATTAAAAGAAAAAAAAGACGGGTTGCACTCCGGGAGTGCCGGCAGAAGTGAAAACTTGAATATTAACGTTGAAATAAATCAATTATGAATTGAATTAATATAACTAATATTTTTTTTCACTATTTCTGCGTCACTTTTTTCATTAATCGATGCACTTTGTTCAATTTCCATATTTTAAACACTTTATATACACGAATTCTACGAATACACAGCAGTGTGGCTACTACACAGACGGTCGAGCCATCAGCTGTCCATCCATCCATCCACATCCACGTCCACCATCACCGTCACCCTCACCGTCACCGACACCGTCACCGTCACCGTCACCGTCACCGTCACCGTCACCGTCACCGTAAGCGTCACCGTCACCGTCACCGTCACCGTCACCGTCACCGTCACCATCACCGTCACTGTCACCGATACCGTCACCGTCACCGTCACCGTCACCGTCACCGTCACCGTTACCGACACCGTCACCGTCATCCCCACCGTCACCGTCACCGTCACCGTCACCGTCACCGTCACCGTCACCGTCACCGTCACCGTTACCGTCACCGTCACCGTCACCGTCACCGACACTGTCACCGTCACCGTCACCGTCATCGTCACCGTCGCCGTCACCGTCACCGTCACCGACACCGACACCGTCACCGTCACCGTCACCGTTACCGTCCGTCCGTCACCGTCACCGTCACCGTCCGTCCGTCCGTCCATTATCGTGTCTCACTTGGTTCACTTCGGTTGGCGCCGCCGCCGTAGAAGGAGGGAGGGGGGGGGGGGGCGGGGAAATCTCTCCTGACGGTCACGTGTCCTGACGCGATGTCCTGACGCGAGTTTAACATTTTTTCCCCATTACAAAAAGTGTGCAACGCCGCTAAAGAAGTTTTCACTTCAAAAAATGTTGCCGACTAAGAGCACTAACAACAACGCTGTGTAGCGGTCCCACGAGAACACGACACGACACATAATACTTAATACGTGTTATTTTCGGATAATGTTCGTCAAAACAACGACAAAGGCGAAGCGTGTTAAAGTTGGTGCCAGACGAACAGGGGCAGGCACGGAAGCGTTCCCCTGCCGGAACATACCACCGCGCACCGTCTCGTTGGCGCTGACGAGACCATCTCGACGAGGAAGGGCTGCTCCACGAACAACATGGACTGAAGACGGACGAAGAGAAGTTGGCGGCTGATAGAGATGTTTTCAAAAAGAAGCAAGGGCGCTGCGCCGACCCTAAAACATTGGGATAAGGGTGGCAGTGTGCTGATGAGCAAACGTACTCGTGTTTCCAAGAGGCTGACGTACAACTATAACAGTTTAGATCGAGTCTGTTTCAAAAGGTACCAAAGACGTTGAGCTTGCTATCCCGCCCATTCCATTTGGTGCGTGGTGTATGCAGCTGGTGTCAGACGAGACGGGACGATACCTATAGCACATTGGTACCTACAAGTAGCCCAGTTTGGGTTTACTACTAAACGCTGTGATTTACGCCAAGGAATCGACATAAATACCAAAACTTTGGATCAATAGTAACGTATCCAAGAGTCAAGACTTTTGATTCTAATTCGAATTCAACATCATTGCTCCGTCTAAAAAGACGCCTCTTTGCGTATTCAACATCAACACTAACTGGATTGTAAGACAATTTTCTTTATCTTTGACTTAACTAAAAATACAGGTACTGTCATCGTCTGTGGGAGCCCTCAGTCCTAAGAATGTGTTAGAAATCCTTGTCATCGTCTGTGGGAGCCCTCAGTCCTAAGAATGTGTTAGAAATCCTTGTCATCGTCTGTGGGAGCCCTCAGTCCTAAGAATGTGTTAGAAATCCTTGTCATCGTCTGTGGGAGCCCTCAGTCCTAAGAATGTGTTAGAAATCCTTGTCATCGTCTGTGCGAGCCCTCAGTCCTAAGAATGTGTTAGAAACTGTAGTGTATGTAGATGACACACTTGTCGCTGGTCGCGTCGTGTTCACAACATTAGCGGATAGCGGGCTTCCATCCCAGCTAAATAGCAGCTCATTTAGTGGCGTTTGTCCTGAACAATAGTAATAACGTTGAAAATAGAAATAGTTTATTTCCCACCAGCATAGCAACAAGGATTACATATTACTTAAAAGCTAATAGTGAAGGGTGCCACCGTCGGCGTCGCATAGAGTACGCCTGTACGAGTACATTGGTGTGCGAGCGCTCGTCAGCCGCGGGTGTAGATACTTGTTTGTGCACGCATTACTTCACAATGGACAATCATGCGGATGTCACATTACACTAATTTGTGCTACAGTACATATTCGTTTATCTTTAATTGTATGATTATTCTATGTCATGCATGTCTGTTTGTCGGTTAAAAAACGATGTAATTTCATAAAACATCTTTTACGATTTCTGAGCCTTTTTAACCGACTTCAAAAAAGGAGGAGGGTCTCAATCTCAATTCGGTTGAATATATAAGGTGCTATAAAAATATCTGGCACGGCTTCAATGGGAGACAGTATTTTGTATATAGATTACAGTAGTGAAGAAATTTTGTACCCCGGAATAGTTAAATCAATTTGAGAAAACAAAGTAATTAAATAAACATTTATTCTGCATAACGTGGTTCACAAACTACGCGCGATGTGTCGCTTCGTCATATTTTGCGAAATTAAATGACGGTGCGTCAACAGCTAATTACTATGGGACGATTTCATGCAATTAAATCAATTCAAATTTATACGCACATTTTTTTGCATGAAAAAATGTATGACAAAATATCAATAATGTATCTTTACTATTGTAATCTATATACAGAATATTGTCTCCCATTGAAGCCGTGGCAGATATTTTTATAACACCTTATATTTTTTTTTGTATGTTATCTGAGAACTCCGTTATTTATAAGCCGATTTGCAGTTTTTTTTTTTATTTAGATGGTTATACTTCAACAACGACACTGACTTCCGAAGTTAGTAATTTTTTACCCGACTACGGCGAAGCAAAAAGGAAGGTTTTGATTTTGACCAGTATGTACGTATGTATGTTCATCTGTTCCCTCATAACTTATAACTTCTAAACTCCTTGTCATAATTGGACAAATGAGGTGTCGTTGGAAGCGTCTTGATTGTCCGCTGGTTATAGGCGGTTATGTGACGTCACAATAAATCGAATATGGTGCCCTCTAGCGGACATAAAGTCTTGATCTAAAAAATTTTTTTTTAATTATCCCGTGTTAGGTATCTAATGAAATGGCTTAATTAGCACATTTCAAAAATATAAATATTACTGAAATAAGCCCCAAAATAATTAAATAAAAAATAAGTTTAAAAACTAAACCCCGACTACTGAAAATGATGAAACAAGAAAGTACCTTCCCATGGTCGCATACCGCTGTACTACATAATTATTATAAACGTATATTATTGTAACGTATGAATTCGTCAAATAATTAAATTATGTAGTATTCACTGCCCCTGTGGTGGAGTTTGGATGTTCGAAATCCCCAATTTTTATGTTTTTTAGCCTCGACCACCACTGACAACAAAATGGCGATTATGCTTCGTAATCCAATCCTCATTGTATACTATGTAGTCGCACCATTTCGTGCGCACACGTCACAATATTTAAAGATGAAATTCAAATTTTTTCATCCTAAAGAAAAACAAATGTTGTCTGTGGTCCAGTCGTTGGCGCGGTCTCCTGACATCTGTCAATCATTGTACTTTTTTGTGCCGCGCACTGATCACGTTTTCGTATATAAAAGTTCAGAAAAGTTTTAACAAGATGGGAAAACAGAAGAAAACGAGACGATGGAATGTAGGAGCTGACCGTACGCCTGCGAGAACTGGAAAATCGCTTGAAAAAGCAAAGCGGAGCCGTCATCGAAACTCAGTTGTCGGCAATTGAAATCAAAGACTATTGAAATCATGCTCCCTATTAAAGGGATGCCGTTATACGCACAGCAGTCTCTAGAGTTTTCACTGTGAGGTCAACCATGAGACGTAACTGTGCCGTATACTTACACAAGAACGATACCACATGAGCTACCACGCGATGCTAGCCGATGGTATATACGTTCAGTGTTCGGAGGATCTTTGGCCGACATAGGATGCCGTAATACACACAGCAGTCTCTAGTTTTCACTGTGAGGTCAACCATGAGAACGTAACTGTGCTGTATACTTACATAAGAACGACACCACATGAGCTATCACGCGATGGTAGCCGATGGTATATACGTTCAGTGTTCTGAGGATCTTTGGCCGTCTCTAAGTGTTCTCACGCGAGGTGAACCATGAGAACATTCAACTGTGCCATCAACTCCACACAGACTCACGAGAGGTTAGTCAATGTTCTATAATAATAATCCATTTATTTCAGGTTAAATCAAATAAAATCAGATATAAACCAGTCTATACGTCCAGTGTTAAAAACACATCCCTCCTGCATTCCTGGAGCTATCACGTGAGGTTAGCCATGGATTTAGATCTAAGCAGTCTGGGACCTAACTCTGATTGGTCTTCGTAGATGAGTACGGAGCCCTCTTCCATGGAAGACTACAGTTGGACTTTGTGTTATGTGACCGAAGCCAACGCAGCCGGATTGGGAATATCCATACTCAATGCCGTTAATTATAATCTAATTCCAAAATACTTTATATTCTAGATGTTAATATACATACATAACACATAATCAGCCTATAATGTTCCCACTGCTGGGACACAGGCCTCCTCTCAGTGAGGGTGTTAATATACAATTTAACTTATATAAACTATGTTAGTACTTCAATTCTACTAAAATACAGCCGAAAGGAGGCTGAGAGTGGAACGATATACATACCCAACGTGAAGTCCTAAGTTCAAGTATTGAAAATCTACTTGTGAGATGCTGGGGTACAGTTAGCTACTTTACCTGTAGAACTGCATGGCAGTCTGGCCACACGGTGGTCAATTATGATAATGGACTAAATGTGGAGATGAAGTTAAACATTTAAAAGAAGTATGAAACATTCATAATTTGTAGCCTATTGAACCCACCAAAATTTAAAAAGGAAGGGTGACAGCAGTAAATGGAAGTGGAATCAAATGGGACCACACAATCAGGGCAGCGAACTACAGTGGCCGCACTATTACATTCATTGGGAAAAGTTCATAACAGTCTAATAGCCTCCCAAGCGTTTGTATAGTGCGGATCAAATTGAAACATTAAGTTACTGAGCTAGACTGAGTGTGACATTAATTTATCATGAAAATTGCAATAATCTGAGATCCTTAATCCTACCTAGCCATGAGGAAATTCAAGAATTGATGTGAGTAAACACCAATATCAAAATACCTATTCTACACACCAATTCAGAATAGCTATCTATAAGCTTCAAGATAAATCCAATGCCAACAACCGTTGCCAGAACCAGCATCATCACTAGCTCAGGTACAGGCTGGTAGATTGCAATATTTCTCTGAAGTATGGTATTACTACTAATCCAACCATACCTGAGTGGATCAAGGGTTATAAACTACCTTTTACTGAGTTTCCAATTCAAACCTCTGAATAACAACTTCATTCAGAAAGAAAGCAATCTATCCCCATGGAATAATCTCTTACATTAGGTGCTATAGAAACATGTGCTCCTGTCAAATAAGTAATTTTATCTGGTATAATTGTACCAAAATCGCATGGTGCTTGGAGATACATATTAAATAAAAACTTAATATGTAGTATGTTACTAGGTATACAAGTTTTTTGCCTACAATATTACATTGATTTAAAAAATTCATATCAATTATCTATATGAAAATATGTCAGGAGATATCCCCAGTTTCTATTTCAAGATATGTTATAAGTTATAACAGTTTACATGCCTCGTATTTGGACTTAGCACCGCTCCATATGTATTCACAAACATCATAAAGCCAGTTGTCTGTCACCGGAGGTCACTAGGGTTGCTTTTTGTCATACATCTTGACAATTATATTCTGTGCCCTGCCGATCCATATGCAGTGTTTAGAAAATATGTCTGATACTCAAACTGTGTTAAATATCTAGGATTTATTATTAAAACTGAAAAGAGTGCCCAGACAGTGCTGCCAATGTCTAGGATATTAGTTGGGTTCAGTCCAGTTTGCCATTTCACTTCCTCAGGAAAATATAGACTTTACCCTGTAGTCCATAAAGAATATTAAGTCTGAAATGAGATATAAATAATAGAGTGTGTCTAATTACTAGGTATTCTAGTAGCTGCATCTGTATATGAATATGGTTAACTTTATACCAAATTAGGTTAAAAATCACTGATTTACAAATACAACAGAACTAGAAACAAATTAAAAATCATTTATTTGCAGAGATTGTTGGTTACCTTACATTTCAACAAACCACAATAGAATTAAACAATTTGATTTTGTTCTCGAAATATTGTCCCAAACTGACTGGGGTCTGGTATGTAATGATATCAACATCCACAGGCACTGGACAGTTAATGTTGAAAAGTTCCTTACCTTACCTTGAACTATTAGCAGCATTTATGGGGCTCAAAACATTTGCAAGCAAACTCAGTTACTGTGAGGACTTAGAAAAGATATCACAACGGCCATATCCTGTGTCAGTAAGATGGGTGGTACTCATTTTACTCATCTGAATAGCCTGACTTAACAATCTTGGCAACGGTGCAAGGAATGACAAATACGGGTATATGCATTTTATATTAGTTCCAAAGAAAACAGTATGGGAAATTGAATCTAGGCTTCCTAACATAGAAATTAAATGGAAGTGATGTGATATATAGCCTACAAGTCAATTGTTGCTAAAAAAAAAAAAAAAAAAAATTGCAGCAACTTGTACAACTTTGAAACCCTACATAGGGACCTACTTCTAAGTAAAGATATACCTATGCAAGCAGGGGGGGGGGGGGCGTGCTGTATTAGGCCAGCCCCCGATTGACCTGTTTACAATCAGGTCTAATACTAAATATCAACATATCATGGCTCCCTGATCCAAGTATGTTCTGTAGATCTATTCACTGTCAAATGGGATCTCGACACCCAATGCACAGGAGTCACTGTTTGCTGCCATATTATCAGGGACGCTTTCCTGATAGGAGAAAGACTGATCCCTCAATTAATATAGTGTTAGCTTTGCTCTAGATCAGTAGACTCTCTTCTGTTAGAAACAAGACATTGACCCCTAGGCTCAGTCATGATAGTCATATAATTTTTACCACTAAGTTTAATGATGTATGATATCCTAATGGTATTGAGTGAGCTATATAATAATCAGCAAATTCTGTAGTTTTTGGCCGCCACATTGACACAAAAATGACAGAGCGACAAGGTTTCTCACGGATATATTTATATTAAGACCAAAGAATCCCAAATATGAAGTTAGTGGGACCCTAGTATCGTTTTGCATTATTTAACCGGCCAAGCACCGCGCGTCGCCTGTTGGCGACGAGACAATGGAAAATCAATTGTGTCTCATTAGCGGAGTTCGACAGATTAATTTATTTCCCAATCAAACCCTTGGTTTAGAAATTCTAACCAAACAATTAGTAACGATAATAGCTCTTGTAACTGCACACAAAATTCAAACCTGGTCACTCATTAGTACACTTCTTATAATGAGGACAATATTAACATAAAAATCCAGATATAATTAAAACCTGGTAGATCCGAACTCAACTTGATTCTACCATTTTTTAAAGATAATTTATCTTTCTGTACTGCCACAACCCCTAAATTGACCTATCTAGATTTTACTAGGTAAGAGTATAAGACAAAATTGTAAATCATTAATTATAACTATAAGAAAGCCTTATGATGCAACCTCTACTGTAACCAATAATAGATGGATAAAACAAATTTCAAGTAAGAGTGGAATAGATATTATTATTTCTAAATTCACATATACAGACATGCCTCTACTTCAAAGGGCTCTGAAGAAGGTGTCATTATGCTGGTTGGACCACAAATTTCTCAACCCTTACTCGGTTTTATAAGAGACCTTTTTATTAGTGATTCTAACGCTTTTGCACCAGCTGTGTGCTCTATAGAGTGGTTGTACATAGAACTTATTACATGTCAATGTTAATTGTCTGATTATAAGAAATTGATGTGTGCCATATGGGATTATTAATTAAACTAGTTGATTCAAAACTGATTATATTTCCAGAATCTAATAGTAATTAGAGAATTATAAATTAAGTTAGGTAACTATTTACCTTAATGGTACACTGATTCTTAATAGAAATGCATTACAATTAGTAAGTACCTAACAAACATAGAATAGCATGTTAAGTTACAATGTTCAATTATTGAACAATGCTCATTTTATGTACCTATGATGACCAACACAACTTTATTCTTTGAACATCTACATAGTACTTATACAATGAGGATTGGATTACGAAGCATAATTATACAGATCGGACTAACTTACCTAGTGACGTCCGATCCTTAATTATGTGAAGTAATCCAATCCTCATTGTATCCCAACCCTTCCCAGATAATCATCCTATACTTTAGGTATATTGGATTGCCTTATTAAACCCCTTCTAGAAGTTGTATTGTGCTGTATGCCGGGACTATACGATGCCCATGTAGGTCATCGTGAAGTCCCGTTCTTATGCTTTGAAAGAATGATTGACAGATGTCAGGAGACCGCGCCAACGACTGGACCACAGACAACATTTGTTTTTCTTTAGGATGAAAAAATTTGAATTTCATCTTTAAATATTGTGACGTGTGCGCACGAAATGGTGCGACTACATAGTACTTATACCGCCGTTTATGTGATGTCATCACATGTTTTTTGATTTTTATTTTTTTTCTCAGAAATAAAGAAATAAAAAAATAAAATAAAAATATATTTGAACTCAGGATACGAAAATAAAGAAACAGTATTTTTGTTTTAAGGTCGTGTCAGGTTTGAAATGTTGTCAATTCTTGGGTCCTAAAGGGGTCATTACCGAGCCGGCGGAGGTTTGAGTGTTCGGGTCCTAAAGGGGGCGCTACCGAACTATACGGTTAAACTTATATTTTCACTTTCTATAGTGTCTTTTTAACCGACGAAAAAAAACGGAGGAGTTTTTTTTTTATGTATGATCACGCATAACTTTTTATAGAGCAGTCCGATTTTGATAATTCTTTTTTTATTAGAAAGGGTATACCCTGAAGTTGGTCCCATATAAATTTGGAAAAAAAATTCCAACCCTAAGGGTTAGAAAACAGAGGATGATTGATTGTTCACTCACTGATTGTAATGTATGACCACGCTTAACTTTTGACAGAGTAGTCCGATTTTGATCATTCTTCTTTTGTTGGATAGGACATACTTCGAAGTTGGTCCCATGTAAATTTGGAAAAAAAAAACCTACCGTAAGGGTGGGAAAATAGGGGTGATTTATTGTTCATTCACAGATTTTAATGCTGAGCTGTGTATCACAATTAAAATAAAAGGCCTATCTATGTTGGTATATAAAGCCTGTTTTTTTTTAAGTATTACATTATATTATTTAGTATTATATTACATAAAAAATAATAGTTAAAGTAGGATTATATAACAGTTAATGTCTAAAGTAAGGTAGGTATTTTAAAAGTAATCAAACATTAAGCATGTAGTAATTAGTAAATTATAGCCTCAAAAAATTATAAAATAAAAACTTTTTAACAATAAATTAAACCTCCGAAAAAACTGAAAAGCAAAAAATAATAAACTTTTTTTATTTAACCTTAATAAATAAATTCTTAAACTAATGCAAGTATACCTAAGTAATTTTGAGTCGGCGCCAAACAATCAATGAACAAAGATTACTAAATTACCTTAAATTTAAAGAAATAAGCAACGTGAAATCTATAGCGATAAACATTAACATTTCAAACAAAAAATGCGCTCTCTGCACGACCACTCGCAACGAATTAATTTGCTTGTTTGGCGCCGACTCTAAATTACTTAGGTATACTTGCATTAGTTTAAGAACTTATTTATTAAGGTTAAATAAAAAAAGTTTATTATTTTTTGCTTTTCAGTTTTTTCGGAGGTTTAATTTATTGTTAAAAAGTTTTTTTTGGAAGTCGGTTGTTTTTTGTTTGTAAAAAAAAATTTTATCTGCAAATCAATGAATGTCCTTTCGTGGTCAAGCCGTCTCAAGCCCTCATGAAGTCATGAGTCGAGCATTACTGATGGCACGGCTAACATTATGAGGAAACCATAGTAAATAATGTTAGCTCGTACCTGAAATGTGATCAGAATGATATTATTCCGTTCCTAGAAGAGGACACAATGCGATGTTAGAAACACGAACACCTCCGCGAGTGAAGTCGCTAACGTTCGCCTGGGAGTCCTGACCCTGAGACAGGAGTTTATTACACACGAGTCACAAGTCACAGGTCACGTCCTTCTGCAAATGTCTCTGGCTCATTAGCATTCTGCTGACTGCGGCCAAATGTCACGCGTCTCTCGCGACTTCCCGCGATCGATCGCACGTCGTTTACAAGTCAATATGGCTCCATCATCATTATGTTAACTGCTACTTGTAATGGCGTCCGGCCCGTTGATTGGCTGCGTGTTATGTCATCGCTGGTAAGGTAATGGTCGTGGTTGGCCGACGACTCTGCGCTGCAGCGAGCGGGGGCCGGTGATCAAGTATTCGTCAGCGGTCGCTGCGGGTAGTTGGGATGCATCGCGCGCCAGCTGAATGTCGCCACGACCCCACGACCCCACGACCATCGCCGTTGGTAGGTAAACAATGTAAACATAGTACGTGCACGTTGTTTTATAATTAACTATTTCTAGTTTGTTTTACTGCATTGCTCACAGATGCCCATTGAAAAACTAAACGGATAATTTTAAAAACCCTTCAGTTGTGAGTTGTGTGGTTAGTGGCCTTCTACGACACCCATCACAGAAAAGCTACGGTAAGAAATTACTCGCATATAGGTATGGAGATTAAAGATTAGAAAGACAAGTAGTCGTATGCAGCAGCGTAGTTCCGTCACAAGTCGCAAATGATCTTCATCCGCGAATAACATCTAAGAATAACTCCGCCGCTAACAGTAATTGGCCGTGATTGTGCAGCGCATAGCGTCCCTAACTGTGGCACAGCTTCCACGTCCCTGCACTGGCTGAATCGCGACGATTTCATTGTCCAATTTAGTTCACGGGATAAATAGAGCGCGGCCGGAGCGAGCGACTCGGACGCCTTCGTGGGCTCCTGCGCGCTTGGTAGCAGTAACGAAGAGCTTCCTCTACACATAGAGCAACAGGTCCGCCGGTGGCCTGTGTTGCTCTATGCCTCTACACGTCAGGCTTAGTGAAGCTGTGCAGCTATTGCTTTTGATGATGTGCGCATGTAATAATGTGTACCTACCAATAAACAACATGTTCTGAAATAAGACGAAAATAACTACACAAACATGTTTACAAGCTGTTTTGTTTGTGAAACTGTTCAAATAGTCGCAAACAGCGGATGTAAATCACCTATTGTTTAGAGCAGAACGTTCACGTTTGACGATCGCTCTGCTATTTTTGTCTAAGCAATAAAATAATACCTATCAGGTATTATTATCGAATGCGTGGTCGGTTCGATCAATATTCTAATTGCATGAACTCAGATGATGTAAGTACGTGCATAAAACTCAATTGTCTGAATAATTAGTTTTTCTGAAGCAGGTGGGCAGTGTAGTGCGACGCGAGCGACGCGAGGAAGAGATGCGCTCGCGCACCTACACGCGGCGCGCAGCCGCAGTCGTGTGCGGTGCGCGGCGCTTGTAGGCTGTGGTTGTAATGTCAAGACATTTGTGGAAACTGAATATGAGGGTAGAGGACACAACGAAACACTCTTAGGGTGAGTCTTCACTACAGTGGTCTACATATTGTTACAATTTCCTCACATAAGAACGTCATAACATCGAGCAAGCTCCAACCAACCGGTCAAGCGGCGCGCGTCGCCGATCGGCGACGAAACAATAGAAAATCAATTGTGTGTCCTTAGTGGAGCTTGACAGATTAAACTATTCGAGGAAAAGAAAGTTCTGAAAAACTCACGTCGTCCATTTTAGAGTTACGAAAAACTGCATTGCTTGCTTGTTTATTTATAAACAGCGAGCGCTGTGTACGGCCTGATCGACTGCACGGCGCTGACGTAGAGACGCGCGGCGGGACGCGGCGGGACGCGGCGAGACACGGCTTCTCGCGACAACGCGAACGCGTAAAAATATAAATATTTGGGTCGTTGCCCCGCGCCCCCGCCGCGCCTTCTCTAATAATACAACAATTTACTATTTGGGCCGCAGTCATACCGCCCATTCACTACGTGTTGTCAAAATAAAGGTGATCTGTATTTTGTCAATTAATGCGTGATTATGCGTCCTTGTGGAGCAGGAGCAGCGTTGAGCCAAGCATTTTGATCAGCGATGTAATCCCCCTTGGGATGTAATCCCCATCGCCGCACTCATATCTGTGTCCTGACCGCCATAAGATGTACTGCTTTGGGTTCTGGAGTCCTACCACGAACTAATTAAAAACGATTCAAAAGCAAGACGTTTCAGTTTAGGTTCTTAAACTGCATCGCTCAAAGTCGTACCATGACATCCATTACGCTCAGCGGCATGTGGATCGTTAAAAGTGAATGAAAGATCGCAATTTGTTGCTGAACCGCGTTTGAAACGTTTTTGGTGAAAAAGAGACAACGCTATTATTATCATATAATTTTTGTTTCACGCACATTTTAGTGACAGACACGTTCAGAAGTAAGTAACATTTTATTTGTTCTTAACTCTGTATCATTACTTAAAAGTAAAACAGACACTCAACAGTTGCTTATAGGATTCCACGGTAATACGGTAACTATTGTTAAAATAATTCTTAGTCAAAGTAGATATTTATTTACCTCTTGCTATTTATTATACGAAAAAAATATTTTTTATTTCGACGTAATAAAACAATGTTTCTGTTTCGAACGCACCAGAGTAAAACACACAAATCGAGCACTAATTGTTTGGACAGCCTGTAGCCCCTAAAGAATTCGGCATCCTCAAAATAATTGAAGGGGTCCAACTGGCCGCGTAACTGGAGCCTGTTACGTCTTTGAGCATATTGTGAAGCAGAATCATCCTCAAAAAACTCAAATAAAAGTAGTTCATCAGACATCTGTTAAAGAAAAACAAATGCGGCTAAAAAAGGCATGTAAAATAGGTATTTTAGACTTTAAAAGAAAGATTAATGTACACTTACATTGGTTTTTGTAAAATTCCACAAAAATATCACTAAAAAACTTGATTTTCGTTAATAATTCACCAAACGTTTCAGTTTATGTTAGAGAAATAGTAACTTTTATTGAATCGCTTATTTTGACAGTTAGCGTTTCAGTTTAGGTGCTCTACGGACGTCATGGTACCAAACACAGTACAAAATTAAATGAATGAACCCAAAACTTGCGACTCAGTTTGGGTCACTCGCTGTCAGATGGCATGGCCTAAATTGAATCGTTAAACTGACGTCATGGTACGAATTAGAAGAACAGTTCAGTTTAGGTCCTAAAATGGATCGCGTTAAGAGCTCGTGGTAGGTATCCTGATTCCTATGTTGCTGTCTTCACATATCGCTCATTTGGAGTTGGAGAAACATCGACGTAAATGTAATTTTTCCCAAAAATGAGTTAAATATGCCAAAGCACTTAGAAAGCGTATTTACGTTAGGAAAGCATAGATGTTTCTCCAAATGAGCGATATGTAAATACTGTCGCAACCTGGGTAGCCTGGAATCTACAAACTTACTTACTTATTACTGCCATACTGGAGGTTCTAGGAAGCATACGCGATTATGTTTTTTGTTTGTCTTGAGTGCCTCTGTTCCGAATGATCACATCCGTCGCAAAGCTTCGCGTTACACGGTTACAAGTTCCTACTAGCAGCCCAGTGTTCCTACCATCGAGTTAGCTTCGGTTAGCACGAGGAGTGCTGTCCGCCGCCGCCCGCGTTGAAGTAAAGCCCCATTTAAAGGTGAATGTCCACTGGTCTGGTCCGCACCGGCCACAACGCAATTCATATAGCACTGCGTCCACTATCGGTATCGACCGCACTGAGCGCTCAGTTCATTTCTTATTACAAACAAACTAAATCCGCTGCATGCCGTGCGTTCGTTGCAGCCGGTGCGAGGCAGTGGACGTTCACCTTTACACGGTGCAAGTTTCTGGAACGTTCAAGAGCAATAAAATCGCATGCCATAAAGCACGTTCAATTATTGCCTTTCAAGATTTGCATTTTTTTTTCTTTATTATTAAGAACTAAAGTTCTACAAACTAGTAAACTAAAACAATCTAGCCTAAGAGACTAATAAGCAATAGTACAGTTTAATCACTATTCTTGTTTGCTACTTGGGTTTGGATCTTCAGATCATTAACAAGAAGTTCCAGCTGTCTTTCCGATGTTCCTTGGATGTAACTGTCATACAACAGCTCTTCCAGATCAGTTTTAGTTGTTACCTTTGTTGAGGACATAGTAAGGCAAGTGAAAACTTCACCTTCACCTTTATTTAATTGCAATGTTTACACTATAATTAATAACTGGGTCGTCGTGGCGATGTTCATAAACCGATTTCGCAACGCGGCGATGACGGTGTCGTGATGCGCCAGCGAATTACTTTAAAGTAGAGCACCCGCGCGTGTTAGAAAATGGGGTAGAATCTATTTATAGGTCTATATGTATATTACCCATATTGTATAAAGCTTTTAATATCAGAATGGTTACTAGTTGTTTAATATGTGTAAAAGTAACTGAATACGGTAAGTATGTAGGGAAAGGATTTTATGAAATAAAGCACAGAAAGACAAGCTAGACATTTACTACCCGACTGCGCCAGAAGGAGGGTTTTGTTTTTCGAGAGTATGTATGTACACACATCAACAGTATCTGGGGATATTTTATATTTCATCAAATATCTAAAAATCTATGAAGACTTTTCTGTTATAGTAAAAAAAAAAATATATTTAAAACAAAAAAATCACGGAAGGATCCTTCCGTGATATTTTTGTTTTAAATATAATTTTTTTTTAATCGCCGTAGAAAATAAGTGTGATAAAAAACTAATTTTTTTCTTATAAAACTATTAATTATAATTAAAATTGAAAAAATCTAATTACCTATTTATAATCAGTGTTGCCACCCCTTACATTAATTACACATCGACATCGATTGTTCATACTTAAAATTAAATTGTCAATGTCTTGCTGCGGTATGAGGTCCCATGTTCTTTGCAAGTGTTCGTAAAGTTGTTGTTCCGTCGTCAAATTTGGCGGGAAATCTCTCAAAGCTTTTCGTTGTAACATGTCCCAGGCATGCATGATTTCTAAGTTAGATTTGTTCCATAAGAACAAATCTCTTATGGAAAAGTGCTTATGGTACAAATCTAACTTAAAGAGATATATTGATGATTCGAATTTCGGTCTACCACTGCGTATTCTCTTAGAGACTTCGACGTCTGCATCACCTCGTCAGGTCCGCCATCAGTGACTGGTTTGTTATGGCCGGCTCAACGGCGACGCCCGCGCCCCGCGCGCTGGCGGCAGCACGGTGCGCGCTGGCGGCATGCGGCATGAGAACGAGCGTCTCGTGCGGGGATCAGTAATTGAACCTCGTCCGATTTAATTGTCCGTATCGGTGTCAGCGTTACACCATACCAATAACAACAGCTTGCACAGCTCGGCGGCATGTACTACTGAGCACTATCCTACGGTCAGTAGATGTAGTCCGGGACTCCGGAATACTGATCTGTTTAAATTAGCCAAACAGAGACAATGCTTTGTAAAGGTGTTCTTTGTTAAATAAATAGGATATTAATTTGTTTTTATACTTTAAGGCGGTACCCCGACCAAAAGCGCGTTTTTCTTCGTTATTCAGAGGCTATTAACTCAATAATTATGAGAATTAAACTACATCTGAAAGCACATTATTAATGTTCGATATCCTATCATCACATTGCACGTTATTATTTGCTTTTATATGTAACTGATACATTTAAAATCTCCTTTTAAAAAAGTGACTAAAATTATTGATTGCATTCATCTTTTGCTAAATTGCTTTTGACGTTCTATTAATTTGAGGATTTCACCAATGGACAGATAATTTAAAAATCTAAATAATCCATGTTACAGTAACCATGTACCACCATGTTATACTAACATAATATGGACTTGTATATCAATTAGCGTGCTGGTCTGAAATAAATATTTTCAACTAGCTTCTGCCCGCGACTTCGTCCGCGTGAAATTCGTACTTTCCTCTAAAAGTTTCGAAAATGTATGTTGGTATGATCTTTATAATTAATTTAGATAAATAAGTATTCGGGCCAATTTTTAAGTTTATAAGAACAAAGGAATCAGATTTTTCAAATAAACTGTATCCCCGCTTTTAACCTCCACAGGGGTGGAATTTTGAAAAATCGTTTAAGATGTGTTCATAACTTGACTCAAAGTTAATTTATACCAATTTTCGAGCTAATCAAGCCACGCAGTAAAATCCTCCCCTTTAAAATTAACTACCTCTTTTCACACAGATAGATTTTCGAAAAACCTTGATACACGTTATTAATTATTTTTAGTCTTTAGTATAAATACTGAGTTTCAAGTTAATCGGACAGGGCGTTAAAATTCTTCCATACAAATTTTGACACCCCCCAATACCTCTTTAGGGGCTATTTTAGAAAAACGAAAAATTCCATACTTCATAATTTACTTAGATAAGTATTCGTGCCAAGTTTCAAGGTTATTAACTCAAGAAATAAGATTTTTCATACAAACAAAATCCCCCCTTTTCACCCCCTTAAAGGTTGAATTTCCAAAAACTCTTTATTCGATACCTACTCTTCACAAAGAACACACCCTCCAAAATTCATGTTCCTAGGACCAGCGGTTTAGACTGTGCGTTGATATTTCAGTCAGGTCGTTCATCCCCCTTTGGGGGACAAATTATCAAAAACGCTGAGACACGTATAAATTAATTTTCAATCGTTAGCCTAAACACAAAATTTGAAAATCCTAACTTTAAAACTGACGGACTTTCATACAAACTTTCATCCGCTATTTAACTCCCTTAGGGGTTGAATTTAAAAAAATCCTTCCTTATTCCTTGTCTACATTATAAAGGGAACCATTGTGTAAAATTTCAGCTTTCTATGTGCAAGGGTTTGGGCTGGGCGTTGATGAGTCAGTCAGTCAGTCAGGCCTTTTGTTTTTATTTACATATATACAGTACCCAGTGAGGTGCCCAGGATATTAAAGAATAATTATACCAAGTTTTATCGTAATCGAACGAACTGGTAGTTTTTGCGTGATGCCTGAACAAACAGACAGACAGACAGACAAAATTTTTTTTAATCACATTATTGGGTTCGGTGTCGGTCTAGTAACACCCCCTGCCATTTATTTTTTTTGATATTTTCAATGTACAGAATCTTCACTTCTACAGATTTATTATAACTTTATAAGTATAGATTTCAATTTAATTTATTTAAAAAGATCGCTATTCTTATTTTATTAAAATAATTCCAAAAATTTTGCGAGTTTTATGACAAAGGAGCGTGCGCAGGGTACGCTGTGCATCCCAACTGCATCCCTTTCTCTGTCGCGAATGCTCCAGGTTATTTGGTCGGGGTACCGCCTTAAGTATCAGTATAAAATTAAGTAATAGGTCTGTGGATTGGAAACGTTCGTAAGTGTAAGTTCAGACAATTGGGAAGGAGACAATGAAGTGTCCCCGGTCGCGTGGCGCTGCGCGCTGCCGTCGCGAGTTACAAGCCTTCCTTGAGGTCAGCTGCTGGTTTCCATATCAGTAATCAACACAACAATTTCCCTAGAACAGCATGCGCGCTGCTAAGATGTAACAGGGATTGTACCCCTGCAGGGTATATGTATATGTTCTGTGGATTATACTGAAGTCATGGCGGGACGAGCTTAACGCCTATCGAAAGCACTTACTCTAATCACCAGAAAATAGAAGTGGCATCGGCAAAGGGGGCTTTATGCTTCAATGGGTTAATACAAACTAGTTAGATAGAGGCTGGGCGCTGCCGCGCTGGCGCACACGCGTAGTTTCATACGGCCAGGAATTAGGTCGGCGGAGCAACGCTCTACTTACACACGACCGGCGCGCGACCTCACCTCGCCGCCACCGCCGCCACCGTCAGCCACTCATCCGCGCTGACAGACGCACTACAGAGCGTCTTGAACTGGCGCTAATAATAATTATATAGCAAACACCCTTCCTGATAATCTTATTACTCTAGGCACAACTGCGAAGCACAGCAAACAGTACAAGAAAGTAATGAAAACATGAAGCTCCAACACAACACCGTCATCGATCCGAAGCATTGACTTTACAGCATCATATTATTCAAAAATTATTAGGCATGAAAATTTGACATTGCTAAGACTTACGTGCCTGAACTAGGTAATCCTGTGTTTCAGGCGAGAAGAGCTAAAATAGTCTTTTAAAATTAATAAATAATCAAAAATTAACAATAGACAAATAATTATATAATAACTCTTAGTTTCTAAATTTGATAATTATTTAACTTAAGTGAAGTGTGTATACCTATATTTACTTTAACACAGTTAGTAAATTTTCTGTTTCTTCATAAGACATACTTTGGAGAGCATCGTTGAGTAATTTCTTACAGATTGTATAGTTCATAGAATAAATATTTGCTTTCGAGTTTAGTCTATTATATAGGAGAGGTCCGAGGTACAGGTAAAATTTGGATATAAAAGCATGTTTTGTTGAAATTTGTGGACAAACTATATCTTTACGTCTTTTATTAGTATATCCAGCGCTGTAGGGTAGAGCTTTGTGTTGTTTTAATACAATGCCCATAATAAATAGCTGTCGAACTGTTAATACTTCACAAGATTTGTACAGGAGGTTAGTAGGCAAAAGGAAAGGGCGGAAAGTAGACACTTTGAGAATCGCCCTCTGAGCTCTCTCGATGGTTAGTAACATATATGTTTTACCCGCTCCACACCATGTGGTAATACAGTACGTTAAAATCGTATGACATACTCGTAGAGCAAAGTAAACTTGTCTAACTATTTTTGGGTCAGCAATACAGCGTATATCTACAGGGTGTTACGGAAAGGGTATATCAATGCAAACGGGTTGAAGAGTGTATCTGGTCTAGAATCTCTATACAAAATTTCAGCTCAAAAGCATTAACTTTGAAAATGCTTAATATTTTTTTATTTCGACATCACGGCGCTGCACTGGCGCGCGGCGGCGTGATGTGCGTGTACTAGCCGCACAGACACTACAGATAATGGATAATAATAACACACATTTATTTCAGATTAAAAATCCATATGTTGTTAGTAAAAGTCTTAACCTAATGTTAGTAAAAAACACAAAACCACAAAATAACCCTCTCGTAATAATGACCCTCGTAGTGCCGTGACACGTTTGTTATGATTTCAATTTAGTAAACTGTCGAAATAAAAAAATATTAAGCATTTTCAAAGTTACTGCTTTTGAGCTGAAATTTTGTACAGAGATTCTAGACCAGATACACTCTTCAACCCGTTTGTATTGATATACCCTTTCCGTAACACCCTGTATACATATAGGTATACAGGAAGAATTTTTTATCACCATCCAAATTTTTACAGGGTGTTCTACCCATGAATATGAACAACTTTTACTATGGGACCGAACACGAAATCGCGAAAAAAAAATCTGTTGTTCCCTACATTTTGTCAAGTTACTGTACATAAATCTTTTTTTTTGGTGCTTTTTCACTTAGTACAGTAAATTAGAAAAGTGTTTCACCATAATAATAAAGTATTTTTCCTTGCTAAACAAAAGTTGTCTATCAAATAGCAGAGAGAATGGATCGCCACTTAACCTTATCCTTACACACCTTTTTCCCCATTCAAAGCATATTTTTATTATGTACAAAAACTCAAAAAACTTCATATAAAATGTCGGTGAGTTGCGAGCTAACTTGCTGATAGACTCTTATACTTAAATATCAGATTCTAAAACTTTAGCTGTTGTTGACAATACGGCAAACGAACTATATTCTTGAACTTTAGTTCTCAATAGATTTTGAAAGAGACTACCCATGACTGTACCATAAGTAGGCGCGACGTTGTGGGACTTACAGTAAGGTGAAGAGCGATGTAATGGGAATGCAAGCAAGACGTCTGTTGAGGAGTGACATTATGAGAAGCGACGTTCAGGGAAAAATTCCTTAGCATAATATATTGATTTGTGACTACCTTTGTACTGAAACTATTTACCACGAAATTATAACATTAATTTTAGCAATTTGTGTTTTGTTAACCTTACGCGATTTGTTTTGGAGCCGCTGGGAACAGTTTTCATATTTTATTATTTTAACTAATAAAATTATGGAGCCCTTGCGAATCAATGTATGGAAAGAAAATTTTTGGAGAACAATAGATTTGGAGTTCGTGGGAACAAGCCTTATTGAATATTGCAATAATATGCAACAGATAAAAAAACAAATCATGTTGGTTGGGTTCATTTTTATTTTTATTTATAGCTAACGTTCTAACAAAGCTAATACAGCAGTAAAATATCTAAAAATATCAAATCATTTCAAATAATTAAAAGTTTTAAAAGTTGTAATTTAAAAAATACCTAAAATTCAAATGTCTTTAAAGTATTAATTTTCGGCCATACATATGGGAGGTTAAATTTGTCACATTTTAGTCCCTCTATCACCTCCTGCAAGGAAGTGGTCGAGTTTTCAGTAACCCTGTATAAGAGTTTCATCTCACAATGTCGAGCGAAGGTTCTTCGCAAGGGCTTGTGCGAAATAATTACAATATAGTAAAAAATAGAATTGGTGAAAAAAAAATTGTGCCCGACAGTACATTTGATCAAAAATTGCTTTGAATTAAATTAATCGATTCGGGGGCGTCGGCCACGGGTGCCTCGACCACTGGGGGCCTAAGCCACGGACCCCGAAATACACGCGGACGAAGTCGCGGGCAAAGTGCTTGTAGGTACTTAATAAGATGCAAAATCATCCTTACCCCGACTCACTCCTGTGGGCTGTGACGTCAACTGAGCACGAAGTTGGTTCTGGAACAGCCTCTTGTTCGCCTCGCCGCGCGCCGCGCGCCGCTTGCCGCGGGTCGTGTAATGTTCAGTAGGTAAATGAAACGGAGCCGGATAGCCAATGCCTACATCCGAGCACAAATCCAGACTCCGGATTGCTACTAAGAAGTTCCTGATGGGAACAAAACCCCAGTGACACTTTACCCGACCCGGAGATCGACCCTTACAGGGTCTGCTGTTCTGTATTGGTACTGATTTAATGTCTTTGTCAGAACTACTCAAACAACAGCAAGCCATTTATAATTGAAATAACTAAACTTAGGACAGGACGCACACCAAGATTAGTAACGGGTTAGCTAGTCAACAAGGCTCTCGTGCGTCATTGTACGAGTACAATCTAAAATAATAATTACGGAAATATACATTTGACAATCTATAATAATAACACCTCCTTTTTTTAAGTCGGTAAAAACCAGATGTGAGCGAGTGAGGGGCGGCGCCTCCGCGGTGCCCTCTGCTGCGTGCTCGATGTGTCTTGGACTCGTGGCGGCGCGCGGCGTGTCCTTCATTCACTCGACGACAAACACTGTTAGATTGTATTAACTACAGTCCAAAGAGGCCGTGACGTCATCTAGTTCGGTCAAGAATAGTCTGAAACTTCGTCGCTTTAGTCAATAGTAAATAGGATGGATGTTTTTAACAGCGTGTCTAGGAAATAAGTAGCCACCCTCGTCGAGCGCGAGGTCCATCCGCCCGAAACAATCCAACATTGTACTGTACACTTAGTTCGCAATAAGCGTTTTGACTTTGAAACATCGTTGCAAATAGACTAGGCAGATGAGATGTCTGGAAATTAGTAAATAATAGGTAACCCTTTCACAAAACACTAGTCTGGTGTTGTATTGATTGTGTGATATTGAATCTTGGCACACTACCTACTCAATAACTTTACGAAAGAATCCTCCGCCGAATCTTGCCTACACATTAAAAAATATTTGCTCCTATTTAATCAATAACCAAACACGCTCTGATATTCAGGCAGTAGATCAGATACTTTCAAATGCACTGGCCGTGACATTTATTTGCCTTTAGACGGTCAGTTTTGTCGCACTTTTGGTACCAAACACAGACTACAGGATCCAAGATCTTCCACCGAAAACTTATCTTTTCATTCATTCAACTATTCAACAAAATTGCCCGTATGCTAACTGCTATAAACTGATATGTTCCCTAGAGAACATGTTAGTTGCAGTTGAGTCAGTGGCTCTATCTTATGGGGAAGGATTACGACATTCAGCATTATTCACAATAACGCTCAAGCACCTACCACCATCCGCATCGTGTAATGTAGAGAACTTGTCATGTTTTCGTCATTAGTATCGCTAATTGCTTCATGTTCGCATTCTTCAGCCAGACAATCTGATGCTTAATTATGGCAAACTCAAAGAGAGCTTCGTCCGTCACTTCGAAAGCTAGGTACATCAATATTTTGAAAAGCTCTCAACGTATCTATTGGCAAGCTCGAGCCGACATTACCGCTATCAGATAGCAACAAAAACAAATAGCAATCATGATCTAACGGTAATGACTTTCGCCCACTTGAGTGTCGGAAACTCGGAAGCCTGCGGACACCATCACCCGCCAAGGAGCAATGGTGCGGATGCGCCGGCGCAGGAGGAGCGGGAGGGGACGGCGGCAGGGGGCGGTCAAGGCCGCCGGCGCACGCGGCGCCCAGGCCCCAGCGCCGGTTCAGTTCGCCCCGCGGTCCCTCAGCCAACAGTCGCGACTCGCGCGCAGTCATTAGTCGCGGAGTGAAGTGTGTGTGTTGTACAGTTACGTGCCGTGGCGCAGAAGCAGGTCGTCGACCGCGCGAGTATGAGCTCGCGCCCGCTCCGGCCGCCGCTCCGCCTCTCCTCTGATCAGTGATCGGAATCGGCACAGCTCACTACCACAAGGTGAGCCCCTGCTGCACTTCCTACCCCGACCGACGACAGCGACGGCGACGGTCCGAGCCGAGCGATGCTAACCGGTTGTGCGCTCTCCGCAGCCGACAGAACTCTCGGAACAAACGTGAACACTCCGCTGTATCATTATAACTACTTGTCCTAATTTGCGTCTGGGCACGCCAATGAAGGCTCCGACTCGATCGACTGAAGCTGATTGAATCGAACAAGCTGTGATGGTATTGATGAAACATTGTAATTAACCGCGCCTGGCGGATGCAAGTTTAGACGAAGCGCGACGCTGTAAATTCAGCTTTAATTGTGATGTGCTCATTTGGGTAACAGTTGTAGGTACATACAATGTCTACGTCGGTCCACAAAGCTTGTAAGTTTTGGTCAATAGTGGGAGCACTAGAGTAGTTAGTTGCAGTGTTGCTATCGTAACACTGAGCTGCCGTATGTCTGGTTTGCCGTCTATTAAGGGGAAAAATACTAAATTGTTGTATTTCATAAAAAAAACGTCTATTCCTCATTTGTTTCTCGTTTCTACTACCTACCTCAGATTCATGTTCATCTAGAGTATACTTGTCCTTGCTTCTCATTTTGTCGCACTCGTAGGCCCAGATCTATACAGGGTGAATTTTCCAAGTGGGTGTAGATGGCCAAATTCTAAACTATGAGGAATAGCGAAAAGTACTCAAAGGAGTCGCGGGCTCGATTTTGATGAAAACTAAAACTGCATCATCGGATTTTAAAAAATCAATATTTCTAGCCAGGAATCGAACCTGTTGATTTTGAAAAAAAAACACACACTGTATTATTACACCATTCGATAGCGTCCCTAATAAGGACCAAATTCTGGGAAGTAATGACATACGGCACACTTAGGGAAAATGTTGAATTTTAATAAACTTCTTATTTTAAAGTATTATATTCATACCTACATTACGTATGTACCTTGTTCGAAATGATGCTCAATATTTTTATTAACACACCCGCAGCGCAGTCACATTCACAACATTATGTTCTAAATTCAAATTTCTATTACGATCTTTGGAAAATATTCTAGTGGAATCAATCATATTGTAATGCTCAATACTGTACAATCCTTGAGACATCGAATCCAGCTATGTATTGAAAACAATGGTCATCATTATGAACAATTACCTAATCAGTTAAGTTAAGGTTTAATAGGTAGGTAACATAACCCGCTGACTAAATAATAACAGCCGCACAGGTCAATCCATCAGGTTAAGCTACGCTTGCCGCGGTTGGTCTATGGATGGGTGACCATCTTTACATACCGAGACCCCTCCATGCCTCGGAAAGTACGTCCGTTCACGGGCGAGCGTAACCATTTGTCACCAACCGGCGCGCAGCCGTTGGTAGACCGACACCGAACCCGAAAACGTGATTAAAAAAATTTTTGTCTGTCTGTTTGTTCAGGCATCACGCAAAAACTACCGGTTCGATTACGATGAAACTTGGTAAAATTATTCTTTAATATCCTGGGCACCATCTGAAAAACATCGTGAGGAAACCGGCATGTCCTAGAACCAACAATTTGAAGACATGTGACATCTACCAACCCGCACTGGGCCCGCGTGGTGGATTACGGCCCACTCCCTCTCACAGAGAGGAGGCCTGTGTCCCAGCAGTGGGAACATTATAGGCTGATTACATTACATTACATTACATCCTGGGCACCACACTGGGTACTTTTTATTCCGGAAAAGTATCTATCTATATAAATAAAAACAAAAGGCCTGACTGACTAACTGACTCATCAACGCCCAGCCCAAACCCTTGGACCTAGAAAGCTGAAATTTTACACAATGGTTCCCTTTATAATGTAGACAAGGAATAAGGAAGGATTTTTTGAAATTCTACCCCTAAGGGAGTTAAATAGGGGATGAAAGTTTGTATGAAAGTCCGTCAGTTTTAAAGTTAGGATCTTCAAATTTTCTGTCAAAATCAAAATCAAAAGTCATTTATTCAAACTAGGCTGAGAATCAGCACTTTTCGAACGTCAAAATTACAAAAGACAGTCCCCCAAAACGCCCGCCCTTCACCACTTCCTAGTGCTTTCGCTGGGGAGAAGAAGTGGCGGAACAAACTCCCCAGCAGCACAGCTGTCTGTTCAGTTAGAAAAGAATTAATTTTATACAATACTATGTATGCAAAGTAATTAACATTACAGGACACAGAACCTTATATTAAATTATTTGCCATAGGTTAACTAGCCACGCCAATATACCAACAAATACAATAAACACTATACGTACTCAAGCAAAAAAAAATTAAAAATATAACCAAAAAAAAGAAACTTTCTGACCAAATAAAAGCCTCCAGGTATAAAGGGCGTGACAGCTTACATATATATGCAATGCTGGGTTCTGTTTACATAGCTGTCACTTGAAGTCACAAATGATAAACTAGGACCATCGAAGTAAAATAAATAAACAAGTTATTACTACTAATAACAACAATAAAACCATGGTCAGCAAGACGACCAGTCACCACAAGCAGCACCCGTTCACGAGCATAACGCAAAGATCAGCCATTACCCCCCTCGCCATATTTGAGGGAAGGAGGCAACCCGACCCCCGACGCTACCGCAAGCAATGACATCTAAGGGAGCATGACGAACTTGCTGCCGGTTGCTCAAGCAAGAATAATAATATGATCATTCGTTGAGGTCGCTAGCTAACCATATATTGCAATCAACTCATTAAAAGACATTGAAATGAGTAGATTATGTCAATAATAAATTACAATAAAATTAAACCTAATTGACTAAAACTCTCAACTAAAAAAAAAAAAACAAAAAAAATAAAAATAAAATAAAAACAATTATATAAACTCATATAACCTGTCAGTAAGCTAATTCTGGAGAAAGAACATAATAATTGTCTTGAGTTAATCAGGGCGACCAACTATTCTTATCGTTTAAGTAGTCGTTGATGGAATAGTATGCTTTTGAACAAAGGTTGGATTTTACTTGAGCTTTAAATCTATTAAAAGGCAAATCTAGCAAGGAAGAAGGTAGCTTGTTATAAAAGGTTATACCAAGCCCAACAAATGAGTTATGAACCTTATGAAGCCGGTGAAAGGGAGCACGTAGTTTGTCCTTATTTCTAGTGTTAACATTGTGAGTATCACTGTTTTTAGTGTACAAGTGTATATTTTGCCTAACATATAAGATGTTGGCAAAGATGAACTGTGATGCAACCGTGAGAATACCAATATCTTTAAAAAAATCTCTTAGAGAAAATCTGGCGCCTAGCTGGTAAATCGCTCGAACAGCTCGTTTTTGCAGTGTGCGTACGCGCAGCGGAATGTTGTTGAATTTAAAGATTTTAATTATGCAGATATTTAGTGTATGACGTCGTATAATTGTGTATGGTAAAAAAAAATTTGTGCACGCAACCATTGTGGAGAAATTCACCAAAAACTGATTCCGCTGGGCGAACGTTGTCCTGGCGGAACTTTTTTTAATCGATAGACTTTAGAAGAAAAGAGATGTGTCCAAAAATTAGTGTGTATTTGTGTGTAATTGTGTATGTATGAATAAAACTAGTGCATGCATAAACTTCGGAGAAATTCAAGTTTCCGCTACGCGAACGTTTGGCCATTAGCTAGTTTTCATATAAAGCGCTTACATAGAGAGCTGTAGATTTTTACATACGTTGTTTTGAATTTGTTTATATTTGTTTAAAAAACAGATTTAGAAAAAATCGTAGGGCTTAAAAGATAAAAATATAAACGTAAAATACGCTTATTAGGTCTTAGTTCTTAAAGTATGCACTTTGGGGTCTAGATTTTCACGTTTATACAAACCTTGTAAGTGTCTGCAACATGTTGCCAAGTATCAATGATGTTCCGTTAGTAATTAAAGAGTTATAGGACAAATTTACCATGAATAGATCACTGTTTACAAAGCAGTCAAATATCACGACGTTCTAAATGAATTGCATGGTAATATGTATGCCAATAATTAGTGTATTCATTCAACTATTCACATGCAAAATTTCATGTCATTAAATTCAGTAATTAAAGAAAAACAATTATAATACTGACGAAGCATCGAAAACCTACATAACCCGACCAAGTTCGGATGGCTACCAAAAAGCGGCCGTGCCATATATCTAAGAAACGTTCTTAACCTTCCAATATAGTATTTATTAATATGGTACAGTTGCGTACACAACCGTTAGGAAAAAATAAAACAATTGCATTTCTTGAAAGAAAAATATTTTTTGAATAATAACGCCACTATCTACGATAAAAACAAATCTTCAATTAACAAGTACTTCTCTATTTAAATATCCGCGTACAAAAATATTTTTAATTACATATAATACTTAATTATGTAATTATAATAACGTTAACAAACGCTTGCAATGACAGCAATAGACTTAAATGTGTTTTAACTAAAATAGATTATGAACTAGCTTTTGCCCGCGACTTCGTTCGCGTGGATGACGAAACTTAGGGTAAGTATAATATTTCGAGCTTCAATAAAAATTAAAATCACATCACATAACTAACCTATTCAGTTGATCCGTGATCCTGATTCCTGATCCGTGAAATCTTCAATAGAAATTAGCTGTATGAATTTTATTTGTCTTAAATAATATATTTAGATTATATCTCAAGTCTCAAGCGCATACTTAAAAAAAACCGACTTCCAAAAAAACACTACAAAGTGAAAAATAACTTTAATTTCGGAAGTCGGTGTCTTTGGATCTGTATTTTAGTTTTTTGCCACCGACTTCCGAAATTAAAGTTATTTTTCACTTTGTAGTGTTTTTTTGGAAGTCGGTTTTTTTTTTCTTAAAAAGTTTTTATTTCACGCTTTTTAGTGGGTCTGCTTATAATTTATCTAAGTTACAATAGCCTAGTGATCATCGCCTTTTACAAACAAAATATTGCTTTTCCCGATGCAGGGAAGTTAATTGTTGAGGAGTTCTCCAGGTCCACCATCAGCTCCATATCACCATTCACATTGTGACGAGCATGAATTGCTTAGCAACCATATTAAAGTAATCGAATCGCAACCCGTGAAATACTTAGATATTATTGAGTAGTTCCGGTGGCCATCTGTGGTCTTCATCATCAGTTCCACTTCACCAAATGGTGCTTTCCGAGAGCAAGTGCACGAGTTACTATAAAAAATACCCAAATCGCTATAGGTGTGCCTATAATATTTGAAGAGTTCCTTCGATTTCTCCAGGACCCCATCATCAAATCCTGACCTGATGTTTTTAGACTAGAAGCTGATAATCCTGGCTGCAGCATCAGGCCAGACTTATGTCAACATTGCATTTAACTTAAAATTTAGTCCTGTTTAAAATGAGCCCAAACACGACTACGGTGCTGTTATTTCAAGGTTTGTACTTTTTCTGATGCTCCTGGCTTCAGCATCAGGTCTCTATGTACTTCGGTGTTCCTCATTAACAGTACGTTTATCCACACATCGAGCCCTTTTCAATGAGCCTAAACACGATATATCTGCTGTTAGTTGTCGAGGAGTTAGGTACTCTGCAGACTATCCTGACTGCAGCATCAGGTCATGACTTGATGATCATGAGACCAAATGTGACAAATGCCCTATCAAACATCAAAACAATTTACTAAAACAGTCCTTGCCTGTTTGAGTAACTTCTTACTGTTAAGGAGTTGTACCTTCCATCATCAGCCCAGCTACCTGAAATGGTGACAACCATACGCAAATAAACAAGATACTTCATAAAATATGCGAAAAACAATAAGTGAGCCTATAAAATTTGAGGGTTGCCCTCGATTTCTCTAAGATCCCATCATCAGATCCTAACTTGGTGACAATGGGACCACCTCAGAACTACCTATCTACTTTCGAACAAAAAAAGAATTTTGAAAATCCATCGACAATTGGCGGAGTATTCGATGAACAAACATACAAAATAAAAATAATAATGATGATAAAAAAAAAAAACATACAAACAGCCGAACATAATACTTACCTCCTCCTTTTTGTGAAGTCGGTAATAAAGTACCTACGTAAATAGTACCTACTTTCTGTAATAGTCAAATACATTTAAAAAAGTAGGTGTACACAAATAAATGACCTATAAATTATATCGAAACAACAATTGTGTTATCACCTATACCAATTCAATACCGGTATTATACTGTAAATTTTGGGATGTTACCTAAATATATTGCACGGCCGCTTTTTGGTAGCCATCCGAACTTGGTCGGGTTATGTAGGTTTTCGATGCTTCGTCAGTATTATAATTGTTTTTCTTTACTTACTGAATTTAATGACATGAAATTTTGCATGTGAATAGTTGAATGAATACACTAATTATTGGCATACATATTACCATGCAATTCCTTCAGAACGTCGTGATATTTGACTGCTTTGTAAACAGTGATCTATTCATGGTAAATTTGTCCTATAACTCTTTAGTTACTAACGGAACATCATTGATACTTGGCAACATGTTGCAGACACTTACAAGGTTTGTATAAACGTGAAAATCTAGACCCCAAAGTGCATACTTTAAGAACTAAGACCTAATAAGCGTATTTTACGTTTATATTTTTATCTTTTAAGCCCTACGATTTTTTCTAAATCTGTTTTTTAAACAAATATAAACAAATTCAAAACAACGTATGTAAAAATCTACAGCTCTCTATGTAAGCGCTTTATATGAAAACTAGCTAATGGCCAAACGTTCGCGTAGCGGAAACTTGAATTTCTCCGAAGTTTATGCATGCACTAGTTTTATTCATACATACACAATTACACACAAATACACACTAATTTTTGGACACATCTCTTTTCTTCTAAAGTCTATCGATTAAAAAAAGTTCCGCCAGGACAACGTTCGCCCAGCGGAATCAGTTTTTGGTGAATTTCTCCACAATGGTTGCGTGCACAAATTTTTTTTTACCATACACAATTATACGACGTCATACACTAAATATCTGCATAATTAAAATCTTTAAATTCAACAACATTCCGCTGCGCGTACGCACACGTTTTTGCAGGACAAATATATTTTGTATATCAGCGGCTTTGCCCCACAGCAGAATACCGTAGGACATAACGCTGTGAAAATAACTAAAATAGACTAAACGAGCTGTATCAACGTCAGTGTATTGTCTTACTTTCCTGACGGCATAGGCAGCCGAACTGAGCCTTCCTGCTAGGCTTGATATATGTGGTCCCCACTGAAGTTTGGCATCTACTGTTATTCCCAGAAAAACTGCCGAGCCCACTGTTTCAAGCACCACTTTATCTAAGACGATGTTGGGTCCTAGATTTCTAACATTTGGTAAGGCAAACTTTACACATTTCGTTTTCTTGGCATTGACAACTAGGTTATTTGACGTAAACCAATCCGTAACTATTGATAGTGCACTGTTTACGTCGTCAAAATCTTGTCTATTCCTGTCAACTTTAAAAATAAGAGATGTATCGTCTGCAAACAGTACAACGTCACAGATGCCCTTTAAATGGAATGGTAAATCATTGATATATACTAAGAACAAGAATGGACCCAGTATTGAGCCTTGTGGTACACCTAACTGAACTGGTAGCCCGGAAGATTTTACACCATTAACATCTACACATTGGAACCTATTATTTAAATAAGAATTTATTACGTTGAGAGCTTCGTTTTGGACACCGTAATGACGTAGTTTACGTAAAAGCGTGTCATGGTGCACGCAATCAAAGGCTTTGGAGAGATCACAGAAAACTCCAATAGCATTTTGAGATTTCTCCCATTTTAGTTTAGGCTGACGACTAAAAATTAATTTATATGTGTCTCAGCGTTTTTGATAATTCTACCCCCAAAGGGTTAAAAAGGGGGATGAAGTTGTGTATGAAAGTCCGTAAGTTTAAAAGTTAGGATCTTCGTGTTTAGGCTAAAGATTGAAAAAAAAATCCGATTGAATTTTCCGTCAGGGTTTCAGAACGGAAAATTTAAGAACGTGTGCGCTGGAGAGAGCATTTTGTATGAAATGCGTGCAATTGGGGGTCTCCGAACCTGAATTCCGAATCAGGAAACCGGACGTTTGCGGCCGGCCTAAAGCTGTGTCCAGATAATTATGTTCTTTGTCCGTACCGTACCTCCGTTTAGTTGTGTCCAGAATTCCAGATATTATGTTCTTTTGTCCGTACCGTACCTCCGTTTCAAAACCGAACTTCGTACAAAAGAACATATCTGGACACACCCTAAAATTACCTGTATACATTTCGTTTCATTCAAATCATTACGCTAGTGAAAAACAGTTTGATTCATCTATAGTCAATTGCCGTATTTTGTGATACGGCAATGAGAGGACTACCGTATGCCGTATTTTCTGAAATAAAATCGTGGATTGCCATATAATACCAACGGCAATTGTCGTATCAATAACAACGTTGGTTAGTTGTTACTTGTTAGTGGTGCATCGTATCCGCAAGACGTTTAGAAACTGTGAGTCTGGTTTAAAACCAGTTGCGGTAATGATGTCAAGGAACGGTCTTTCAAACACGACTGACATATTTTTCTCACTTATTAACATTATAGCAAACGGTGATTCTACATCACTGTATTAAGGCGGAAACAGACTTATAACACACCACGTTACGCGACATCAATGAAGCTTACTCACTGACCACATTTTTCATCTCGTTGAGCTATTTTCGTCATTTGGCCAATAACTAAGCGTGACATGGCGTCGGGTGTTACAAGTGTGCTGCGGCCTTTAGATTTGCCGGAATGATCAGGAATGAGCTTGTTCATTGTGCACACAATGGGTGCAACGTCCCGAGTCCTTCTATAATTAAATTACATTCAACCAAGCTGCCTCAAGAGGGCCTGCCCCTCATCGTCGCGGCCCGCGTGCCCGCGACTACCTGGAACAAGTGCGCATTCTCCACGGTACTCGTTACAGAATTGTATCGCGGGCTGTATCTTCGGAAAGCATACCATGTCTTTTGTGGGCCAGATTATCCACATTGATTAAAAATCTAAGCTTAAACCTAAAAGTCTTCATAACCTATGTATTTTAGTTAAGTTAGGTTTTCATTTTGTTATTTTTAACCGACTTTAAAAAAGGAGGTTCTGTATTCGACCCGTATGTATGTATGTATGTATGTATGTATGTATGTATGTATGTATGTTTGTATGTCCGCGATTATCTCAAAAACTACTGAACCGATTTTGATAATTCTTTCATTAGTGTGATCTACATACTTTCAGGAAGGTTTTAGTATATAATACATTAGGTAACTATTCTTATGTACGAAGTTATATGCATAAATGTACTGCATCTCCGGCATTTCTATGGGAATTTTGATGATTTTTCGAGTCGTGTCTTCAATTCTCCAATGCACTAGTGTTAATTTGTGTGGGGTATGTACAACTAAAAAGTGAAAAATAAAAACTTTTTTACAAAAAAAAACAACCGACTTAAAAAAAAAAACACTACAAAGTGATAAATAACTTTAATTTCGGAAGTCGGTGTCAAAAAACGAAAATGCGGAATCAACGACACCGACTTCCGAAATTAAAGTTATTTATCACTTTGTAGTGTTTTTTTTTTTAAGTCGGTTGTTTTTTTTTGTAAAAAAGTTTTTGTTAATTAAGGATATGTATTTAACTTCTGAAATAAAGGAGATGAAGCGATTACTATGTATGTATTTAAGATATAAGAACTAAGTATACAAAATAACAACAACATACAAAGGCGTTGTACAGTAAAAAATTTACAAAACCTAATAAAAAAACAGTACACGAGAAATCGACAAAATAAGAAACAATGTAAAGAAAAGAAAAGTACCAATCATCTCATCTTACAGGATCTTAACGTGACATTATTGATGTTGGCGACATCATGAACATTTGCAATTTTAATATTCTCATAAGTTCATAACGCACATATTACGTTCTAACTGCTTCAGTCGTGCGCCTGTCTGCCACCTCCTCTGATACCATTACAAACTAAAACTCAACCACAAAGAATTATTTCAAAAACCATTTATAGGCACTTTTGAATTGTCAAGTCAAGTTGGTCAGTTACAAATATAAAGCTAGTTGCTCATTCCAAAGCGTAGTAGGTAGGTAGGGTCTTAATCTTAAACTATATTGTGACAAATATGTATTAATTACATAATTAACATTGAATTTGCATTAACATATGTGAGAACGATGTAAAAAAGACGTGCACTTTAGAAGAGTCCAGAGTTCAGCAAAAAGATACAAAGAAAAACAATCTACAAATAAATTAATAAAAACAAGCAACAACAACAAGCTAAGAGATGACCAGTCTCAACTGACGGGACTCGTTCACAAACATGACGCAGGGATCAGCACGATTCAGCTAAACAATGTTAATGGAAACTAAATGATCTAACACGCGCCACCATCAGCGGGACATTTGAGCGAACATGACGTAGGTACTCTCATCGTACTTACACATTACATAGATTGGTCGTATTGGTTGCCCTAGGGTAGAAACTGCACACTAATTATATTGCCATCTCAGACTCTCAGTCAAATCTGGGAATCAATCAATTCTGGGAAAACACTTATTTATGTAAATCAATATCATCAATATAATCATGAAGTCCAGTAACGGCGAAGTTTTGAGACTAAAGTGTACGCGTGATGCCGATACTAGTAATCAATCAAACGTTACCAAGTATTTTTATTTACCCTCTACTGCTGCCTGACGTACTTCTAGGAACGCACCTTGTGACTTCTGCAGTAGTTATTGCGCGTTTTGTTATGTGTTACAGAGTACAACTTACATATTTACAAAACTTACAACTTACATACAACCAATACTTCCTGGGGATACTCCATCTCTCGTTCTTGGTAATTGCCATCTATTTACATACACACATATTAGCCTATAATGTTCCCACTGCTGGGACACAGGCCTCCGCTCTGTGAGAGGGAGTGGGCCGTAATCCACCACGCGGGCCCAGTGCGGGTTGGTAGATGTCACATGTTTTCGAATTTTTGGTTCTAGGACATGCCGGTTTCCTCACGATGTTGTTCTTCACCGTTTTGAAAGCAGTGGTGATGAAATAATTTAAAAAAAGTAAAGCGCCTGGCTAGGTTCGAGCCTATGACCTACAACTCGTAAGTCGCGGCCTTTACCACTGGGCCACCACTGCTCTATATATATATACATACATCCATCTATTTAGTGATTACAAATCGCTCCCAAGATAACATGTCAGCTAGTATCACTAAGTACACCCAGAATCTCAGCGTAGCATTCCCAATGTCCGGCCAAATTTCATTTAACTTGATTCATATTTTAATTGACTTTCGTCATTTAAATTCGGTAAATAATTTTGACTGATTCCTTGTAACCGCTTACGCAGTGTTTACTCCATAAAATTTTTCTACTAAAGATTCGATATAAAATACTTAATAACTGTTTTCCAAATCGGTTTTTTCATGTATGTATAGATGCGGACCGTGTGCACTCCCTTGAGGTAATCCTTCTTCTAAAAATAAACAAACACTAGTTACGTTATAAACTTAGTTATGTATAATACATAATATAATTAATATGCGGATAAAATAGGCAATATTATATTGTCTTATTTCTGCTTTTGGGTAAATATAGCCATAACAAAGTGCGGTTTAGATTTCGGAGGTTATAAGATCTTTGTGCAACACTTTGTCGAAAGCTTGTGTCAAATCTGGGTAATGAGATTATGAGATTATTTTTTTGATAAAATAACCTATTTAGTACAAAACTAATGAGTAGCTGTCAGACATGTAACATACGATTAAATAATTCGAACGTTATGGAAAAACACTAATTTAATGGTTCTTTCGTAAATAATAAATTATAATAAAAGTCTTTATGACCAGAAGAATGGGTACAGTTAATCTCCTTAAAACAAAGGTCTTATGTAATGTGCACTTAGATATCAAAGGAGTGCTTTGGCACTTGTACTAGGTTTACCCTGTATGACGAATGCCATCACTTTACTCCGGACCAATTAGGATAGTTCTTATACAATTAAATTTTGAATACAAAACTTATCTATTGTTGCTTTAGAATTTCGATAGTAACTTTTACGAATAAATGAACATCAAGGATAGTGAAGTGTGTATGTTAGGGTGTCTACACACCAAAGCCCAACCCTTAGCCGCCGGACTCATTTTAAACAAAAGTTGTCCAATTGTCAACGTTCTGAAACCAAACCTGCTGGTACCTGGCTTTTATTACTATTTGGTGTGTATCGTTACGTGTTTATAGCTCCAATTGAGCATAGCACTTCAATTGCTAATAGCAGAACATCCACGATTATTCTAACAATCCCTAATTTAAGTAGCTATGTTGTTAAAAAAATACATTAATGAATGGGAAAACTAGAATTAAAAGTACTCGTACCTGTAACTAAACTTCATTTCGTTTATTCTGTTGGTTTACATTTCTAGACTTCACAGTGAACTGTGAAATATGAAGAGTAGAACTAATGCAAAGTAAAAGCAAGGTATATAGTTGACGTGGCTCAAAAGGCTGCTCAACTTAAATGGGACTGGGCAGGACATGTCTGCCATATGCCGGACAAAGTGTTGGCCCAAATAGCGCAGAATTGGTGCCCTGAGACAGTGAGGCGGAGTCGCGGCAGACCACGTAGGAGATGGCGGGACGAGCTGGATAGGTTCCGTCAAAACTGGAAGGAGGACGCGAGGGCTCGCGAAAGATGGAAGGAGTGGAGGGAGGCCTTTGCCCAGGAGTGGGACAGCACAGGCTAGAATAAAAAAAATTAAACTGATGAATTTAAAATTTCTTTGTAATTATAGTTACACATCTGACAGTTAGAAAATTATTGGAGCCTATTGAGAATAGGCTACGAAACAGATAAACGAGTCTCAGTTGAATGTGATGAAATTTATGAAAATAGTGGTGGCAAATAATATCAAAATAGCTCACGTCCGGGATGCAGTGATACGTTGTATCGGAGTGTGGAGTGCAGCATCGAGCGGGCACCTGCTCAACTTGCACAGTTACGTAGCTACTTAGCTACATGTAGAATATCTACTGGTCTCTACACAATCGCAGAACCACTAACTCTCACATTTACAATGATAGGCACTACGCCTAACGAACCTGTCCTACTGTTTGCTGTAGATTCTGCCGCGGTAAGAAGTTGTTAGGAACAGACCTGGCGCCTCATCGTGTTGTAGCTGCACTGGGCACTGCAGTGCGCACTGACACAACAGTGTTGCGAGCGTTTTATAAGAAGTTGTTAGGAGCAGAACTTCTGCTGCGCCTCATCGTGTTGTATGTATGTGTAGCTGCACCGGGCACTGGGCACTGTGTAGTGCGCACTGACGCAACGCAACAGTGTCGCGAGCGTTTGCCACATATTCCGTAAATCTTCGTCCATAGAGGCGGACATTTAACGAATATTTGCAGTTTGTATTTTCGTCGATCTCGTTTTGTACTCCTCCGGCATCACATCCTATTTCTGTTTAATATTATACAGCGTTGTCAATAAACATTAGTTTCATTGTTTAATATCAAGAGGACCTTGAGCATTTCGCAACGTTGTATGTTGCTTCTATCTCCTTAAGGTATTGATGCGCCATCTTTAGTAATGGCACAGCGAGCAGATTCGTACAACTAAAGTACCTAACCTACTCACTAGTTACAGTATCGTCATTCTCATAACGTTTTCATTGTAAGATGAGCTTCATAAAGCCTTGTACGGACCAAGTGTTCTAATGTACGCGTAATCTAGGTATGTTGAACGCGCGTACAGGTGTAGTTGCAAGTTGCAATAGCTCGCGAGCTATCGTTATTACACTGATGACCTCAACGACTCGAATGTGTACTGTCGGGTGCTCTGCGGCTTCGTGGTGATTAGTTGGGAAGCACTCGGCACTCGGTATGCTGAGTGGAAGCGATTCTATCGGTAGAGATAAACCATTTCAAAAATGAACGCCTCTCCACTGCCTGTTGTATACACATTTCGAATGTTTGTATAGGGGGCGTGCAGTTTTATAATGGTTTATCTCTACTCTGTTCGAGTGCGCCATTGAGGTAACATATTGTATATCAATGGAGTGTGCACTTGAAGCGTCGAGTGTGTAGGTACTAGTTCATGAACAGGTAGATAATGAGAAATGTGCGCGGCTTTGGACGCAATACCCTACAAACAACGCAATCATTTCCATATCTTGTATTTTTATTTTTCCCAAAGAGTGCCAACGGAACCCTGTCTATCTGTCCGTCAGTCTGCATTTTTTTAATCGTAGCAGGCAGCCAGTCGCAGTGACTGGACTCAACTTATATAAGTTAGCGCCACGAAAGATGAGACTTGACCCCGCCTCCCACGCTCTTTCCGCCGCCCCTATGTTGTCCGTTCCCGTCCCGCGCTCAGACCTCATACCGCTAGAGACCTAAAATCGTGTACCTACTGCGCAAGTCAAACCACGTGGTGTGTCAAGTCTCATCTTTCGTGGCACGCATTGTACGTGCTGACAACACTAGGCGACACTCCAAATGATTCAGACTCCTTCCCTCTCCGAATTCCCATCTACCTGCATTGTGTCTGTGTGAGTGTGGTTCATTTGACACACAAGCACACATCCATACTTACACACAATGACATATTTATTTAAAATGCGCTACAATAGTTAGATGACATTTTTCCACTTCAGCTCTAATACCACATTATGATTTAAATTAGTATTTAATTCTTGTGTAGATCAAGGAGTCTTCCCCGATCTAATGAAATATAGTAAGGTAATACCACTTTACAAATCCGGGGACAGTAAAGACACCAATAATTATAGACCCGTATCCGTGTTGCCGTTTTTCAGCAAGGTGTTTGAAAAGATAATGCTTAATCAGATGCTCAATCATTTTAACACGAATAAAATCCTTCACGATCAACAGTATGGTTTTACCAAAGGACGTTGTACGACCGACGCCGGTGTAACCTTATTAAAACACATTTTTAACGCCTGGGAAGAGGCTCAAGACGCCATAGGAATCTTTTGTGACCTCTCCAAGGCATTTGATTGCGTCGATCACGAAACCTTGCTTTTGAAACTTGAGCATTACGGACTTGGAAAACTTGCGCTCAGTTTAGTTAGTTCTTATTTAAATGATAGACAACAGCAAGTTCAAATAAATGGTGTCAATTCACATGGCTTAACAGTAAAAATGGGTGTGCCACAAGGCTCGATTTTGGGTCCTTTCCTCTTTTTAGTGTATATAAATGATCTACTCCATTTATTAAAAAACCAACCACAAATGGTGTTATTTGCTGATGACACTTCTTTAATTTTTAAGGTAAATAGACGTGCTATAAATTTTGACGACGTAAATAACGCCCTACTGCAGGTCCAAAATTGGTTCACTGCTAATAATTTAGTATTAAATGGAAAAAAAACTAAGTGCATAAGATTTTCTTTACCAAATGTCAAAGGTAGTGATTGCGAGATAATATTGAATCAAGAGAAACTAGAATTCGTCGATACAACTGTTTTCCTAGGGATCACACTCGACTCAAGGCTACAATAGGGTCCTCATTTAACATCTCTTGCAGGACGGCTAAGTTCAGCTGCTTATGCTGTCAGAAAAATCCGTCAGTTTACTGATGTAGGTACCGCGAGACTGGTCTATTTTAGTTACTTTCATAGTATCATGTCTTACGGTATTTTACTTTGGGGACGGGCTGCAGACATCGATTCTATTTTTATTCTGCAGAAAAGAGCCATCAGAGCCATATATAATCTTCGCAGGCGCGATTCTCTAAGGGAACGGTTTAAGGAAATTAACATCATGACGGTACCTTGTCAATATATCTATGAAAACATCATGTATGTAAGGAAAAATTTACATCTTTTTAGTAAAAGAGGTGAAAGACATAATTATAGTACTAGAAATAGGGACCTATTAGTTCAACCAGGTTTCAGACTAGCTAAAGTAGACTCATCTTTTATGGGGTACTGTTTAAAATGTTATAATAAAATACCTCCCCACATTCTTCAACTGAATGAGACAAAATTCAAGTCTTGTATTAAACGCACACTATGCAGGCAGGCATATTATAAGTTAGGGGATTACATCGCGGATAAAAATGCCTGGCTCAATGCTGGTCCTGCTCCACAACCACAACTAATTGATTAACACTTGAAAATACTGTTGGAGCTGCTGAAGATTGTAAGTCTATCTTTGCATTGTATACATTCAATCTCCTAGTATTGTATAATTGCATAACACATGTGTGAGTACTATGTACACACTATAAAGCTACCATTTACTGGGTACGTCTTTCATTGACTTGAATGTGCTCTGGCGGCTGAGAGTATGTCATGCTCACTCAAATGTCTCGCTGATGGTGGCGCATGTGTTGGATCATTTAGCTCCCTTCAAAATGGTTGAGCTGAATGGTGCTGATGCATGCGTCATGTTCGTGAACGGGCGCCGTCAGTAGGGACTGGTCATCTCTTTGCTGCCATGGCTTATTTTAATTTATTATTTGAATTGTTGTTTTTTCTCATCTTTTCATTATGGACGCTTTTAACGTTCTGCATCGTTCTCACATGTATAATTTTTAACATGAATGATGTAACCAAGACTTTGTAACCACATTATTTTGATTTAAAAGAGTGTCCATGGAGTTTCTTGCCCGTTCTTCTCCATAGGTACCTACGCTTTGGAATGGGCAACTAGCTTCATTTTTTCTGACTGACTGACTTCTTTACAATTCAAAAGTGCCTGTAAATGGTTTAATTGAAATAAATGCTTTGAGTTTGAGTTTGAATTTCTAGTTTGAAATGTACATCATAATGTTTTTATTAACCCCCGACGCAAAAACGACGGGGTGTTATAAGTTTGTTGACTATGTCAATTACCTATGATAATGAATTAAGTACCTGTTTTTAGGGTTCCGTACCCAAAGGGTAAAAACGGGACCCTATTACTAAGACTCCACTGTCCGTCTGTCTGTCTGTCTGTCACCAGGCTGTATCTCATGAACGTGATAGCTAGACAGTTGAAATTTTCACAGATGATTCGATGTATTTCTATTGCCGCTATTACAACAAATACTAAAAACAGAATACAATAAATATTTAAGAAACTATTTAAAAAGAAAATATTTAAAAAGAACTGTATGTAAACGGACACGTTACAATTTGATAACGTTTGCAAGGCCACGGCCAGAGATCTGAGGTGTTCAGAATGGTCAGCTCGCGCCCACTGACCGTGCGTGTCGTGGTGTCGTGCGCCGAGTCGGCGACGTCAGGAACAGGCAGTGTCACACAGTGAAACGCGCCAGTTTCTCCAAGCGGTGAAACTAGCGCCCGCGCACCGCCGCCGCCGCCGCCGCCGCCACAATAACCGCGCTGGGAGCGTTCGCACGCTGATCATAACATGACGATTAAATAATCAACACCACGATGCTATTATGTGCTGCTGCCCGACACTGCATATAAACACATCGGCGAGGTACGAGCGGGGGCGCGCGGGAGGTGCGGGACGTGCGGGGAGGCTGCTCCATTGTCTGTGTTATCTGCCATCAGCTGAGCGGCACCGCGGGGCGCAGGCGGACAGTCTCAGGGACGATTTCGTCGAGGCGACGCGACGCAAGCACGGCAAGTTCGTCGCCAGTCAAACATAGTCAATGCTTGAAGTATGGCTCGTAGTTGTTTAATGCGCGGTGTCCTAGCCCCGGTGGCGCGCGAGATAACCTCGCAAGTCGCAGGAGCTCAGTTTAGTTAGCAGAAAGAGAGTGGCCACGCCGGCCGCCACTGCGCGCGCTCTGCCCAGTGCTGAAGCAAGTGGCGCAACATGTGCACTAAGTCATGACCTAACAATCACTAGCGCGAGGTCTAAGGTACCCGAATGAAAGCTGCTCGAGATCAACTGCGATATTATCTACGGACATGCCTCGTAACTCGTAAGGGATATAGCGCCCACTCAGGCGCAGCTGAGCGCTGTCATCTGTGATCACGATCAGATATAATGCACGCCGTCTGTAGTCACGCGGACGAGACATCAGCCTGGGTCGCACGGATAGACAGCCGGATCGAACTAACACTCATGTCGAAACTGCCATTTGACTGTATTAATGTCAGAAAGTCCGTGCTGTTAGAAAGTAAAAATTACAGTAATCAGCTCTCAGTTAGTTCGTTATGTTCGTTGATAAGTATTAATGAAGGTTGGTTGTGCTACACGCCTAAAGAGATGTGTACACAACCTACTGCTTCACCTCCACGAGAGTCTGCCTCCAAACGTTATCGCACTACATTGGTATTACGAGGTATCACTTCTATTTTGTACCTAAGTATATTTGTAGAGAAACTACAGTGAACCGGGTTTTATATTCATCAACACCAGCAGCCTCGTGTCACCCATTGCTGAGTACAGGCCGCCGCCCTTCTGCGGCGCGCTTCCTAGTGTTGCCCTCAATTATTATTCAATTTGTTGGTAGAAACATTAAGATCAGAGAATCGTTTGAAGTTACGATATAGTTTGTTCACGCGATGCACATTATGTGCAGTAGTGCATCAACTGCAACATTCACTAGAATGCGAGCGTTTGTGCATCAACTTGTAACGTAAATGGTCACTAGTAGGTATGCGATACTAAGCGAGTTCAGTAGCGGTGGCCCTAGTGAGTGTAGACCATGTCACAGCAGCTCTCATGGAGCCTGGACCACACATGAGTTTAGTTGTGTCTTTCAGATTGGAGATCGGATCCAGATTGATTTGCTTGCACATTACGGCATAGTGAGCAATATCGGAGAGGCTGCGCGAGCGTTATCTCCGCGGCCATCTCCCCCGCGCGCTCGCGACACACTTTCTAACGAGCATCTATTCCGCGCCCGCTCTACGGTACTCCAGCACACTTACTGAAGTACAGACAGCGCATGCGCGACGCTGCAACGTAATTATGCATAACGAATGTCTTATGTAAGTGATCATAACATTTTGGAACGGTGTTAGGAACTCGGTGTGCGAATTGAACGAGCACTGAGCGCGGCCGTGCGCTCTGTTGCGTCACCGCATGCGGCCGCAGCGCCCGTGGAGACTAGCACCGCAGAGCACGACAGTCTACGCGCCCGTGGAGACTAGCACCGCAGAGCACGACAGTCTACGCGCCCGTGGAGACTAGCACCGCAGAGCACGACAGTCTACGCGCCCGTGGAGACTAGCACCGCAGAGCACGACAGACTACGCGCCCGTGGAGACTAGCACCGCAGAGCACGACAGACTACGCGCCCGTGGAGACTAGCACCGCAGAGCACGACAGTCTACGCGCCCGTGGAGACTAGCACCGCAGAGCACGACAGTCTACGCGCCCGTGGAGACTAGCACCGCAGAGCACGACAGACTATGCGCCCGTGGAGACTAGCACCGCAGAGCACGACAGTCTACGCGCCCGTGGAGACTAGCACCGCAGAGCACGACAGACTACGCGCCCGTGGAGACTAGCACCGCAGAGCACGACAGTCTACGCGCCCGTGGAGACTAGCACCGCAGAGCACGACAGTCTACGCGCCCGTGGAGACTAGCACCGCAGAGCACGACAGACTACGCGCCCGTGGAGACTAGCACCGCAGAGCACGACAGACTACGCGCCCGTGGAGACTAGCACCGCAGAGCACGACAGTCTACGCGCCCGTGGAGACTAGCACCGCAGAGCACGACAGTCTACGCGCCCGTGGAGACTAGCACCGCAGAGCACGACAGACTACGCGCCCGTGGAGACTAGCACCGCAGAGCACGACAGACTACGCGCCCGTGGAGACTAGCACCGCAGAGCACGACAGTCTACGCGCCCGTGGAGACTAGCACCGCAGAGCACGACATTCTACGCGCCCGTGGAGACTAGCACCGCAGAGCACGACAGACTACGCGCCCGTGGAGACTAGCACCGCAGAGCACGACAGACTACGCGCCCGTGGAGACTAGCACCGCAGAGCACGACAGTCTACGCGCCCGTGGAGACTAGCACCGCAGAGCACGACAGACTACGCGCCCGTGGAGACTAGCACCGCAGAGCACGACAGTCTACGCGCCCGTGGAGACTAGCACCGCAGAGCACGACAGACTACGCGCCCGTGGAGACTAGCACCGCAGAGCACGACAGTCTACGCGCCCGTGGAGACTAGCACCGCAGAGCACGACAGACTACGCGGCCGTGGAGACTAGCACCGCAGAGCACGACAGACTACGCGGCCGTGGAGACTAGCACCGCAGAGCACGACAGTCTACGCGCCCGTGGAGACTAGCACCGCAGAGCACGACAGACTACGCGGCCGTGGAGACTAGCACCGCAGAGCACGACAGTCTACGCGCCCGTGGAGACTAGCACCGCAGAGCACGACAGACTACGCGCCCGTGGAGACTAGCACCGCAGAGCACGACAGTCTACGCGCCCGTGGAGACTAGCACCGCAGAGCACGACAGACTACGCGCCCGTGGAGACTAGCACCGCAGAGCACGACAGTCTACGCGCCCGTGGAGACTAGCACCGCAGAGCACGACAGACTACGCGGCCGTGGAGACTAGCACCGCAGAGCACGACAGACTACGCGGCCGTGGAGACTAGCACCGCAGAGCACGACAGACTACGCGGCCGTGGAGACTAGCACCGCAGAGCATGACAGACTACGCGGCCGTGGAGACTAGCACCGCAGAGGACGACAGTCTACGCGCCCGTGGAGACTAGCACCGCAGAGGACGACAATCTACTCCGAAGAAGCACTCCAGTCACTATTGTATCAGCAATCTTGGGCCGTCCGTCTGCCTTCGGTGTATGACGCGGTGACTCGAGTTAGCTTGTCCGATTTGTGTCACTTGAGCCAGCTGGTTCGTCGAGTCGTTCCTACTTATTAGGCAAATAAATCAACAAAATCAAAATAGTTTAGAAACCGCGTGCGAGATGATCGCACTACATACCGCGCATTAGAATATTGATCGGTTAGTCCGGCCGCGGCGAGGCGGCGCGGCGGCGGCGGCGGCGGCGGCGGCGGCGCATCTCCGCGCTTTCTCTCCGCGTGCAGCGCCCACCCGCGCCGCCGCGCGCCGCCCTCTCACGGGCGGCGTACCCTTTGACATTATCATGTGACGTCACGACGGCGGCCTCACGTATGCTGCGACTCTCTTCCGGTGCGAGTCATCAGTAAACAGTAGCGTGACTTGACGCTACAATATTATAGCCTATCAATATTCAAGTTCCATTGTGATTGCCCCTTCCCCGGCCGCTTGTCGGTCGGTCTCTAATATTTATTATTTGTAATTACGCCAATTAGGTACGTTCTGATACCGGGTACCGAGTACCGGAGGCTTTACTCTGTGCTTCATGTTATGTAGTGAACAGAAGAACCTTCTTCCTCAAGATCCAGTGAAATGATTACTTTTTCATATTATCTATGTCAAGATCAGATGGAAGAGGAGTTTGTAATGCAAGTTCTATTTGTTCAGTGAATACCTATTTATGAACAAGAAGTTAGTCGAGCTTCGGACACGAGCATTCCTGCCAGCCCCGCGGGGCCACGGGTCACCCCACCACACTGATGAACTGACCTACTTGTACTCTGTGTTATTACTCCTCAACTAGTAACACTCCCAGCCATAGTAGAAATATGCCAGCAATGCTGGTGTATGTTCCTCTCTTTATTCTGCAGTCCAACCTTTCCTGTTAATTTTGTGTATGCCTCAATATCGTGTCACCTGTTCAGATAAACCCCTTAAGTAGGTCTTCGTCCTACCAAGATGTTGTGTGTTGACCCTAGCTGATAACGACATGTTGAATATTGACCCTTGCTGATAACAAACGATTGCATTTGATAAGCGATGGTGGAGATAAGGCGAGATAGATATCGCGCAGTGGCTGCTCAGCAGTGCGCGCGCGTCGCCCTCGCGCACCTGACGACCTGCCACGAGCGGCGCCTGTGACCCCGGCCGGCAGCACGACGGACACGAGTGACAGCATTGGCACCAGTGGCAGTGCTATAGCGATTCGATGTTTTGCGGGTGCCGTGAGGTGAGCGACGACACGGCGATTATTTTACGCACTTGTGGTAGTGTGTGCACTGTGCATCTGGAACTGGACAGTCATCCCTTGTCTAGATGTGTGTGGTACAGCGTGAGGTCGAGCCGCCTGCGCGCCTGTGGCGAGTGACGCTGAGGTTATTGTACATGCAACTGCTGAACGATCATTCTGGTCGCTACAACAAGTTGATCCGTTGTACTCTTCAACTAATGTGTGTAGAACTGGTACCGTTCGCAATCGAGACATTCACTGTAATATCAAGAATGGAGGTGATTCATTGTTCGCGTGCAGATCAGCATGGAGTCGAATAAACTCAGATCCCCGAACTATAACACAGGCCTGATGGTCTAGTGGTTAGTGACCCTGACTGCTATGCCGGAGGTCGTGGGTTCGATTCCCACCCAGGACAAATGGTTGTGTGATGAGCACGATCATTTGTTCTGTGTCTGGGTGTAATTTATCTATAATATGTATGTATTTAGAAATATATAAGTATGTTTATCAGTTGTCTAGTACCCATAACACAAGCTCTGCTTAGCTTGGGACTAGATGGCGTTGTGTGATAGTTGTGGAATATTATTATTATTATAAAGCGAACGAAATCCGCGAAATTCATTTAGATAGCGAACCGCGCAATGTCATCCATGCGATCCTGGTGGTTCCCGTGCAGCATGAGGCTTGGAGGCGAGTTGGCCACCGTCCCCTAGCGTTGTCTGTTCATTTGGTCCTCGCCGGTGCCCCGAGGCGGTGACGCGGTTCGCGCGCTCACTGCTTGGCAAGCACGCAGTTTTACTCAAATAATTGTCCAGTGATCATTATTTAGGTCACAGGTTTACTGGGCGAGTTAGTTGGCAACATTCATTGAGAAAAAATTGCGAGCGACTGTCGCCAATAAATATGTTCATGTTTTTGATGATCCGAGGCGGCTGCGGAGTGATGGAGAGTTAAGGTAACTTATTCCGGCGACCGTCGCCATGGGTCATGCCACCGGGCCGTGTCATCGGGCATATTAAACAATGCCCAAGAGCATAATTTCAGAGTTCGATCCATAAAAACCGTGTCGTGCCACTGGCATGCATGCATCTGCGATGCCGGCGGATACAAGCGCAGTGATGGATGCTCGTCAACACGGGTATTAATAGATGCGAATGTGAGCGCACTCGCGCACCTCGCAGCTCTTGGTATAGACGCTATTTATTCTGCGGTATCGCGCCCGACGATCGCAAATGCCCGCTAGTCTAACTAGACAAGTGTCTCGAGTACATGCAACGATACATTATGTGGGAGCTATCTCTCGTGGAATCAGCCGCCGACTTCCGCGAACGCGACGTGAACGAAGGAATCCGTCCCGTCGTTGTGACACGTCACCCGGCGCTCGGAGGCGTCAGAGGTGTCTCTGATGCCAAAGATGCGGCGTTCGAACGTTGCATCGTTTGAAGTTGGTTAGCACCGCGCGCCTGCTCACACGAGTAAAACAACTGGAAGTGCTGTGCGTCGGGATACCGACGTGTGACGCAGCGATCGTTCTTGTAATAGCCACAGTTCAACACGAGCATGTCATACAGTGTTAGTTATACAGGGTGGAAAAACATAATCAATGGGGAAAACAGACTGAAACAGTGTGTCTCTCCTCTACTCTCTCTCTTCTTCAACCCGCAGCGTTCGCTGCTCCTCCGTTGCACGCCACTGTTCTCGGTCGTGGGTCTCCCGCATTCAACGCTTGCCTGCTACTTTGACCAAGTACTTGATCGATGAAATAATGTGTATGAGTAAGAAATTATAAACATCTTCGACATAGCGAGGAACAGCTATTCTGGAAGCGCGCACCGCTATTATTCTACCTAAGTCTTAAGGGATGTAAATACGTGGGACATTCGGAAAGTTTTGCGAAAATATAAATAAATGTTCTATAGGTAAATACTTTATTATTAAATCTTTTCAAAGTACTCTCCACTAGCCTCTAAACAAAGTTTCACGCGTCTGAACCAGTTTTCGAAACACTTTTCCAGTCCGCCGCAGACGCCTCGTTTACAGCCTGATTGAGCGCTGACAGCGCATCTTCCGGCGACGAAAATTGTATCCCTTTGAGCTGATTTTTCATATTCCGGAATAACAACTAGGTCAGGGCTGTAAGGAGGGTGACCCAGGAGTTTGACCGGCGCGCTGTCCTGGAAGTCCTTCCTTTTGAGCGCGGTGTGCGAAGGCGCGTTGTCGTGGTGGAGCAGTAGCCCGCGGAGCCCTGTGTTTGGTCGCTTGTTGCGCACAACAGAGAAAACTACTGCCAAGCATTTGGTAGTATACCATTCAGCGTTGATGCTTCTTTGGTTCCGTAAAGGAATTGACACCAAGTAGCCAGTCAAATTGAAAAAGCTCGCGATCAAAATCTCCCCCCCGCTTCTAGATCGCTTCACTTTGGTAGGCGTTGATTCGTTTTGATTGAAACACCCAAACCGTCGACTGGCGCTTCGTTTCTGGATCGTATTGAGAAAGCCAAGACTTATAACCTGTATTGATGTCGTAAACACGCCGAGACGAGCCTGCTTCAAATTTGTTTATCATATCACGGCACTATTCCACCCGGAACCCTGCTTCTGAGCATCGGTGAAGTTGTGCTGCACCCAGCGTGAAACTATCCTCCTCACGCGAAGATGCACGTGTAGAATTTCGTGAACAATCAATGAACAAAGATCACTAAATTACCTTAAATTTAAAGAAATAACCAAATCAAATTAACAATGCAACGTGAAATCTCCAGCGATAAACATTAACATTCCAAACAAAAAATGCGCTCTCCTCGCGATCACTCGCAACGATATTAATTTGCTTGTTTGGCGCCGACTCAAAATTACTTAGGTATAGGTACTTACATTAATTTAATAACTTATTTATTAAAGTTAAATAAAAAAGGTTTATTATTTTTTGCTTTTCAGTTTTTTCGAAGGTTTAATTATTTTATTTTTTTACTTACAAATACCTAATCATATTTTCAAAATAGATGGCCAGTTTTTCATACATAAAAAGTTTTTTTCGCAATACTTTCTGAGTGGCCTGGTACATATTCTGCCATGACTTATGATAACAGCAGAGCCAGGCTGGCAGGAGCGCAGGCCTGTCCCGTGTGCCCGTCTCACGCGCACACATTGCAAACTGCCCGCTCGGAGCCATTCCGCGTGCCGATGAGCTAATTCCGGCACAGAGTCGCTGCACCTGAGCCGTGCGCCTGTGTTAGCGCATTATGTTTCATTAGTAACGCAAGTTAATACCGCTCGAGGGCATACGCTCGCTGCGACGTTATCAAACAAATTAATGAATAACCGTGGCCATGTCATTAGCGCTGCCTATATGTATACCACCACGCACACAGGACGATGTTTACTTGTCACGTCTGTCCACATTAGAAAATATTCATACGGCTCCCTGTATTGAATCATTTTATACAACGTGTAACGTTAAATGCGCAAAACCTGAAAATAGTTTGATCAGAATAACGAGCAGAATCAATTGAACCACTTTTTAATATAGGTCACATTTTTCAAAAAATCTTCATTAAAAACGTTGCCGTGTCTATTTATTAATAGGTCAAGCCATCACATGCGCAAACCCGCCAAAATAGGTAAACAAACACAAATTGCTGTCGACCAATTTAAATTTTCTCATTCGCGGGGTAATAATAGCTCTTATTTCAATGCAAATACGAATCTTCCATACAGTAAGTACCATGAATAAGACCATTTGAAGTAAACAATAATGCTACCTATCTTTTTTTAACTTAAACTTAACCTAAGGGTTAGAAAGAGAAATTACGATCTGCACGGGGGCGGGGCGTGCGAAATACGTGACAGCGGCCGTGTTTACTTCAGTCTGAGCGGCGCCGGCACATGCGTCACAGGTGTAATTTGTTCTATCCCGTTACCCCGGCGAGGCGGCGCGTGCGCGCGAATTTCGCGACTATGACGTTTTTGTACACAAACATTCAATAATATGAAATGGTGAGAATGTTGGCGCGTTGTCATGACAAAGTAAATTACTGTAGGTAAAAAGCTATTTAGTCTAAAAATGTGGGTTGCCTAATGTTGTCAGTCCAAGCCTGGAAAAGTGTGATGGAAACATTTAAATCACTGTTCAATGATAACCTAAGTTTTTTAGGAGCGTAGATAGTAAATAATAATGTCAGCGCGGCGCGGCGGCGCAGCGGCCCGGTGACGATTCCTCCCTCGATAGAGCGTCGCCGCAGACGCAAGAAATTATTAGAATTGCCAGTAAAACTTAAACCGCACATAAAACCTTTAAAAAATGTTTAATGATTTTTATTTTCTCTGAAATAGGTCAATTGAATTAAAAATCAGTTGGGGTGTCTCAGGTTTTGCGCATTTAACGTTACACGTTGTATAGCCGGTGATTACAATCTGACCGAAACTGAATGGTCGGGCAGTACTTGTCATGTGAGTACTCACTCACAAAATAATGTAGCTCGATCTTTATTGGATTTAATGGCTATTACGAATGCTTCTCAATACAACACAATTAAAAATAATTTGGGTCGTGTTTTGGACTTATTCATTAGCAATACTGAATGACAGTACAGTCCGACATTTTACTGCTGCAGCCTGACAGTCGCCACATAGTCACTACGGTACCCTCCATTTTCTGTTTTAACCTCCTAAACGATTCTTCAGGTGAAAACACGTTACTCAGATCACGTCATAGCGAACCATCTGATATGGTCTCGGCACGCGCCGATATCAATCAATCAGACCTGACTTGTTAAGATTACTGCTTATCGATCGGAATCTACTCGTTTTCAATTAAATGTTTGTGCTATTGATTATTATCGTGTACGTCTCGTACCGAGTAGGTACCTACACGACATTCACTCAAGAGTGGGTGCGGTGCGGCCATTATAGGAATGGCCGCACGGAATGGTGGGACCCGCTGAGGAACAGCGGGTCGAGGCCTGTCGGGGGAGCGGTGAATGCTTATGCGAATCCCGCCCCCCCGGCCATGGGTAGAGGTGGAACGCCGCGGTGGTTTTAGCCGGTAAGAGTCCGGCATGCTCCTCTGTCACCCCCACAATGGAGGAAGTCCATGAGGATTTCCACCGTACACAAAAAAAAAGGTACCTACACGACATGGATGTTATCATCGTACTGGAGTGTGTGAGGCGTATTAGCTGCTGCAACTAAACCACATAAAGCAGTTAAAGATCGAACTCACGACCTTTGAGCATCTCTATCCTCTCTTATGTAATAAGAGTACAGCCCACAGCCCACAGGCGCGCCCCCGCGGGGCGTGCGTGCGGCGCGGCGTGTGCCCGGTGCAGACCTCTTCACCACTTCGTTTGACTGCGAGGGTTGACTTGCCCGCTGCAGCTATACTGACTTGCCTGTTCAGTGCACGAAACGAGCGAAGGAAAGACTAACTCTCTCTTTTAAAAATCATTGCGATAATAAAAAGTAATTAAAAAAAAAATTAAAAACTTTTTTACAAAAAAAACAACCGACTTCAAAAAAAAAACACTACAAAGTGAAAAATAACTTTAATTTCGGAAGTCGGTGTCGTTGGTTCAGCATTTTCGTTTTTTGACACCGACTTCCGAAATTAAAGTTATTTTTCACTTTGTAGTTTTTTTTTTGAAGTCGGTTGTTTTTTTTGTAAAAAAGTTTTTATTTTTAACCGACTTTAAAAAAGGAGGTTCTGTATTCGACCCGTATGTATGTATGTATCATATGTATGTTTGTATGTCCGCGATTATCTCAAAAACTACTGAACCGATTTTGATAATTCTTTCATGAGTATAATCTACATACTTTCAGGAAGGTTTTAGTATATAATACATTAGGTAATTATTCTTATGTACGAAGTTATATGCATAAATGTACTGCATCTCCGGCATTTTTTGTGAATTTTGATGATTCTTCGAGTCGTGTCTTCAATGCACTAGTGTTAATTGAATTTATGTGGGGTAGGTACAACTAAAAAGTGAAAAATAAAAACTTTTTTACAAAAAAAACAACCGACTTCAAAAAAACACTACAAAGTGAAAAATAACTTTAATTTCGGAAGTCGGTGTCAAAAAACGAAAATGCTGAAGCAACGACACCGACTTTCGAAATTAAAGTTATTTTTCACTTTGTAGTGTTTTTTTGAAGTCGGTTGTTTTTTAACCGACTTTAAAAAAGGAGGTTCTGTATTCGACCCGTATGTATGTATGTATGTATGTATGTATGTTTGTATGTCCGCGATTATCTCAAAAACTACTGAACCGATTTTGATAATTCTTTCATAAGTGTGATCTACATACTTTCAGGAAGGTTTTAGTATATAATACATTAGGTATGTATTCTTATGTACGAAGTTATATGCATAAATGTATTGCATCTCCGGCATTTCTATGCGAATTTTGATGATTCTTCGAGTTGTGTCTTCAATTCTTCAATGCACTAGTGTTAATTGAATTTATGTGGGGTAGGTACAACTAAAAAGTGAAAAATAAAAACTTTTTTACAAAAAAAAAACAACCGACTTCAAAAAAAAACACTACAAAGTGAAAAATAACTTTAATTTCGGAAGTCGGTGTCAAAAAACTAAAATGCAGAACCAACGACACCGACTTCCGAAATTAAAGTTATTTTTCACTTTGTAGTGTTTTTTTTTTGAAGTCGGTTGTTTTTTTTTTGTAAAAAAGTTTTTATTTTGTAAAAAAGTTTTTTCACTTTTTAGTTGTACCTACCCCACACCAATTCAATTAACACTAGTGCATTGAAGAATTGAAGACACGACTCGAAGAATCATCAAAATTCCCATAGAAATGCCGGAGATGCAGTACATTTATGCATATAACTTCGTACATAAGAATAGTTACCTAATGTATTATATACTAAAACCTTCCTGAAAGTATGTAGATCACAGTAATGAAAGAATTATCAAAATCGGTTCAGTAGTTTTTGAGATAATCGCGGACATACAAACATACATACTCGTACATACATACGGGTCGAATACAGAACCTCCTTTTTTAAAGTCGGTTAAAAAGTCGGTTAATAAAAAAGAATCATAATTATTAATGAAATAATTTTAATTTCGGAAGTCGGTGTCTGATCTGTATTTTAGTTTTAGTTTTTTGCCACCGACTTCCGAAATTAAAGTTATTTCATAATTTTGAGTTATTTTTGAAGTTGATTTAATTTTTTTTTAAATTACTTTTGTAAAAACTGGAATATTTGTTTGTAATAAGTAGGTAATAGGTTTGTTGTAAATATTGCACTAGAATTTGACCAAGGTTTTGAGAGGTTTTCCCTTTGATGCTACGCACGTACGAGTATTAGTCCATAAAAATCTTGAAAATTACTGAATCGATTTTGATGAAACTTGCACTGTTCCCTAAGTTGAAGTAAATGTAAGCCAATAAAAAAATGGTCACGATCCGATTAATAGTTGCGGAGAAATGCGTGGACAAACATAGGTACATACATACATCTATAAAATTTTGTATATTTTTTTGGAAGCCCTAATAGATTGTCAATTGTCATATGTGAATATAATGCAGTTCCAATATTATTTCATACATACGTGTCGAATTGATAACCTCCTTTTTTTTATTAAGTCGGTAAAAACGAAGAAGTTTACTCTGGACAAGTAAGTATCGTTACCTCTCATGTCTGCGCCTGCGCGTCAGAATATTAGTGGAACTCCCATCATCATCAATGTTCGACAAGCCCATTCAATCAGGCTGAACTTATCAGCCTCAGGCTGGACTTAACTTACGAAGAAAGTGTATGCTGTGTTTTTGTTTGCGTGACATTGTCCCCGTCCCGTCGCGCTCGCTCGTCGCGCATATGGCATGAGGCAGTCGGCATTCAAACAAACCATTGAGCCGCAACACTACACAGGCTTGGTTCCGGTTAGAAGGTTGTGTGAGTCAGTGGTGTGAGGGCACGCAGGGGGGGAGGGGGGTTCATTGAGACGTGTTCCGCTGATCTTGCGACTGAGGCGCGGCGGCTACGGCTGTAAGTAACAAGGAAACCGCCGCGCCGCGGCGCAGTGTGAATGACACTAGTTCGACATGTTTGTGTGCAAAATATTGTAACCGCTTGTGTTAGTGATGTGGACATTCCCCAGGTGACGTAATGAGTGCACACTCTCCACATCTCCTTAGCTGGTACAGTTAGCGGCGGAGAGCGGCGCGAGCGCCCGTGACCGCGAGCGATCTGTGCCGCTAACTGTACCGCTCGGCATTCCGAGCCGCTCCGAGCTGCCCCGAGCGCCGCCGAGCGCCTCCGAGCGCTGCCGACCCCACCGGTACAGCCTCCACGTGATAGTTGCACTCACAGTTGCACTCCTCCGTGACATTCCAAGCTAATCGGTTCGCGGTGTGCCTTCAAAAGCTTCTCCGCCAGTTGTAGTTAAGTACTTAAGGCTCTGGCTTGTGTGTCACTAAGACTGTCGTGTGTCTAGTCAACACTACAGCTCCCACCTTTCGGGCCATATCGTCCGTGGGTATGTCGAATCCAGGTACCTAGGTTCGAGATCGTGATCGCCTGATCATAGCCTAACACTATCTATGCCTATACGGCTATACATAGTATTAGATGTACAGTCGTGAGCGCAGAATTGAGATGCTTACGGGTAAACGAGACAAATATATTTTTCTTTACCTTCTACACAGTTTATTGTTACGATTGTTACAGAGTCAATTACTAACACTACAATTCTAATTTCTAACTAATATTCTGAATTGAAAAGAATACAGAGCAGTTCCTAGGCCTACGGCCAGTATGCGTTATGCGTTATGACCACGGCTATACGAGCATTGTCGCTCCATGGCTCGCAGATAGAACACCATACTCCGGGACTCCACACAACGCTAAGCATCATGAACGACCCGACAGACATAATATACCGAATCACTTCCGTGCTAACGTTAAGCTTGTTATAGTGTAGGGTCATAGGGTGATAGACGTCGGTGCGTCACGCCAGAGTAAATACAAATAAGTAGGGTAAATGAAAAAAGTAAAAAATACTTTATAGTGTAAAAAATAAAATTTCATAATGATTTTATTTTACTTGAATAAATACATTGGATCGTAATTTTTCAAATAACTAAATAGACAACATGACGTCGGTCATGAAATAAATGTAGTCAGCTCCTGCACCCTAATTGCGTAACACACTATCAATCGGAATCTGAATAACTTTGAAGCAAATTGCTAATCCATTGCTTCATAAGTTTGAAAAAGTCTGCTCAACACGTAAATAACGCAATGAATGTTGTTGAACTGTAAAAATGAAACCAATTCCGATTGATAAGGTGTTGCACAATTGCCCGCTGGTCTATGTAGAAAAAATAATTTAAAAAAACTTTGTATTAAAGATCCCTGATGCTTACCCCTCAGGGGAAAATTGTTTTGTATAGAGATCTATGCATTTTTGACGATTGAATAAACTATAAGTGACAGCCCTACGTGTTTAGGCTAGTATCGCTCGCTCGGGGCTCGAGTTGGCTTTCTTCTTTGTTTTTTCTATAGTCACGCTCACATGTGTACGTCACACAGCACACTGCCACAACCACTAACTTCGATGCAATCATTCCGATCCTTCCGGCTTTGTTGTCAATACGATATTGGAGTGTTGCGAATTTGTACAGCAGTTTGAACTTTATGAGTGGCAGCAGTAGCTCTGTAGGCAGTGGCTCAGCAGCTGAGGACTCAGGGCGCTCCACGGAACGCTGGCGTGTTCCACCTCATTAACTAGCCGTGGCACATGCATGGTTGCTGCCAAACACAGCAGTGCAGACAGCGCGTGGAATCAATCATAATGATGGTGTCAGCAGGTCACCCGCGCGGCGCGCCACGTGAACACGCCAACACCAGGCGGGGCCTCTCCGGGACTCAGGAGGACACTTATGAACGGGCATTAGTATCCTGAAGGGTTTCGAACTCATTTTCGAAAGACACCTTTGCAAAGCCTAAATCTACAACGCTTAATCATCGGAAAGCTATTTTTACCGACTTCAGAAAAAGGAGGTTATTAATTCGACACGTATGCATGTAGCAGTATTGGAACTGCCTGATATTCACATATGACAATCTATTAGGGCTTCCAAACAAATATATAAAATTTTATATATGTATATATGGCGTATGTATTTATGTAGGTATGTCACGTCTAACACAGTTGGTAGTGATTGTGTGAGTCGAAAAATGATACTCCCTGTCCTCGACGAAATCCTTTCTACCCTATGCTATATCCTGAACTACTCTATATCCTATGGCGCCTTTCCATCGATGTGGAAAGAGGCCAAAGTCATTCCTTTACCGAAAAAATCCAATCCTACTTTCTTTTCAGAATACCGTCCTATTTCCATCTTGTCTTTCTTCTTCAAAGTCCTAGAACGCCTTGTCCACAATCAGTTTAGTACTTTTCTTTGTAAGAATAGTTTGCTGAATCCTTTCCAATCCGGTTTTCGTCCTGGTCACAGCACCACAACAGCCGTAGTTAACGTCACTGATGACATACGGTGAGGCATGGAGAGAGAAAATCTGACAGTTTTGGCTCACTAGATTTTAGTAATGCATTCAATACTGTCGATTTCGATATCCTGCTTGGCATGCTTTGCTCGCTTAACATATCTCCAACGGCGATTGACTGGTTTCGTAGTTACATGTATGGCCGCCGGAAACGTATATGCATAGAAGAGTCTTGCTCTTCGTGGTGTTATACTTCTGTCGGTGTACCTCAGGGTGGCGTTTTATCTCCTTTACTTTTCGCAATATTTATAAATTCCATTACCAAAAAAACTTCTTTCTTCCTACCACCTTTATGCAGACGATTTGCAAATTTATAAGCAAGCTGACTACTCGAATTTGGCTGATGCCGTTCATATTATCAACAAGGATTTGGTTTCAATCTGTGAGTGGAGTGAGGCGCATGGGTTGCAGGTTAACCCATCGAAGACTCAGGTCATTTGTTGTTGGTAGCTCAAGGATGATCCCCAAGATAAACTGGTCTCAGCTTCCCAAGGTTCAATTTAACGGAACTGCTATTCCATTCAGTGAAAAGGTTAAGAACCTTGGGGTTTGGATTTGCATTGACAAAAATCTTTCTTGGGGTCCTCAGCTACAGGACGAAAGTCGCAAAATTTTTGCATCTGGTAAGTCACTGAGACTCCACAGTATTTTGTTTAATCCTAAAACCCCCACTTATCTGAAAGAATGTTTCAAGTTCCTTCATGACACACATACCTAATAGATCTATATCTGAGGCCATCGGAAAATCCACCAAATTCCACCAATTTCTATGACAAATCTTTTACTGTTCAAGCAGTACGGTAAACGGTTATGGTATGACTTGCCCGTGTCAATAAGGCGTGCTCAATCTTTATCCACTTTTAAAATTATATAAAAAAGCACTTCCTCCTTACACATCATCATTATATTTTCTTTACTCCTGTTTCATGATTACTATGTATTATATATTTATTTAGATTTGTAAAATATACTTTATGTATGCATTTATTGTATTGTGTATATGGTACACCACAGACTACCTCCCACATTATTTGTCTGTCCTTCCCCTTTTTAATCCATCCAAAGGTTGTCTTTAAAAGATCGCTCTTAGCGATAAGACTGCCCATTGTGTCACCCATTATATTTATGTCTGTAATTTATATGGTGTACACATAGATATATTTACATTTCTATGAGTGTACATAATAAAGAGTATTCTATTCTGTTTGTCCACGCATTTCTCCGCAACTATTAATCGGATCGTGACCATTTTTTTTATTGACTTACATTTACTTCAACTTAGGGAACAGTGCAAGTTTTATCAAAATCGATTCAGTAAATTTCAAGATATGGACTAAATTCTAGGGCAATTTTACAACAAAACTAGTATCTACTTATTACAAACAAATATTCCAGTTTTTACTTAAAACTAAAAAATACGAAATAAAAAAATACTTATTTAAAATAATTAAATCGACTTAAAAAGAAATTAACTCTAAGAAATAACTTTAATTTCGGAAGTCGGTGCCAAAAAACTAAAATACAGATCCCAAGACACCGACTTCCGAAATTAAAGTTATTTCATAATTTTGCGTTAATTTTTTTTTGAAGTCGATTTAGTTTTTTTAAATTACTTTTTCATAATACATACTTCATTAAGTATTTGTAACCGGCGCGGCGAGGCGGCGAGCACATTTTATTTGGCGCGGGCTACGGAAATATAATATAATTTAGTTTTAGTGTACTTTACACCGATTACACGGCTGAGCGGTCGCGGCCCCGCGACCTTGGCAACCTTACCTTGTGACGTACGACTTCAGCGTCCACCGCGTAGAACAGTACCTGCTGAGGTAATGCTGCATCAGCTGGATCGGCTACGTCGGCAGCACAGGAAGCGGGCCCCGCACGCTGAGCCGGCCACTCTTCGCCATGAACATGCTCGGTGTAGAGCTCCCATTGTGACAAGTACATAAGGAAACGAAATGACAATGTTGTACTCCCATAGTATATTAGAACAGTTGAGCGTGTGCTGCTTGCGGTGACTGGTCGTCTTGCTGACCATGGTTTTGTTATTGTTATTAGTAATTAACTGTTTATTTATTTTACTCTGATGATCCTAATTTATCATTTGTGACAGTTATGTGAACCTAATCCAGCATTGCATAAATATGTAAGCTATCACGCCCTTTCTGAATGTTTTAACCTATTGTTTGTTTTGCTTGAGTATAGTTTTCATTGAAGTATATTAAAATATTGGCGTGGCTAGCTGACATAAGGCAAATAATTTAATGCATAGAAATATCTATGACTTAATGTGTTCTGTCTCGTAATGTTAATTACTTTGCACACTAAATAATATTGTATAGAAGCAAGTTTCTCTATCTGAACAGACAACTGTGCTACTGGGGATTTTGTTGCGCCACTTCTTCCTCCCAGCGAAAGCACTAGGAAGTGCAGAAGTGCAGAAGGGCGCGCGTGCCGGGGCCTGTCTTATGTAATGTTGACGGTCGAAAAGTGCCGTGGCCTGTCGGCTCGTACATCAGCTTCTGAGCTCACTGCATCAGTTGCACCAGCAGCCAGTGGCTGCACTCGTGTTTCATTTGTTGTCTTCCTGTCCACCCAAACATTGTCTGGTAGACTTCGCAATTAGCGATAACGCCGCCATTACACCCTCATGGTATAATAATACGACATGTGCCACGGCACAATAATAGTAGAATGTACAACTAATGCATAAAAGAAGCTATTTTACCCCGAGACGTTTATAGTTAAGTCGAGGGGTAAAATGGCTCGTTTATGCCTGAGTTATACACTCTGCTTTTCACTTCGATTGCGAGAAAATGAAACAGGCATAAAGTATACAGTATATGATTAGTAAAAAATTTTGCAAAGCATAGCTAATTCCCGCCACGAAACTTCAAAAGTTTTTTTTTTAATTTTCAACATGTGTCATTCGACTTGGGCACTTCATACTGCCAAGTCATAAAAACGTTTCTTTGCGTTTTTAAATAATAAATGACAATTATTTTATCTGATTTTATTAAATTAACGATAGAAAACACAGAAGTGGTGTAAATTAAAGAAAATGAAATAAATCACGACTTTAATCTGCGAAGTTTTATTGTGCGTGTGGCTGTTGGGCCTGATTACCTTAGTCTTAAAAAGAAAAATTACTTTATGCACTAGAACATAAAAAGCGATTTTATGTCGCCTCAGCACAACATAAAGACGAACATTTAGAGCATGAGAAGTGAAAAGTGTCTGCAACGAGTTTGGTGCGTGGTGGCCAATATCGGTACTAATGAGGCCATCTGGTTGTTTCAATACAATTTCTGTGACAATTTCACAAATGTTTACCAACAACGCCCCCCTGTCAATGTCATTCTGGAGCCAAAAGATCTTTGTTGCACTCTATGTATATAACTAGACTTCGCAACTGATGATTCACGTCACAGGTGTCGTGAATCCTGAATGCCTGAAGGGTGCAGCGACCAGCGACTTAACCATTATAGTTAGTATACTCTATGGAAAAACTGGGCGAGCATAGTCCGCGTGCGGGGGGCGCGGAGGGCGCGGGGGCGCGTGTTACGGGGTTATGTGTACGGTACGGGCCAGGTCCTTGCGCTCCTGGCGCGGCGCATACGCAGTCGGTGCACCACTGCGCCTCACAAAGTCACAACACAACAATCTGCTCTCACAACTATACAGTGTGGCGATTAGGTTATCACATTAATTGAAACCACGTATTTTAAATATAGACAATTAAAATTACTCATAACAATTAACATTCTAGCCGTGGTACCTAATATGAAAAAAGCAAAATTAAAAATTAAAAAAAAACCCACTGTGGTTAAAGGGGTTTGAAGGTTTTGGCCCTAAAATCAGCCGCCATTTTGATTTTTTTTCAGAATCGCGGTGCACAAAAAAAGTTATATATTTAGATAGAGGACACTTATACAAACAAAAAATGTAATATAACATAATATCATAGAGCGTCAGGTTTCGGAGTTATTCACCAAAATATAAGTCGAAAACAACAAGGATTTTTTTGTTTTTTTTCCGTCTAGGTAAGCATATTGAACTATTGAGGTAATAGAAACGTTATGAAACCTTTATCGAGAAGAAACAAATCAAGAATAGACGTTTTTTAAATAAATAATTAAACACGGCAATTTATAGTATACCAGAGACTAATCTGATATTTAAGTCTTTTGTGTTTTCGTTTTTTTTAATATAGAAGTTTGACATTACACTTGTCAGATTAGTCTCTGGGATTAAAAAACGAACTACAAATTGCGGTGTTTAATTATTTAGTTGAAAAATGTCTATTCTTCTTTTGTTTCTTCTCCATAAAGGTTTCATAACGTTTCTATTACCTCAATAGTTCAATATGCTTACCTGGAGGGAAAAAAAAAAAACAAAAAAATCCTTGATGTTTTCGACTTATATTTTGGTGAATAACTCCGAAACCTGACGCTTTAGGATATTATGTTATATTACATTTTTTGTTTTTATAAGTGTCCTCTATCTAAATATATAACTTTTGTTGTGCACCGCTATTCTGAAAAAAAATCAAAATGGCGGCCGACCTTAGGGCCACCCTCCATACAAAAATCTTCAAACCCCTTTAATTGGAAAAGAATAAAATAATTAAAAACCCCTGACTTAAAGAATGTATGTAACGAGACTAAAACAGATAAATTCATATGACAGTCGGGGGACTTCTTAGAATAGAAGGTGTTCCACAGAACGGTCCCCCGACTTCCATATGAATTTATCTGTTTTAGTCTCGTACATTCAACCGTCGTGGATTTTTTCAAAATTTTTAATTTTGCTTTTTATTTTAAACTTTTTAAAGAGCATAGGTTCATTATCTACCGTAACACCTATTTAAGAATCCTCACTAATCAACCACAGTGGCGTGCATTGGTTTTCAGAATAGGTAGGCACTAGGCCGGGTCTAGTCTAGGCAGACGCGGTTACTAATCAGTAAAAAAGAACGTGTTGTCGGGGGACCCCCGGCAGGCACTAAGTCCAAAATGAAAATAATTTAGTGAGTTTCTTAATTGTGGGGCACACGCACTAAAATGTAATCAACAGGCTTATGTTGATATATCGAGGTAGGCACTGCTTATATGTCTATATGCAATGCACGCCACTGATCAACCACAAACCCATTATTGACTATGAAAATCGCATCCAAATCGGACTAGTAGTTTTGGTTTTGCACAATGACGAATGGTCATCCAATCCAACAAATGTTTACTGCAGCGCCCCTGGTGAGTTATCATATCACCGTAACACCTATCTAAAAACATGCCCCAGTCAGACCAGCTGACTTTTTTTCACGATTTCAGGTTTGGTCCCATAGTAAAAGTTGTTCATAATAGAGCTATGGGATATAAAAAAAGACACGTTGTATAGCAGCAGCTTTTTCAAGTTCAGACCTTCAGAGACACATCAGTCACAGAGACACAGAGTCAGTGCACTGGCGACGTGGTCAGACTGTCAGGTCTCAGGCCGAGGGTTGAACTATTATTTATTTAAGTAAATAAATAAGTAGCTCTTGGCACGCCGGTTCGAACCGTGTGTGCTTCACGAAGTGTATCGACACAAGCTGGGCGGCTTCGCTGGCGCATTCAGTTGGCCCACCTCCGGGGGAAGGGCAATTAGTCGCCTTTCGTAACATGTACCTATGCTATGGCCGCATTGTCTTCAGAGAGCCACATCGCGCCTGCGTGTCTGTTCGCACGTCGGACTCCTAGCAGCCTATCCTTTGTTTACTTCTTTTGACTTGACCTACACAGATATGTAGGTGCACTCTCCAAACTATGGTTTTGTGTTCTGTCAAGTGTGACACATTTTGTGACAAATGTCACTTTCAGTCTATCAAAAAGTTCACAGAGTACTTTTTGATAGACTGCTGTGAATGTCACGAACACGGTTGGTGGTCATACATAAGTTCGTCATAGTCACACATGTTTTAATTTAAGCAGCAATCAAATAATGTGAGCTTTTCGTAGGAGGAGCATCCGTTTAGTGGGGGTTCTGTTTCATTATGACAAGTTCAACGAATAAATTATAGTGTGGTCCGCCTGAGCTAGCACTCCATGAGAGGGCGGCGCGGCGCGGCCTTCAGGCGAGTGCCATCGAGTGTGACGTCACGCCACCGAGTGTGCAGTAACCGTAGCTAACGAGTGTCTGTCCGCAGGTGATGCGCGGGTGGTGCGTGCGGTGGGGCGGCGGGACGCGCGCGCGCCTGCGCTGGCTGGCGGCGCTGTTGTGCTGGGGCGCGCTGGCGGTGCTGGTGCTACCTCGTCTAGCGCCGCCGCCGCGCCGCGCGCCCCCCGCGCCCCCTGCACCCCCGGCGCGCCTGCTGCTGCAGTCGGAGCCGGCGGCGTCCACGCCCGTGCCGCCCGCCAGCACGGCGCTGCCGCACACGGACACGCGCGTGCTGTCAGAGGCCGAGCTGCGCGCCGACGCCGAGCGGCGCCTGCCCTCGCTGCCCCTCTCCTACTGGCACAAGCACCGCAACGATCAGAACAAATTCTTCAAGAAGAAGGACTGCGCGCCCTTCCCGTCCATCTACGACCTCGAGTTCCACAACACGTACTGGCAGACGCTGCACTCGTCCGAGGGCGTGTTCCACATGTTCGGCGCGTACCTGGACGCGCGGCACACGTCGCTCATCGGGCCCGCCGTGCGCATCCTGGCCGTGCACGACCGCATCCAGCCGCGCCTGGCCACGCACTGCCAGCTGTGGTTCGAGGAGCTGGAGGCGCCCGTGGTGGTGCGCGTGCTGGAGTACAAGTACGTGTGGAACAACAAGTGGGGCAACTACCGCAACCACGTGCTGCAGCCGTACCTGCTGGCGTGCGTGCTGCCGCCCGAAGTGCGCGCGCTCGTGCCGGCCTCCGTGTCGCTGGTGGAGAACGCGTGCGACCGCGCCACCAACAACCTGCGCGTGCACTACGCGCGCCCCACGCCGCCCGCCAAGCGCAAGGACTTCGCCGTGTGCGTCAAGGGCCTGGACTTCCTGTACGAGGACCTGTCCGTGCGCCTGGTGGAGTGGATCGAGCTCGTGCGCCTGCTGGGTGCCGACAAGATCTTCTTCTACGAGCTGCAGGTGCATCCCAACATCACCAAGGTGCTGGACTACTACACCGCGCAGGGCGCCGTGACCGTGACGCCCGTGACGCTTCCTGGCGGCCAACCCAACCTGCCCGGCCTGCAGCACATGTACCTCAAGAAGAAGCTCAACCACAAGCGGCAGATGGAGCTGATCCCGTACAACGACTGCCTGTACCGGCACATGTACGAGTACCGCTGGCTGGCGCTGCTGGACATCGACGAGGTGATCGTGCCGCTGGAGGACGCGGACTGGCCGGCGCTGCTGCGGCGCGTGCTGCCGCTGGCGGCGCCGGCGCCCGGCAAGCCGATGCGGTCCTCCTACCACGCCTCCAACTTGTACTTCCTGGACTCGCTGGGCCACGAGCACGGCTGGGAGGACGGCGTGCCGCACTACATGCACATGCTGCAGCACGTCACGCGCACCAAGAACTTCACCAAGCCCGGCCAGTACGTCAAGGTGAGCATCCCATCTTCCTTCTTAATTGTAGCCTCTTGGCATACTGCAGGCTTACCAGATCCGACCGACTGCACTTAGTAGTCAGTCCCTGTGGCCCATTTCCAGGACGACGATAAAAAGAAATATCGATTCAGGATATATATTTATTTATTTAGATTATGTAAATTATTATAGTATTATGTAAATGGTGCACCACAGACTACCTACAGTAATTGTCTGTCCTTCCCCTTTTTAATCCATCCATAGGATGTGTCTTTAAAAGATTGCTCTTAGCGATAAGACCGCCCATTGTGTCACTCCTTGTAAAGTTTCTATATTTATGTCTGTAATTTATATGGTGTACATAATAAAGAGTATTCTATTCTGTGTTCGTGCTAGAATCTGTTAGCTCAGTCCAGGGTACTTACGCGTCACGTGCGTGTTTCAGGCGTTCCACGAGACGGACCGCGTGCTGGCGCTGCACAACCACTTCCCGCTGGCGTGCCTGGGCGGCGCGTGCAGCACGTTCCCGCTGGACACGCGGCTGGCGCGCCTGCAGCACTACCGCGCCGACTGCGTGAGCGCGCTCAAGTCCTGCAAGGAGCTCAAGGCTGAGGCGGTGCGCGACGAGACGCTGTGGCGCTGGCGCGAGCCGCTGGTGGCGCGCGTCGACAAGGTGCTGCGCGCGCTCTCCTTCCTGCCGCCGCTGCCGCACCGGTGACACCTGACACCGGCCACTCGCTCTACGCTTAGTCTTATGTATTAAATGCTAGTATTAAACGTATTTTTATAGTTACTCCATTATGGCGTTTCATTGCGACCGCAATCGGTTGGACGCGGTGGACGAGCGCAGTCAGTGTGGCTTGTCTGGTGTTTATCCGATAAATCTAACCATGTACGCTATTCACAACTATTCGATTCGTTTTCGAATACGACTGTAAGGTTCGTTTAGGGGGAACGCTATAAAGTGGTAACATTCATGGTCGAAAATATTTAAGCGGTAAATAAATTATTGTTATTAAATATTTCGTAACATAATAATATTATGTGCTACCATAAAATATAAATTGAGTAAATAGTTAAAAAAACGGTCAAGTGCGAGTTAGACTGGCGCACCGACGACGCCACAGTGGGTTGAAACTGCTGTAAGTATATGAGGGACAAGGGATATTTTTTACAAATTCCATTTGAAAAAAATACCTATCGAAAGATCTGACATTCTGATGAATAATTGTTATGAAACGTTTTTCTCTAAAACTGATACTTTGCCCGAAAAAGAAAAATACCAGTTTTGTTGTATGGAATGAAACGAAAACTGCTAAGGCCAAGTCTTAGTCTTGACAGATCTTGCTTTAAAGCTATTTGGCTTGTTGGCTATAATTCTACGCTATCAGCGCGCACCCATAGTTGCCCGTTCAAGACTTATGAAGTTATGAGGTTCAGTAAAATGAAAAAAAAAGTAAGTAAAAGGTACTTCTATACTAATATTATTACCTACTAGCTTCTGCCCGCGACTTCGTCCGCGCGAAATTCGTACTTTCCTCTAAAAGTTTCGAAAATGTATGTTGGTATGATCTTTATAATTAATTTAGATAAATAAGTATTCGGGCCAATTTTGAAGTTTATAGAACAAAGGAATCAGATTTTTCAAATAAACTGTATCCCCGCTTTTCACCCCCACAGGGGTGGAATTTTGAAAAATCGTTTATGACATTGGCTCGAGAAGTTGAGGCTCTAACTCTCATAGAATTTAACCGATTTGCTCTTTCCTCTGCCGATTCTTGAGATCGCGTAATTCTCATTCTCTTAGCTTTACTCGAAGTTCGAGATAAAGATAATGGTTTTTTAGGTGGCATTGTGTAATAATCTACGGTAACGAAAAGGCTGTCAGTTACCTAACAAAATAACCTACGTTAGAGGTCCTAACTTTAGCTACCTTACACTTAAAATCTTAATGACTATTTACACTAAAATATTGTAATAGAATTATACCCAGAAATATATACAACTCACAACAAAAAAGAAATGAAAATAAAGCTGAAACGCCTGTGCAATACTATCTACCTATACCTACTTCACTTAAAAATAAATACTTATAACTACTTTAATTAATAAAAGTACCTACGCTTAATAATTTTTAATTTGAACGAATATTTAAACACTACCAAAACAACTGATACCTATTTTACAAAATAACAACAAAAGAAATTCAAACAAACCATTTAAAGACTAAAAGTCGCGCTGATAAGCACGGTTTCTCAATATCAATTATTGTCTGTCAATAAGGTCGAACGCTCTGAACGCATCAACAGCCAAATATTGAATGAAGCTCGCTCTCGGACCTCCCGCCTTTTTATACCCTACCGCCGCCGCCGCGACCCATGTCGAGCGCGGCAACCGTTACACAAAAATAATCCTTATAGCAAGATTCAGTATTCACGTACGACGGCGCGATGGCTTATTTCATGTATAAGTTTGGTGTTTCTATACCGATTTCTATGATTCTTTTTTTATTGAATAGGTAATAATGTTAACTTTTTAAATTATGGATGAGTGAGAGTATTATAAACGTAAGAGTAAACAAATATAATCAGAATGCTCCGAACTACTAAGCTATCAGGAGTTACACGTGTTATTGTGAGTCAACCATAAAAGATAGACATATGCTGTTGCGGGATATTTTTTAGACAATTTTATGTAGAATATTTCCGTCATACATGATTTCTATGTAACTTTAACCATTAAGGCTGCACACGCGACGGAAGCTTAAAAAATGGAGTAACTTCTCCCGTTTTCCCAACATTTCCCTTCACTACTCTGTTCCTATTGATTGTAGCGTGATGAAAAGTATACTATAACCTGCCCAGGAGTATGAAGAATAATTGTACCAAGTTTCATTAAAATCCGTCGAGTAGTTTTTGTTTCTATAAGGAACATACAGACCGACAGACAGACAGACAGACAGACAGACAAAAATTTTACTGATTGCATTTTTGGCATCAGTATCGATCACTAATCACCCCCTGATAGTTATTTTTAAAATATATTTCATGTACAGAATTGACCTCTCTACAGATTTATTATAAGTATAGATAAAGAGGTAAAATTTGTTTGTAAGTTTGTATGTAGCGGGTAATCTCTGGAACTACCAGTCGGATTTGAAAAATTCTTCTTGCATTTGATAGCCCAATTCTTGAGGAAGGCTATAGGCTATTTAACGTCACGCTATGACCCTTAGGAGCCGAGCAAAAAGAACGTTAAGTGATAGCGCGGGCGGGTGATGCGATACGACGGGGTGACTCGGGGGAAACAAGAAGTTTCACGCGTACGAAGTCGCGGGCTGAACCTAGTTTATTAATAACTAGCTGTGCCGCGACTTCGTTCGCGTGAATGTCGGAAAACAACAATGTGTCACTTAGGAAAGGTGTAATTGCCACTCCTTCATTGAAAAGGAAGAATCTTCCGATGTTGCCTGGTAACGTTTTCCGTACCTACCTGGGGTTCTCTACCGCAGTCCTTTCGACTACAGTCACTGTGTCTTCATGGTTCATAATGACAATGCGACGAAGAGTCACTTTGATTTTTGAGAATAAATAAAAAAAACCTAGTTACATACATACATTGCAAGTTAAATAAAAGCTTGTGATGAAAGCGCCTGCTCGAGGCTGATTATCTGACCAAACAGCCATATTATTATGTCCATTTTATTTTGCGTCTGTTTTAGAATACTAACTTGTAAAATAATATCACCATTTTATCTAAAGTGTATTTGAGATAAGCAGACGTGAAGTTTGCACTTAGTTTAAAAAATAAATAAAAATATAAAGCGTCGAGAAATCTAGAAGATAAAAGAAGAATTCATCAATATGGTGTTACTCTTAAATCGTACTGAAGTTTATCTGAAAAGTAGTTTGAAGTCTTTCTTAACTTATTCTGTAAACCTGTGCCTACATTTGCTTAACTCTCCCTATTGGTGGATAGCCTTAAGGTATCTTGAGGATCGATATGGTTTTAAGTAAGACAATGGCCAAATATTTAGTTATTATCTGGAAGACATAATCTACAATATCTTTTGATGACATGGCAGTGCTACTTGTGTGTGCAACTGCCGCACCTACTCAATACATCAGCTGCCCGTCTGGCGGAGTGTGCTGAAGCGTTATCATCGTAAACTAAGGTTAAAACTTGTAGTCATGATTTAAACCTTATGTAACTAAAAAAAATGCTTCTCTGTAAACGATGTTAGAAAAGTTGCTTGTCCCTCGAAAGAGCTTCTACGTAAGATTGCCCGTGTGAAAAGCAACCCATTTACCGGCTCTCACTATCGGCTTCAGAAACCTCGAAAACCATGAAAACCGATGTGTCGACCTCAGGACGAGCTGCTTCTACTGAAGGCGGGTGTCGACCTCAGGACGAGCTGCTTCTACTGAAGGCGGGTGTCGACCTCAGGACGAGCTGCTTCTACTGAAGGCGGGTGTCGACCTCAGGACGAGCAGCTTCTACTGAAGACGGGTGTCGACCTCAGGACGAGCTGCTTCTACTGAAGGCGGGTGTCGACCTCAGGACGAGCTGCTTCTACTGAAGACGGGTGTCGACCTCAGGACGAGCTGCTTCTACTGAAGGCGGGTGTCGACCTCAGGACGAGCTGCTTCTACTGAAGGCGGGTGTCGACCTCAGGACGAGCTGCTTCTACTGAAGACGGGTGTCGACCTCAGGACGAGCTGCTTCTACTGAAGGCGGGTGTCGGCCTCAGGACGAGCTGCTTCTACTGAAGACGGGTGTCGACCTCAGGACGAGCTGCTTCTACTGAAGGCGGGTGTCGGCCTCAGGACGAGCTGCTTCTACTGAAGACGGGTGTCGACCTCAGGACGAGCTGCTTCTACTGAAGACGGGTGTCGACCTCAGGACGAGCTGCTTCTACTGAAGGCGGGTGTCGGCCTCAGGACGAGCTGCTTCTACTGAAGACGGGTGTCGACCTCAGGACGAGCTGCTTCTACTGAAGACGGGTGTCGACCTCAGGACGAGCAGCTTCTCACGCGGACAACTGTTACTGTACGTCGCTTACTCCCCGCGTCACCGTCATTCGCTAATAAATAATATAAATAAATATAAGTTAAACTGCTAAGTAACTAAAGAAGTCGACCGATAACTTCTTTCTTATTTAGGTACTTAATACACTATTGTTAAGGGAAGACACCTAATACGGGTGTTCTTTAGTCAGCACTTGCACTGCAGTTTAAATTTACTCACATTGCACTAAACAAACTCAAAATGTGTGTTATTAACCGACTTCTTTTAGTATAATTATTGTGGGGCTTACAACTTTCACGTGAGCGAAGTCGCGGGCAGAAGGATGTCTACAATATTTAAAAAATGCTAGATTTCAATATTGTAACACGAACAGTTCACTGTGCAAAGAGTTGACTTGCAAATATTAACGCCTGAATAACTCGTAACTCTCGAGTCATAACATTCAAGTCAGTACTTATTGCTATAATGTTTTTGTAAGGATGCAAGTATCATTATGTGAGTCCTGCGTTGGGCTCGTACAGTCGCTGTTTGGACCACTACCGTTACCTGCTGTACACCGGTTTGTAAGTACACCAGGGTGTCGGCGCAGCGTGACTCTTCCATTCATCTCTATTAGCCGTCATCTCAGTAGTCAACTTCTTTCTAGCAATATCATCTTCCAAACAATATTTCAACAGTTTCTTCGGTCTTCCTCTACTCGTATAACTACTCACATTCATAGGTAATACAGGTACTCGACTTACCTCACAACATGCATGCAATTGGCCTTCCTTCACCATTTTTGTGTAACAATGCCAGTATGGTGCTACTAGCGAGGCTTATGTCCAGCAGCGGCAGCCGTGGACGAAGTACTCTAGGCAGTAGGTACTGGTGAGTGGTGATGATGGGGAAGTACCGAGTACAAGTTGAAGTAAACTCGGCTGGACATCGACATTCATCATAGTAGTAAGGTGCTACTTACCTACCTCACCCAAAATTGCACATGATTTTGGTAAGCAGCGCTCGCAACGCCCCCGCCTGCCTGCCTGAGTCGACAAACAACCGAGCTCTCTTTTCTCAAAGAAACCTAATCGTTATAAACCACGTATACCTACGTGTACGGGTGGAAATTAAGTCCTTGGAGAGGAATTACTTTTAATTCTGTCTGTGGTGTGACCAAATCACAGATATAGATAATTATGCGATTTTGAACCATGTGCGTCCAAAGTTTATAGGTGCAGCTTTCCTCAACTCACTAAAAAAAAATACTAATAATTATACTACACACATCAACACGGTCTAGGGATATTTTTAAAAAAGCGAATTACTATCAATGTGTTAATTATTTATATGACATGTATATATTTAAAAGATACGTTATTTAATATTCTACCATTTTTTAATAATGGTTAAAGTACTTAGATTAAAATTTCAGGATTTTATGGAAAAAAAATGAAGCATAGACGGAAATCGTATATGAATGAACTTTTAATTTGTGAGTAAAAACTGAAAAAAAATAGAAAAAGCATTTAATTTGTGTTTATAAACTTGAAGTTAGTAGTCTGAGAAAGCGCCCATGATGTTCATAACACATCGGCAACGATTCGGCATGCTCAGAACAAGGTTGTCAATGTCTTGCTGCGGAATATTGTCCCATGTCCTTCTGAGGTGCGCAAAAAGTTGATCTTCTGTAGCCAGATTTTCAGGAACTTCCTTCAGAGCTCTTCTTTGCAGCATATCCCACGCATGCTCAATGGGATTTAGATCTGGCGATTGAGCAGGCCAGTCTAAAGGCCCATTTAGATGGAGAGAGTTTCTCGAACGTTTCTTGGCGAGAAATCGTACGCTACTATCGCAAGCAAAAATCGCCATAAGACTATCGTATCATAATGTTTACATACCGGCAAGAACGAAATTCTCGCCTACGATTATGTCATACGAGATTCGTAAGCAATTATCGCTAGGCGACAAATTACTGCGACTGTTTAGACAACGAAATATATAGTAAGAAGATTCTTGCTTACGAGTTCTCGACTTGTCTATACACGATCTCGTATGACATTTTTTCAAACTCATACGAGTAGGTATCGTACAAATCGGTTTGAACGGATTTGAGTGCGAGATTTGCCATTCGAGTTCAGTGATTAGGTACTACGGTATTGTTCTCAAAATGACACAAAAATCATTCAGGTACTGCCGATAGTGTTAAGTTCATTGAAATTTATGCTCCAAAAGTACTTCTTGCTATCCATTTTTTAACCCAATATCTTTTTTTGCCGTTTCCGTTTTATTAATTATTGTCTCAGAAGAGCAGATATAATTAAAGCACTCTCGGCTACTGCACTCGTGGTAGCGACTAGCACAAAAACTCGAAATACAATTCTCGCTTTGTAGTTCTGTTTACACGGAGACAGATATATTCTATTGCGAGGCAATTGTCGGCCAAGGCGCAGGGCGACAATCGTGAATGTTTACACGAAGAGCCTTTTTTAATGTTCTTTCGATAATCGTATCTTCGAGTCGAGAAACTCTCTCCATCTAAATGGCCCTTAAGGCCCTAACATTATGTGTATGTAACCAAGCTGCTACCGTTCTCGCCGTGTGTGCCCGGGCATTGTCGTGCATGAGCAGGAAATCTTGCCCCATTTGTGTTCTGTGGGGCAAGATTACGGGCCCCAGCACCTGTTGGACGTATCGTTCTGCCGTCATATTGCCCCGCACCCAAACGAGATCCGTCCGTCCTCCAAGACGAATTCCTGCCCAAACCATAATTGTTCCTCCTTGGTATGGGTGAACTTCCTGAGGGTTCTGGAGACGGCTCCATCGTCCAGGAACTCGCCAAACACGCGTCCTTCGTGAATCTGGATGGAAGCCGAACCTGGATTCATCCGTGAACAGCACATTGGACCATTGCTCACGGCCCCAGTCCACGTGGTTCCGAACCCATTCTAATCGTCGTCCACGATTGCCTCTCCGTAAAGGTGGGACCCGGAGTGGTCTACGAGAGCGTAGATTGCTTTCATGCAGTCGCCTTCTTACAGTTTGGTCACTCACAAGCACTTGGTGTTCCACTCGCAGCCTTTGGACCAATTGAGTCGCCGTTGCATTTGGTTGTGCTCGCGCAGTAATTTGCAAAAATCGGTCTTGTCTGGGGGTAGTGATGCGACTTGGCCCCCGGTGCCTCTCCGCTACTTCACCTGTGGCACGATAGCGTGTCCACAATCTTGAAATTACATTTTGATGGGTCCCTATGGCCTCAGCAACATTACGCTGAACAGATCCAGCTTCTAGCATTCCCACAGCTCGTAACATCTTCGCCCTCGTCAAATGTCGGCGTTGCATGGCTACAATACCTCAATTTTAACTTTATCTTTCGTTTAAAAATTAAAAAAAACTGTAACTAAACGTATTTCGTATTGTTTTCTAAATTTCGCACAAATGAAAATTCCCTCTCCTATACATCAAAACATTTTTTGCCACCGAAACAAAAGAATTTTTAAAAATTTAAATTTGGAATTAGTCTGAGATAAATTACAAACAAATCGGTGTATAAAAGATTCCAATGCGGCCAGTACTTTTCGAGTTATTTAATTGAGTATGAAAGAAGCCCATTTAAAATAAAAAATAAAAAAATATCCCTAGACCGTGTTGATGTGTGTATATTGAACGGACTGTAAAAAAGGTTTATTTAAATGTCTATTCTTATTTCAAATGGAGTACCTACAGATGACAGGTCATGGTCAAAAGAAAAACTAACCAAACAAATTCGAGGTGGGGTTAAGACATTAAAATTTTATATGTACAATAGACGGGACATTGCGAACAAAATCGTGATCCGATACCTTGTACCTAGTGGTCTCAAGTCTCTCAGTCTAGTGACGTACGCCTGCGCGTCAAGTCGCATCGACGCAATCGTGTCCACCAAAAAAAAAATATTTAAAAAGAAATATGCCGAGTTTGCATTGCGTTATTGCAAGTCTCGTTATGGTAGAACGACTGGATCTAGCTTCAGTTTATTTTCGTATGCATTATTTATATTTACTGAGTAATTTGAATCAAATAATTTTCATAATAGATCTAGAAAATTTCCTAATTTTGTAATAAACGCCATCTATTGCTGAGTAGCCTTACTATTGCTGCAGTAAAATGACAGCATAAGTGTTACCACTTTTTAACGAAATTTTTAACCAAATAATCGATTAATTTTAGTAACATTCAGTTCAAAATCGATCATGATTGTTAAATTGATTTTATTAAAGAGGATAATTATTATTAGAAGATGATATTTATAATGAAATACAGGATAATATAAGTTTAAAACAAAAACATTGAGCAATGACTAATTACTGTTTTGTCATCACATCAGTGATCGGATTAGATTTATAAAAATTACCGAGGACCTGTGGGGCATGTCTACTAAAGTTTGTCAATCCATTATTGAGACAATTGCACCCTATTTAGCTTTAATATTTAATTTGTGTGTAGATCAAGGGGTTTTCCCGGATTTAATAAAGTTCAGTAAAGTTATTCAACTTTTCAAATCTGGGGACAGCAAAGACACTAATAATTATAGACCCGTATCGGTTTTGCCGGTTTTAAGTAAAGTTTTTGGAAAAGTAATGTTAAATCAAATGTTCAATCATTTTAATCGTAATAACATCCTACACGATCAACAGTATGGTTTCACCAAAGGACGTAATTGTACAACCGACGCCGGTGTCACCTTATTAAAACATATCTTTAACGCATGGGAAGAGGCACAAGATGCAATAGGCATTTTTTGCGACTTATCCAAAGCATTTGATTGCGTGAATTACGATACACTGCTCTTGAAACTTGAGCATTACGCACTCGGTAAACTTGCTCTTAGCTTAATGAAATCATATTTAAATAAATGACAGATTTCAGCAAGTTCAAATTAACGGTGTGAATTCATCGGGTTTGAAAGTAAAAATGGGTGTACCGCAGGGCTCAATATTGGGGCCATTCCTATTTTTAGTATACATAAATGATTTACCTCATTTACTGATAAACCGATCACAAATGGTGTTATTTGCTGATGACACATCTCTGATTTTTAAAGTAAGCAGACGTGCACAGGAGCTTGACGACGTAAATAACGCTATGCTTTTGGTCCATAATTGGTTTACTGTAAATAATTTGGTATTAAATGAAAAAAAAAAACTAAATGCATTAGATTCGCTTTACCAAATGTTAGAAGTAGTGAATGTCACGTTGTATTGAATAAGGAAATACTTGAATTCGTCGAAAATACGGTTTTCCTGGGGATTACGCTTGACTCAAAGCTGCAGTGGGGTCCGCACTTAACATCTCTTGCAGGGCGGCTAAGTTCAGCCGCTTACGCTGTTTGGAAAATCCGCCAATTAACAGACGTGGATACCGCGAGACTGGTCTATTTTAGTTACTTTCATAGCATCATGTCTTACGGTATTTTGTTGTGGGGACGGGCTGCAGATATTGATTCTATCTTCATCCTGCAGAAGAGGGCTGTCAGAGCCATATACAAGCTCAGCAGACGTGATTCTCTAAGGGAACTGTTTAAAAAAATTAACATCATGACGGTTCCTTGTCAATATATATATGAAAACATTATGTACGTTCGAAAAAATCTACATCTTTTTAGTAAGATAAGTGACAGACATAATTTTAACACAAGAAATAGGAACAAATTAGATCAACCGCGTTTCAGATTGTCTAAAGTAAAAACTTCTTTTATGGGTTACTGTGTAAAATGTTATAATAAAATACCACTCGATATTCTTCAACTAAATGAGAAGAAATTTAAAACATGCATTAAACGCACACTATGTAGACAAGCATATTATAAGTTGGATGATTATATCGCAGATAAAAATGCTTGGCTAAATGTTGGTCCTGCTCCACAGGCACTTGAGCTCACTAGTTAAAATTTCAATATTTGGAAGAGGTGCTTCCCTTTTTCTTTTTTAGTGTTTCTGACATTACGATCTTAATATTTATTTTTATTTTATTCAATCATGTTTTAATTGTTTAATGCTGCAATACTAAACACCTTTTCCTGTTTGGTATTAAAAATTTTATTCATCTCTTAAATAAAATTGCAATCCATAGTTTTGTATCATTTAGAAGCATCTTTTGAATTTTGTAAATGTAAGAACCATGGATCCGTTTATTATGATTTTTTGATGTTGACTTGAAAGAGCATGGCAGTTGAGAATGTGTCATGCTCACTTAAATGTCTTGCTGATGGTGGCGCGTGTGTTGGATCATTCGGTTCCCTACAAAATGGTTGAGCTGGATGGTGCTGATCCATGCGTCATGTTCGTGAACGGACGCCGTCGGTTGAGACTGGTCATCTCTTAACTGCCAAGGCTTATTTTTAATCTTATTTCTTGTATTGTTTCTTCATTTGTGTGTTTTTTTTACATTGTTCTCACATATAGAATCAACAAGAATAATGTACCCAGGATTTTGTAATATCTTGATTTAAAAAGAGTGTCCATGGAGTTTCTTGCCCGTTCTTCTCCGTAGAGATCTACGCTTTGGAATGGACAACTAGCTTCAACTTTCTGACTAACTGACCGACTACTTAATTTTGACAATTCAAAAGTGCCTGTAATGGTTTAATTGAAATAAATGCTTTGAGTTTGAGTTATAAATATTTGCAAGTCAACTCCTTGTGCCAGTGAACTATTTTTGTATAATACATATTTAAATCTAGCATTTTTTTAAAATATTGTAGACCTGCTTCTGCCCGCAAATTTGTTCGTATGGAAGTCGTAAGACCCCACAATATACCTACTAAAACTAGCTGCGCCCCGCGGTTTCGCCCGCGTAAATGTCGAACCCGTGGGAAAATCGGGATAAAAAGTAGCCTATTATTATTATTATTATAGTATTCTATTCTATTCCTATATGCTAATCCGGCCAGGGTGTCAACTACCTCCATACAAAATTTTATCAAAATTGGTCCAGCCGTTTGAGCGTGAAGAAGTAGGTAACAAACATACTTATAAACACACACACAAACTTTCGCCTTTAAAATATTACTAGCTTCTGCCCGCGACTTCGTCCGCGTGAAATTTTACCCTCCCCTCATTCACTCTCTTAGGGGTGGAATTTCGAAAGACCCCTTCTTAGTGGATAGTGAATCCTACTTACTCTTCACAAAGAACTCAGACTCCAAATTTCATGTCTCTTGGACCAGCGGTTTAGGCTGTGCGTTGATAATATCAGGCAGTCAGGACTTCGAATCCATCCATACTTATTACTTATATACTTATTTTAATATTATAAATTCCAAAGTAACTCTGTCTGTCTGTCTGTCTGCTTGTCTGTATGTTACCTTTTCACGCCTAAACCACTGAACGGATTTAGATGAAATTTGGCAGACAGATAGATTGCATCCCGGGGAAGGACATAGGATAGTTTTTATCCCAGAAATCATCCTTTAAGGGGGTGAAAAGGGGGGTGGAAGTTTGTATGGGGAATCAATAACAGCTGAACCGATTTAGATGAAACTTGGATGGAGACAGTTTGAGTTGTGGGGAAGGATATAGAATCGTTTTTATTCCTGAAATTATCCCTTAAGGGTGTAAAAATGGGGGTGGAGATTTGTATAGGGAATCAATAAAAAAGGGTATAATACTTTTATCGCCGGTGAACCCGCGGGGCACAGCTAGTTTTATGTATTAAAATAAAAACACTTTGCCCTCGACTTCGTCCGCGTACGTACTATATCCTCTAAAAATTTTGAAAACGTATGTTTATGATCTTTATCATTTATTTAGATAAATAAGTAGGTATTTCGGCCCAATTTATAAGTTTACTAGCTGCGCCCCGCGGTTTCACCCGCGTAAATGTCGATCCCGTGGGAATATCGGGATAAAAACTATCCTATGTCCTTTTCCGGGACTCAAACTATCTCTATACCAAAATTTCATCTAAATCGGTTCAGTGGTTTAGGTGTGAAGAAGTAACAAACATATAAACACACACACACACACACACTCACAAACTTTCGCCTTTATAATATTAGTGTGATAGATCAAAGGAATCAGATTTTACAAGTATATAAAAAGGGAGGGAAAATAATCAAAGGGCATCAAAAAATTCGTCCGCATCACTGTCAACGGGAAACGTGCCCAAAAGGCTGGTAGCATTGCCACGTTGTATGGCAATGCTGATTCTTTGGCCAAAAAATAGGCCAGCCCTCTGGTCACGTGATGAGTCGACCAACCGCTTGGCGATGTCTCGGAATACTAAGTGGGCACTCGGGCCCCATGGCCCTAGTGTTTCAACCCTAAACGGCTCAAATATGTAAGTTCCAAAGAGATTGGAGTATTTGCGCCGTTTGAGGTTTTCCGCACCTGCAGCAGCCGCCCCAGCACAGCTTACCGTGCTTGGAAGATGGGATGGCGCAAGGGTGTCGACACACGTTGCATCCCACACCAAAGGCCTACCTACCTTCCAAGGCATTATGGTCATCCCGTCTGGTCTCTTACCATCGTCGCGTGCCAAACCATTGGGTTCTAAAACAGCTGGCACCCCAGCGGTGACAAGAGCACGACGGATGATGTCATTGATGCTGGCATGCCGTGCTATCCGGCCTGCGCTTTTACTGCAGGATAAGCCATGGTGTCCGAGGCAGTCGACACCTTCACCGCATTGGCAGCGATGCGGAGCCACGCAAGGGGCGCCCAGACGCAAACAAGTAGCGAGCCGGAAGGTGGTGTCACCCAGCAATGTGCCTATGTTGGGTGACGGTAGTGCCTGAAGCCAGAGACCCGACTCCCACTCACCCACAGCCAGTAGGCGGGCACGCTCATATTATTATTTTAAGATTGTTACCGTATAACTTTTAATTATACTTCATTGCTTCGTCCTTCGAGATTAGGTAACATTGTAGTAATACGTCTAAGATATCGCCTTTCACCCACTAAGTTTGAGTTTTTTTTTTTTTTTTGTGTGTAGGTACTTCGTCTTCCTTCTCGTTACGCCTGTAGTGTCATTCATTCGCGTTTTAGTGCGTCGCCGATCACCACTTCCTTTCTACTTTTCGTTAAAAATTAAAAGAAGATGCCGAAACGTAGTCACAAAAACGACGACAGTGATTATTTGAGAAGAAAGATTCGAAAACTGGAAAAGAAAATCAATAAACGCGCCAAACGGTCGCGAGTTCGAATTTGTTCCGAAAGCAGTAGCTCATCGGCGAATATAGTTCTATCCTATCGCCTGAGCTATCGGCACATGAGTAGACAAACGGAACAGAGGCAAAGCTTCTTAAGAACGTGCAAAATTGTTACCTATTTTGGTAGGGTTGTCACATAGGTTAAGACAAATTAAACAAAACATTTGTTAAATAGTTTTGTTATTCAGTATGATTTACAAATTACTTACTCTAATAATTTTCTTTTTATAATTTTTGTTTTTTAATCATTTATTGTTTGTTTTAATGGTGTGGTAAATGCTTTGAGCTGAAACAAAAATAAAATGGAAATGCGAACCGAACACTATTATACAAAAGACAAAGGTAGACCTATATTTTAAAGATTATATACCTATTTTTTAAATATTTATTTAATTTCAAGACCTACTAGTAGCGAGAATAAGTTTTGATTAAAAATGCTTTTTAAAATCGTATTCAAACTTTCATGATCATGCTATTATGGCTGTTGAGGAGTTCCCTCGTGAGAAGACCTGTCTGCAGCAGCAGTCTATGGTGAAGATCATGTTTGACAAGCAAAATTAAATTTAAATAAAAAGTTTCACTTTCAAGTCCATGCTACTAACCGTTAAAGAGTTCCCTCGTAAGGAGACAATGCTGGCTGCAGCAGCAGTTCATGATAAATATCGTGTCGAATTATCAAAATTCATCTATCATACAAAATTTCGTGATCGTGCTACTAACCGTTGAAGAGTTCCCTAGTGAGGAGATAATCTTGGGTGCAGCGTCAGGTTATATCTTATTATTGCATTATCACCGAAGTTACGCAGGTATACAAAATTTCAGCTCAATCAGACATCGGGAAGTGGCTCAAATCTTACTTGCAATATTTAAACTTAACACACATACCTACTACATACCAACCCATCCACGTACCTACAAATGTATAGTAAACACTTGTAATAATAATAAAAAAGGTAAAAACACAACGTGTACAACCGTCTTCTTATCAAAAAGGTACTTACTTGAAAAAGAAGTAATCAAATATTTACTTACCTATTGTACTCCTTGGGATAGTTGAAGTATGATATTAGGTCCTTACATATGAAATTGGCGTTTTGTATGGAAGGAACAAAAAGTCGAATATTTTTTAATATAATATATTTAATTAATCAAAGTATGAACCATTGTTTTCAATGCACTTTTGCCATCTTATAGGTAGTTCATTGATCCCTTTACTAAAAAAACCAGTCGGACGGGAATCAATAAAATCTTTGAAGGCGATTTGGACTGCCCCATCGGAGTTGAATTTTTTCCCTTGCAAAAAGTTATCCAAATTGCGAAAAAAATGGTAATCTGTTGGAGCAAGGTCCGGGGAGTACGGAGGATGTCTAAGACATTCCAATTCAAGCTCTTCTAATTTGGTAGCCGTCTGTTGCGCAGTGTGTGGTCTGGCGTTGTCGTGAAGCAGCAGTGGCGTGGAGCGATTGACCAGCCTTGGTTGTTTAGCCGCTAGCTTTTCCATCATGGTTTGTAATTGCTGACAATAGACATCAGCTGTAATAGTCTGGCCAGATTTGAGAAAACTGTAATGAACAATACCGGCACTAGTCCACCAAACGCTTACAAGTAACTTTTTTGGGGTTAATTTTCGCTTGGGGCAGGATTTGGCTGGCTGGCCAGGATCCAACCATTGCGCTGAGCGCTTCCGATTATCGTAAAGAATCCATTTTTCATCACAGGTAATGATTCGGTTTAAAATATCTTCATTGTTGTGCCGGTTCAGTAATGTAACGCAGCAGTCGACGCGCGTTTGCCGGTTTGCTTCAGTCAATTCGTGAGGTACCCACCTTTCAAGCTTTTTAATCTTCCCAATTTGCTTCAAGTGAATTAAAACAGTTTTATCACTAACATCGAAGCCTGCAGCTAACTCGGACGTGGTTTGCGATGGGTCCGCTTCCACAATAGCCTTCAATTCTCCATTATCAACTTGGGTCTCAGGCCGTCCACGGGGCTTGTTCTGCAGGTCGAAATTTCCAGAACGAAAACGTTGGAACCAAAAACGAACTGTGTTTTCTTTTGCAACATGACCGCCATACACATCATTCACCCTTCGAGTCGTTTCCGCAGCACTAGTGCCACGGCGGAACTCGTACTCGTAAATAATGCGATATTTTAAATTTTCCATTTTGTAAAATGAGTGACGCAAACAGAAAAAACAGAAGAAAAAAAACAAATGAATGACGGTCATCGAAGCACAAATACATGAGTAAATAGCTGTACAAATTTGAATTTGGAATTCCTTACCAAAGAGGAGAAATTCGTGATTAAAGTGGCCAGTACGAAAAACGCCAATTTCATATGTAAGGACCTAATATATCTTTATTTTTTCTAGTATTATTCATACACACAGTACAATAAACCACCATTATTAACAATAATATACCACGTTTTTACATTAAAATATTCAAACTTGGAACTAACAAAACAAACAACGTGCGTCGCTCTGACCCTGAGATTGTCAACTAGCTGTGCCAGCGTAAACCGGTTTTTTCCAGTCTCGCCGCGTACGTACGTGACAAGCGGCCAGTGGTCACGCACACATGCCCCGCGTGCTTGTAGTAGTGCAACCGATTCGCGCGGTTGTTTGAAGCTTTGTATCTGTTCCGTTTGTCTAATCATGTGCTATCGGATCATGACGGTAAGCTGAAGTGTTTTGTTATTAATGCTATAACAAAAGAAGATATTGTGAATAGTTTTTAAGGACTATATCCGTATCATAATTTGACATGACGTCATGTTCATGTTCCAAATAGTGTTGTGTACATCTTATGGGGATGTTACCTTCACATAGTTTTGGATTCCCAATTCATTGGGTAAATTATATACCTACCTACATTTTAGTGATTGTGTACATTTGAAAGGAATGTTACATTCACATTAGTTAATGACCTACTTAAATTTATGTAGGTACGTAGGTATAGATTCAATATATTAAACAGTGTTGTGGATAGTTTTTAAGGACTATCGCCGCGCTATTTTCTCTCCAATACCTACATCTGGTCTTATTATATTCCAGATGAAATGGACATTCAGCCCGAAGTCGAGTCAGTTCCGATTTTTAGTGCAGAGGAGCCACAACCGGGTACCTCCACCTCAATTACAAATGTCCCTGCTACAGACGTGGTACAGACAATGCAATCAGAACTGCCCGTTGAAGCAGCGCTCGATCCCCCTGAACTGGATAAAGAGATTCTGAATCTCTTGGGCGAAACACCCTCAAAGGAAAAAAAATATGGACCGGATATAAGAGGTGAATTATCTGTTCGCTGGGAACACATCGCAACGACAGGCTTGACAAAGGATGCCAGAAAGGAGCTGCTAGAAAAGCATCTTGTTCCAAAAAACTGCACAAAGATTGACGCGCCGATATTAAATCCAGAAATAAAGGCCGCTTTATCGGATGTTCTCATCAAAAAAGACAAAGCACTGGAGAATAAACAGGTGCAAGTCGCTGCAAGTATATCATGTATTGGTGAAGCTCTCAATACATTGTTTTCTTCGGATCACAAAGACCAGACAGTAATAAAATTGCTGATCGAAGCAGGGCGACTGATGTGTGACTCACAACACAACGAGTCCATGACAAGGCGTAGTTTCATATGTTCTACAATAAAAAAAAGATATTAAAGATCATTTGTTTAACACAGAAATCGATCATTTCTTATTTGGTGAACAGCTGACCGATACTCTCAGAGCTGCAAAAGCCATATCTAAATCAGGCGCTGAAATTAAAATAAACACGCCAGTCAGAAGACCTGCACCAGCGCAGAGGCCACGGCAGGCCCCTTCTCAGGCTTTAAACCAGAGGCCTCCGTTCCCGCCGACGCGGCAAGCGGGAGCAGCGAGGAGGACCGAGCCGGCGCCGCGCCCGCGGCCGCAGCAGCAACCGCGACAGCCGCCGCGCTTGCAGCAGCGCCCAGCCCCCCGGCGCTAAACCTGGTACGTTCCGCAGGACGAATATCATATTTTTATGATCAATGGCAATTGATGACCAATGATCCGGTTATATTATCGTGGATAAGAGGATACGAGATACCTTTTACGAAACCGGTGCATCAGACATTCGAACCTAGTTTACCTGCATTGTCTTCATCAGAATCCTTTCAATATAGGGCGGCCATCACTGATCTTATAAACAGTGGAGCTATTTCACATTGCGAACCATGTGAAGGACAGTTTCTTTCTAGTTATTTCCTGATTAAAAAACCTAATGGTAAAAACAGATTTATATTAAATTTAAAGTCTCTAAACAAGCACATCATAACAGAACATTTTAAAATTGAAGATCTGAGAACAACATTAAAACTAGTTTCAAAAAACAGTTACATGGCCACCCTTGATTTGAAGGATGCGTATTTTCTCGTATCTATACATCCGAGCTGCAGAAAGTACTTACGATTTAAGTACGAGGGTAAAATTTACCAATTCAATGTTTTACCGTTTGGCCTAAACACAGCCCCATTTGTTTTTACAAAATTATTAAAACCGGTAATTTGTTAACTGAGATCATTAGGCTATTTGTCATCTATTTATTTAGATGACATTTGTATTATTTCTAATAATTATCAAGATTGCCTAGATAATATATTACAAACAAGAAGTATTTTAGAGTCCTTAGGATTTATTATTAATATAGAAAAGAGCTGTATGATTCCAAGTAACGTTTGCAAATACCTTGGATTCGTTATAGATACGAAAAAATTTCATGTAAGTCTACCTAAAGAAAAACGAAATTTGATTAAACAAGAATTACAATCGCTCCAATTCAAACCTCGTTGTAAAATAAGACATTTTGCGCGCTTGGTAGGCCTCCTCACTTCATCTTGCCCCGCGATTCAGTACGGTTGGCTTTATACTAAGCAAATGGAAAGATGCAAATACCTTGCACTGTGTCAAACGAATAGTTACGATAGCCACATGTCTTTACCACATTACCTGCAGGACGATTTCTCCTGGTGGTTAAAATCAATTGATGACGCAGTCAATCCCATTAGACAAGACAGCTACTCGCTAGAAATATTTTCAGATGCTAGCAAAAAAGGGTGGGGGGCAGCATGCGGCGAGTAGACCGCCAGTGGCCAGTGGAGTAATTCGGAATGTGTCGAACATATAAATTATCTAGAATCTTTCTACGCATTCCCTCCTTTTGCGGTTATACTAAAAGTCTTAAGAAAAATAATAACCGATCAGGCCGAGGGTATTGTTGTGGTCCCATATTGGCCCACGCAACCCTGGTTTCCACTGTTTCAAAAACTTCTCTGTTCCGAATTGATTGAGTTTACACCTTCTGCTAATGTGTTATTATCTATTTCCAACAGTCTCCCGAAGCTTACGTTGATTGCAGGGAAGTTATCAGGACGGCACTACGGAACAGAAGAGTACCACCGTCAGCTTTAGATATTATGATAGCTTCCTTGTCTGAAAATTCAATAAAACAATATGACGTTGCAATTCGACGTTGGGTAAGCTTTTGTAAAACTCAGAATATTGAAATACATGAAGCGTCAATTCCGATGGTAATTTACTTTCTCACTGAATTATTTAATTCTGGTTTACAATACGGATCTTTAAACAGTCATCGCTCCGCTCTGTCTTTGATCTTAGGATCGAGAGTAGGGTCTGACGACCGTGTTACTAGGCTATTTAAAGGTTTTTACAGACTTCGTCCTCCAGCCCCCAAATATAATATCACTTGGGACCCCTCAATAGTTTTAGATTCATTATCAAAATGGTACCCAAACCGTAATTTAAGTTTAGAACAATTGACCAAGAAGACTGTAACTTTGCTCATGCTAATAACTGCACACAGAGTGCAGACGATTGGCAAAATAACATTAGAAAATATAACTGTCCATAGTCAGCTTATAGTAATCAATATAAACGATTTAATAAAAACATCTCGTCCAGGTTCAGCTCAACCTTGTCTTAATATTCCATTTTATAAAGACCGTCCGGAAATATGTCCGGCTGAAGCGTTGGTAGCTTATATAGATAGGACAAAGTCTTTGAGAAACAATGCCAATAGCCTATTCCTAAGTATTAAAAAACCACATAAACCGGTATCCACAAATACTATCAGCCGGTGGATAAAGGATATGTTATCAATTAGCGGAATTGACACCTCAATATTTTCTGCTCACTCCACCAGACACGCAGCCACCTCAGCCGCTCATAGAGCTGGGTGTCAATATTGACACGATACGAAAGACCGCTGGGTGGAGTGGCACCTCCAACGTCTTCGCTAGATATTATCATAGAGAAATTCAATTTGAACAATCTGAATTTGCCTTATAAATCCTAACCTCTGATTGATGCATTATGTTAGAATTTTATTTTTAATTCCTACTTATAAGAATTACCCCTAATTAATGAGCAACTAAATTTTAGTTTTAGAAAACAATTATAATAAATATTGTTTGATCATTATACGTTTAATTACATAAATATCAGTGTTTTAATATTTCATCATCTTTCAAAATCTACAATGTTACCTAATCTCGAAGGACGAAGCAATGAAGTATAATTGGAGATTAAACGAACTTACCTGAAGTGAAGTTCTATCCAAATTATACGAGTTGCTTCGTCCGAAGAGATTAGTTCCCTCCCAACCCTATAACTCCCAATATCTTTAGTGAAATATTAAAGGGCTTTCAACTAAATGAATGACACTACAGGGGTAACGAGAAGGAAGACGAAGTACCTACATACAAAAAAAAAAAAAAAAACTCAAACTTAGTGGGTGAAAGGCGATATCTTAGACGTATTACTACAATGTTACCTAATCTCTTCGGACGAAGCAACTCGTATAATTTGGATAGAACTTCACTTCAGGTAAGTTCGTTTAATCTCCAAATAAATCAGATTTTTCAAATAAACTGTTTCCCTGCTTTTCACCCCCACAGGGATGGAATTTTGAAAAATCGTTTGGGATGTGTTCATTACTTGACTCAAAGATTTGTTTATATACCAATTTTTGAGTTATTCAAGCCACGCAGTAAAATCCCCCCCTGTAAAATTAACTACCCCATTTCACCCCGTTAGGGGTAGATTTTCCAAAAACCCTGATACACATTATTCTTTATTTTTGGTCTTAAGTATAAATACTGAGTTTCGAGTTCTCCCATACAAATTTTGGCACCCCCCTATCCCCCTTTAGGGGGTAGTTTAGAAAAACTTAGATAAGTATTCGTGCCAAGTTTCAGGTTTATTAACCAAATGAATAAGATTTTTCATATAAACTGTATCGGGGCCACAGGTGGAATTTTGAAAAATTGTTTGATGAATCAGAATGCTTCAGGTATTTGTAAACATAGGTCAAATCACAATAGTGTGCGAGATCTTACAGATCGGTAGATTCTTTATGTTTTGCCGAGAGGCGTACAAATATATTTAATTAACTTTATTTTTAACACAATTTAACTTTTGAGGTATCAAAAAGTGGTAGAATTATGTAAAACTAGCTGCGCCCCGCGGTTTCACCCGCATAGGTCTCGATCCCGTGAGAATATCGGGATAAAAATTACCCTATGTCCTTTTCCGGGACTCAAACTATCTCTATACCAAATTTTATCTAAATCGGTTCTAAATCTAAATTTTATCTAAAATTCTGAAGTGAGTCACTACAGAATTTTAAAGCGCGGTCCGATTACCTTAAAACTCAATATTAATACTTTGGGTAAGTAATACATTTTTTGAGGGGAGCATTTAACTGCGTGGCTTGATTAACTGTAACAATTAGTATAAATAATCTAAGTCAAGTTATGGAAACATCCCAAACGATTTTTCAAAATTCCACCCCTATGGGAGTGAAAAGGCGAGATACAGTTAATATGAATAAACTTGAAAATCTTATTCCTTTGATCTATAAACATAAAAATTGTCTCGAATACTTATTTAGCTAAATAAATGATAAGGTCCGTAAACATAAATTTTCGAAAACTACCTTCAGAGAGGGTGGAGGAGCTGTTACAGTTTTCAGAGAAAAGTACGAAACACCCGCGGACGAAGTCGCGGCCACAATGCTAGTGATTAATAAGTAAGTTGACTTTTCTTGTACCTATTCGAGCAATCAGTTGTTATTTGTGTAGTAGCAGTACGGAGTAGTACGGAGAACTGATAAGAGGGTGAGTCAGTCGGCCGCCAGCCCGCCCGCGCCCGCGCCCGCGCCCGCGCCGCTATCATCTTCCTAGAAGCCACGACACGTACCAAGTCGAAGGGGCGGATCGGTATCTCCACCGAACTATGTAAACAACATGTTCATCAATATATGTATTTTGTGCATCTCACAATGTGAACTTAGTTTTAGTCGGTAGTTTTTACAAAGACATGTTCATTGTGGACCCTGTCGGGCGCAGCGCGGTATGAGGGAGGTATTGTATATGGTACAGGCACAGATATACATAGATAGACGTAGATAACGCAAGTATCACGAACTGTATGAAAACTAAGCGTGCCACTTTTTGACTACCTACTATGACGTCACAAGCTCGCGCTCACCTAGGGACTTTCGAACGTAAACTGGTGCGATTTCTGGCACGCGAAGTAGGTGCTCTTGCGTTATCTAGGTCTATCTATATCTGTGGGTACAGGGCTTTCATTGTTACTGCATGATGCGGACGAATAAGAGTAGGGGAAGACCAAAGTGACGATGGATGAACTGTGTGAAACTTGATAAGGGGGCTGACTACTACTGAGATGACGACTAATAGAGAAGTAGGGAAGACCGACCGCCGACCGCAAATAATTTGGGATAAGGGCAGGAGAATAATGATGATGATGTAAATATAAACAATGATGTGTATCAAATTGACATTCAATATCACCGCCAGTCGCCGCACGGCAAGCGGCGCAGGAGTCGGAGCTCCGGCTACACTGCTACACTTCTTAATAATAGGTTACATAGTGTTTGGACTGAAAGAGACAATGACCTCTAAGTTTGTTTCGGCATTTCTTCTCAAATCAAGGTTCAAAATCAAGTCAAACTAGGCTTAGAATCAGCACCAAAATGCCCGACAAAATCATTTTCTAGAGCTTAAGCTGGGAACTCTGGGAAATATTTCGGAGTATTTGGGTGTTCCCGTTTATCATATTAGACTAAATAAGTTTTATGTCTATGGAGTGGTATATCAAACGATTTTATATTGTCTGTTATTCTTATAGAAATTAGTTACATTAAAATTATATCAATCGTTTATTATATTAACTGATCATTATATCAAATAAAATTATAGGTTCAGTTGTTATATCTTGTAAATATTAGAGGTTTTGTAATTATATCATATATTACTTACCCGTATAAACTCCCAGGCCATGAAAATATTATGGTAGTTATGTTTAGGGATAAAAGCGTTATGATAAAAAACAGTAGGAGTTTAAAATATTTACATTCATAATATTATTGATTACAATTTTCGGAAACATGAGTGTTATGAACATCGCCGGTAGCACTACAAATAGTATGAATGAAAACTTTGGGATAAAAAATTTTAGGAAGAGTGATCATTCGGATTACAAATCGTTAGGAAGAACAATTTCGGGTAAAGAACTTTAGTTGAGCCAATATGGACCCAAGTATTAACACTAGTTTGTAAGTCGTGTGTATACTAACAAACCACTGAACCACTGATGCAAGGTTTCGGCTGAGCCTGTCACCTTGCAGCAGTGATGTCATCTGTTTTCTGTTTTTTGGTTTTGTTTTTGTCTTTGTAAGTGTATTATTACTAACATAGTTTATAAGTATATTGTTACTAACACTATGAGTCTTGTTGCTCGAAATAAATTATTATTATTATTATATCCACGCGAGCCGCAGGCGAGGGTGGATAGTTAAGTCGAGGGGTAAAATGGCTCGTTTATGCCTGAGTTATACACTCTGCTTTTCACTTCGATTGCGAGAAAATGAAACAGGCATAAAGTATACAGTACATAATTAATCAAAAATGTTGCAAAGCATAGCTAATTCCCGCCACCACAGATAATACCGCCACGAAACTTTTTAATTTTTTTTATTTTTTATTTCAACATTTGTCATTCGACTTGGGTACCTACTTCATACTGCCAAGTCATAAAAAAGTTTCTTTGCGTTTATAAATAATAAATGACAACTTATTTTACCTGATTTTATTAAATTAACGTTAGAAAACACGGAAGTGGTATAAATTAAAGAAAATGAAATAAATCACGACTTTAATCTGCGAAGTTTTATTGTGCGTGTGCCTGTTGGGCCTGATTACCTTAGTCTCAGAAAAAAATATTACTTTATGCACTAGAACATAAAAAGCGATTTTATGTCGCTAAGCACAACAAGACGAACTTTTAGAGCATGAGAAGAGAAAAAAATATTTATTCCTCAATTTTCATTATTGCACCTACCACTATTTGTCTCTGTATCACCCAAAGGTTGACTGGTAGAAAATGCCCATGGCATTAAGTCCGCCTCTGTACATTTATGTGCTTGAAGTATTAAATAAATAAATGCGTGATTTTATTTTTTGAAAACCACGTTCTCCAAATGTTGACCATCCAGCCTAGCACACTCGTCAAGTCTAGCACGCATGTTTTCAAAAACACGTTCACAGAGCGACTGACTCGTGTACCTACCTAAATCTTGAACTACCTATTTGAATTTTATACGGATGGGATTTGAGTTTTTTTCGCATTAACCTGTAAGGTGGATTTCGTAATTCCTAATATCGATGAACGTGCACGAAGTGATAAACGGGGATTTTCAGTCACAGAAACCATAACACGTTCACCATTTTCGTCCGTGACTACCGCTGGTATAGGTCCTGGTCTGGGGCTGTTTAGTGTTGATCCTGTAGCTCTGACCTTTGCTACCCAAGAATAAATAAGGTTGATCGATGGTCTGTCACACATTCTCCATACATACATAAATAGCCTGTCAAAATCAAAACCTAGCTTTAGCTTTGCCGCAGTCGGATAACAACATTATGACAAACCACGCTTTCAATCACAATCCGAGAGTTTCGAAGGATATTGCTGTTCCATAGCTTCATAGCTTTGAAAAACTCGTCTGCTTAGCAACGTAAATAACGCAACTAACGTGAACTGTCTAAATGAAACCTATTGCGATCAATATTGTCCTTTCAAGTGTGACGCAATTACCACGCTGGAAGTGTAATTTTTGTAAATACCTAAGTGTAAGAGCGACGCGATCGACTCATAAGTCAAGAATATCATGAAATGTTGATAACACACAGATAAAGCAGTGCCGATGTCAAGGACGCGCTACGAGCTCGGCGGCCCGGCGCGCGGCGGCCCGGCGGCCCGGGGAGCATGCGGCAGCCAGCGCGGCAGCGGCACGCAGCTCACGGCACTCGCCGATGGGCTAGATGCCAGTCAGAATCTTGTACTTATTGTAGAATGGTCATGAGCTAAAAATATCTAATATCAACTTAATTTTGTAGACGATTAATTAATATTTTCGAGAAATAATTGCGTAAGATACATAAATAATATTTCTGACCGTCGCTTGTTACAGTCGTTACATGTAGGTAGGTACCTATTTACCACTTTGCCCGCGACTTCGTCCGCGTGTATTTCGTACTTTCCTCTGAAAGTTTCGAAAATGTACGTATCCTCGCCATTCCTCGCCTTAAACTTTATTACCATTTTCCACTCGTCACAATTTGGAATTCGTGGCGAACAGTTAAAATTGTTTGAAAGTTACCGGAATGGGAGAGCCCAACGTCACAGTATTTATACTGTGCCAACGTGTTGTGGTCGATGTGTGGTTGAATGATGACTGTGAAGTCAATATCGGTATTGCTCAGGGGAGCATTTTAGGGCCTACCCTCTTTTTAATTTTTATAAACGAGCTCTGTTAGTTAAACCTTACTAACGGCAAGATTATTACTTTCGTTGACGACATCGACGCGGCTCTTTTTGTCTTTGTTCAAATGGGTTACTCACTCGCTATGACTTGGCTAAACAACAATTTACTTTCACTTAAATAAATATAACACACAAAACTAAATACATAACATTTACCTACACTAACAAATAGTCACCTCACTCAACACGCCCTATGAAACATCACGTCACGGCCCCCTCGTGTAACAACAGCTCTTCCTGCTTATGCTCATGCCCTAAGCTTGAAAAAGTGGACTCTCTCAAGCACCTCGCTGTAACTATAGACAAATACCAAAACTTCAATTTCCACATCGATCTGTCGTCGAAGAGAAAATATGAAGCTTATCTTTATTTTTAAAAGCATACGACGACGGTTGCAGATGCTAAAGGTATTAACACAGTATACTTTGCACTCTGTCAATCTGTACTAAGCTAGCATTTCTGTTTGGGGTGCGGCCCCGGAATCGTTTATGATTAAAATCGAGCGAGCACAAAGAGCCATGCTTTACCGATTTTTCACCCTACCTCTGAACTCTACGGTAAGTGCAAGGTTCTCACTGTCCGACTTGCTGTTTATCGTTCCAACAATCTTGCGTAAACATTCTTTGTTGAACTACAACTCATCCTTGGCAAGCTTATGTTCTACTCAACTGTGGAAAAGTAGTCTTTCGCAGTTTCGCGCCGCAACTTTACTTGGCAGGTATTTATACAATAACATAAACTCTACTTTGAAAATATACCCTCTTACTAAAGCAAAGTGCAAGCAAGTTCTACTGAACCTTGATTACGAAAGCACTCCTCTTAATTATGTTAAGATAAATGTGTTTTCAGCCTACCTATCACACCACAGTACATCACACCACACCACTCCGCACCACACCACATCACACTACACCACACCACACCACTCCGCACCACACCACATCACACTACACCACATCACTCCGCACCACACCACACCACACCACTCCGCACCACACCACATCACACTACACCACATCACTCCGCACCACACCACACCACACCACTCCGCACCACACCACATCACACTACACCACATCACTCCGCACCACACCACATCACACTACACCACACCACACCACTCCGCACCACACCACATCACACTACACCACATCACTCCGCACCACACCACTCCGCACCACACCACATCACACTACACCACATCACTCCGCACCACACCACACCACACCACTCCGCACCACACCACATCACACTACACCACATCACTCCGCACCACACCACATCACACTACACCACATCACTCCGCACCACACCACACCACACCACTCCGCACCACACCAAATCACACTACATCACATCACTCCGCACCACACCACACCACACCACTCCGCACCACACCACATCACACCACACCACACCACTCCGCACCACACCACATCACACTACACCACATCACTCCGCACCACACCACACCACACCACTCCGCACCACACCACATCACACTACACCACATCACTCCGCACCACACCACACCACACCACTCCGCACCACACCACATCACACTACATCACACCACACCACTCCGCACCACACTACACCACACCACTCCGCACCACACTACACCACACCACTCCGCACCACACTACACCACACCACTCCGCATCACACTACACCACACCACTCCGCACCACACTACACCACACCACTCCGCACCACACAACATCACACTACACCACTCAACATCACACTACACCACACCACATCACACTACACCACATCACACTACACCACACCACACCACACCACTCCGCACCACATCACACTACACCACACCACTCCGCACCACACCACATCACACTACACCACACCACACCACACCACTCCGCACCACACCACATCACACTACACCAGACCACATCACTCCGCATCACACCACATCACACCAAACCACTGACACCACTCCGCACCACACCACTGACACCACTCCGCACCACACCACATCACACTACACCACACCACTCCGCACCACACCACATCACACTACACCACACCACACCACTCCGCACCACACCACACCACACCACTCCGCACCACACCACATCACACTACACCACACCACTCCGCACCACACCACATCACACTACACCACACCACTCCGCACCACACCACATCACACTACACCACACCACTCCGCACCACACCACATCACACTACACCACACCACACCACTCCGCACCACACCACATCACACTACACCACACCACTCCGCACCACACCACATCACACTACACCACACCACTCCGCACCACACCACACCACACCACTCCGCACCACACCACATCACACGACTCCGCACCACACCACATCACACTACACCACACCACACCACTCCGCACCACACCACATCACACTACACCACACCACTCCGCACCACACCACATCACACTACACCACACCACACCACTCCGCACCACACCACATCACACTACACCACACCACTCCGCACCACACCACATCACACTACACCACACCACACCACTCCGCACCACACCACATCACACTACACCACACCACTCCGCACCACACCACATCACACTACACCACACCACACCACTCCGCACCACACCACATCACACTACACCACACCACTCCGCACCACACCACATCACACTACACCACACCACTCCGCACCACACCACACCACACCACTCCGCACCACACCACACCACACCACTCCGCACCACACATCATCACACTACACCACACCACTCCGCACCACCCCACATCACACTACACCACACCACTCCGCACCACCCCACATCACACTACACCACACCACTCCGCACCACCCCACATCACACTACACCACACCACATCACACTACACCACACCACTCCGCACCACACCACATCACACTACACCACACCACTCCGCACCACACCACACCACTCCGCACCACCCCACATCACACTACACCACACCACATCACACTACACCACACCACTCCGCACCACACCACATCACACTACACCACACCACTCCGCACCACACCACACCACACCACTCCGCACCACACCACATCACACTACACCACACCACTCCGCACCACCCCACATCACACTACACCACACCACTCCGCACCACCCCACATCACACTACACCACACCACTCCGCACCACACCACATCACACTACACCACACCACTCCGCACCACACCACATCACACTACACCACACCACATCACACTACACCACACTACACCACACCACTCCGCACCACACCACACCACACCACACCACACCACTCCGCACCACACCACATCACACTACACCAGACCACACCACTCCGCATCACACCACATCACACCAAACCACTGACACCACTCCGCACCACACTACACCACACCACTCCGCACCACACCGCATTACACTACACCACACCACTCCGCACCACACCACATCACACTACACCACACCACTCCGCACCACACCACATCACACTACACCACACCACTCCGCACCACACCACATCACGCTACACCACACCACTCCGCACCACACCACATCACGCTACACCACACCACTCCGCACCACACCACATCACACTACACCACACCACACCACTCCGCACCACACCACATCACACTACACCACACCACTCCGCACCACACCACATCACACTACACCACATCACACCACTCCGCACCACACCACATCACACTACACCACACCACACCACTCCGCACCACACCACATCACACTACACCACACCACTCCGCACCACACCACATCACACTACACCACATCACACCACTCCGCACCACACCACATCACACTACACCACACCACACCACTCCGCACCACACCACATCACACTACACCATACCACTCCGCACCACACCACATCACACCACACCACACCACTCCGCACCACACCACATCACACTACACCACACCACACCACTCCGCACCACACCACATCACACTACACCACACCACTCCGCACCACACCACATCACGCTACACCACACCACTCCGCACCACACCACATCACACTACACCACACCACACCACTCCGCACCACACCACATCACACTACACCACACCACTCCGCACCACACCACATCACACTACACCACACCACTCCGCACCACACCACATCACACTACACCACATCACACCACTCCGCACCACACCACATCACACTACACCACACCACACCACTCCGCACCACACCACATCACACTACACCACACCACTCCGCACCACACCACATCACACTACACCACATCACACCACTCCGCACCACACCACATCACACTACACCACACCACACCACTCCGCACCACACCACATCACACTACACCATACCACTCCGCACCACACCACATCACACCACACCACACCACTCCGCACCACACCACATCACACTACACCACACCACACCACTCCGCACCACACCACATCACACTACACCACACCACTCCGCACCACACCACATCACGCTACACCACACCACTCCGCACCACACCACATCACACTACACCACACCACACCACTCCGCACCACACCACATCACACTACACCACACCACTCCGCACCACACCACATCACACTACACCACACCACTCCGCACCACACCACATCACGCTACACCACACCACTCCGCACCACACCACATCACACTACACCACACCACACCACTCCGCACCACACCACATCACACTACACCATACCACTCCGCACCACACCACATCACACCACACCACACCACTCCGCACCACACCACATCACACTACACCACACCACACCACTCCGCACCACACCACATCACACTACACCATACCACTCCGCACCACACCACATCACACTACACCACACCACACCACTCCGCACCACACCACATCACACTACACCACACCACTCCGCACCACACCACATCACACTACACCACACCACTCCGCACCACACCACATCACGCTACACCACACTACTCCGCACCACACCACATCACACTACACCACACCACACCACTCCGCACCACACCACATCACACTACACCACACCACTCCGCACCACACCACATCACACTACACCACATCACACCACTCCGCACCACACCACATCACACTACACCACACCACTCCGCACCACACCACATCACACTACACCACATCACACCACTCCGCACCACACCACATCACACTACACCACACCACTCCGCACCACACCACATCACACTACACCACATCACACCACTCCGCACCACACCACATCACACTACACCACACCACACCACTCCGCACCACACCACATCACACTACACCATACCACACCACTCCGCACCACACCACATCACACTACACCACACCACACCACTCCGCACCACACCACATCACACTACACCACACCACACCACTCCGCACCACACCACATCACACTACACCACACCACTCCGCACCACACCACACCACATCACACCACTCCGCACCACACCACATCACACTACACCACACCACACCACTCCGCACCACACCACATCACACTACACCACACCACACCACTCCGCACCACACCACATCACACTACACCACATCACACCACTCCGCACCACACCACATCACACTACACCACACCACTCCGCACCACACCACATCACACTACACCACACCACACCACTCCGCACCACACCACATCACACTACACCACACCACTCCGCACCACACCACATCACACTACACCACATCACACCACTCCGCACCACACCACATCACACTACACCACACCACTCCGCACCACACCACATCACACTACACCACATCACACCACTCCGAACCACACCACATCACACTACACCACACCACTCCGCACCACACCACATCACACTACACCACACCACACCACTCCGCTCCACACCACATCACACTACACCACACCACTCCGCACCACACCACATCACACTACACCACACCACACCACTCCGCACCACACCACATCACACTACACCACACCACACCACTCCGCACCACACCACATCACACTACACCACACCACACCACTCCGCACCACACCACATCACACTACACCACACCACACCACTCCGCACCACACCACATCACACTACACCACACCACTCCGCACCACACCGCATTACACTACACCACACCACTCCGCACCACACCACATCACACTACACCACACCACTCCGCACCACACCACATCACGCTACACCACACCACACCACTCCGCACCACACCACATCACGCTACACCACACCACACCACTCCGCACCACACCACATCACACTACACCACACCACTCCGCACCACACCGCATTACACTACACCACACCACTCCGCACCACACCGCATTACACTACACCACTCCGCACCACACCACTCCGCACCACACCACATCACACTACACCACACCACACCACTCCGCACCACACCACATCACACTACACCACACCACACCACTCCACACCACACCACATCACACTACACCACACCACTCCGCACCACACCACATCACACTACACCACACCACACCACTCCGCACCACACCACATCACACTACACCAGACCACACAACTCCGCATCACACTACATCACACCAAACCACTGACACCACTCCGCACCACACCACTGACACCACTCCGCACCACACCACACCACATCACACCGCTCCGCACCACACCACACCACACCACACCACACCTCTTCACTAGTACCAACAATCCTCAATAATAAAACGTCGTCTCCACTCTCCGTCACGACAGATGGCGAGTCGGCCGCGCCGCGAAAGTCAGCAGCTCAGCTACTGACGGGCAGAGGCACCCGCATCAACATGTACTGGGTCCGCACACGAACACGAGCAACTTTGTGGTTGGTTCGCGGTGCTGCCTGCTCCCTGCACGCATTCTTTACTGAGTACAGTCTAGACCTAGAGTATTATATAATCTGTGGTACAGTCGACCGCACGTCTGTGGTAACACTCTGACCTGGAGCTGGCGTATCGTATAAGTACACGAATCGCTTTAGCGAGGCAATAGCGCTCTTAGCTAAAGAGCTAAGACCGCAGATTGCCACACTAAAGAGCAGGGAAAGCCTTACCTTTCCGTAGGAACCCACATGATAAAATAGGTGTGATTTTTCGTTATTGGAACATGTTGATCACGATAGATATTGATTCGGGACGTTAACGGACTTTATTTTAGTTTTTGAAACAAAATCCTAGAAAACGTAGGTGGGTCAATGACCGCTATTGTCATGCTAAGGCGAATCAGAAATATTATAGAGCTTGAATAGAATAATAGGCCAGCTGGGTTTGTTACCGCCGACGCGCGACGCGCGGTGATGCTGCCGGACGAGGCCCACGCTGCACACTTGCGCGCCGGCAGACGCGTGTCTGCACAGCGACACAACGTGACCGGCAAGCAGCGGCCACGCGCGACCTTCACTCCGCACTTCTGGTATCCTTTATTACGTCCTGCGCAGGCGCACTGCGAACTGTCCACTGGCCAGGGTTGCCAACAGCTCACCGCCACTAGTGTCTACTTAGAAATGCGTGTTACTGCAGCGTATTGATCGGAAGCGCGAGATAATTAATCAATGAAAGCAGGCGCACTCAAGGTTCATCCTCGGTATTTTTTTTTCTTTCCGCTTGCACTCATGGTGAATCATGAGTGCAAGGGCTAAGAAGACAAACCGAGAATCTAGCAGCGTGTTGCAAAGGGTGTTGTAAGGTTCGTACCTACGAAACTGTTGCAAACTAAAGGAAGAAATCACCGACACCTTTCAGGATAGGTACGGCAAGTATATATTAGATGAAGTCCTCACTGAGAAGAAATTCAAAATAATTAGAATGAGTAACACGATCCTCAGGCACGTCAGCCCTATGCGTACACTTTGTGTCGCTTGAATGTGCCTATTATTAAGCAGCATATAAAGAGGACAATGGCTATTTGGTAGCTTAATATTGAGTTAACGTGCGCCAAGAGCGGCAGACAGGTAAGTGGTGGAGTACTGAGCGCGCCCCAGAGCGCGGCGGCGGCGCACGCGCACTGACTCGCGCACGCTGCGCCCGCGTGCGGCCTCGGGGGTGAGGACGTGTTTACACGTTACTCATCATTATTAGTGTTTACATCGTTAGACGACTAGCTCATTAGATAGGGTGCAACGTGCACGCGACGGCCGGTCACGCGCCCGCGCCGCCGCGCCGCACAGTGGGCTGAAACGGGCCGGTAGAGGACTTAGCGTTTAAAAAAAAAAAGTTTCTTTTTCTGAAATTTTAAATAGTGCGTTGGATTTATCTATTGATTATAAGTAATTATTTATATGAGGGTCGTTTAGATAACTTGAGTATTTTCGGAGTTATTAATAACCAAAGTAATTTTTGTATGAAGCAAAACAAAAAAACTTGAAAATCTAGAAATTCTCAAATTTTCTCAAAGAATTGACTTTACGTATGTATAGTACGTATTTTTGTCCTATTTTAGCACCTATTGTCGGGTTGCGATTTTCTGCGATTTGGTCGCAATTTCAAATTTTGTTCTCTATTCCACACCACCATAGAGTTTAAGAACCAGGCGCGTTTTTTTTATGTAGTGGTCTCCCCGTTAGGCCTAATCCACTAAGGACTGATAAAATAAGTAAAAATCACAATCAGGTACTGGTCACTGCACTTTTTTAATTTAATCACTATCAAGAGTATCCATATTAACAAATGCAAAATTTTCGTATTCGTCATCATCAAATGTTTCCATTTGTTCAATTATTAATAAACTTTGTGCTTCTTCTGACAAAGTTTTATATTTTCTGCGAAGTTTGTGGCGTTTCGCTGAGATGAGTGGATCAGAGCTGGTCAACAAATTATTTAGAATGTCTTCATTTGTAATTTTTCTACTGCATTTCCTGGAATGGTGTTGGCGGTACCTACGAAAGTCTTTATTTCTAGCTTCAGCGGCTTCTGCAGATAGCTGTCCAATTGGTATTAGACCAAAACTTTCAATAATAGCTGCACCATGCATAAGAACTTTATGAACACTTGAAGGCATATAATACCAGCCATATAATTCCAAATACAGTCGCATGGTCACTTAAGCATATTCGTGAAATTTGACTCTGTCAATGTGGTAACCTGATGAAATTGCCTCTAAAATGGTTGCAAACCGCCTAATTAAGTCTTCACTAACACCAGTTATCTCAGCAGTCACGTTTGGGTTTGCAAAAAATCTTCTAGCAGTATTTCCGTCATTCGTGGAGCCGTGCCCTTGTTTGACAACATCTATCAGAAGTCCCATTCTATTTTTAAAAGCATCTTGTATATTTTTCTTCCTGCTTTCCATGATGCACTTGTTGTCTCCCTTTACTGTCCATGTCTTTATCGTTAATCTGTAAGCTATATGCAGAATGCATTCCATCATTCGTATCCAGATATGCAATGATGACAATCCGTATTTACAGAGATCTGGATCAGTCGGTTTTGATCCAATTAAGGGCAAATTATTCATCTCAGTTGGAGTGGCTTTACAAATGTCGCATCTCTGAGATGAAGTATCACATAAAATTGATGTTGCTTTTCCGTCTATCATTGTCATTAATAAAGAGTGTGAAATCTTTATTTCTCCAGCTTCTGTTTTTACTAAATTAACAATCTCTTCCTCAATAGCACTTTTTTCAGGCAAAATTGTTATTTTATTTTCTTTCACAAATTCGAAAAAGATTGGACGACACCAGTATGATGAATTTGGTGAATCGTTTTTCCAGATAACTCGTTCGCCGCACATTACTTTTATTGGCACTAAACTTCCCATAAATATGCTTGAATCGTCCAGTTCACTTTCTTGTTCATCGTTTGTTTGCGCTTTTTGTTTGTAATTGGCTTGATTTGAAGCACCGTCAAATCCCCACTTACTGATTAGTGTAAATTCTTTACCTCCACTATCTATGACGAGTGACGTCATTATTCTTCTTGTCGTTATATCCAATAGAGCTTGTAACTTTATTTTGGCTGATGTGTCCCTCACTGTAATAGCATCTTTTGGTGGATAGCATTCCTGTTTCGCATGTTGCACTTGAAAATAAGATGGAAAAATATTACCGTCATTCTCTTTAACACTTTTTCTTAAAGTATTGTATTGCCACTTGGTCAGCTTAAGTGATAAAAATAATCCTAAAGCCTCATCCGGAGAAAATACAGATTTTGTTTCTACAGATATGCACTTCTTAACTTTTTTTACATCTTGGGGATTCTTAAGTAAATGTTCTAGTATTTTAGCAATCTCATCATTCCCATCCGCTTTCAACTGCTCAAAATATGCATATTTTATTTCGTCCGAAGATAAATGAAAGTTTTTTGCTCGTCTTTTTTCTGTTTAAGCGCTAATTCACAAAACGGTTTTCTAGGGCTTTGCTCGGTGGAGACACCGTCAGAAACTTTTGCTGGTGATACATACTGAGTTGATGTACTCGGTGCTGTTTGATCTTCATTACTGGTTATTAAACACTTAATAAAGTCTGGCCACATTATGGTTTCTTGTAACCATTCGCTATTTTTAGTTTTGAATATAGTTTCTTTACGATGAGCGTTTTCCCATCTTCTATTTAAATTATAACAAAATTTTGCACAAAATAACTTTCAGGTCTTTTCATGTTGATCACTTAATTCGACTAAAAATTTAGACCTTATCTCACTACACAAACTTTCATTATTTTTAATACTGCCACTGTTTTTTAAAATAATAAAAAGGTCAAGGTTGGTCACCAAATCTTCAAACATTTTCACAAACACAAAATAACTCACACTCACTTCACTTATTTGTATAAGTAATAAATATGTGAGGGTAGTGCGTCTATTATGGTGGGTAATAGAACACTGAAGTACGTTTGAATGCAATAGTACATATTGAGCCCTATTATCGTTGCACCAATCAGGTAACGACACGTGCCATAACTTGATGTTGCGGTCGCGCATTCCTATGTCTTGATTCCCGGAAATAAGTGTCAAAACAAAATACGTCATACCTACCTATATTACCTATGGTGGTGGAAAATGTCGAACAATTTTTTTTTATTTAAAGTACTAAGTAGGTATTGAAGTACTTCAGGCCGTTTAGTGTACATTATTTTCAATTTCAAATTAATTGGAATAAATTGCGAAACTAAAATTTCATAACTCTTCATACAAATTTGATATGGCTATATCTCCGAAAGTACGAGTCCAATTAAAAAAAGTCAAAGAGTAAAAACTTTTTATATTTATGTCTAGATACTAAAAAAATACATTTTAGTTCTTAAGACCCAACCTTGTAATCCCAGCCCACTGTGCGCCGCCGCGCGGGACCGTGTCTCGGTCGCCAAGCAAACAACAGCCACTCGACCGTGCCCATGCTCGCCTAGTACTTACGTCTTGCTGTAATGAATCCCAGGTTAGGTCTCGTTACTCTCGTACATGTTTCCAACTGACATTTGACCGATGCACAAATCACTGTAAAATTATGTATATTCTTCTTGAAAACACTTTTTATTCAAGTCAGTGAATGTTTGTCTTTGACCGCGTCAACTTTCAACTTGATTCCTACTGCATAGTTCTCGATCTGCGCAAATTTTCACAGAGCTTTCAAATTTTTTTTTTAATTCTTTATTTATTTAGGGGGTTTTTTCATAAATGAATATTTCACCCCCATTATTGAAAACAAAAATTTCACTTAATATTTAACTTAAATAAAACTACAAAAACTAAGAAACAAGAAAACACTACTCTGACCTTAACTTTAAACCTATCATCACCATCCTAATCAGCACTTTGGCTGCATCAGACAATGGTGAAGCCAAAATACTATTAAAGAAACCTACATCAAAATTACAAAGTACAAAGGACCAAAAGAAAACCAACACTTGATGGAAGAATTTCTTCAGTCTTTTAGAAGCTAACGTAGTCGTGTCGGCCTGTCGCTGTCGGGCCATCGGTTGTAGCTCACGAGTCACGAGCATATAATACGCTGCGCTTGCGCCTCTACGGTGTAGCAGCGGTTCAGTTTTCTGCTCCTTCGATGTAATGTCCACCGGGCTCCAGAACATTGTACATTCCAATCCAAAATGTCGAACAAACAGAAATGTGAACAATGTGCCCATTTTATGAAGCCAATTGAAACATGAGACCCATAGAAATATGAAAACAGCGCACAAACATATAAATAATATAAAAAACTTCATTCTTATATCTATGCTCAGCCCTGAAGGTCAGCGGGTTGCTTATCACTCCGGACTGCTTGTTCTTGACGGAGGGTCAACGTTCGACCGCCAACCCAATATCTGCGCAGCCGCAGATCGCTCATTTACTTGTCGTACTGAAATAACGTCAATCATTACCTACCAGTAGGTACTCAGAACAGAACCCCGAAACTGCTGAAACTCTGCAAGACATTATTATGTCTTTGTCTTTCAGCATTCTGTGATACCATAGAAATGTGTGATACCAATGGGTAGGTAATGTAAAGAGTGGCGCCGGCGCCGCTGACGTGAGCTGCCTGTTGAGTCAACCATCGAGACATGTCCCTACTCCCTACTCCGTACTCCCCATTGAGGTAATAATGTACTACGTACCTACTCCCTGGTATTCTTCACTAGCTTCTGCCCGCGACTTCATCCGCGTGTTTCTTGTCCCCCCGCCCGGCGCCCCACCCCGTTGCATCGCCTGCCTGCGCTATTACTTCCTACGTTTTCGCTCAGCGTTCTTTCTGACATTGCTTTGGTTGGCTCCTAAGGGTCCTAGCATGATGTTAAATAGCTGATAGCCTTCCTCAAGAGTTAGGCTATCTAATGCACAAATAATTGTTCAAATCCGACCGGTAGTTCCAGAGATTAGCGCGTTCAAACAAACAAACTCTACAGCTTTGTTATTGGTATATATATTAGGTCCTTACATATGAAATTGGCGTTTTTCGTACTGGCCACTTTAATCACGAATTTCTCCTCTTTGGTAAGGAATTCCAAATTCAAATTTGTACAGCTATTTACTCATGTATTTGTGCTTCGATGACCGTCATTCATTTGTTTTTTTTCTTCTGTTTTTTCTGTTTGCGTCACTCATTTTACAAAATGGAAAATTTAAAATATCGCATTATTTACGAGTACGAGTTCCGCCGTGGCACTAGTGCTGCGGAAACGACTCGAAGGGTGAATGATGTGTATGGCGGTCATGTTGCAAAAGAAAACACAGTTCGTTTTTGGTTCCAACGTTTTCGTTCTGGAAATTTCGACCTGCAGAACAAGCCCCGTGGACGGCCTGAGACCCAAGTTGATAATGGAGAATTGAAGGCTATTGTGGAAGCGGACCCATCGCAAACCACGTCCGAGTTAGCTGCAGGCTTCGATGTTAGTGATAAAACTGTTTTAATTCACTTGAAGCAAATTTGAATAAAATTGAATAAAACTGTTAGCAAAATTGAATAAAACTGTTTTAATTCACTTGAAGCAAACCAAATTAGAAGAGCTTGAATTGGAATGTCTTAGACATCCTCCGTACTCCCCGGACCTTGCTCCAACAGATTACCATTGTTTTCGCAATTTGGATAACTTTTTGCAAGGGAAAAAATTCAACTCCGATGGGGCAGTCCAAATCGCCTTCAAAGATTTTATTGATTCCCGTCCGACTGGTTTTTTTAGTAAAGGGATCAATGAACTACCTATAAGATGGCAAAAGTGCATTGAAAACAATGGTTCATACTTTGATTAATTAAATATATTATATTAAAAAAATATTCGACTTTTTGTTCCTTCCATACAAAACGCCAATTTCATATGTAAGGACCTAATATTTAACTAGCTGTGCCCCGCGGTTTCACCCGCGTTCATTTGAGGAAAAAACTCATAATACACTTTTTGACAAGGCAGGCGTGGTTTTTTAATTATTTTATTTTTTTATTTATTAAAAAATAAAAGTATATTTATTTTTATTGATATTGTTTAAGCAATTATTGGAGACTATTTTGGTATAAATACCTACTACGTGAAAATGATGTAGAAGTTCGGAGATATTCAGACTTGCTTCCAGTAGAAAATTGAATTAGGTCCAGTCATTTTTTCATTATTTATAAGGCATATACCTAATATTTATTCTATTATTATAAAAGTATATGATATTTGTAAGATGAAAAAAATTGTTTTGATGGATTATATTCAACAGAATCTGCATATTAGAGCTCTCAAATCTGCTCTCCATAAGTTTTTGCCTAAACATACATCAGGAGAACGATTAATGCTAAATAAATAGACAAATAATAAAAAATATCGCTTTATTATTATTGTAGAAGAGAAAACGAACTATCTTTACCAATTAATTGTTATTTATACCAACCAACGAACAGTATTCAATTTGAACGAGGAAATCATGCATCTACGCAAATTTTTTGTAAATAGGCCTCTATTATCTAATAGGTATCAAATGTGTCTATGGCCGAAATTAATAACCAATCTAATCCAATATCTCTAGATTTAAGATCGAAAATTCAATCCAGATTTTTTGTAGTAAAGTGTAGCAAAAAACTATCCGCGGATTGCAATTGCAATCTTTTCAACCGATCGATCTTTGAGAGGACGGATCACAGATTACAGATTGACCTCTGTTCGAAAATGACAGTTTGAGTTTGTCAATAACCTATCCGTGGAATTTGACGTTTGTTTTGGTCGCTGTAAATTTCCTTAGACATAAGATTGACTTCACGGATTTTATTTGATAAAAAATGGCACTGTCATTATTCTCCAGTGATAGTGATATGGAAGTTCTGACTCAATTATCGGATTGGGAAAGTACCTACCGATAGTGACGCTGGTGAAGAAATAACACGTCAACGTGCTTCTGCGCGGAGAACTAAAAGGGTGAACTACATGCAGAGTCTGAATGATGCGGAGTTTACCTTTAGGTTTAGGCTATCAAAATGAAATTATGCCTCTCCTCCACACGGACGAGAGGACTTACCTTACCTTGATGACACCATCAACTTGCAAATAAATAGTAAATGAACAATATTTATTATTATCAAATCAAATATTCACATGTATATTATGCTCTCCCCACATAATACCCAATGGTGTTGAGTTTCCCCGCAGTTTGCGGAAATCCCCACAAATTGGCAACGCGTAGCTACTCGGGTACCACGCCATAGATAACGTCCTGTCCTGGGCTTTAGCCGTGTCGTGACATTTCTTTATACCTAATACGTTTTGGATTTATTACAAATTAATTCGTATTAATAGAATTGTTACGTCGTTCGGTAATAGTACATTATGATACATGTGTGCTATGTTGATCATTAAACTCGAGGCGGTATTATTCGCGCGAGCCGTAGGCGAGCGCGATAAGGAAGCCGAGAGTTTAATTATCAATGCACACGCGTATCATACGACGTTTTTCAACACATTTGCGAGGAAAAAACAGGCTTGTATTGTTAAATATTAACTTGTATGGATAATGGCGGGCTGGGTTTGTTTTTCCGCGCGCCGCGCTAGCGTGGTGCGCGCGCAGGTTTACCCATAGAGGAAGTAATGGCGCGCGTTTATTTATTTAAAGGCACAGACAAAACGTATGTCAAATTGTAGTTTAGTTAGTATGGAATTAGAAAGTACTATTGGCATACAGAAATATACATTATTCAGTGAGAATCCTAAAATAATAATATGTACAAGTATATAAAAAGGGAGGGAAAATAATCAAAGGGCGTCAAAAAATTCGTCCGCATCACTGTTAACGGGAAACGTGCCCAAAAGGCTGGCAGCATTGCCACGTTGTATGGCAATGCTGATTCTTTGGCCAAAAAATAGGCCAGCCCTCTGGTCACGTGATGAGTCGACCAACCGCTTGGCGATGTCTTGGAATACTAAGTGGGCACTCGGGCCCCATGGCCCTAGTGTTTCAACCCCAAGAATCGAATATCCGTGAGAATCCGCAATAATAGAACGCCAGTGGTCTTTTCCGTTTGGTTTGGTTACGGGAGCGACGATGGAAAATTATACGGTGCATCCAGACAGAGCGAGCCATGCGCCGCAAGTGCTTTTTTTTGTATGTTAGATGCCTCAGCCTGAGGCAACCGTACATATAAAAAAATCATTTGCGGCACATGCCTCGCTATGTGTGGATGCACCCTAAGGTGAATGCGCAGTGGTAGACCGCGAAATTTAATTTTTTTTAAGTTTTTTACAATTCGCAGGTCAGTATCAGGTTGTATCTTGATCAAAATGTATATTTATATAATAGATATGTATTTACAGAATTATAGTCATTAGAATCATTAATATATATATTTAAGTTAGATTTGTTCCCTAAGAACTTTTCCATAAGAGATTTGTTCTTATGGAACAAATCTAACTTAGAAAGATGTATTTAATGATTCTAATGATTATAATTCTGTAAATACGTATCTGTTATAGTCGCGAATCATATTTTGATCAAGATACAACCTGACACTGACCTGAAAATTGCAAAAAACGTTAGATAAAATTTAATTTCGTGGGCTACAACTGCGCATTCATCTTAAGGTAAATAAATTTTAGTTCATCTTGGGACCAAGGACAATTCAGACTATTTAAAAAAAAGTAAAATATGGCTCACGGATTCTTTTTGGCATGAAGTCTCTATGAAGAGATTAAAAAAAAACGCACTTCTCCGACCTCCGACTAGTAAATTAAATAGTTATCTGTGGAAATAAAGCACAAGTAACGTAACGTAAAGAAAAAGCACGCGTTTGTAATACACTGCATTATGGTCCTAAAAGCGGTGCATTAAGAGCCATTTTACGAGCAAGTGTGTTGAAAATATACTTATGTATTAAACACCCATAAAATAAAATTATAAAACCTGTTTATGCTTAGCTTTTTATTATTACAATCCAACGAACCACGTCTGTTTTTACCCGACTGCGCCAGAAGGAGGGTTATGTTTTTCGAGAGTATGTATGTATGTTTGTATAATTGTTTGGCACGCTCTTTGGCCTGAACGGCTCGATGGATTTTAGCTTGACAGGTGTCGTTAGATTCGTATTGACTGTGAAAGTGACACTGGGTATATCAAAATAAAAAATAAACAAAATGGCGGATTTTTGGCGCCATATTATGCTTTCAAAAAATTTTTTTTTTCTCAAAACCTATCGAGTTTCGGAAGTCGGTGTCGTTAATTCCGCATTTTCGTTTTTCGACACCGACTTCCGAAATTAAAGTTATTTATCACTTTGTAGTATTTTTTTTAAGTCGGTTGTTTTTTTTTGTAAAAAAGTTTTTATTTTTCACTTTTTAGTTGTAACTACCCCACGAAAAAGTAAACAAAAAGATCGTTAATGTAGATAAATTTTTAGATTTTTGTTGATTTTTCAAAAACCGCTTGTCCGATTTCGATAAAATTTTCATGGAACCATTTGGAAAGTATACCCTTTCCAAAAAAAGAAAATTTTTCCAAATCGGTCCAGGCGTCTTCGAGAAATCGGGGAACATAGGTACATAAAAAAAAGAATCCGACGAATTGAGAACCTCCTTTTTTTGAAGTCGGTTAATAAAGGGTTTTAAAAGGCGATTACAAAAATATATACAACTTATATGGTTAAAATTAATTTAAAGTGACAAATCGTAAAAAACTAAGTGAACTAAATCGTCTGCGAAATCTTTCACATTTGTAAACTAAAAAGCTGGAAATAAAAAAAGTAATTAAAAAAATTAAAAAACCCGTCTGCAACCTTATACTAAAACTAACTGAAAAGCTATAAACAAGCCCATTCTAAATTAAATAAAAGTTGGAAGCAGGCGGGACCCATTTGAGTTTGAAAATACATAATAATAATGGTATGGGCCCCGCCTGCTTCCAACTTTTATTTAATTTAAAATGGACTTGTTTATAGCTTTTCAGTTAGTTTTAGTATAAGGTTGCAGTCGGGTTTTTTAATTTTTTTAATTACTTTTTTTTTATTAATTTTTCGTACAACGGTATGACAAAGAGGGAAAGGATTTCAAGATATCTGCGGATTGAGCGACAGCAGGATCGTCTTTTTTCGATATCAGGACGCGGGTTGGAGATCGATCCATAGATTGGTATATATCGACGATCGATTTATATCTTGGCTCATGGATTCAATATTAATTTCGTTATTGTCTAACGAACAGACAAAAATGTACAGTAATGAATATTGAAACAAGTCAAATAATGATTAATATTCGAAAGGCATAATATTTTTGCATACAATGAACAAAATAATGAGAAACAATAAAAGTGATGAGTTACTGATATGCGCTGAACTTTGTCATCGAACACATAAGTACCGAGATAATCACCTATTGCTAGCACGCATGCGCATAGTAGGACCTGTAGGACGTCGCGACGTGCCAAGGCCCCGCGCGGCCGCGCCCGGTCAGGGTTACCATTTAGAAATTTGAAGTCCTGACAAAAAGCCGGACATTTCAATAAAAGTCCGGACATTTTAGTCACAAAATCCAAACATTTACCCACTTAGTTAGTGGTAAAAAGTGCGCTGAAACATATTAAAATTAATATCAATAAGTACCAAAAAGTATAAGAGTTAAGTTTGATTATTTTACGTAAAACTATTTTTATTTCGAAGAAAATTTTTATGTTTGAACTAGTTGATTGTTTGCAAATTTTCAATACAAGTTTTGTTCATTGATTTATTGTTTGATCTCGTTAAGTTAATTGATAAAGAAGTATATTTTGTTTTTAGATGAATGAGAAGTTAATAAATATTAAAGACTTATTTGGTATTAAGTATTTATAAGTTTTATTACTCGTATTCCATCTAAGCCAAAAAATGTCCGGACAAAAGTCTAGAAGTTCGGACAAATCCGGACGGATGGTAGGTAACCCTACGCCCAATCCGCGACCCAGCGCGGTGCGCGGTGGAGCCACCTCGTGAGGACTGGAATCAAATACAATAGTCAACAATAGATATTATATCTTTACAATGCACACATACCACCGTACTAGTATATATCTAAGTTCTTTTATGTCATATGTTATTAGTGAACAAGTCGATGGAGTACCTAAGTATGTACCTATACATATATAAATAAATACGTATAAATCTGTTTACTATAAAATGAATATGAAAGTAGAAGCCGCTTATTAAAAAAATGCAGTTTAAAAAAATATGAATTCTAAAAGCGTGGAGCGCTTTTTTAATTAATGAATTATTATAAGTGCGCCCCACGCTTTTAGAATTCATATTATTGTATAACGTTTAGTGCGTGTTCTGTATAAAGTCAACGAAGTTAAGATGATTAGGTTTGGGGCTACTAGCAAACCTGAGGGGTTTACAAGTTGCCCCTAAAGAGTTCCACTATCTACGTCCTGGCTCCATCATCAGACCCCCGACCCCAAGTCCAATATCGTCAAAACAAATCATATGAGCCCAAACTCGAGAGGTTTTCTAGTAGCCACCGAAGAGTTCCGCTATCCACCTCTTGGCTCCATCATCAGGTCAGCTCCAAAATATCAAATTATAGTTTTGTCTTCCGAATTACATAATACATTATAAAGTTTCATTTCGATACGACAAGAAGTAGGTTCTTTATTTTTAAGATTTTTTTAGGTAGGTACATTGCGTTAGTACCTATTTTAATTTTTTTTGTCTGACCGTCTGTCTGTTTAATCTCAGAAAAGGGGTGGATCGATTTTGATGGGATTTTCACTGGCAAATAGCTGAAGGCGAATTCCCGTGAAAATTAAAAACGTTCAAAATCTAGTCGTAATCTCAGCTCAGCGACAATCAATGCCAAAAACTTGTTAAAAATGTAAGCAAATTAGAACCCATGAAATCCAATTGGTTTTCCGACAAGCACGCGAACAAAGTCGCGGGTATAGCTATTTCTATAATATAAGCACACACACACACACACACACACATCTGTCAGCACCCCTCGCGCTGAGGCGCCAAGTGACAATAGTGCTGCGGTGGCGGCGCGGCCGCGGCAGGACAATGTTGCTGCGTGTGCACGGCCCCGGCTCCCGGCATGCGGCACCTCGCCAAGCCACGCCTCGCCTGGCCTTGCGCTAAGTACCTGCTCGGGTGCTTTGTGCTTCTACTGCTGGTCCTCGCAAGGGAGACGGCGGCCGCGGCCTGTCCGCCTATTTTGAGATAAACTAATGTTTTGAGATGACGGGGACAATAAGATACGCAATTTAAGCAATCGTAATTGATATGTAGATAATCTTCCATTGAAGAGTTCCATTCTGTCTCTCTGAAGATATTCATCAGATCATCATGTATCTGCATGGCCTTTATAATGGTAACCTAATCAGTAAAACTGACGAGTACCTATCTAATAGATAAAATAAAGCCACATCCTCACTGGCGGACCCTGGGGGGCAAATAAGGCCAAAATATGTGTATGTAGCTAAGTGACAGGCAGTTTGGAGCTGGAGTTCTCTGATTTATATTTTTTTTTGCATAGATAAGCAGACCAATGTTTCGTTTTGAATGGTAAAAACAAAATCTAAACTATCTGAGGCGGGACTCGGCGGGAGCTACAATTTTCGGGCTCGCTTTACTCACCTACCTCGCATTTCTAGTAGGTACAGCTTTTTAATTCTCAAACTTTTCTGCATAAGTTGGCAAAGTTTCTCCTATTTCCGCATGAATAGTTAAAAGAAAACCTAACCTATCCAAGGCGGTGAGCTGTTACCGCTCGCTTCGTTCACTCTTGTAAGGGGTCACGCGGTGCTGCCAGTTTGGAAACATTCCTCCCTAAGAAAGACCGGGGCCGGCGAGACCGGCGCGGTACTCTGTACTGTAAATACGCAACTTTTAAATACTTTTCTTGTCATTATTCAATTTTGGAAAATGTTCCTAGATACGAAACATCTAAAAGTACATGAACTGAGAAGCCTCCGGCAAGCTTCCGTCGGATTGAAAACCTCCCCTCTTTTTTATTCGGTTAAAAACGTAGAGGTACGAGTAGAGTGACGGATGTTCGGTAGGCAAGACAAGCCCTAGGAAGCACGTGACCTCATTAGTCGTGGAAGATTGTGTGCAAACTGCTGATAGTGCACAGGTTAGCTAGTGCAGCGCTATCGCCTGACACGGTCACCGGCGCGCACCCGGATGGCTGCGTGTTTGTAAACATGTAGGGTGCAGAGGGCAGGGCCGCAGCGGCGCGGGGGCTGGGGGGAGCCGCCAGGAAAGTTACCCTGCGGTGTAGGCTCGCCGCCCGGTGCCGCCCGCCCCTCGTTATCGCCGGCCGCTATCTGCGCCGCGCTATATAACGGGCGGCCTGCCATCCCTCGGCACATTCACTGTTGTGTTACAGGCAGGTACACTTGTCTCCCGACTTCATCTCCGACGGTTGAATCTCTCCTCACAATGGCCGCCAAGTTGTTCGTGTTGGTCGCTTGCATCGCTCTGGTGAGTAGCCGCGCCGGCGACGTCCGCGTGCCCTGACGCGTCCCTGCGTCCGTCACTCACCGTCCGATCTGCCCACAGAGCCAGGCCGCCATGGTGCGCCGCGACGCGCCCGCCACCCCCTCGCCGCTGCAGGACATCGAGAAGCACGCCGCTGAGTTCCAGAAGACGTTCAGCGAGCAGTGGAACTCGCTCGTCAACTCCAAGAACACGCAGGAGGTCAACAAGGCGCTCAAGGAGGGCTCCGACTCCGTGCTGCAACAGCTGTCTGCTCTCTCCAACAGCCTGCAGAGCGCGGTCAGTACCAACCTACACCTACCTGTGTGTGTGTCTGTGATAAAAGTGGACCATTCCACGGGGCATGTTCGTGAGCGGGCGCTGAGAGCCTGCGGTACGGACTGCTCCCCTTCATTGTTCTCACTTATTCATAGCTTCAACACTATCACGTAACCAGGATTTTGTTCGACTGGACTTAGATTAGTGTCCATTGAGTTCCTTGTCCGTTCTTTTTTGGACAACCGACGGGCTTCGACTTTCCAGCTGCCCGACTCACTGGCAATTCCAAAGTGCCTGTAAATTCATTATTTATGTGAAATTAATGCTTTGAGTTTGAGCTAGTTGTAAATGATGGGTTGCTTACAGATGGGCGACGCCAACGCCAAGGCCAAGGCCGCGTTGGAGCAGACACGCTCCAACCTGGAGAAGACCGCGGAGAACCTGCGCAAAGAACACCCTGACGTGGAGCAGCAGGCCGGCGCCCTTCGCGAAAAGCTGCAGGCCGCCGTGCAGAACACCTTGCAGGTACCCAGCCACCACCCACCTCCCAGCCACTTCTGACAACCCACATTTCATTATAATAATTTCGATATTTACGCTGAATGATTTTCAACCTATGTATTTGAAGCACAATTACGTTTTCGAGTATATGTTGGATGGGTAGTAACTAGTGATGAGTCATATTAATTATAGTTCGCAACATTCGAATTAGTTTGAAGTAATGAACCGACTTGTTGAGATATTGTGGGTTGGTTCGTTTTAGCAGAACTAGAGCCGCTGGAGACTTCGAGCTGATACTAATATGTTACTTGTCCGGTTTCGCAGGAGACCCAGAAACTCGCCAAGGAAGTCGCTGCCAACATGGAGACCACCAACCAGAAGCTGGCTCCTCAGATCAAGTCCGCGTACGAAACCTTCGTGAAGCAGGCCGAGCAGGTGCAGAAGAAGGTGCACGAGGCCGCCACCAAGCAGTAGACGCGCACGACAAACTACCGACTAGCAACAATAAACATAATAAGTACAACCACCCGACTTTCTGTACTGTCGCCAACCCGCCGCCCCAACTGCTCAGAGCTCGTCATACTACTCAGATTGCTACGTTTATCTGCAACTCGTTATCGCAATACCTAGTGTGCTCCGAGATAAGCAGTCCACATCACGTAACACTATGTAAGCGTGAACGTTACAGCCACAATCACCTACCACACTGACCTGCTGACCCGCCTGCTGGCCCCGCGGCTGCGCTCACGTAGCTGTCTATTCCTTAGGTATTAACTTTTCATGGAAACTTAAAGTCTTAGTACCTATATTGATAGGTATGTAATTATTAATCCTCTGACAGTTGTTCTCATTAATTTAAGACAAAAGCGCCAGGGTAGCCCGCAAAATTCTTTTTGTTTTGCGTTTTTTGCAATTTGCTGGTCAGTATTAAGTTGTAACTTGTAAGTTGATTAAAATATGATTCGCGACCGTAAAAAATATGTATTTACAGAATAGTCATCTACACAACTCTCTAAGACCAAGACCCTACTGAATGACTAATTCATGAAATCTTGACATTTTAGGATTATACTAACTTAACAGGTTTATCATTAGAATCAGTAATAATACTACTGATTCTAATGATTATAATTCTGTAAATATAATTATATTTGATACTGTTACGAATCATATTTTAATCAACGTACGCACGGCGACACATCAAGCTATAAATAACCAGTATACGCTGACTTCTGATTGTAAGAAAAACCTATAAAATGCGAGGTCAGCTAAAACTGGAAATGTATTGCTTGATGTGTCGCCGTGTGTACAACTTAATACTGACCAGCAAATTGCAAAAAACGTAAGAATATTAGAATTTCGCGGGCTACCTTAGAAACTAATTGGGTAGCACATGTTTAGTTTAATGGTAGATCGCCGATGCCTTGTGCTGCCGGAAGTCGGCCGCGACTCCGCGAGTCCTGCTAGCAGTACGCATTTCGTGTGACATTTTGTCTGGTCCTTCCAGCAGTATCTACGGTAACCTTGATTTTGAACTTGCGCTCGTCAGAAGCGTAAAACATTTGGTCAGTGTGTATTAAAATAAAACTCATTTGTTTAAGTATTTTCATAATAATAATAGACTTATTCGTACTTGATTGAATGACGAATTTCTATTATAGGAGCGTGTTTATCTAATATTATTTATAGGAAAAATGTCACTTTGGGTTCATTAGGCACTTACAAATTGTGACAAACTTTTTTACTTAAGCTCCAAAACAAAAGAACCGGCTTCCAAAACAGACACTATAAAGAAAAAAAACTTTTAAACAAAAAAAAAAAAAACGACTTCCAAGTCGGTTTTTTTTTGTTGTTTAAAAGTTTTTTTTTCACGCTTTTTAGTGGGTTTGCTTATAATTTATCTTAGTTACAATAGCCTAGAGTGAACTTGCTCATCGCCTTTTACAAACAAAGTATTGCTTTTCCCAATGCAGGGAAGTTAATTGTTGAGGAGTTCTCCTGGTCCACCATCAGCTCGTATCACCATTCACATTGTGACGAGCATAAATTGCTTAGCAACCATATTAAAGTAATTGAATCGCAACCCGTGAAATACTTAGATATTATTGAGTATTTCCGGTGGTCATCTGTGGTCTTCATCATCAGTTCCACTTCACCAAATGGTGCTTCCCGAGAGCAAATGCACGAGTTACACTCTACAAATATTATAGGTGTGCCTATAATATTTGTAGAGTTCCTTCGATTTCTCCAGGATCCCATCATCAAATCCTGACCTGATGACAATGGGACCAATCTGAAAGTATATCCTTTCAAATAAAAAAAGAACTTTCCAAATCGGTTCATAAATGACGGCGTACTGAGGTAACAATCATAAAAAAAATACAAACGAATTGAGAATCTCCTCCTTTTTTGGAGTCGGTTAAAAAGATTATTTATCATTATCATTTATCATGCCAATATGCTGGGCTCTTAACACATGGGACTTAAACATGACTGGCGAAATGAAGGTTTTATAAAACACCATTGTGAAAGACGTAAGATTTGTAGAGTTAGGAGCTTGGCTCTACGTTCGATTTGATAACTTTTATCAGTGAAAGGGTTATGTAAGTCTTGGGACTTGGCGACCTACTTTACATAAAAGGTTTTTGGTGAAATACAATAGTTATTTTTAATATTTAGTGATAGATGTACTAAGATTTTTTTCGTGTATCGTGAAAGAAAGAAAGAAAGCATTTACCAACAATTAATTCAATTCGTAATTGAAAAAACCGGCCAAGAGCGTGTCGGGCCACGGTCAGTGTAGGGTTCCGTAGTTTCCCGTCCGTCACAATAAGTGTTCCCACGTACAATTCGATAATACCCGACCTAATGTAATAAGTACCTACAGCGCCATCTCTCGGGGAATTGGGTTACTAACTAATACATAGACGTGCCAGAAGTTTTCGGTGGTAATTTTGGATTGCGAGAACCGATTTTAATAATTCTTTTTTTGTTTGAAAAAAGATACGTTCAGGATAATAAAATATGTAAACGAAGTTAAAAAAAATGCTTGCATATACGGTCGATTATACTACGAACTTAGTCCAGAAATGATTTTGTCATTGATGTATAAAAATAGGGAGATTAGGTACGCGCTCCTCGACGTGGACCGCATACATTGTGTTGCGGGAACACAATCGACCTTAGTCTCAATCGAACTGGCGTTTGTGTTGCACATGTGTAGCACATTAAGTAAAATTACCGTAATCGTCTAAATAAGCGGCAACGATGCCTTCCTGTGCTTTTAAAATGTGCACAAATAGATCAAAAAACAAAAACAAGTTCCACGGGATTACTTTTCACTCGTAAGTACACCCAAAAATGTTAATTTGTTGAAAATTATAATAATATTTAGTGTTTGCTTCGTCATATCACACCCCGGACACTCCATACAACGCTCGCAAATACATTAAAAAATGACGTTTGTATACGTATGAATGTGTGCGTGAGGTACTTGTGTTTGCGAGCGCTCTTTGTTAAAGAACTGCGACGGTAACCTCGAAGTGCGGGGTGAGGTGCGGTAACTGATGTTAGTGCGGGGAAGGGAGTGGCCTTTCTGTACGTAGTACTTTAAGTATTCTGTGGTCATATGTCATTCATAATCGTAAACATTCGGCCAACATTCGGCGGCTAACGCGATTTCGCTTGCACAACAGTGCCAGCTCCTATCTCCGTCCTTGTCTATGTCAGCGCAAGCGACAGTACCGTCAACAAAAAACGTCTCGAATTTAATATTTGAATAATATTTAATTTGATTTTTACCTACCTACTTAGAGGTAATTTGTTTACATTTGTAACGTCAACACAATAGATATACCTACTTTGTAAGATGTTCCTGATATTTTTTCATATCTAAATTTATTTATACCACCCTCGGACCCTGATCTTGTGCAATTTATCACAATTATTTAACAAAAATAAAAAATTATGAGTAAATTTTTATGGTTAGGTTTCCTCAAGATGAAATTTGGAGACATAAGTGGCTCCAAGTTGTCAGAAATCTATTAACAAATCTAAGCTATGTAAACTAATTAGAATAAGTTTATCTTATTGTAATTTGTTTACATAGCATATCATAATAAAACAAATCTGTTTAAAATTCTAATTAAGGACTTTCTAACTGACGATTCGTTGTGTTATAATAATTATCATAGCAGACCTTCCGCAGCTTGCACCAATGTGCGAAGATAGGGTCTCGTTGCCGATAGGCACCATGGTGCCAAGTGACTAAGTGAGCCAAGCAAAGTGACAGAAATTAATTATACTAGAGTATTATTTCATTTCGATATTTATTTGCTGACGGTACCTACATTACTTTACGGGGAATTCCGGAATGGGTATTTCCCGCAATAGTTTCTTTCTTATTGGTTATGGGTACGTAATAGTGACAATTATTATTATCTCGTTCCCTCTACAGCCCGCGTAATATGTCTCTCTTATTTCGGTTGTTGAGCATATGACGCACGACATCGGGAAATGTAAGTAGTTGTGTGAGTGTGTTTACATGTAAGTGTTTCTAGTCCGTTTAATGTTTACGTGAAGTTAGAGAGTGGCCTATCTTCCTATTTTTATACATCAATGGATTTTGTACAAATTTTTGTCTTTTTTGTACAAAAACTGTTGTTTCTATCAAGTTCAAAATAATTTTCCTAGAAAGTCCTTATAAAGTTCTACTTTTCAGATTTCTTTCATATTTTCTAAACTTATGGTTCAAAAGTTAGAGGGGGGGGGACACATTGTTTTTTACTTTTGGAGCGATTATTTCCGAAATTATTGACATTATCAAAAAATTATTGTAGTAAACCCCTATTCATTTTTAAATACCTTTCCAACAATATATCACACGTTAGGGTTGAAATTAAAAAAAAAAATCACTTCCCACTTTACATATAGGGGGGCTACCCTAATAAAACATTTTTTTCCAATTTTTATTTTACCACTTTGTCGGCGTGATTGATATACATATTGGTACCAAATTTCAGCTTTCTAGTGCTACCGGTCACAGAGATTAAGCGAGGACGGACAGACGGACGGACGGACAGACAGACATGGCGAAACTATAAGGGTTCCTAGTTGACTACGGAACCCTAAAAACGACTGTCATCTGTAAGATTTGATAGTTGACTATTTTCTAATTATTTAAAATACCTAATGTTAATTAATAACGCTAAGTTTCATTAAGAAAATTACTTTTTTTAGAAGACTTATACTTAATAGTGATGATTAGACTGTGATTTTTAAAGATAAAGAAAGTGACTCTTTTAGAAGAATAGGGATGTTTCCTGGGTAAACAAAAAAAATAATCTATTTAGTCCGTCAGTCAGATAATAAAAAAAATATTAGAACGTAATTTTTGCTTTATCATATTAATAAAAACTCGTTGTCATATAAAATCTGGCGAAGTGACGTCATGCCACATTTAACTCAATGTACCGCCCTAATCTTTTGATTAGGTAAAAAAAGAAAAAAAAAACCGAGTGTGCTTATGACCACACGACTGAAGTGAAACTTCAAACGTATTTGGCTATAAGAGGAAAAGAGAAAGAAAATGTGTGCGCGCACTGCTTTCTCTTGCTTATATCCCCAACTCAACTCCCGTTCGCCTCGCCCGTAGCCCGTAGACATGAGTTGTACTTGCAAAATTGAGTACCAGGGCTTCCAAGTACGTCCATCTTAAGAAACCAGGGCCTGAAACCAGGGCTCGAGATACTTTCAAGTATTTTCTATCTGCATCGAAAATTGATCCATAACTTCATACAAATAAGAAGTACAATCGCGTAATCAAACAAAAGCCGTTTTGGAAGTAAAAAGTACTTGCATAGGAAATTGACCCGTGAATTCCTATAAACAAGGAGCACAATCGCGTTTACAAATAAATACTTTTACAAACCATTGAAGTAAAAATACTTGCATACGAAATTGTTCCGTAGACTCTTACCACACCTCGGACACTCCATACACAGTATAAATATGAACAGTATGGAAACTAGGCCTATTTGTTGAAATAATTACCTACGCTCCGTATTGGAGCGTTATGGTTGTCACTTTTCATGTCTGTAAAATTGATGTTTTATTGTAACGAAGTTTTTAACGTGGTAGAGCGGTTAGGAGTTGACTGGTTATCTTTCCCTCCTTCTGGTCAAAACGTAAATCCAAGATGGCGGCAGCGAAAAAATTCAAATTTTTCGTCGTGAATATCATTTTCATAGTTTTCGAGGGTGCTAAAGCCAATAGTGAAGTCAAAATGCGCGTCGCTCGACCGATGCCTAGTTTAACCCTGCACCTTACCGTTTCAACTCGAGAATGGGTGTAATAATAATTAAACAAAACAATATTTTTAAAAAATATCTTTATTCTTCGTAATTATAAATTATTTACTGTAAAATACTTTCGCCTGCTACGACATGTTCGAAATGCTTTGTTATTAAATTTTACAGTGTAAAAAATTCTCATTCTAATAAATAGTTTTTTTAAATAAATTATCGGGAAACAAGGACAGGGTACTATAAAAGAGATTTTGTCAAGTTCTTTGTAAATTGAAGGAGCTATTTTGCAGTTAATATGTTCTCATTTAAAACAAGAACGAAAAATTTCATCCAATACGCTCGACGCATTTTTAAAAAGATGGACGGTCTGTGGCGCAAGGAATAAATGAATTACGCGACTACTCGTTCCAACACGGCACGCGTCACTGAGCGTACCGCGACTATCGCTTAGGAGTATCGTAGATGCGCGCGTGTGTGTGAGTGTGCCATTTCGAACGTTTGTACGTAGTTTCCGTACTGTTCATATCTTTCTACTGTGCTCCATACAACGCTCGCAAATTAATTACCTATTACTACTACATAAACAAATGACGTTTGTATACGTGCAAATGTGTGCGTGAAATCTAGTAGCGTAAAAAAAAAGGCGCGGAAAACCAATTTCTGTCGGGGAACCGAACGACGTCGGCGGCGGCGCTGCCCGAACGAGTGCATTATTATGAAGTGACCATGTAGTTCAGTTGTTTATTTTCTGTAAATAATCGGTTATTAAATCGCATGTTATTAAAAATGCGAAATCTTACAAACAGTTTATGTAAATACGAATTCGGAAAAGCACCACAATATCCAACCATCGTGATTAAAACTCAAATACTTAAAACTCGCATAATTGTGTGTTCGTGTCAGCAATACAGCGCTGCGGTTCGGGAGCGCCCTTGCTAAAGAGTCGGCGACGTATACCTCGAAGTGCGGGGTGAGGTGCGGTATCTGATATGAGGGCGAGGAAGGGAGTGTCCTTTCTGTACGTAATACTATTAAGTATTCTGTGCTCTTACTGATAAGGAGTATGATCGCATTTGCGAAAACAAACGCGGTTGTTGAACTATTTGAGTACCTACGTACTCGAGCGTCAAGGCACGACGGAGCGAGATACTTTCAAGTATTTTCTATCTGCATAGAAAACTGTTCCATAACTTCATACAGATAAGAAGTACAATCGCGTATTCAAAAGCCCCGTTGGAAGTAAAACTACTTGCATAGGAAATTGATCAATGAGTTCCTATAAATAAGGAGCAAAATCGCGTTTACAAATAAATACTTGCAAACAATTAAAGTAAAAAATACTTGCATACGAAATTGTTCCGTAGACTCTTACTGATAAGGAGCATGATCGCATTTGCGAAAACTAACGCGGTTGAGTACCTACGTATTTGAGCGAGTAGCCGTATAAGATACTTTATAGTTTTGCAAGTATTTTGAGTCGGTACCTGGTGTGCATACTTGGAAGCAAATACCTGGTGTAAAAACCTGGTCGCGTAAATACGTACCATCCCTACTCGCCCGATCAGTTTTCGTAACGTTTACGTCATGCGTTCGCCAGCTTACTCTCCAAGTCAAGTGTGCGTAAAGAAGTTTCACTTCAATAATTTTGACACAACAAAAATCGAATTTGACAATCGCGACTCGTCGACACGTGGTACTTATTTGCCCTACCCCGTAAACTGTTTTTTAGAGCCGCAGGCGCGGAGGGGGCGGCCTTGGCGTGTTTTTTAAGGAATTTTTCACTTTTTGTATGGAAAATATGAAAAATGATTACCTACATGTTGAGTTTTAGGAGTTTAGGGGTTATAAAAAGGGGGTCGAAATTTTCATTATTTTTGCGATAGGACGCACCATTTTCGAGATATAAGCAAAAGAAAAAAAAACTTCAAAGGTTTTTGGTTATGAGAGGAAGAGAGAAAGAAAATATGCGCGCGCACTGCTTTCTCTTGCTTATATCCCCTACTAAACTCCCGTTCACCTCGCCCGATCACACTTTTCGTAACGCGTTCGCCAGTTCACTCCCCAAGTCAAGCGCGCGTAAAGAAGTTTCCCTTCAAAAATACTTGCATACGAAATTATTCCGTAGACTCTTACTGATAAGGAGCATGATCGCATTTGCGAAAACTAACGCGGTTGAGTACCTACGTATTTGAGCGAGTAGCCGTATAAGATACTTAATAGTCTTGCAAGTATTTTGAGTCGTTACCTGGTGTGCGTACTTGGAAGCAAATAATGTAAAAACCCGGTCGCATGTTCATGCGACCGGGACTGGGTTTTTACACCAGGTATTTCCAGCTATTTTTTACGTACCTTCCCTACTCGCCCGATCACACGTTTTCGTAACGCATTCGCCAGTTTACTCCCCAAGTCAAGCGCGCCTAAAGAAGTTTCAATTCAAAAACTTCAAAGGATTTTGGTTATGAGAGGAAGAGAGAAAGAAAATGTGCGCGCGCACTGCTTTCTCTTGCTTATATCCCCTACTAAACTCCCGTTCACCTCGCCCGATCACACTTTTCGTAACGCGTTCGCCAGTTTACTCCCCAAATCAAGCGCGCGTAAAGAAGTTTCCCTTCAAAAATACTTGCATACGAAATTATTCCGTAGACTCTTACTGATAAGGAGCATGATCGCATTTGCGAAAACTAACGCGGTTGAGTACCTACGTATTTGAGCGAGTAGCCGTATAAGATACTTAATAGTCTTGCAAGTATTTTGAGTCGTTACCTGGTGTGCGTACTTGGAAGCAAATAATGTAAAAACCCGGTCGCATGTTTATGCGACCGGGACTGGGTTTTTACACCAGGTATTTCCAGCTATTTTTTACGTACCTTCCCTACTCGCCCGATCACACGTTTTCGTAACGCAATTCGCCAGTTTACTCCCCAAGTCAAGCGCGCCTAAAGAAGTTTCACTTCAAAAATACGTGTCCAATATTTTTAACAACCTAAACGACAGACAAAAAAAAATTTGGTCAACACCCTTATTATTTACTGTAAAACTAGGTACCTATATGCTGATTTATATTTACAGTAAAAGTGATGATTAGACTGTGATTTATACAGGATAAGTTTTTATTCAGTGCGCAAATTTTCACAGCGTGTTTTACCCATGAATATGAACACTTTCACTATCGGACCATCTCCGAAATCACGAAAAAAAAAAAATCTGCAGACTTTTGTATGAAACAGCTGATTTTTGTTTTGTGATTTCAGAGTTGGTCCCATAGCGAAAGTTGTTCATATTCATGGGTAGAAAGAACACCCTGTGAAAATTTGCGCACTGAATAAAAACTTATCCTGCATAGATAATGAAAGTTACTTTTTAGAAGAATTATTTAGGTACTGTAATAAAACTATAATTATGCTGATTTAAATTTACACTAATAGTAGTTAGTACCTAATGATAATACTGTGATATTTCATATAGTAGACTAGCTGCGCCCCGCGGTTTCACCCGCATAAGTTTCGATCCCGTATGAATATCGGGATAAAAACAATCCTATGTCTTTTCCCGGGACTCAAACTATCTCTATACCTAATTTCATCTAAATCGGTTCAGTGGCTTAGGGATGAAAAGGTAACATACAGAGTTACTTTCGAATTTATAATATTAGTGTGGATTAAGAAAGATACCTACTTATTTGAGAAGACTAATACAACAAAAATAATAAAACGCTATTTTAATTATACTTACTGGCTTTTAATTTATACCCTGACTGTACCTTTTAACTAAACTCGACGTAGCGGTAATAGAAAGCGTAAAATTGTAATATTTTGCAAGAACAATAGACTTCAGACTCGACGTAAAGGGAACCAAATATTTTATACAAATATAGTATATAATTTGTATAAATTATATAGATCAATCTTAGCAATATAAGTTATGTAATGTATGAATGTTTGCCTATGTTTTCTACTAGCTATGAGCTCTGGGAAATTTTTGAATACTATTTCGCATTCTAGCTTATTTCCAGCCTCGAGTCTCTTAAGGGCGTGAATCGAACAGTCGGTCAAGATATGTTCGACCGTTTCGGGTGTTTCAGGTTGAGAGATGCACGATGAGTTCTCTCTGTACCTGAATCGATTCAGGTACTCAGAGAACCCACCGTACCCCGTCAGTACTTGGGTAGTGACATTTGTCGAACTATCTTATATGACGTAGTGACATCAGGAATGAAAAGTTTGGTAACTTTGGCCCGGGCACTTTGTTTGTATCTTAGGTTCCAGTCATCAATCGACCCCTTTCGGATCCTTCGCTTGATGAATGGAACCGGGCATAAGTCATAGGCTTAGATTTGTATTAAGAGCCGCGTCAAGAAAGCGTCCGTACGAGGAATGGGGTCGATAGGTCGTTCCTCTAGTGGGGAGAACCTATCGGCTGCCAAAGTGCCGACGGCGTGGAGGTGACGAGGACGTGTCTTTTATTTACTTTGTAATTTTAAATTGTTTCCGTGAACACATGTATTTCTTCGACCATAGAACTCTCGGCCACTCTAAGCAATATAAGAACAGTTAAATACTGGTCCCAGTATTTAACAAACAGTAAGTTGAGTGTCAGTGGAATAATTAATGTAACAAGTGAAGGTACCTACCGCACAGTATCAATCAAAAGTAAGAAATCCACAGCTACCATAACAAATCTTTATGAATTGCCAAGTACTTAATAGTATTTGTCAGCTTGTTGATCTATGAACTTAACAAAGAAGATAAAAGTTACTGAATGCGTGAATCCATGTAGATATGTATTAATTCAGTTTGTGACATGTATGAATTCAGTTTGTGTCATAGCTTCGGAATTAAAGTTGGTTATTTCATAAAATATGGGGAGAGGTATATTATTTTTCCCGAGAAAATTTTAAATTTCAAAATTGCAAAATTTTGTCAATTCATTCTGTTCGTGTATTAATTGCAAAATTTTCTTCCGGCACGATTTCAGTTACTAAGCACAAAACGGTAGTAGTGTTCTAAGCTCCGACATCAGAGGTAAATTCGTACCATCGCTCAGGTTAGGTTCGCTCAGGTTTTTTTTTTTTTTGAAGTGAAACTTCTTTAGGCGCGCTTGACTTGGGGAGTAAAATATGCGAATGCGTTACGAAAACGTGTGATCGCGAGTAGGGAAGGTACGTAAAAAATAGCTGGAAATACCTGGTGTAAAAACCCGGTCCCGGTCGCATAAATATGCGACCGGGTTTTTACACCAGGTATTTGCTTCCAAGTACGCACACCGGGTACCGACTCAAAATACTTGCAAGACTATTAAGTATCTTATACGGCTACTCGCTCAAATACGTTGGTACTCAACCGCGTTAGTTTTCGCAAATGCGATCATGCTCCTTTTGGAACAATTTCGTATGCAAGTATTTTTTACCGACTTCACAAAAAGGAGGAGGTACTATGTTCGGCTGTTTGTATGTTTTTTTTTTGTATGTTTGTTCATCGAATACTCCTCCAATTGTCGACGGATTTTCAAAATTCTTTTTTTTTTGTTCCAAAGTAGATAGTTTTGAGGTGGTCCCACTGTCACCAAGTTAGGATCTGATGATGGGATCTTAGAGTAATCGAGGGCAACCTTTAAATTTTATAGGCTCACTTATTGTTTTTCGCATATTTTACGAAGTATCTTGTGTATTTGCGTATGGTTGTCACCATCTCAGGTAGCTGGGCTGATGATGGAAGGTACAACTCCTTAACAGTAAGAAGTTACTCGAACAGGCAAGGACTGTTTTAGTCAATTGTTTTGATGTTTGATAGGGCATTTGCCACATTTGGTCTCATGATCATCAAGTCATGACCTGATGCTGCAGTCAGGATAGTCTGCAGAGTACCTAACTCCTCGACAACTAACAGCAGATATATCGTGTTAAGGCTCATTGAAAAGGGCTCGATGTGTGGATAAACGTACTGTTAATGAGGAACACCGAAGTACATAAAGACCTGATGCTGAAGCCAGGAGCATTAGAAAAAGTACCAACCTTGAAATTACAGCACCGTAGTCATGTTTGGGCTCATTTTAAACAGGACTAAATTTTAAGTTCAATGCAATGTTGACAAGTCTGGCCTGATGCTGCAGCCAGGATTATCAGCATCTAGTCTAAAAACATCAGGGCAGGATTTGATGATGGGATCCTGGAGAAATCGAAGGAACTCTTCAAATATTATAGGCACACCTATAGCGATTTGGGTATTTTTTATAGTAACTCGTGCATTTGCTCTCGGAAAGCACTATTTGGTGATGTGGAACTGATGATGAAGACCACAGATGGCCACCGGAACTAGTCAATAATATCTAAGTATTTCACGGGTTGCGATTCGATTACTTTAATATGGTTGCTAAGCAATTTATGCTCGTCACAATGTGAATAGTGATACGGAGCTGATGGTGGATCTGGAGAACTCCTCAACAATTAACTTCCCTGTATCGGGAAAAGCAATATTTTGTTTGTAAAAGGCGATGATCACTAGGCTATTGAAACTTAGATAAATTATAAGCAGACCCACTAAAAAGCGTGTTATGGATCACTTTTCTATGCAGATAGAAAATACTTGAAAGTATCTCGCTCCGTCGTGCCTCGACGCTCGAGTACGTAGGTACTCAAATAGTTCAACAACCGCGTTTGTTTTCGCAAATGCGATCATACTCCTTATCATCAAGAGAACAGAATACTTAATGGTACTACGTACAGAAAGGACACTCCCTTCCTCGCCCTCATATCAGATACCGCACCTCACCCCGCACTTCGAGGTATTCGTCGCCGACTCTTTAGTAGGGCATCAGAACCGGTTTTTCCCGGTTCCAAAAGAACCGGGATTTCCCGGTTCTGAAAGACCCTGATAGATCCGGTTCTGTAAAACGAGGAACCGTTTTTTTCGGTTCTTACGGTTCTCTTAAAATTTTAGAAATAATATTATCTCTATAATACTCTTAATGCTAAATATCAAGTTATTATCCAAATTTATTATTAAAACAGAATATATGCAGTTATTTCACTGTTAAAGTAATAAATAACGTTATAATTTATTATTAATGATGATCATAATCTTTAAAAAACTAACAAGGGACATTAAAGTAAATGCTTCAGGATACCCCGCGAAATTCAAATTTTTGACAGTTGTTCTGCAATTTTCAGCTCAGTCTCGGATAGTATAGTAATAAAAGTTGTATTCGCGGTATTGACACATACTATCCGATAGTGAGCTGGCAATTGCAAAAAAACGTACAACTATTTGAATTTCGGTGGTAACTCTAGACCTTTCACCTTCCTTAACAATCTGTGGTTGGCAACACTGGTAGACTAGTGTGGAGCCGGAACGTATATTTTCTTCCGCCGGGATAGTCTGCAATAGACTCCGTTCGTCTTTAAGCTAAAGCTTTAAGTAGATAGACGCTACAACGGTGGTAGTGTCCCAATTAAAATTATAAAAATAAAAATTTACTTGAAGGTTTTGTAATAAAAAATTTTTAAAGGAATTTATACTGAAATTTTTGCCAAGTGAATAACCGAAAAGTGTTTTTCGGTGTTTTGTCAATTTAAACTAGTGGGAACGTTAGACGGAGCCTAAAAATGAATTACTACGCTGAAAAAAGCTTCAGAATGCGTCACCGGGATGCAAAGTTATAGCGGTTAGATGAAATTGTTCTATCACTAAGGCGGATTTCGTGTATGTACTTACTCGTATGAAAATCCCCACTACAAAAAATTTTTGAGTTTCTATCTGAGCTCGGCGGACGTGCGAAGTGTCAAAAGACGCGTCTCGGTGCCGGCCAGCGAGCTATGAGGTTTTTGGAATTTACGCTGAGGAAAATTTTTGAAATTTCCTGAAAAAACTGAATTTACGACCAAAATGTATGTAGAAAACGGGAATAACACCACCAAACGGGACTCGAACACGCGGAACGCGCGCCGGAGTACAGGTAAGGCAGGTAAGTACCAATTAAAATTATAAAAATGTAAATTTACTTGAAGGTTTTGTAATAAAAATTTTTTAAAGGAATTTATACTGAAATTTTTGCCAAGTGAATAACCGAAAAGTGTTTTTCGGTGGTTTGTCAATTTAAACTAGTGGGAACGTTAGACGGAGCCTAAAAATGAATTACTAAGCTGAGAAAAGCTTCAGAATGCGTCACCGGGATGCAAAGTTATAGCCGGTTCGCTCAGGTTAGGTTAGGTTAGGTTAGGTTAGGTTAGGTTAGGTTAGGTTAGGTTAGGTTAGGTTAGGTTAGGTTAGGTTAGGTTAGGTTAGGTTAGGTTAGGTTAGGTTAGGTTAGGTTAGGTTAGGTTAGGTTAGGTTAGGTTAGGTTAGGTTAGGTTAGGTTAGGTTAGGTTAGGTTAGGTTAGGTTTTTTTTTTTTTTTTTTTTATATTTTCACCAGTGATCTACCTCTAACATAATTAGAGTCCTTTTATAACAATTGAGGTGTGGTATATCTACTGGGTTTTCTTTATTCTTATCTATTTAACATTATAGTCTTATCTTATGTTATCTTACACATACAGTTCGCCCTGTTATTATTAATACTTATGTTACATTACTTATTCTAGGCCAAAATATTTCCAGGTGGGATTACAAATTTCTTACTTATTCTTAATTTATATGCTACAGTACATTCTACAACTAGGTGGGGTTTACACTTTCTATACTTACACATTAATTTTTGTTTACTTATTTATATATGCCTTAATTTTCTAACATCTTATTTTTTATACTTTATCTATTTATATGCTAATCTATATATTTTATACTAATATATATATAGCATCAATTTGTTGTACTATTTGTTCCTATTTATAACTAACTTAGCAATATAAGTGATATACTCAATAAATGTTTCTCTGTGCTTTTTACTACTAATTAGCTCAGGGAAGTTTTCGACCACGATTTTACATCCCAACTTATTCTCGGCCTCGAATCTCCTCAGAGCGTGGATCGAACAGTCGGTCAGGATGTGCTCGACCGTTTCTGGTGTGTCAGGTTGACAGAGGCACGATGAGTTCTCTTTGCACCCGAATCGATTCAGGTACTCAGAGAACCCACCGTGCCCCGTCAGAATCTGGGTAGTGACATTCGTTGGGACCATTTGTCGAACTATTTTATAGGAGGTGGTGACTTCGGGGAAGAAAAGTTTTGTGACCCCCGCCCGGGCACTTTCCTTGTACCTTCGGTTCCATTCATCAATCGACCCCTTTCGGATCTGTCGCTTGATGAATGAAACCGGGCAAAGGTCATAGTCAGGTTTTGTTTTGGTCTTAAGAGCCGCGTCCTTCGCCAGCTCATCCGCCCTCTCGTTTCCCGCAAGACCCGCATGTGCCTTGATCCAGAACAAAGACACAGTTTTGCCCTGGTTTCCAATGATCCTCAGGTTTTTGCGGGTGTCGACTGCCAGGGGATGCGTTGTATTGAGGTTAGTTATGGTCTCTAGAGCTGACCTAGAGTCACTGTAGATACCATAACTACTCTCGCTTCTCCGCTGGATTACCTCAGTGGCTTTACACACCGCGAGGAGTTCCGCCTGGTATACCGTACAGTATGGGGCCAGCTTGAGTTTCAGGGTTTTCACCTCTGCTGCACTATCCCACACGGTTAGCGCTGCTCCAACCTTGCCCTCAATCCTGCTGCCATCGGTATATATTTGGATAGCCTGGTTGTTGTAACTATCTAATTGTTCCTGGTCTACCAGGCTCACGAACTCTATCGCAGTGTGCTTCCCCGGGTGAGGTGTGCTGGAGAACTCAGCTCTCCGCTCGACCTCTCTGTCTACTAGCTCCGGCCGGGACGCCCCTCTCCTCGCCTCATACAGGGCGGCTGCCTCTTGTATGCGAAGGTCGAGTGGCAATATCCCAGCCAGTACCAGCGCTGAATGAAGAGAGGTCGTGCGATACGCCCCGCACAGTTTTTGGGCAAATCCCCTCTGGACTGCATTCAAGTAGCGCTGAACTCCTAACTTGTTTGATGCTGAGGACCAGGCGGCAGCAGCGTACGTGATGATGGGCTCTACCGTGGCGGTGTATATAACACGGATTATTTCCGGGTGGAGGCCCCAGCTGACCCTGGCAGCTCTCGACAGCTGTTTGTAGACACCAAGTGCCTTTTTACAGACGTTAGCCGTGTGGCTATTAAAGGTCAGCTTGGAGTCTATCGTGAGTCCCAGGATCTTCATCTCCGAAGACATTCCAATGTCGACCCCTCCCATGGTCAGGTGTGGCGTGTCATATTTAAGCTTTCTGGTGAGTAGCATGGCGCAAGTTTTGTGCGGCGCGAATTTAAGCTTATTCATGACACCCCACTCCCGAACATGTTCGAGAGCGGCATTGGCCTGTCTCTGGATATCCAGGGCCGTCTCTCCCGAAAATACGAGCACCACATCATCCGCAAAGGCCTGACAATAGTCGCCTCTTTGAGTCAGACTCTCCAGCAATGGGTTCAACAGGAGATTCCATAAGATGGGTCCACCTATTGATCCCTGGATACACCCTTTGTTGGTGCTTTTTGCGTACTCATGGCCAGCATACCTTACCCGGACTTTACGGTCGCTTAGGTAGCTGGCTATCATTTTCCTGAGATTCGCTGGGCACTTCTCTTCCGCCAGTCTGACCTTTATGGCCGGCCACCAGGCACTGTCGAAGGCTCCCTCTATATCAAGTGAGACCATCGTGATAAGCTTCCTCTCTTGGAGTTTGCCTCTCACGTGGGCCATCAGGTCATAGAGGGAGTCTTCCGTGCTTCGTTGTGGCATGAAGCCATACTGGCGGGGACTTATTCGGGGCACCAGGTACCAAACCAGCCTTCTAACCATCATTTTCTCCAATATTTTACCCATCACTGGCAACAATCCGATCGGTCTATAGGACTTGGGGCTGGTATAATTGTCCTTCCCTGGTTTCCTCAGCACCACCACGGTGGCCTCTTTCCACGCTGTGGGGAAGTGCGTCAGTTGCCAGCACCTATTAAATATTGCCAGATGCAGTTCGAGGTCCTGGTATATTACCCGCTGGCAGATGTCGGCTGTGAAGCCGTCTACTCCGGGTGCTTTTTTAGGATTGAAGCTCTCCGTCGCGAATCTGAGCTCCTCCGTTGTAAACGCCGGGTCATTGGTCTCATTATGGCTCCAATCGTTTATTCGGTCAGCAAGAGCTCTGATTCGACGATGGTCTGGGCTATCCTCTTCCTCTGTATCCTCCGGGTAGAATACTTCCGCCAGTACTTTCGCGGATCCTTCCTGACCTGCTTCTCTCCCATTCCAGACCAGTGGCAGATCTTCTTGCCTTTTTGCCGTGTTCTTAATCACCCTATAAATCCCCTCCCAGACCCCTTCCCTGTTCTGTTTCTGACAGAAACTCTTCCAGCTCTCTGTAGAGCGTTTCTTGACCTCCAATTCATACTTCTCCTTTTCTTTCAGGTACATCGCGACCACACCTTCTCTACGCGACGGCGCAGCGCATCGGATTCTTCTCTTCCTGGTAGCGACTTCGCGCTTCATCGCTTCGAGTTCTTCGGACCACCACGGTATGGTAAGTGTATGGTTTTCTTTTTTTGTAGGTATTGCTTCATCACAAGCTTTTGTTATTACTATTGTGTATTTTCCAATTAAATCATCTAAATGTTCCTTGTTATTTATCTGCTGTATATGTGCTGTATTAATTCTATTTTCTATTTTTAATTGGTCTATTTTTTCATTAAAAATTTCCCAATTAGCTTTTTTAGTGTTGTATTTCCTAGTCGTTCTTCTAATGTTAACACCCTTTCCTTTATTTAATTTGATTTTAATTATTATTCCATTGTGGTCCGAGCTCGTTAAGTCTTCAGCGACCATCCATTCCTCTACCAGGTCAAGCAAGTCCTCTGTGCATAGCGTCACGTCGACATAGCTTGTCAGTCGACGTCCTCCTCTGATGGTATCAAAAGTGGGTTTGTTCCCGCAGTTGAGTACCTGAAGGTCCAATTCCCCGATCATTCCTGCCAGCTCGTCGCCTCTATCGTCGATAGTACTGCTTCCCCACCACACACTTTTGGCGTTAGCGTCCCCTCCAATGATGGCTTTCCTAGGCTTTAGCTCCTTCATCATAGCTGTTAAGTGGTCCAGGTATGGCCCAATGGGTTGGTCAGGCTCAAAGTAGTACGAGACGGCGAGCATCTCCCACGCGCTCGTTCGCAGCATCACCACCGCGATGTTGTTGGTGGTGAATCCGGGGCACTGTATGACGTCGATGTCATGATTGAACACGACTATCGCCGCCTTAACAGTGCCCCCACTGCCGTCTGAGTTCTGGAAGACCCTGGCCTCCCCGTACGACTTCATTGTCTTTATGCTACCCACATACGGTTCCTGGACCAGTGCGAAGTCTATTTTGCGCTTTTTAGCCTCGAGCATAAGCTCGTTGGTTGCCAGCTGTTTACGTTGGAGGTTAGCTTGTGCTGCGGTGTAAATCTGAGTAGCTGCCGTTCGTGTAATCCCCGGGACCACCTTAGCAATACGCTATTGCTGATCGCGCTAATGCGTCCCATTTCCTGCGCACCGGGCAGTCCTGGCTATAGACTGTATGTCCTGTGTCGTCGTGCTTTTCCCTGACGCAGTTCTTGCACGTCGGCCCGTCGCCCGTAGCCAGCCCGGCACAATCTGCCTTAAGATGTGGCCCCCCACAGTAATTACACAGATCCGCAGGCTCCGTACACAACTTTCGGCCATGTCCGTACGCCAGGCACTTTGTGCATTGTACAAGAGGCGTTTGGTCTTGGACCTTAACGCACTGCAGGTCGATGAAGACCCTACCAGCCGCAGTAAGCTTCTGGTTAGGTTAGGTTAGGTTAGGTTAGGTTAGGTTAGGTTAGGTTAGGTTAGGTTAGGTTAGGTTTTTTTTTTTTTTTTTTTTTTTTTTTTTTTTTTTTTTTTTTTTTTTTTTTTGTTTTGGCAGGAGAGGGAAATCCTCATGGACGCCCAGATTGGGCAGTGCCGGACTCTTACCGGCTAAAACCCACTCCTGCCTTTGCTCAGTGTCCCTCTGACATAATCAGAGACCTTTTTAGTCAAAATTTTATTATTTTATCTTATTTATACATTTATACTAGTGCTTTTATATATTTTTGTTATCTTCTTTTGCTGTCTTCTATCTTATCATTTTTAATATCTTTTAATACACCAATAATAACTCTAATCTAATCTAATTCATTTAAATGCAAAATTTTTACGACTTATCTACAATTTTAAAATCTTTTATATCTCGGCGATTACTTCTTATGTATTCTAATAATACATAATAGTAAATCTATTTCTTATGCTTTATTGTTTTTTATTACTTTATAAGCAATTTCCTCGCAGTATTCAAAGAACTTTTTTCTTAATTTTGAGTGTTCTATTATTACCGGTATGTTTTCTAATTTTATTTCCGTTTCTATTTCTGCTTCCAGGTCAAATCTTTGCTTCGCGAACATAGGACACTCCGTCAGCAAGTGTGGGACGCTCTCATTTTCAGATGGGTCACAGAGGCATGCCGGGCTCTCCTTGCACTTGAAGCGATTCAAGTACTCGGAGAACCCGCCGTGCCCTGTAAGCACTTGTACTAAGACTGGGCTTAAGTCAGTTTTCCGCACTATTTGGTAGGCTGCAATTGCGTCAGGAAGAAACATTTTCGTGCCCGAAGCCGTGTCACCTGACCGATATCTCCCGTTCCATTCCTCAAGCGTTTCCGACCGGATTTGTCGCTTGACGAATGATACGGGACACAAATCGTAGTCCGGCATTTTCTTCGACCCCAGGGCGGCCTCCTTCGCGAGCTGGTCGGCTCTCTCGTTTCCCTCCAATCCTGCGTGGGCCTTTATCCAGAACAAGGAGACACTCTTGCTCTGGAGCTTGCAGCGTCGTAGGGTGTCCCTTGTATCCACAGCCAAGGGGTGGAGGGAACTTGTGTTGATCACCGACTGAAGGGCCGCCATAGAGTCGCTGAAAATGCCGAAAGAGGTTTCACGGGACTTGAGCGCTTCCCCTGCCGCTCTTTGTAGAGCCAGGAGTTCAGCCTGGTAGACGGTGCAGTAGGACGGCAAGGCAAGTTTGAGGGCCTTTGTCTCGGCGACGCCTTTCCACAAGGATAGTGCCGCTCCGACTCTGCCCTCAATCTTGCTGCCGTCGGTGAAAATCCTCACAGCAAAATTGCTGTGGTTTTGGTATTGTTCTTCGTCTACCAGGCTTTCGAACTTCAGGTTCGTTTGCTCCGCTGGGTGCGGGGATTCTAATGCTGGAGCCATCCGCTCAATCTCCCTGTCTCCCATTACTGACTGGGACACTCCCCTCTTGGCCTCATACAGCGCTGCCGCCTCGCGAATGCGCAGGTCAATTGGGAGTATCCCGGCCAGCACCAGTGCCGAGTTAAGGGAGACTGTGCGGTAGGCTCTACACAGCTTTTGCGCGAACCCTCTTTGGACCACGTTCAGTTGCTTCCTGACTCCCAACTTTTTTGCGGCTGGCGCCCACGCACTAGCAGCATACATAATCACCGGCTCCACCACAGCGGTGTATATGGTCCTGATTATTTCGGGCTTCAGGCCCCAGCTGATTTTTGCGGCTCTCGACAGCTGTTTGTATATATTTAACGCCTTCCTCGTGACGTTCGAGGCATGGGCGTTAAACGTCAGCTTGTCATCAACTGTGAGCCCCAGTATCTTGATTTCCCGAGACAGGGCAATGTCCTCACCGCCCATGCGCAGAAGTGGTGAGTCGTATTTCAGCTTGTTTGTGACCACCATAGCTTTAGTTTTGTGGGGCGCGAACTTAAGTTTGTTTCCGACTCCCCACTTCCGCACATGAGCGAGACTTGCATTGGCCTGTCCCTGGACATCAAGCGCTGTTTCACCCGAAAAAATCAGAACCACATCGTCCGCGAATGCCTGGCAATAGTCGCCTCGCTGTTCCAGCTCTTTGAGCAGGGGATCCAGGAGTAGGTTCCAGAACGTGGGCCCACCTATGGAGCCTTGTACGCAACCTTTCGACGTTCCTTGTACGAACTCTGCTCCTGCATACCGCACCCTAACCCTCCTGTCCAGTAGATAGCTATCTACCAGACGCCTCAGGTTGATCGGGCACGGTGTCTCTGCCAGTCGGCATTTCATGGCCGGCCACCACGCATTGTCGAAGGCTCCCTCTATGTCCAATGATATGACGACGATGATCTTCTTTTCCTTCAGTCGGTCTCTTATATGTTTTATCAGGTCATAGAGGGAGTCTTCGGTGCTGCGCTGCGGCATAAAACCATACTGGCTCCTGCTGAGTTGTGGCGATATATGCCATCTAATGCGACGCACCAACATTTTTTCCAGTATTTTCCCCAGTACAGGCAATAGCCCAATCGGCCTGTACGATTTGGGGTGCGCGTAGTCATCCTTGCCTGGTTTCCTCAGGACCACGATTACTGCCTCTTTCCAGATGGTCGGAAAGTGGAACAGAGATAGACATCTGTTTAGCACTGCTAGGAACAGTTGTGGGTTATGGGTAATAGCCGCCCCGCATATATCCGCTGTTAGGCCGTCAATACCCGGTGCTTTCTTAGGATTAAAACTAGATACGGACCACTTTAGTTCCTCCACTGTGAATAGAGGATCAAATGTCTCACCATTCGTATTTTCGTTCACTCTATTGGCCAGCTCACGTATCCTGCTGTGGTCCGCATCGTCGTCCTGTGTTTTATCCTCAGGATAAAACGTCTTTGCCAGCATCCGGGCTGACTCCTCGTTGCTGAGTACACGGTCGCCTTGTACTAGCGGTATGTCTTCCTGCCTATTGGCAGTGCGACTTATTACCCGATATATACTGTCCCACATAGTCTCACGTTCCTGCCTTCCACAGAACTCCTTCCAACTAGATGTCAGCGTGCTCTCCATCTTCTGTTTCAGCTCCTCTTTAGCTGCGAGATATAAGCCCACGACCCATGCTCTGCGTCTCGGTGCGGCACTGGAGATTCTTCTCTTCCGTCTCTTGACCTCCTCTTTCATTAGTGTAAGCTCCTCCGTCCACCAAGGCAATCCTGTCTGATTTCTTTTCCTAACAATCGGTATGGTTCCCTCACATGCTTTCTCTATTGATTCTGTGTATCTTTCTGTTATCTTATCCAGCTCTTCTATAGTATTTAATTTATCTATTTCTGTTTTGTTTATGTTTTGTTGTTCCCAAATTTCGTCGAGTTTACCATAAAATTGTCCCCATTTTGCCTTTTTAGTATTATATTTTCTAGTGGTTCTTATAATGTCCATTCCTTTTGATTTTTCAAGTTTTAATTCAAACAGGATTGCCTTGTGGTCCGAGGTGGTGACGTCTCCGGATAGTCTCCAGTTTGCCACACTTCTGAGCATGTCCTCTGTACAGGTGGTAATATCAACGCAGCTGCAGTACCTTTGTTCACCCCTGATGACGTCGAAGGTGGGGGCCGTTCCCATATTTAGGATCTGGAGTCCTATTTCATCGAGGGCACCAGCCAGTGCCTCGCCCCTACTATCTGCCTCTCGGCTTCCCCACCACGTGTTCCAAGCGTTGACGTCCCCCCCCAGTATCACATCGCGAACTTCGATTCCCTCCATAATCTTCTTTAGATGGTCCAAGTCTGGCTCGATAGGCTGTCCACCATCCAGGTACACCGACACCACACCTATTTCCCAGGCTCCGGTCCTCAGAATCGCAACTGCAAAGTTTTCTGTAGTTAGGGTTGGGCACTGTGTGAGGTTTATGGTGTCGTCGAATAGTACAATGGCCGCTTTGTTGACTTTCTCGGTCTTCCTGGCACACTGTACTACCCGTGCACCTGGATAGTTCTTCATTTCTCCGATCCCACCTATATATGGCTCTTGGACCATTGCAAACGCCAACTTTCGCTTTCCCGCTTCCATAATGAGCTCAGCTGTGGCCAGTTTGCTCTTTTGGAGATTTGCCTGAACGACATGATACTGGTGAGGTCTGTCTTCGCTATTTACTGCGCTTCCGCCCTGGACCACCTTAGCAATACGCCACCGACAGCCGCGCCAATCCGTCCCACTTGAGACGAGTTGGGCACTCGCTGTCGAAGGCGTTGTGCTCGGTCTTACCCATCTTTGCGGAAACGCAGTTTCGGCACTTTGGTGCTTCCTCGGCTAGCCGTGAGGGGCAGTCTACTCTCATGTGGGGGTCTCCACAGTGTGTGCAGAGGTCGGCGGGTTCCGTACAGAACTTACGGCTGTGGCCAAAGCGCAGGCAGCGGGTGCACTGGATCAGTGGCGACTGGTCCAGCACATGCACGCGCTGCAAGTCTATGTGTACTCGACCGGTCGTTGTCAGCCTCTGCCACACAGAAGGGGACACCTGCATGATGATGTGAGACATGTGGGGGTTCCTTGTCTTGCGACGGTACTTAACCCCCATCCTCACATCATCTGCAGGCAGGTCCCCGATCAGGTGGGTGTTCTGTCGCTTGAGCGCCTCAATGATCTCCCCATCCGAGTGACACGAGAGGACATCCTTGAGGATGACAAGCGGATCTTTGTTTTTAATTTCCTCGACTACGAGGTTTCCGGCCTTCTTTATTCTTTCCGACACCCGATTTAGCTCCTCTCTGGTCCTGAACCCGACCACCACCTTCTGGTCCCTCGCTTTTCGCAGCCTCTCCACTCTGGTGCCCTCATTCCTGGCATCTACTGCCGTTCTCAACTTTTCAAGAACCTCCTCCCCGGTGTCCTTGTCATCGACCGATGACACAACCACCGAGTGAAGAGGCTCCTGGAAGCGCTGTTTCGGGACGGCGGCCATCTCTGCGAACGAGGGTCCCTGACCTGCGACAAAGCGAGGTGCCTGTTGTAGGCGCTCCGACAGAGCTCGCGTGTGCAGCTGGCATTCCTCCAGCGCCTTGTTGTGCTGCTGGAGGTTCTCCATGAGCTGCTTCACGAGCTCTGTAGGTGCGCCGGAGGCTGGTGTCACGTCCCTGGGGGCCTTCTCGGGTTCGGCTGCCTCTCCCGATGATTTCCCTCTCTCGTTTTCACTCTCCTTGACGAGTTGGTACAACCGGTCCACGGCTTTTATGAGAGCGTCCTTTATCTCCTTTTTAAGATTTCTTGAGCTGTCCAGTTGTAGCTTGGCACTGGAGAGACACGCCTTTGCCTCCGTGGTTCTATTGAGATACTTCACGGGTGGCACTTCACGAGACGGACTCTCCAGGGCCCTTCCTGGCAACTCGTATGTATCCGTCCTTACTCGCTGGCTAGCTGTTAAATTATATTTGAGCTTGATGGGAGAGGGCACGGGCGCTTTCTTTGGGGGGGTGGTGGCGGGTGTCGCTTTTGGAGGTGTAGGAAGTTTGCAGGGTTGCCCCTGTTTCTGTTTCTCCGCTTCCCACTCCCCGACACTGCGGCTCACTGAGGGGCCCGCTGGTGCTGTGCATGCCTCCTCAACGCCCGAACTCTCCTCCACAGCCTTCGGCTTTTTAAGGGGGGTCCTATGTCCGAACATCTTTAACGAGTGCTTATTTGTCAGAGGACACTACAGAACTACTGACTCCCTGTAAAGGGGGGATCTAAAATAAGATTGTGATTAGGGAAGGAGAATAAATTTACGTCCAAGAGTAGGACTTGTCTTCTGTGTCCCTGTAAAGAGGGGACCAGCAAGAGAACTTTTAAAAATGCGAGCCCTTTACACAAGGACTCGGTCAATATATTAAATATTTGTCAATAACACGCCTTCAGAGGCGCTAAGAATGTCCTAAACCGTCTATTTTTCCCAGCGTCGTTATAGAGGGAGGTTCTAAGTAGCCGTAAGGGCAAAAAACAAAAAATTATTTTTTCGTCAAATCCGAAAAGTTTACCTGCCTAGACACGAATGGGTGGGTGGGAGGGCAAATTTTTGACTTTTTATCTGAGCTAGGCGGACGTGCGAGGTGTCAAAAGACGCGTCTCGGCGCCGGCCAGCGAGCTATGAGGTTTTTGGAATTTACGCTGAAGAAATTTTTTGAAATTTCCTGAAAAAACTGAATTTACGACCAAAAAGTATGTATAAAACGGGAATAACACCACCAAACGGGACTCGAACACGCGGAACGCGCGCCGGAGTACAGGTAAGGCAGGTAAGTATCAATTAAAATTATAAAAACGTAAATTTACCTGAAGGTTTTGTAATAAAAAATTATTTAAAGGAATTTACACTGAAATTTTTGCAAGTGAATAACCGAAAAGTGTTTTTCGGTGTTTTTGTCAATTTAAACTAGTGGGAACGTTAGACGGAGCCTAAAAACGAATTACTACGCTGAAAAAAGCTTCAGAATGCGTCACCGGGATGCAAAGTTATAGCGGTTAGATGAAATTGTACTATCACTAAGGTGGATTTCGTGTATGTACTTACTCGTATGAGAATCCCCACTACAAAAAATTTTTGCGTTTCTATCTGAGCTAGGCGGACGTGCGAGGTGTCAAAAGACGCGTCTCGGCGCCGGCCAGCGAGCTATGAGGTTTTTAGAATTTACGCTGAAGAAATTTTTTGAAATTTCCTGAAAAAACTGAATTTACGACCAAAATGTATGTATAAAACGGGAATAACACCACCAAACGGGACTCGAACACGCGGAACGCGCGCCGGAGTACAGGTAAGGCAGGTAAGTATCAATTAAAATTATAAAAACGTAAATTTACCTGAAGGTTTTGTAATAAAAAATTATTTAAAGGAATTTACACTGAAATTTTTGCAAGTGAATAACCGAAAAGTGTTTTTCGGTGTTTTTGTCAATTTAAACTAGTGGGAACGTTAGACGGAGCCTAAAAACGAATTACTACGCTGAAAAAAGCTTCAGAATGCGTCACCGGGATGCAAAGTTATAGCGGTTAGATGAAATTGTACTATCACTAAGGTGGATTTCGTGTATGTACTTACTCGTATGAGAATCCCCACTACAAAAAATTTTTGCGTTTCTATCTGAGCTAGGCGGACGTGCGAGGTGTCAAAAGACGCGTCTCGGCGCCGGCCAGCGAGCTATGAGGTTTTTAGAATTTACGCTGAAGAAATTTTTTGAAATTTCCTGAAAAAACTGAATTTACGACCAAAATGTATGTATAAAACGGGAATAACACCACCAAACGGGACTCGAACACGCGGAACGCGCGCCGGAGTACAGGTAAGGCAGGTAAGTATCAATTAAAATTATAAAAACGTAAATTTACCTGAAGGTTTTGTAATAAAAAATTATTTAAAGGAATTTACACTGAAATTTTTGCAAGTGAATAACCGAAAAGTGTTTTTCGGTGTTTTTGTCAATTTAAACTAGTGGGAACGTTAGACGGAGCCTAAAAACGAATTACTACGCTGAAAAAAGCTTCAGAATGCGTCACCGGGATGCAAAGTTATAGCGGTTAGATGAAATTGTACTATCACTAAGGTGGATTTCGTGTATGTACTTACTCGTATGAGAATCCCCACTACAAAAAATTTTTGCGTTTCTATCTGAGCTAGGCGGACGTGCGAGGTGTCAAAAGACGCGTCTCGGCGCCGGCCAGCGAGCTATGAGGTTTTTAGAATTTACGCTGAAGAAATTTTTTGAAATTTCCTGAAAAAACTGAATTTACGACCAAAATGTATGTATAAAACGGGAATAACACCACCAAACGGGACTCGAACACGCGGAACGCGCGCCGGAGTACAGGTAAGGCAGGTAAGTATCAATTAAAATTATAAAAACGTAAATTTACCTGAAGGTTTTGTAATAAAAAATTATTTAAAGGAATTTACACTGAAATTTTTGCAAGTGAATAACCGAAAAGTGTTTTTCGGTGTTTTTGTCAATTTAAACTAGTGGGAACGTTAGACGGAGCCTAAAAACGAATTACTACGCTGAAAAAAGCTTCAGAATGCGTCACCGGGATGCAAAGTTATAGCGGTTAGATGAAATTGTACTATCACTAAGGTGGATTTCGTGTATGTACTTACTCGTATGAGAATCCCCACTACAAAAAATTTTTGCGTTTCTATCTGAGCTAGGCGGACGTGCGAGGTGTCAAAAGACGCGTCTCGGCGCCGGCCAGCGAGCTATGAGGTTTTTAGAATTTACGCTGAAGAAATTTTTTGAAATTTCCTGAAAAAACTGAATTTACGACCAAAATGTATGTATAAAACGGGAATAACACCACCAAACGGGACTCGAACACGCGGAACGCGCGCCGGAGTACAGGTAAGGCAGGTAAGTATCAATTAAAATTATAAAAACGTAAATTTACCTGAAGGTTTTGTAATAAAAAATTATTTAAAGGAATTTACACTGAAATTTTTGCAAGTGAATAACCGAAAAGTGTTTTTCGGTGTTTTTGTCAATTTAAACTAGTGGGAACGTTAGACGGAGCCTAAAAACGAATTACTACGCTGAAAAAAGCTTCAGAATGCGTCACCGGGATGCAAAGTTATAGCGGTTAGATGAAATTGTACTATCACTAAGGTGGATTTCGTGTATGTACTTACTCGTATGAGAATCCCCACTACAAAAAATTTTTGCGTTTCTATCTGAGCTAGGCGGACGTGCGAGGTGTCAAAAGACGCGTCTCGGCGCCGGCCAGCGAGCTATGAGGTTTTTAGAATTTACGCTGAAGAAATTTTTTGAAATTTCCTGAAAAAACTGAATTTACGACCAAAATGTATGTATAAAACGGGAATAACACCACCAAACGGGACTCGAACACGCGGAACGCGCGCCGGAGTACAGGTAAGGCAGGTAAGTATCAATTAAAATTATAAAAACGTAAATTTACCTGAAGGTTTTGTAATAAAAAATTATTTAAAGGAATTTACACTGAAATTTTTGCAAGTGAATAACCGAAAAGTGTTTTTCGGTGTTTTTGTCAATTTAAACTAGTGGGAACGTTAGACGGAGCCTAAAAACGAATTACTACGCTGAAAAAAGCTTCAGAATGCGTCACCGGGATGCAAAGTTATAGCGGTTAGATGAAATTGTACTATCACTAAGGTGGATTTCGTGTATGTACTTACTCGTATGAGAATCCCCACTACAAAAAATTTTTGCGTTTCTATCTGAGCTAGGCGGACGTGCGAGGTGTCAAAAGACGCGTCTCGGCGCCGGCCAGCGAGCTATGAGGTTTTTAGAATTTACGCTGAAGAAATTTTTTGAAATTTCCTGAAAAAACTGAATTTACGACCAAAATGTATGTATAAAACGGGAATAACACCACCAAACGGGACTCGAACACGCGGAACGCGCGCCGGAGTACAGGTAAGGCAGGTAAGTATCAATTAAAATTATAAAAACGTAAATTTACCTGAAGGTTTTGTAATAAAAAATTATTTAAAGGAATTTACACTGAAATTTTTGCAAGTGAATAACCGAAAAGTGTTTTTCGGTGTTTTTGTCAATTTAAACTAGTGGGAACGTTAGACGGAGCCTAAAAACGAATTACTACGCTGAAAAAAGCTTCAGAATGCGTCACCGGGATGCAAAGTTATAGCGGTTAGATGAAATTGTACTATCACTAAGGTGGATTTCGTGTATGTACTTACTCGTATGAGAATCCCCACTACAAAAAATTTTTGCGTTTCTATCTGAGCTAGGCGGACGTGCGAGGTGTCAAAAGACGCGTCTCGGCGCCGGCCAGCGAGCTATGAGGTTTTTAGAATTTACGCTGAAGAAATTTTTTGAAATTTCCTGAAAAAACTGAATTTACGACCAAAATGTATGTATAAAACGGGAATAACACCACCAAACGGGACTCGAACACGCGGAACGCGCGCCGGAGTACAGGTAAGGCAGGTAAGTATCAATTAAAATTATAAAAACGTAAATTTACCTGAAGGTTTTGTAATAAAAAATTATTTAAAGGAATTTACACTGAAATTTTTGCAAGTGAATAACCGAAAAGTGTTTTTCGGTGTTTTTGTCAATTTAAACTAGTGGGAACGTTAGACGGAGCCTAAAAACGAATTACTACGCTGAAAAAAGCTTCAGAATGCGTCACCGGGATGCAAAGTTATAGCGGTTAGATGAAATTGTACTATCACTAAGGTGGATTTCGTGTATGTACTTACTCGTATGAGAATCCCCACTACAAAAAATTTTTGCGTTTCTATCTGAGCTAGGCGGACGTGCGAGGTGTCAAAAGACGCGTCTCGGCGCCGGCCAGCGAGCTATGAGGTTTTTAGAATTTACGCTGAAGAAATTTTTTGAAATTTCCTGAAAAAACTGAATTTACGACCAAAATGTATGTATAAAACGGGAATAACACCACCAAACGGGACTCGAACACGCGGAACGCGCGCCGGAGTACAGGTAAGGCAGGTAAGTATCAATTAAAATTATAAAAACGTAAATTTACCTGAAGGTTTTGTAATAAAAAATTATTTAAAGGAATTTACACTGAAATTTTTGCAAGTGAATAACCGAAAAGTGTTTTTCGGTGTTTTTGTCAATTTAAACTAGTGGGAACGTTAGACGGAGCCTAAAAACGAATTACTACGCTGAAAAAAGCTTCAGAATGCGTCACCGGGATGCAAAGTTATAGCGGTTAGATGAAATTGTACTATCACTAAGGTGGATTTCGTGTATGTACTTACTCGTATGAGAATCCCCACTACAAAAAATTTTTGCGTTTCTATCTGAGCTAGGCGGACGTGCGAGGTGTCAAAAGACGCGTCTCGGCGCCGGCCAGCGAGCTATGAGGTTTTTAGAATTTACGCTGAAGAAATTTTTTGAAATTTCCTGAAAAAACTGAATTTACGACCAAAATGTATGTATAAAACGGGAATAACACCACCAAACGGGACTCGAACACGCGGAACGCGCGCCGGAGTACAGGTAAGGCAGGTAAGTATCAATTAAAATTATAAAAACGTAAATTTACCTGAAGGTTTTGTAATAAAAAATTATTTAAAGGAATTTACACTGAAATTTTTGCAAGTGAATAACCGAAAAGTGTTTTTCGGTGTTTTTGTCAATTTAAACTAGTGGGAACGTTAGACGGAGCCTAAAAACGAATTACTACGCTGAAAAAAGCTTCAGAATGCGTCACCGGGATGCAAAGTTATAGCGGTTAGATGAAATTGTACTATCACTAAGGTGGATTTCGTGTATGTACTTACTCGTATGAGAATCCCCACTACAAAAAATTTTTGCGTTTCTATCTGAGCTAGGCGGACGTGCGAGGTGTCAAAAGACGCGTCTCGGCGCCGGCCAGCGAGCTATGAGGTTTTTAGAATTTACGCTGAAGAAATTTTTTGAAATTTCCTGAAAAAACTGAATTTACGACCAAAATGTATGTATAAAACGGGAATAACACCACCAAACGGGACTCGAACACGCGGAACGCGCGCCGGAGTACAGGTAAGGCAGGTAAGTATCAATTAAAATTATAAAAACGTAAATTTACCTGAAGGTTTTGTAATAAAAAATTATTTAAAGGAATTTACACTGAAATTTTTGCAAGTGAATAACCGAAAAGTGTTTTTCGGTGTTTTTGTCAATTTAAACTAGTGGGAACGTTAGACGGAGCCTAAAAACGAATTACTACGCTGAAAAAAGCTTCAGAATGCGTCACCGGGATGCAAAGTTATAGCGGTTAGATGAAATTGTACTATCACTAAGGTGGATTTCGTGTATGTACTTACTCGTATGAGAATCCCCACTACAAAAAATTTTTGCGTTTCTATCTGAGCTAGGCGGACGTGCGAGGTGTCAAAAGACGCGTCTCGGCGCCGGCCAGCGAGCTATGAGGTTTTTAGAATTTACGCTGAAGAAATTTTTTGAAATTTCCTGAAAAAACTGAATTTACGACCAAAATGTATGTATAAAACGGGAATAACACCACCAAACGGGACTCGAACACGCGGAACGCGCGCCGGAGTACAGGTAAGGCAGGTAAGTATCAATTAAAATTATAAAAACGTAAATTTACCTGAAGGTTTTGTAATAAAAAATTATTTAAAGGAATTTACACTGAAATTTTTGCAAGTGAATAACCGAAAAGTGTTTTTCGGTGTTTTTGTCAATTTAAACTAGTGGGAACGTTAGACGGAGCCTAAAAACGAATTACTACGCTGAAAAAAGCTTCAGAATGCGTCACCGGGATGCAAAGTTATAGCGGTTAGATGAAATTGTACTATCACTAAGGTGGATTTCGTGTATGTACTTACTCGTATGAGAATCCCCACTACAAAAAATTTTTGCGTTTCTATCTGAGCTAGGCGGACGTGCGAGGTGTCAAAAGACGCGTCTCGGCGCCGGCCAGCGAGCTATGAGGTTTTTAGAATTTACGCTGAAGAAATTTTTTGAAATTTCCTGAAAAAACTGAATTTACGACCAAAATGTATGTATAAAACGGGAATAACACCACCAAACGGGACTCGAACACGCGGAACGCGCGCCGGAGTACAGGTAAGGCAGGTAAGTATCAATTAAAATTATAAAAACGTAAATTTACCTGAAGGTTTTGTAATAAAAAATTATTTAAAGGAATTTACACTGAAATTTTTGCAAGTGAATAACCGAAAAGTGTTTTTCGGTGTTTTTGTCAATTTAAACTAGTGGGAACGTTAGACGGAGCCTAAAAACGAATTACTACGCTGAAAAAAGCTTCAGAATGCGTCACCGGGATGCAAAGTTATAGCGGTTAGATGAAATTGTACTATCACTAAGGTGGATTTCGTGTATGTACTTACTCGTATGAGAATCCCCACTACAAAAAATTTTTGCGTTTCTATCTGAGCTAGGCGGACGTGCGAGGTGTCAAAAGACGCGTCTCGGCGCCGGCCAGCGAGCTATGAGGTTTTTAGAATTTACGCTGAAGAAATTTTTTGAAATTTCCTGAAAAAACTGAATTTACGACCAAAATGTATGTATAAAACGGGAATAACACCACCAAACGGGACTCGAACACGCGGAACGCGCGCCGGAGTACAGGTAAGGCAGGTAAGTATCAATTAAAATTATAAAAACGTAAATTTACCTGAAGGTTTTGTAATAAAAAATTATTTAAAGGAATTTACACTGAAATTTTTGCAAGTGAATAACCGAAAAGTGTTTTTCGGTGTTTTTGTCAATTTAAACTAGTGGGAACGTTAGACGGAGCCTAAAAACGAATTACTACGCTGAAAAAAGCTTCAGAATGCGTCACCGGGATGCAAAGTTATAGCGGTTAGATGAAATTGTACTATCACTAAGGTGGATTTCGTGTATGTACTTACTCGTATGAGAATCCCCACTACAAAAAATTTTTGCGTTTCTATCTGAGCTAGGCGGACGTGCGAGGTGTCAAAAGACGCGTCTCGGCGCCGGCCAGCGAGCTATGAGGTTTTTAGAATTTACGCTGAAGAAATTTTTTGAAATTTCCTGAAAAAACTGAATTTACGACCAAAATGTATGTATAAAACGGGAATAACACCACCAAACGGGACTCGAACACGCGGAACGCGCGCCGGAGTACAGGTAAGGCAGGTAAGTATCAATTAAAATTATAAAAACGTAAATTTACCTGAAGGTTTTGTAATAAAAAATTATTTAAAGGAATTTACACTGAAATTTTTGCAAGTGAATAACCGAAAAGTGTTTTTCGGTGTTTTTGTCAATTTAAACTAGTGGGAACGTTAGACGGAGCCTAAAAACGAATTACTACGCTGAAAAAAGCTTCAGAATGCGTCACCGGGATGCAAAGTTATAGCGGTTAGATGAAATTGTACTATCACTAAGGTGGATTTCGTGTATGTACTTACTCGTATGAGAATCCCCACTACAAAAAATTTTTGCGTTTCTATCTGAGCTAGGCGGACGTGCGAGGTGTCAAAAGACGCGTCTCGGCGCCGGCCAGCGAGCTATGAGGTTTTTAGAATTTACGCTGAAGAAATTTTTTGAAATTTCCTGAAAAAACTGAATTACGAACCAAAATGTATGTATAAAACGGGAATAACACCACCAAACGGGACTCGAACACCGCGGAACAGCGCGCCGGAGTACAGGTAAGGCAGGTAAGTATCAATTAAAATTATAAAAACGTAAATTTACCTGAAGGTTTTGTAATAAAAAATTATTTAAAGGAATTTACACTGAAATTTTTGCAAGTGAATAACCGAAAAGTGTTTTTCGGTGTTTTTGTCAATTTAAACTAGTGGGAACGTTAGACGGAGCCTAAAAACGAATTACTACGCTGAAAAAAGCTTCAGAATGCGTCACGGGATGCAAAGTTATAGCGGTTAGATGAAATTGTACCTATCACTAAGGTGGATTTCGTGTATGTACTTACTCGTATGAGAATCCCCACTACAAAAAATTTTTGCGT